>CM056994.1:366797347-368034847 GCA_029891345.1 Dryococelus australis
TCGCTTCTCCTTTACTCGCGACCCGAAGAAGTGAAAGTTCAGGGAGCTCGTAGAGGACTGCTTGTTTGTCGTCGTCGTAAAAGTTGACATCTTCCGTGTTCCTTATTGCATTGTCGTCCGAGGTCAGAATTGCCGCTGGTCGTCGCTAACGTTTTATCTCCACGTTTCGTTTAACTTAACACACTTTGACACACAAAAAAAAAATGTTTTATTTCATATTTGTACCATACACTCTTCAAGTTTTAGTCACATACAGTAGAGAGCTGAAGAGTTCGCGGATTAGTCTTGGGACAAATTAGAATTCCAAACACGTGTGTTTATGTAACTTGAATAACAATTGCTCCTCCACACGGTGTTTGGCACCTCCTGAAGAACTCTGGCTCAATCGTCCCCCTTCAACTGTCGCAGCAGACAACCAATGTGCAGCTGATATGATCATATGTGTATATATAAGACTGTAGAGTCTATCCTGCAGTTGAATGAACTCGCGAATTCTTCAGGTATCTAATTATCAGTCATTACACTTTCCTCACCAACATTTTTGAGCACATAGATATAGCATGAATACATGTCAAAATCGTAATTATGCCGTTTTAGAAACACACAATTAATGAAGGCGAACTTCCATTAAAAAAGAGGTAGTTCACGCTGTAAGTAAGGGCCAAGAGATATTTCCAGATGTCTATTAAGAATAGTACAAGTTAATGTTTTTAAAATGTATAAATATTTGTGAATAAAAGGAAGTTCTTGCATTTTTTCGATCTGTGGCTGTCCTTGAATTGTTGTAAAACAACTTTGGCCAAGCATAGTTAAAATTTAACTAAGACAAGTCCTTTCAGTAGCTGTACTTAAGTCGACACAACACTTGTTTCGTTGTCATAGCCAATGATCCGTAGGCTATATGTTCGGCTACAGTTACATGAACCAACCATTACCTGGACCAAAGACACGGTTTGAGAATCATTTACCCAAAGGTAAGATCATTGGTTATTGAGTTTCACAGTGTGCAGTATATACCAAAAATTACCTACACCTGCGTAATGTACACAATTGACAATTATGTACACTGAACGGGTTCAGATTTACTTGTATGTGCATTGTGTATTCTTCAGCCAAACGCAAAACTAACATTGTCATAGACATAGTTACTTTACTTATGCTTTGGTCAAGTGAGATTGTGAAATTATATTTTTAAAAAAATGTTGGGGCCACGGTGGCTGAGCGGTTAGCCCGCTCGCCTCCCGCCAAGGCGAACCGGGTTCAATCCCCGGCCGGGTCACTGGGTTTTCGCAAGTGGTAATCGTGCCGGGTGATGTCGTTGGTTGGCGGGTTTTCTCGGGGGTCTCCTGTTTCCCCCGTCCCTTCATTCCGGTGATGCTCCATACTCGCCTCAATCACCCTCATCGGCTCTCAAGACCTCGCTGTTAAAAGCCGCCCAAATCTCTTCACTCACTCACTTACTCAAGCACATTACATTACTAGATGCTGACAAAGATACGTGTGTTTAATCAATTGCAAATAAAACTCATAAATTATCAGACCACAGAAGGCGAGTAAAAGCTAAGAGATTGAGATTCTAGTTATAATTCTGCTCCTGTGCAATACACAATGTGTTCAATTTTTTATTTCCCTACACAGTGAAACACGTTCAAAATGAATATTTAACTATATTTAAATCCCTTTTTACAGACCTAAAAATGCTGTCAACCTAACTAGCAAATTTACGTAGTGGTTTCATGAAACGACAGAACGAACTTTGACGTTAACGGAAAGTCCTCTACTAAAAAATTATTGCATTGTCTATTATATTAGAAATATTTTTGCATAATTCTTATAAATTTATTTTTCTTAATTTCAAGGTAATTTTTTGAATAGTTTTGTCGACGGTAGTTTCAGTATTTCCAAAACGTAATATACGAGAACAATGCAGAGAAGTTGTGATCTTTAATTAGTATGCGAACATGGGGAGGAACGCAACATGTGAAGTTTCATACGTTATGTCAAGATGTAAGCCGTCACCCTATGGAAGAAGCGAAACATAGTTTTAACAATAATGATATACTTTTCTTGTATTCAGTATTGGTGCATATTTCCTTCTCGTAACGATTTGTAGAACAGAAGCCTTTGTTCGTGTGCAATCGCCTTATATTGCGAAAACAAAAAATACTACAAAAATTGATCTAAATACAAAACCATTTTTGATGATTTGGTGTACAAGACTGTCACATTTCATTTCTTAGTGCCGAAAAATAATTCCAAATATAGGCTATTCACGGTAAAATGAGCATTTTTGAAAGCCCTAATTATGATCTACTTGTATGATGGTTGTGTATTATTCCGCTTTATGTATAATTAACACTGTCGTGGGCATCATCACTTTATGCATGCGTCAGTCAAGTGAAACAGTGGAATTATTTGAACATTAAATATCAAACAAATCTGGTAATTTTTACATTTCGTTGCATAATAAAAATATATATATAAAGCGAAAGAAATAATTTAAGTTATCGAAAATGGTTACCTAAAACTTTTTATTCGACTTTAAGATACGGAACTACTTCCCATCCATCGTTACCAACTTTGCTGGGCGGATGTCACTCGGGACACATGTTGAAATAGATGCAGGTAGGGGCAGTGACTTTGTTCTAAGGTTTATTTCAAAAGTGCTCACTTTATCGTGAACAACCTTTAGTTACAAATATCTAAATGCAGTACCAGCTCTCAGGTAAGAGATATTTTGAAAACTGTACAAGGGGAACGTGCCTCTCTATAAAGTTCTATGTAGCACTATCGCGTCAATAAACCCGGGAAGCTATCGCTTGATCGGGAAAAACGTAACTAGGCTTTAGCATTACAAAATTGCCAGCCGTGCGAAGTATCATTCAAAATTTGTTTTTGGTGTTCAATAAACAACGACTTCTCCCAACAACAAACAAAGTCATTCATTGGCGCATTTGTGATTCGCCTGCGATGATAATGAGTGTTTGAAATATAACGTAAAATACTATGGTTATTATGTGAACTAGCAGAATGAACCATCTTGGCTAGGAGGTATGTATGTGCACACGTTAGCAAGATAATTCCTGACAATAGCTCGGCTATCTTCGAACCGATCTCCCATTCCCACTAGAAATATTCACACGCTCCTCGCGGTCAGGCCACGTAGAAGCGTTATAGTCAAATATGTTATCCGCCTCGTTTTAAACCAAGTCTCGGCAAGATGGCGTTATCCAACACTGTTTTAAAGTCCCATAATCTACTTTACTTTTAGCTAAGTACATTATAGTCTGTTCTCGGTTATTCGTGCACTTTTGAAATCAACATTTGAAAAATGCCACTGCCCTACCTGTTTGTATTTACACGAGAAAACTAACTGGCAAGCGCCTGATGACGTCAGTAAAGACGAAAGGAAAGTTGTTCCACGTATAAACGCCAAATTAAAAGCGTTAATTAGAAATTGGTGAATATTGAAATTTAATTTGCTTTCTATTTTTAAGGCATATAAGTGTAATAATAAGGAAATTTGTGAAATATTTACTTTTTTTTCAATGGGAGTGAGTGAAGAGATTTGGGCCGCTTTTAACAGCGAGGTCTTGAGAGCCGATGAGGGTGATTGAGGCGAGTATGGAGCAATACCGGAATGAAGGGGCGGGGGAAACAGGAGACCCCCGAGAAAACCCGCCAACCAATGGCATGGTCCGGCACGACTACCACTTGCAAAAACCCAGTGACCCGGCCGGGGATTGAACCCGGTTCGCCCTGGCGGGAGGCGAGCGGACTAACCGCTCAGCCACCGTGGCCCCAACATTTTTTTTAAAATATAATTTCACAATCTCACTTGACCGAAGCATAAGTAAAGTAACTATGCCTATGACAATGTTAGTTTTGCGTTTGGCTGAAGAATACACAATGCACATACAAGTAAATCTGAACCCGTTCACTGTACATAATTGTCAATTGTGTGTGTACATTACGCACGTGTAGGTAATTTTTGGTATATACTGCACACTGTGAAACTCAATAACCAATGATCTTACCTTTGGGTAAATGATTCTCAAACCGTGTCTTTGGTCCAGGTAATGGTTGGTTCATGTAACTGTAGCCGAACATATAGCCTACGGATCATTGGCTATGACAACGAAACAAGTGTTGTGTCGACGTACGTACAGCACGCATAATACATTATTTTGTTTTCAACTCCTGAAGCCGTAAATTAAGGTGGGTCTGTATGGCTTAAGAAGGGGTTTCTAAATTGCTTAGGCTATCGTGAACAACACATATTCGAGAAGAACCCGACTCCCTGCATAATGTGTTTGGCATTTGCATTTTAATTATCAACTTCACTTCCGGCTTCGCCGTCTTAGTTATTTATTTTTACTTAAAATAAACTATATTGAAACAGATGAGCGTGCCTTTTTACGAGTGGCAGAGATCGATGAAGTGAGGTAGTCGACTGTAAATGCCTTGGCACCAGCTGTCAAGCAAAGCTGCACTGCGTTGCTATCCCTTGGCACCAGCTGTCAAGCAAAGCTGCACTGCGTTGCTATCCCTTGGCACCAGCTGTCAAGCAAAGCTACACTGCGTTGCTATCCCTTGGCACCAGCTGTCAAGCAAAGCTACACTGCGTTGCTATCCCTTGGCACCAGCTGTCAAGCAAAGCTACACTGCGTTGCTATCCCTTGGCACCAGCTGTCAAGCAAAGCTACACTGCGTTGCTATCCCTTGGCACCAGCTGTCAAGCAAAGCTACACTGCGTTGCTATCCCTTGGCACCAGCTGTCAAGCAAAGCTGCACTGCGTTGCTATCGGTTTTTCTCTCCCACTATGCTTCTCAGGCACAGAGCATGTTGCTCCCTCATTTAATACTGTTTTGATTACTCTCCGGTAGGTTGCTCAATCCCTTCGTAATAAGAGTCCTCAAAAATGTCAACTACGAGGGAGGAAAATCGAGAAAGATTTATATTAAGATAGGAACTATGCTCCTGGTGGACCAAATACTGAATATACAAATACAATTATAAAAATATATAGAAATATATGTATTTACATATAGCAGAAATTTTTTAGAAATATTGACAGTTGCGCCCGAAAAAAAATAACTTTTTTGAACCGCTCATTGAATTAATTTAGTAAAAACTAAACTCGACTGATAATATTCACAGAAATCATTTAGTTTAAATATTTTATGCTGATCAGACATTTTCCTGCTTGAAGGGTTATGGACGCCATTGCTCAAGTTTCGAGAATCTATGCAGTACAATCTTGGCAGATATGACGAATTCTCTTAACGAAGAAGTAGACTGTCTTAATACCCCGGTAACTAGGAATTCACGCACAAAAGCAAAAGTATAGTTATACCTTTGGGGTCCGTCCAATTCTTGTTGTAATAGCTGTTCACGATCAAGTGATCATTTAGAAATTAACCTTAGAAACATGTCACTACCTTTGCACTTATATATATATATATATATATATATATATATATATATATATATATATATATATATATATATATTAATGGGCGCACTGAGTGACATTCGCCCAGTAAAGTTGGTAACGATGGATGGAAAGTAGTTCGATACCTTAACGTCGGGTAAAAAGTGATAGGAAACCATTTGGGATAACTTAAAAATATTTATTTCGCTTTGTTTTTGTTCTAGTGCATCGAAGGGTGAAAATGAGCAAATTTGTAAAGTATTTACTTTCTTAATAATTTCACAGTTTCATTTGACCGATGAATGAATAAAGTGACGAGGCCAGTATCAATGTTAATTTTACGCAAGGCGTAGGGATACACACCGTGCATACAAGTAAATCTTATGCAGAGCTTCCAAAAGTGCTCATTTTACCGTGAACAGCCTATAACATCATACACGGGCAGCGGGCGTCTTAACTTGATTTGGGAAAGTTTTCCTTTGAATATTTGAATAGGTGTACCAGCGATTCAGTCGTTAGGCTGCTATGTGAGGGATGAAGTCTTGGTTTAATTAATGAATAACTGTAACGGTCGTGCCAACTTCGCTTAGCAAGTTTTCAATCGCTCTTTACTACGGCGCTGTACTACAGATTTCATAATGTTCGGCAAACACAAGTGTCTCCGGGAAATATGTGAAATGCGACACCCCTTTCCTCCAGTGGAGTATATCGAAACTCATTTAAGGGGGAAGGGGGGGGGGGGGGGTGTTACGTGCAAAAATGAAGGAGTGACTTCGCCGGCAATCGAAACCGGTTCGTCTAGGTGGGAGGGGAGTAGTCTGACCACTACCCTACCGCGGCCCCTCCTACCCTCTGGAAAGTGCGCCAGGCCGTTCGAAAGTTACTGCTGTATTGCACTCGTTATTTCCAGGTATTATTCATGTAGTTTTTATGTCCGCCACAGTGGACACGGGACTGAAGGATATTTTGCAGCGTGGCGCAATATACTAAAGAAAATCCATAATAATACGCTAAACTGCTATTACTACAAATTAACCGTATTATTATTACGTAGCTCAGTACTAGAAATATAACTTTCGATTGCACACAACTGTATTCACAACGTTACTCCATAACTCAACGTAAAAAGTAGGCCTAATACGTCAAGGAACAAAAAACACAAAATTACCAGTTTTGAATATTATTAATGATGTAAACACCTAAGATGTTGGGGGTCACGTTGGATGAGAGGTTTGCTTGCTCGCCTCCCACCAAGGCGAACCGGGTTCAATCCCTGGCCTGGACACTTCAGGATCTTCGCATGTGGGAATCGTGCCGGACGATGACGCTGATCGGAGGGTTTTCTCGGGGATCTCCCGTTTACCCCGTCCTTTCATTCCAGAGCTGCTCCACACTCACCTCACTTCACCTTCATCGGCTCTCAAGACCTCGCTGTTAAGAGCAGCTCTAATCTCTTCTCTTCACCTAAGATGTTGATATCTACAATAGCACTTTTAAAAGCATACTAAGTGTATTACAAGAAAGTTATAAGTTGTAAAACATTTACATATAGAACGCTGGATTTATTTATAAACAATATAACATATTAGTGAAACTGGAGTGTTTTACAAAGAAAAATTGTTAACATACTTTAACTTTGAACAAAATGCAATAATTTTCACAGACGTGATCTACTGCTTTTAATTTCCGTGGTTCACTTTTCCTGGACAGGAGTAAGCGAGTAGTGAAAATAAAATGGAAAAGCTGTTTCCAAAGCGAAACTAACTGGGAAAGAATTCGGGAAGTGCAGAATTCTAATCAGGATTTTTCTCACGTTAAAAACTTTATTTGGTGAATGTGTCAACGCGAAAATTACTGAGACCAAGGAATGTGAGTACCACAAGCAAGTTCCTTCAGGACTTGATTAGTATTCTTTGTTAAACATTCGCAAATTAAAAATATATATACAAACACACACATATATATGTATATATACATACATACACACCTCAGCCAAAATTGTTAGGTTTTATGTTGATGCCGCGCAGAATTAAGTGAATAACAGTGTTTACCGTATATTTGCATTGCCCTGTAATCCTGCAGAATACCTTGTGGTATCTATTGTTTCTAGAAAATATATATATTTATTTTTTTACACTGCCGTGAATACATTTTATCACTGCACGAAAATCGGTGTAGGCCCGCATTTACTGTTAGATAGTATCCGTAAGTTTCGTCGATTAAAGGAAATTTTGTTGCTATATTAATTGTATTTTCACAAAACTATTTAACTACCAGAATTAAACATAAAAATGCTTGCAAATGTTGTAATGGAAATTAGTATTTACGTAATCTAATTAAATTAGTAATACAAATTCTACATCACTTTTATTCCACGGGATTTGTAATTTTCAGCATGCAGTTAGTCGGCATAAAAAGGGCAATTTTTTCTTTAATTTTTTAAATAATATTTCTCCACAACTTCATGACAAAATACACGGTACAGTGGATTTTGTCACTCACGTCTACACTACAGTTTGTAAACATCGAACTTTAATAGTCAAAGTTTGTTTCAGAGTCCATCCAAAGTTTTAGAACCAAGATGGAACACATGAGTAAATTAAATAATATTTTTTATGCCCATACATATAGAAACATTTCGATGTGCTTGAAAACAGACTTTCAAGATGATGCGAATAGCCTAAATGTGCATATAGTCATCAGTTCAGCTCATGGGCACAGACAACTGTTATTAACGTTTCTCTGTGTTTATGTAGCGTAAAATTCCCTTTACAGGATTCCAGCAAGCGCTCCTGGGTTTCCTACGGAACTGCAAGCTGTGTGAAAACGCCAGTTACTTAAAGGCGCTAAATACTTAGCTCGTGCCAGGAAAACAGTGCTTCATAAAGAAGCGTAGCTGTCCGCGATACATAAAAGATATGCGGAGATTTTTAGCGGGTTAGCCTACGTCGTTATTTCAGGGCACTGAATTGTTGTTAGTCACACATAAGGTTTATATTTATTCAAGGTTCTGGTGCAAAAAAAGAACTTATGTTGATGTATTAAGTCTTAGAGCTCGTGTAAACTCTCTAATGTTTAATGAAAATGGGTAAAAGAGAATCGCTACTCATTTTATACAAAATTTAGTTAATAAATATTCTTAATTTTTATATAATGTAAATATGCATATATAAGCTGTTCTCTGCGCAAGATCTACTTGTATGCACATTGTGTATTATTCCGCCGTATGTACAATACACATTGCAATTGGTCTCGTCACTTTATTCATCCTTCGGTCAAGAAAACTGAAAAATTACAGAAAAGTATTAATTTTTACAAATGCACTAATCAATACTCTGATATGCATTATAAATCAAAGGAAGAGAAATAATTTCAACGTTCACAAATATTTACGGAGCAGGAGCCGTGGTGGCGCAGTAGATAAGACTACCAACTAGGCGAACCGTGCTCGATTCACGGCGGCGTCACCCCCGGATTTCCGCTCGTGGGTGAATCATACCTGACAATGCCGCTGGTCGGCATTTTTCTCTCGGGCCTAAGGGAGTGGTCATTAATATATCATCGAAGTCTGGGCTCAACATAGTAGAACAATAAAAACTCTGTCCCTCAGGTTAAATTATGGTTAAAATATGCTGGTTATTAGCTGTTAAAAACGCCGTGCCAACATGCCGGCTCTTAACATGAAGTTCAATGCTGAAACATGTAACTAATTTCTCTCCTTCGTTATAGGCAGTTCACGGTGAAATGAGCACTTTTGAAAGCCCTGCATAAGATCTACTTGTACGAACGTTGTGTATTCTTCCGCATTATGTAAAACTAACATTGCCAAGGGCCTCGTCACTTTATTCATGCGCCGGTCAAGTGAAACTATGAAATTATTACAACAGTAAACATTTTATAAATTTGCTAACTTTTACACATCTGATGCATCAAAAGAACAGAAACCGAAAAAATTATTTAAATTATCACGATTGGTTATCTACCACTTTTTATTTGACGTTAAGATATGGAACTACTTTCCGTCTATCGTTACCAACTTTACCGAGCGCATGACACTTAGTGCGCCCGCTGAAGTATATGGAGGCAGGGGCAGTAACTTTTTTCTAAGGTTGATTTCAAAAGTGCTCACTTTATCTTGAACAGACTTTACCATCTTGACTAGGTTCATGGCAGTCATTGGGCCTGTTCAAATACATGCGGAGACGGTCGATGGCATTTTTCAAAGGTTGATTTCAAAAGTCTACAATTAACAGTCGACGGCGTGTGTATATGTATACATAGGCATATATATATATAACTAACACTAATTTAAAGAGAGTTGTAGCTGGAGCCACATCAAGGAGACCTAAACCGTGGCGTGGTTGTTTCAACGTTGTGTCTGATATACATTCCGCATGACTCAGAATTTTAGTATCGAGCAGGTAACCACATGGTTTGGGATCTGATACAATAACAAGACTAGAATATTTACACCTATAGATAGAAGAAGTAATTATTTCAAATATAAATATATTTAATTAAACCTATTCTTAAACTAAATTATATATAGTTTTTAAAAATTACCAATATCCATTTATCCAAAATGTTTAATTCAGTTGATCGTTAATACTACAGAATTACTGTCCCTATTTCTTTCCACACATTATTGTAAACATGCGTGATAAGTTTTTACGTTGAATTATTTACGGCTAGAAATGGTGTCAAATATTAACTTCAGAATTACTTAACTAGCTTCAGACTTCGCTACACTCATGAAAGTGTGACGTAAAATCCAATTCACTGCCATGAAATAATTCTTCTCGGTGGATAATTTCCTTGTTCCAATACAACTTAGTATTTTACAACAGGTCGCGCGCATTCACATTACGCACTTTCAAAATGTTCTGTGCAGTGGAACTCTATAGAGTTGTAACATTTAAACAGATCTGCGAAACGTCCTAGTAATCATTTCGCCACGCAAAGCGGAGTGCAGTATAAATAGAAATCGAAAAACTTCACCTGTTTAGCGATCTGTTTCAGGTTACATTTCCCATCCCCAGGTTAACTCTGCTCGTCGTCATTTGTAAGAGTAAACTTAATATGACTTCCTTTCAATTCTTGTTTTATTTTCTACGTGTTTTTAATTAGATCAGAGTTCTCCATGGATGTGTGGAAATACCATATAACTACAGATTAAAGGCTGTTCGCGATAAAGAGAGCACTTTTAAAATCAACCTTAGAAAAAATTCACTGCTCCTACCTGCACATATTTTACCGGGTGCACTGAGTGACATGCACCCCGCGAAGTTGGTAACGATGAAAGGTAAGTAGTTCCATATATTAACGTCGAATAAATACTGTTAGGTAACCATTCGTAACAACTTAAATTATTTCTAAAGATTTCTGTAATTTTTAATGCATGTAAGTGTAAAGTTGGCAGATTTGTAAAGTATTTACTTTTCTAATAAATTCACAGTTTCGCTTGACTGACGCATGGATAAAGTGATGCGGTGAGGCACATGGAAGCGTTAATTCTACATAACTAGGAAGAACACACAACGTGAATACAAGTATATCTTAAGCAGCGCTTTCTGAAGTACTCAGTTTAACGTGAACAGCTTATACTTAGGTATACTAAGGTGAAACAGCCGTTTGTATTACCAAGTTCAGCTGCACACACCAGCAAAATGTGCGCCTGGTGGCTTATCCATCAGCTTGCAGCCCAAGTCGATAGGGAAACTTGCGCAGCACGTGGTATATAGCCAGCAAAATCAGACACAGGGTGGGTTCTTAGAGCCTCGCATACCCAATCAGAGAATGTGTTCGCCCACTTCAAAGGAACAGCCACGCCATCTCGGCTCTGTGTGTTTATCTACTCCGCGATAAAAATACGAACGCGGCACGAAGAAACGAATTTTTTTTTATGTTGCTTTGTCGCTATACCGAGTATCGAAATCTTCCAGCCTCTGGAAATAAATTACCACGCACCAAGAATCCATTTCCTTGCTCGGTAATGGTGCGAGCGTCTGGAATATAAAACAGGAAGAATATTTATTACTTCAGCCACTGTTGGCTAGGGCGCAGTAGAGCCAGTTATTCTCTGGTGTCGCGCTAATACAAAGAGGGTTTAGTCGCAATTCATTGTTCTCTGTCAGGCAGTGTTAGCCTAGCGCGTGAGTCATTTCACACCTGCGAGCACTGCAATCATTTAGAATATACCAACGAATAAAAAATTTCTTTATTATTATGATTGTCGAGCTGGATGTAAAATATTGTTATACTGATAAGACATACGGGACATAAACACCAGTTGTCAATAGTACCCTTAACAACTTTGCTCGTTTGATAAACACTACACTTAAAATTCGGGCCCCTTGTTTTTCACGAAACCAATTACGTGGAGGCTAGACTTCAATATCCTATGTGCACTGTTTATAGACTTTTGACTTTGTAAATATGCATTGGATAGAATTCTAGATCAGCAGTAATTTCACAGCGAAACTTATGTAGTTTATTTTACTGACCCTTTAATACTTGTGTGGGACTCGTTATAAATTTCCCGCGCGCCTGTCTCCGTGCACATTATTTATTTGTGAACACTGTCTCAAGAGTTGGCGGTCTTGAGCTACAGGAAGAAGAAGAACAGTCTCGCGTTGGAGATCACGTTGATAAGTAGAGTCATGAGCAGGTGGCGCCAGTCGGTCGTCTTCTCCCTGAAATTCGTTTTACAGTCCACTTGTGGCAATTTAATTATAGTAGCGTTAACTTAGCCATAACATGCACACTTGCAGCCATCCTTTGGCTATTGGCCGCTTGTTTTTGTGTGAAAAGAGTCTGTTAGACGAGTCAGCCAATCAAGATTAAATTTCTCTGATAATGACCGTCCGTTATTCGTGAGCAGACAGATAAGAAGCGTTACGAATTCAAATGGTCCAATCAGGAATGTGGTTCTGAAATAAAGCGTTTTGGAACACAACCAGCACTGAAAACTTCTCGCGGAAAAACAGGCGGCCCTACTTATAACACATAGTCTATTCGCGGTTTATTCACACTTTAATAAATATGAATATAAACAAGGTGAATATAGATGTGTCCACATTTTCGTGTATTTCTCCGTGATTTAGTTAACCACTGTTTGTATTAGGTAGAGAAACTGCTTGCACTCAGACAAGGTTTTGTTGAATCAAACGAAGTTTCTTTGGCACAACTAAATTAATTGTTTGTATAGGTATTTGCGAAAAGATTTCTCGACTAGTTGTATTTCAAAACACTTTCGCTGAGATTCACTTTCGTGATTGTATGGTGTACTTGTTACGCATCTTAGGTACCTGGCTACGAATCACAGGCTTCCATTAACAGAGTAACTTAATTCTCACTGGTCGGTCAAGAAAGAGAACGTCTTCTCACTAAGGCATGCAATCAAAAGGCAAAGGAACACTTATACAGTGTCAGTACACTATTGAAGTCTGTCTTGGGTGGAAATCTTTTCGCGAAATTCGGGTGTCCCTAACTATACGGGCAATGTAATGATATGCTATTGGAACCAAATTATTTATTTTTTCATATCTGGGTGCCCCAAGCTGTAAGATTTGGTTTGCGCAATTAAAGATTTGTATTGCTCTAAGTACACTAAACAAGTTTATATTAATATTAAAAAAGTTGAAGCGCGAACGATATTCGAACGGATGCCCTGCGCGCCTATGCGCTTCACTCTACCAACCTCAGCTAACATGAATGTCGAGGTGATAGAAAGGCTTTTAAATACCCATTTTAAAACCCGGATAACTTGCGTAATAAATATTTCGATTTTTACAACTTAAATTTTTAGTTTCATGCTGAATTAGTTTAATTAGGATTTCATATAATTATATAATTATTAAGCTTCTACCAATGCACTAACAAACACTGTTACATTTCTAATCGTCACAATAATATAAATTCTCGAGTTGAATTTTCAAACTAACGCAATCAAATAAGTGACCAAACAAATATATATAGTTGATTGTACTTAGTAATTTGCCGATGGTCTAATTATATTCTGGTCTAACACAGAGGTTTTGTTTATTAAAACGTGAATGTTGTTAATGAGAAAAAATAAATTTGTTGCTTTCCAAGTTTAGTTTTCTTAACATACTATTTTACTGAGCAACTAAATATAGTTTTGGCCATATAAAAACTTTTTTTTTTTTTGCTGTAAAAAGCCTTTCTCTCAGTGTGAAAGTAGAGAATTGCCAGGCCTTCAGAAAAGTTGTTAATGAATACGTATGGACTATAATGAGAAACTTGAATAATTCTCCAATTCATTTCAGGACAAGCTAAGATTCGAAATGCTTGTGTTTCCTGCCGATGTAGGCAGGTAGTAGACCCAGCAGCAATCATTCGAAGCCAGATTTGTTTTGTGATTCGTCACTCGTCAACGCTGAGTGCGTTTTGTCCAGTGATTCGGAGGCAGTGTATACTTGATCGTCTCTGTGTTAACGCGTAACGCAAAACGATAACTTTGAACTCAGCATCGCTGTTCTGTTCGCTATTTCTTAGTGATGCAGTAGACGTAAATGAAATACGGAACGGATGCTACTAAATAACTTGAAAACAACTTGAGATTATAGGAACACATATTCGCCTTGAGGGTTGACTATATAAAGTTGATATTTCTTAGACCATTTTCATTGCCTCTGCCTGAGCCATTCTTAGGAAATGCATTTAATCATTCATTTGTGTTCATTTCATGAGGAAAAACAAATAAAGCAATTCGTCTCTAGTGAGTTTAAACGAAGTACCGATTTGTATATAAAATTTTTAATTATAACAAGAAGTTTCTGATACAACTAACGAGTCTACTTTCCTCAACACGGGCGCCATTCATTTTTAAATAATTTCTTAAAATCTGAGTTTGTAGGAAGGGCTTGACTTCTCTTTGAAAGAAATAACTTTAGAAATGAAACCAAGAACTTATGCAAGAGTAGTGAGATGCTTACAAATACACACATGCCATACCCGGGACTTGAACCCAGAAATCCTCGTACTATAAGTAAGCGTGAAATCCACTGCATTACGGAGGTCGGATTTGGAGCGTTAACTTAGGATTTAATCAGTCTGATGTTTCGAATGATAGAGTTTACTAACCTAAAATATTTCCAGGGTCTTCATTTTGAAAATAAGTAACTAAGCCACATGAAACATGTCAGTTTTCATGGCCTACCGTAGCGCTATACGTGTGAAGAATTTGATGGAAATCGGCTGTTTAATCCCTGGGATATGACACAGAAAAAAAATATTTTTTTATTTGATGCTATCTTACAAAATTGCCAGAAAAAGGGGCATATATATATATATATATACGATGATCCTAATGTTTATCGTCTACATACAAATTTTGGTTGAAATTGGGTAATTCTTATAATATATATGTCTAACTAACCTAAATGAATTACGTAGCTGCCGTTTCGAACATCGTTGTCTGGCCCATTTAAACAATGAAAGTTTACATGGCCTTCTGTAGCATTTATAGTGTGTAGAGTTTGGTAAAAATTTTATTTGAAATGTTCCAGTTTATCATTTGGTGATAATCGGTCAATTGGTTCTCGAGGCATGGCATAAAACCTCCATAATTTTCACAAATCTTTACAAATGGAGGACGAAAAAGTAATGTAGTAGTAATTTCGAGGATTGCTTCCTGCCAATGTACGGAATTAAGTTAAAATAGATTTCATGCCTAGTTTCGTAAATATCGCCCACAAAACTAAAATGATTTCATAGCCGCCATTCTGAAAATAAGTTTGCTATACCTTGAAAAATATATATTTGTTATTACGGCGTACCACAGTACAACATCTTCGCCAATTCTTTAAAAGAATGGGTTGATTATTTCCCGAAATACGAGGTAAAATCATAATTTTTGTTGGCAGGGCTATGTTACAAAATGGCAGATAAATGAGGCTCTGCATAGACAAATTTGATGGTTGTAATATGTACTGTCACCAAATTAAGTTAAGTTAGAATTTGTTTCGTGAATAAAATATAGTGATTTAAAATATGCATATAACCACAATTTTGAAATTAAGTGGCTGGCCTACATAAAACATACCAGTTTACACCAGCTGCTGCAGTACTATTTGATTGCCAAATTTGGAAGGAATGTGTCGATTGTTTACCGAGATATGGCCAAAAATGTATTTACTCATATGACGCTATCTTACAAAATGGCGGACAAAATATGTTTCATGTAGATGCAGTGGATAGTGTTAAAGTCTACTGCCAGCATAAAAAGCTATGTTAGAATTGATTTAATAGTTTCGACGATATAGATTTATAATCTAAAATGGCTACATGACCGACAATTTGAAAATAAGTGTATTATATGCCCAAAAAACATATCATTATACATCATCTGCCTCACTAGCACTTGTTTGCCAAATGTAGTAAGAATCAGTTGATTATTTACCGAGTTATGACATAGTAATTTTATTTATTCGTATTGCGCTATCTTCCAAAATTGCATTGAAAAGTGATTTGTAATTATATATGATGGTAACAGATACTTTCAGTTTACAAAATTTGGTCAAAATTGTTAAAAGGGTATGGCAGTTATACCAAATAATCTGAAGACCTTTGTTTGGGCACCAACTTGAAAATAAGTAAATAATAAAGTTCAATTTCTTACGCTTGCATGCCCTACAAAAATATTACTTACATGCCAAATAGGATGCGAATTGGTTTTAATGGTTTTTGAGATATAATACAAAATTTTTATTTTTAAATCTTTGCTATCTTTCAAAATAGCGTACAAAAAACAATATCCATCTCAAAATTCAATGTTTACATAATGCTCTGCCAGTATTCAATATTTGGTTCACAATAGGTAGAAGGGTTCCCGAGATATGAAATATCACTTTAGTTTTTAAAACGGCCGCCATTTTGAAAGTATGTGCCCGACGTGGTATAAAACCTTAAAAGTCAGCTGTCCTTGCTAAGTACTATATTTATACGAAGTTTGGTAAAATTCGGTTGAAGCGTCAAAAAATTGAAGGAGGGGAACGTACGCACACACACATATACACATACACGCATACATACAGACAGACAGGAAAGTGATCTCATAAGCCTTTCTTTCCTTCGGAAAGTAGACTGACAACAAAACAGTCTCGTTGCTGTTACAGAGGGAAACCCTAGATGGTTATCTTCCTACCCGACGTCGTAATATCTAGCACATCAACTACACGATCATCCTTATAATCAGCGTTGATGCTCCTCACAGAGATTAGTATTTGCCCGGTGACCAGATATCTGGACGGTTGTTAGATAACAATAAATTCCATTTTCATTCCGGCTCATATTTAGATTGAACGTGTTTGAACCTCGCTCACATGCTTATTTCAAAAAAATTCGTGGGCGATAAGGACAATATAAGATACTGTCCTCGCCTCCTGAAGCTGAACTCATGATGTGGCAACAACGCGGCAATACTTTCCCGTTAAGGAAGACAGTATCTAGGTCACGCTAAGGCCGGGATTAACTGAAAGTATAAGCCTCAAACAATATCATCAACGCAGCATGTTATTTTTGATTGCCTTGAGACAAAACATTACTGCTTTCAACACTCTACATTATAAAAAATAACTGCAAAATGTACTGAGGAGTTCTTGCCATAATATCCCCGGTGAAATGTTTCCTTTTTACGTTAAAAAAGACATATTTTCAATAACCAGGAATAATTTTAAATCGTGAAATAAAATGTAGATACTATTACATTATGTAGTAAGAATTTCGCTTTAAACAAAATAATGTTACGAAATGCGTGCTTTTTAATATCATTCAATATGGAGGGGGAAGAAATTTCTGTCTCATAACGTTATTTCGAGTGTAGTAAACTTTAATGAATTTAACTTATTTTCCAAGGGATGATAGGCTTATGCGATCATTCGCCAATGCGCACTTCCCCTGCCCAATAATTTTATAGCCAATCAAACTTTACTGTAAAATATTTTGTAAATATTAAATGCCAAAATTTTACTGGGTACAAAATTTAACTGCAACTGGGCAAATGTGAAACACGTATAAAGATTTAATGATCGTTCTGTACTTCAGGAATTCTCTAAATCACTAAACTCGATTGTTTCCAAGATGTGACACAATACTTTCTCGCAGGCTAATACAAGTTCTCTATATTGACCATAGAAAGTATTCCAACTGACTTAAGACAAAGCGGTCGTGTGGTGAAATACTTGCGGTTTTAGCTCAAGTTTTGCTGTTTCGAGTTTTGGCACCGAGAAGCTGTTTATACCTTTTTTTTTTTTTTTTTTTTTCGGGAATTTAATTCAAACCGTTGTTCGCTTTTCCACTTATCTATTCGCTAGAATTGTTTTCTGGAGTACAAAAGGGAAATCTCTTTTCCGCTTCTCTGTAATGAAATTTTAAATACAAACCTATTATTTGTATTATTACAAATATACGTAGAGCCTACTGCAATTATACGATAAAGAGTTTAGTTTTATTTACAAAAATTACTGGCAATAAAGATTTGAAGGATTTTTTTAAATAACAAAGACTTTTGAAGTGTATCAGGAAATGACAATATCCACAGGCAGAACTCTATATGTTCCCTGCACTTATTTACTTCTGGTAAAGTATGTATTGAAATATTACTTTAAATTACTTAACCACATTTACTTAAATTTGCTGAAATGGAGAGTAATTATATATATAATTATTTAATTAACTCAAAATAAACAAAACTTGCTCAAATAAATTTTATTCTTTTAGCTTTGGAGATAGGTAATACCGCCATAAAACCAAAATATATCAAGTAAAATATAACAGAAAACTATGATTTCCTTTAACTTCATTTCGAATTAAAGCATTTTTTGGTTACTGTAGTTAAAAAATACAGAATTTTCTCTCTCTCTCTCTCTCTCTCTCTCTCTCTCTCTCTCTCTCTCTCTCTCTCTCCTACCCTTGCAGAGAGTTGTCTGAAATAGGTTTCATATCGTTTCCAAACAGTTTGTAAATCGTTTACAAACAGTTACATTACTGTTACCATACACTTTCTGGAACATAAAGAATAAAAATATTTCACAAACCCTATTTCTATACCGTGTTGTGTCCAGACTAGTGTTTGAGATGTTGTCAGAAGAAGAACAATAATCTTTCGCTGTTATATATTGCTATTAATTGTGTGGTACACCTGCCTAGGAGGTGATTTTTACATTCGGAATTGGTTACATCCCATAGTACTGATAGAGAGTTAAACGCTTGACTCAATTTTTCTGTGTTGTCATTGTATCTATTGTCAATGAAATCATCAGTTCAGGACAGCAATCGGTGAATTCACACACACACACACAAACACACACAAAACTGTAATCGGACCTTTGAGAACTGAGCAACCTGAACTGACAGACTTCCAAAGAGTCGCTTCTTTACCCCTGCCTAATTGCCGAACACGTCCAAACATGCAAATATTGTTGCTTATTTCACATTCAGTTGGAAATCACGAAACCTTGTTTGTATCTCCAGATAAACCCGAATTTACCACTCTATTATTTTTCTTTTTTGTAGACAGTTTCCTTATTATTAAAATATTAAAAAAACAGCATGGGAAACATTGCGTAAACTGTTTCGAAACAGTGTTCCCCTACACGCGTTTCCAAGCGTACGCGAGGCTTAAGGGGAACGTCTAGCTATACAATAGCACACGTCTCAAGGTCACATCCTGCCATCAGGATGTACAGCCATGGCGATGGAAAATGGCATAAGCAAGCTTCGTGTGTGATATGTTTCCTCAGAATTTTATACTGTGACTGCGGGGTTTTCATATATCGATCTGTTCACAGAATAAGCAGCATTATCGCAGTAATTTAATACACTGTTTTACGGAAGAATAAATAGCAAACAGAGGCTGGCTACTTACAGCGACTTTCGCTGACCTTGACACAGTTCAACGACTACATTTATGTTTCGATAACATAATTAATGAATTGGCAACAAAAGATCGACTTTCGTGTACTGGAAAAAAAAAATTGTACGTCAAAATATTTAATGCAACATACAATAATAACCATATGGCAAGCAGGGAGCCCCTTACAGTGTATGTTTATTTCAGACCTCGACCAATCAACATTACAGCTCTGAAAGTGAACAAGCAAGTTAGGGACCTGCAGTTTTTCTACACCTGCGCGCTGCAGTGCATTCCGCCTTGCAATTTCTTTCTTTCACTGTGGTTCCGCGCAAAAATATGAAAACAAAGCTGAAGGGGAGGGAGCATTTCTTACTCCACCACTCCGCGTTCCGTTCCCCTCTCCCATTCCTCTCTTTCCCCTTTTTTTAACCTCCTTTTTCTTCCTCACCTCCTCCTTTCCCACTTGCTGTATTTCTACCGTTTTTATCACTCGTTGGCTATTGAGGACATTCCCAAAACGCATTCTAATCGCACGATCCCGATATTCTTGTTTTTTTTTTTTTTTTAGTTCTCCCCGTCGAATTCTAGCGACCGATTCCCCTTCCTCGATGTGAAGGGCGGTTTTAGCACAAACTTTTAATCGTGATTTCATCGACTCTTCCTCTTTAATTCTGTGTCCCGCAGAACGAGTGTTATAATTGTGACGACAGGTTTAGTAGTATATTCGCGGTATCTCAGCACTTTTTTAATTAGACCTTTGAAAACTCACTCCATGTATGTCGCGTTTGGAGTTTTCCTACATATGTCATGTATTACAAGCGTTTTGTACTTCTGTTAAGATTAAAGTATCTTGATTCTGGGTAAATTTTACTTTTAGCTACATTTTATCTATACAATATAATACTACATTTATAACTAACGTGATTGAAAACAAAGAGGAGATAGATATGTTGGCACTGCCCCGTAGTGAATAATTCTAATGCAATATATTATGAAAATGAGTGCGCACAAATTTTGTACGTTTGGTATTTGGTGCAGTTCTCTAGACTTGATTGAGCTTCTGTTTGCGTGATGCAGGGGAGTAGCCTGACAGTAGAACTTATGCAAGAATGCACTACGTATATGCATTACCACACTCTGCTTTCGTGCTGGCCGGTAAAAGCTTCAAATGCCTTACGTCACAAGAAAATCAAACTCAGCATTCACGTTCCCTGGATGAATTCTTTCGTAAGCAATAACAAGTGGATTTATATACGAAGTAACAAAAAGATTCGTATGAGACCGGTTAAAAATTACAAATATACTAGCTGAATACAAAAGTAAGTTGAAGTAAAACACGTTTTTCTCACGTCCTATTGTAAATATTATCACGCCAGTTTCTTAATAGTTTGTAATTATGTTGTTTAGCAGGCACGGGCGAGAAAGAAACACTTAATCGGTGCGTACTTTAAGCAGATCATTTATTTATGTCCAGTTTGCCAGCCATGTGTAGTAGTGTCCGCTATGCGATCTGAAGAATAAGTCTGCCTGTATAGACAAAGTGATTGGCCAAAAAACTGCGAAAGCTGTATTTAATACGTATATTTGCTTGAGACATATTTGGCAATAGAATAACAGGCACTGATAAGACTCATTGTAACAAATATTTAATTGTATAGGCCTACATATCAAATGATGATTTTTGTAAATAAACTGTGATAAACCTCAAGCATTATGTAACTGAATCACGTAAGATGTGCCATAAAATTCATAATTCTTATGTCACTGTATATATAATTTATATATGTATATATACACTATATATACAGCTTATATAAATAACGTTTATAATTCAACAAATCTTAGTGTTTGCTCTTCCGCAAAATAGTGATATGATATGGACTGTGTATGTAAGTGGTAAATGTTGTTATCGTTGAGGAAGTTGAAAGAGAGTGTTTGGCAGTTAGGAAGGGACAAGTCGGCGGAACATGTAGAGTGGTGTAACCTGCTTGTGAGAAACATGTAGAGTGGTGTAACCTGCTTGTGAGAAACATGTAGAGTGGTGTAACCTGCTTGTGAGAAACATGTATAGTGGTGTAACCTGCTTGTGAGAACCATGTAGAGTGGTGTAACCTGCTTGTGAGAAACCTGTAGAGTGGTGTAACCTGCTTGTGAGAAACATGTAGAGTGGTGTAACCTGCTTGTAAGAAACATGTATTGAACTAGTAATGAGGAAGTCGTTACAAAGAGTAACGATATGAGAATAACCCAAAACGAAACGGTGTGTTTATGATATTTAAAAATGTTACAGCCCGGATAAGTGCAACTCCATTTTTACAGATGGACGAAGGCATCATTATTGTTTAAGTTGTGATTTATTAGTTAGGAGCTTATGGGAAATAATTAAATAACAATGTCGTTCCTGTGGGTTTTTTGAATGTCTGTCAAAGGGAATAAAAACAGCATTATGTACGGAATATAATTTTTTTTATCATAATAGTGCCTTGTTCACATTAATACATTTTAAAAATAACTTTTTAAGATAATATTTTCTGGCTTCTTATTTATTTCAACGTAAACACTACCGATATATTTATGTTGATAGCAATCTAGAATAATAGTTAATAATTTTTTCGTATAATTTTATTTTAATCATCATTATTGGTGTTTTTTTGCGGAAATCATAAGATTACTGGAATAAACATTAAATACAGTCCATTCTAAAAGTTTCTCATCAAAATTTGACTATCGTATGAACACCTCACAACGACAATTATATATTAAACTTTACACACCGCAGAAGCAGAATTCATGTAGGGGTTTTAAAATTATTACTTGAACTTGTTACAAAACAGCTCACCTCGATCAACAATATTTTCGACGAAAACACAGTAGTATTCCTCTCTAAAATGACAGTAGTATTACTCTCTAAAATGACAGTAGTATTCCTCTCTAAAATGACAGAAATTTATATTTTTTCTTGCCAACTGTTACCAACACCAAACGTTACCCATTTCGATGTATGTTTCATCATATAACGCTGAAGAAACGAGTTTTGGCGGCAGTCAAGCTGCGTAGCACAGTTGCCTACTCGTTGGCTTACAGGCGCGAGTGTTGCTGGGTTCAAGTCCCAGGCCATGCACGGGTGTGCATTTGTGTTCGTATTGATACCTCACGCATGAGTTAATATGCCTTAGAAACAATCACTTGTCCGTGAAATGAGTATGATTGTCAATATTTATGTCAATAAGACAGAGATAAAAAGAAAACAATAATAGAAAAAATTTGTCGAGTGCTTGGCTTGTTGAACCTTACACCACGGCGATCGAGTTTCGAAGGTTCTGATTCGCGGCTAAAATTTGGGCCGTAATATACGCGACGGACTTTGTTGCTGACACCCGGGTTGTTTCCGGGATCTCCTGTTTCCATCTGCTTTTGCTTTCCGCCGATGCTTTACGTTCCATGTTACTGTTCAGCGAACGGCGGGCGCTTACGTAAAGCCTTTTTTTATCGTAAATTGAGCACTTTTGAAATCAACTTTTAAAAAAATCGCTACTCATAACTAGGTGTATTTTACAGTACATGCACCCGGCAAGCGGGCCGCTAGATAGCTTGGAAGCGGGTTTAGAGAAATAGTTCCACAATTTGACGTTTATGTTGTTTCTGAAGTTTAACGGCAATGGTGTAATGAAACTGAATTCGAATTTTGATTGGATCTCCTTTACAACGACTACGAAAAAGTGACGGAAAAACAAAGAACACTATATATGGACGAGAAACACAAATGTCATAAAAAAAGTGAAAATATAAATAAGCGTGTATATATGTAACAAGACACAACTACCCATTTAGACAAGGAGCGGCACAGAAACAACGAGGACATCGAAACTACGGCAAGACGGAAACAGCAAAACCATAAGAGAAACACGTGCTCTAGCATGTCAAAATAAACAGACATTTAGACAAGGAGCGGCACAGAAACAACGAGGAGATCGAAACTACGGCAAGACGGAAACAGCAAAACCATAAGCGAAACACGTGCTCTAGCATGCCAAAATAAACAAACATTTAGACAAGGAGCGGCACAGAAACAACGAGGACATCGAAACTACGGCAAGACGGAAACAGCAAAACCATAAGCGAAACACGTGCTCTAGCATGCCAAAATAAACAAACATTTAGACAAGGAGCGGCACAGAAACAACGAGGACATCGAAACTACGGCAAGACGGAAACAGCAAAACCATAAGCGAAACACGTGCTCTAGCATGCCAAAATAAACAAACATTTAGACAAGGAGCGGCACAGAAACAACGAGGACATCGAAACTACGGCAAGACGGAAACAGCAAAACCATAAGCGAAACACGTGCTCTAGCATGCCAAAATAAACAAACATTTAGACAAGGAGCGGCACAGAAACAACGAGGACATCGAAACTACGGCAAGACGGAAACAGCAAAACCATAAGCGAAACACGTGCTCTAGCATGCCAAAATAAACAAACATTTAGACAAGGAGCGGCACAGAAACAACGAGGACATCGAAACTACGGCAAGACGGAAACAGCAAAACCATAAGAGAAACACGTGCTCTAGCATGCCAAAATAAACAGACATTTAAAAAGGATTGAAAAATTATAATGATCCAGTCTGTAAATAACTAAACTAAAAACAGTAAAGACATAATTAATGTGGCCCGACAATATCAAACTTTGCATACTAAATTCAAAACCGCAAAGAAAGTGACGAATTTATCAATCTATAAAAAAAATATAATGATCCAGTCAGACAACCATCAACAGAAAACAAGGACAGCGCATGTTTAAGAAATAGGGAGACGGCCAAAAATACAGTAACAGGTGACTTTTACTGGTTTCATGTTGTTACTGCGTCTCTGCTTTTTTTACATGTGCTGTCGGTGTTTCGTGTTGTTTGTTGTCTGACTGGAACATTTTTTTAAAACTATTTTTACATGTCTCTTTATTTTGACTTACTGCGGTGTGTGTTTCGCTTGTGTTTTTTTTCTGTTTTCATATTGTTACATTTGCGCTTGTATGGTGAATTAATTAAGACGGTCCATGGCAGTGTCAATTACTCATACGGCATAATGATACACTGTGACAGGAAAAGTTGTATCTTCAGCAGGGTCCTCAAAAATGCTCAGTTAAACGTGAAAAATCCGATACCACATATCTGTCTCTCCCGGGCACTCTGCTAAACGTAACAGAAATACTACACATATAACATTGAAACGAACGTCTAGAGATTGGTAATAGCGCCGTGACGAACACCCATTAATAAGCAGTGCATGTTTTCCAATGCGTCTCGTGTGCCGGTGCGATGAACGAGACTATTGAATCGGAACGTGGTGCGCCTGCAGATATGCAACCCAGCAGGCTACGTTTCGTGTGATGGTTGCCTACGTACCAAGGAGCTTTGCGAGAGGAGGTTGCACATAGGTAATTACGCGTCGCTTACGTAAAACGCCTCGTTCTACGCCACTCGATATTCCTGTAAGCTCGTGGCAATGACAGTTTACAATGAAAGCGACTTCCTTCCCTTGCCATATACGAGTTACGCTGAAGTAAAGAAACTACTGAATTACTACGATTGAACGCTTTTGAGATTCTAGCACTACCTAGAAATCCATGTATGAAAACAAAAGATGCGCTTGTGAAAGTATGTAATGCCCGACTTCTTAGTACTTAATATAACACAAAAAGAACACAAGGCATAGAAATTGATGTATCTTGAGATATTGATAGAAAACAAAACTCACATTTTTGAATACACAGCTCACAATTAGAAAACACAGACCTAAGACGGCTCACCGAATAAAATATTACTGAAACTACTTTGTCAGAAATAATAAGAAGAGCGAAAATGAGTTGAGTAAAATTTAATTGAAAAAATATATAATTTCAGAGATAGTTGACTGATAATTTAACATTACAAATAATTATTTTTCAAAACACAATTAACTTTCAGATAGAAATATTAAATACGAATACTTATTGAGTTTCCAGTTAGCTGGCAACATTAGCTTGGCTTGCTTGAGAATTATATAAACTAGATTGAATAAGTTCATGTTGAAAGCTTGACAGTGAATTTAAACCGGTTAAGCAGAAAAAAAATATTGTCTCGGGGCTTTAGTGTTAATAAATGTCTCACTTAAAATTAAATGTAAAAATACGCTAATAAAAAACCCAGACTACACTCAACTTGTTTTCTTTCTTATCTGGCGTAAACCGTATCGTAGGCGTAGATTGATCAATTCCTTAGAAAAGAAACTTCCGCTGAATCGAAGCAAATAATTAAATATAACGACTCTTCTTTAGTTGCAATTTTCCCTAAATAAAGTAGTCGGGCCTTAAATTCCTTACTTATAAAATACTTGGCACCAAATAACTTACTCGTGCGTCAAATCTCTAATAACTAAAATAAAACAAATGTCCAGTTGTAGTCCGTACATACATTCTTCGTCTGTCGAAATCCTCGACTCGTCTCTGCCACATCGAGAGGACTGCATTCGATGCCGAACTCGCGAAATAATTTAAGATTTCTATAAAATACTTCCTATCAGCGTGATCACTTCTAGCCTCCCTGATCCTAAGTTGAGAAGATTCAATATGGCTCGTCTTCTTGGCCGTAATATTCAAAAAGGTATATATTTTACAACAATTAAATTAGAAAATTAGTGTAGCGCGCACCATAATTAGTGTTACAAGCTATTGGTTGCCATAGCAACGTAATGAAATGTAACCAACTTCTTTAAAAAAAAATATTGTAACGTCTGATTATTTAACACGGGCGATTTTCATTTCAACATCTTTTAAGTTAGCGTGCAAATTTATAACACTAGTACACGCACGTGTTTATTTTGTTAACAAATATTACGAATTTCGTATGTTTTACATGTAATATTGTTATTCATAATTTTATTTTCTTAATCCTACGTAATATTAATGTACACAAAAAAGCTTAAATGTTAATTTTCCATTTGTGAATTGTTGTAATTTTATTTTTTTGTCAGGTTTCAAGTAATTTGTTAATTGCGTGCAACTTGGCAACATTTAGGCGCATTTTTTTAAAATCGTCACGGTATTGGAAAGCATCCTGTGTACTCTGTATTAATTTGAATATTTGACCGCTGCCGATAATGGATGGCAACGGGATGTTCCATAATCCATCTTGAATTAAGTTTTCCCCCGCACCGTATTTTTTACAATCAACATTCGCTTTCTAGGTACTTCACATAAAAAATTACTCAATACTTAAAAACCACAGAAATGAACTATTTGAGATTCAAAGCAAAATGATTTATTCAATTAAAACAAATTATGTTGATAACATTGAAGTGTGTCAAAGCAATCATTAACATAGTATTAAAATTACTATCCATAATCTTAGTTCCGACGAAGCAAGAAATACTGAAAATTCAATTAGTTTACAGACGTTAGGGTAATGATGTTTATTTTAATCTTAAATTTGGTTGAAAATGAAATCATTAGCAGCAAACGTCGTTCAAAACTGTTTTTATATGTTGAATACGGTACACCATATTTTGAAAGTATTAATTCGGCTAAACTCAGTCAGTAGATAAAATAAGTTGTGTACGAATTGGTTTAAAACAGAATTGGTTGGACGGAATCAAAGTCCTGTTTTATTATCTTACAGAACTTCACGCCGAAAGAAATTAATACAGGAAAAAATCTTCGACTGCACTTAAACACTATTACTTTAAAAGCAGCCACAAAAAAACCCTAATAAAAATCATAATCATAGAAATCGTATTGGAAGACCATACATTAAAAAGAACTAAGACAATTTCACAGATAATACATCTAGTAGAAATAAGAAACAGGCTAGACTAGATGACCTTCCATCCAGGTAACAATATTGGCTCATAAAACACTGAGAAAAGGTTTTGTTTAGTCAAATGAATTAGTTTGGCGCAACCAAATTTATTGTTTCTATAAGGACAATGAAATATTTTGTTGTTGAAATCAAATTATATTTTGGTTCTTATTTGGATACCCGAAATGAAGTTGGTCTAACGAACCAAAGATTTGTATGACCCTACATATATTAAACAATTTCGGTTAATGTGAGTTGATCAGCAGCGGATAAACGCAACGTCTTAGTGGCACAGCTTAGTGACAACTGACGAAAGTAGAATATTTATAAAAATAAACACATTTCTAATACTAGACAACATGCCGAAATTAACATTTCAAGTTTACAGCCAAACTTTTTACTTTCCCATTGAAATTGTTTTATTAGGAGGTTTGAGCCATCATCGAGCCTCAATAAATTCACTAGCAAACAATTTTACTATACAAATTGTCACAAAAATACAATCAAACTCTTGAGTTGCATCCAAACAAATATGCACATACAGTTGGGTTAGCAAAATATTTTGTCAACTCTCTAATATCTTTTGGCCCAGCGCAGAGGTTTTGTTAGTAAAAGCATATTTTTTTTTTAGATGAACAAAATTAATTTTGTTGCATATCAACATTAGAATGCTAAAAAAAAAATATCTTGTTGGGTCAACTGAATATATTTTTGGCCTTATGCAAACAAATAATTTGTTGGCTGTGTGACGTCTCCGAATTTTGAATCTCATTGACATTCATGTTAGCTTAAATCGATACGTGCATAGTTACACATGTGTTTATTAACGTGCTTATTTTAGTTTATATCTATTTTAAGAGATTTTAATGAACTTTCTTCTGCATTGTTATTTTTTTATTTATTATGTTTATACCCACCATATTTCAACTTAATAATTCACATTATTTTGTTACGTAATGGTGACATTTACCGTTTACCTAAGTTGGCAGCCACGCATGACGTTATAATTAAGAGGGTTTTTTTAATACACCTACTCAGTAAGTCCTTACCAGCTAGGCTATTTTGAAATTTGAATAATCAGTGGAAATTTTATCTTTAGAAATGGACCTGGTCTCCATATTGTTTATGTAAGACATGCAGGGCAGCCAAAGTTGTTGACTCCTTGTGTGGAATCCATCAAATTATTCGTGAAAAGACGGCATCAACTTCAAATATGTTACTCAAACAGTGGATTACAGCCGCAGCAGTGAGCGAGGGCTAAACAGAAAAGGGCTATTGAGCAAATAAGGTGTGTAAACTGCTAAGATATGGCACAGGTTTTCTATCATTTTCAGATAATATTCTGTGCCCCTGAGGTGAAGCCAAGGCGTAAGAAACAGTGAACATCTATTCAGTACTTTCTTTCTATTTACCACGGATAACTTCAGATAAATATTATTATGTTCTCTACCGACATAAATATTTCAAAAAGTCAGGCAAAAACAGGAACATTGTGTTGTGGTTTAAGATTGATTTCGAGTTACAGTTTATTAAAGAACACTTTAATTTTGGCACTTTTATGATTTTTAACTGCCAGCTCCCTGATAACTTAGGGAGATTGTAACAGATTGCAACAGAAAAAGGTGAACGTTATTATGGTGCTTTCTATTTCACTTAAATATGATTTTGAGTTGAATACACTGGAACACGTAAAGCATTTCCCATTAAACAGTTTGCTTCACCTATGGACAGTCCATTATTTGTCGAGTTGCATTACTATTGATCCGGAGTGTCAGTGTTCTTCTAGTACGCAGTTTAAAGCAAGGAAAGCCACCCTTATACTGGCGCCCAGACCTTCTAGACTACAGGGCAAGGCTTCCTACAAAGGTAAAAGGTGTTCTTCTGTACACACTTTGTAGTCTCTCTCTCACACTCACACATACGATATCCAAGTGCGGCATTTACATTACATAAGCTATATCTATTTATCGTAGCACACCAAACAATATTCGTTTCGTTTCAGCTGTTCTCTCACTGAATAATTAACATATGTCTCCCTCGTTAGTAATACCACAGAGTAGTTAAGTATACAGAGTTGCGACAGCCGCATACGCCAGCAAAATGGCGTCACTGGCCAGCAAAATTTTGAAGCGGCGTTCGCCAATTAGCACCTGGAAACCCACTCGCCAGCTAAAATCCCAGCCGACAGGAGATTTTTCGCAGCACGCGGTAACCATTCAAAACAATCTCCTTTTCCGGAGCGTCGCGCAGCCAATCAGAGAACTGTTACGCCCACGTCATATCTCGCCATGCCGTCTCTGCGATGGCTGTAGTCGACTGACAGTGACTGCTGAAGTTCTACTTTCAGGCTGTCCCTCCGCCTCATGCCAACAAAGCTTAGTTAAGTTTCGAATTTTATACTCAAGGGACAATGCACCGAATTTTCGCGCACTCAGTTTAATAATATTTTACATGAAAAACACGTTTCACTATCTATTGCCAAAACGCCAATTTTCTCTCTGTTTTTATCCATAACAGTTGTAAATGAAATATTATAATTTATAGGTAAACTGCACTGTAAACAAAATATTAGTTATAATAAATAACATATTTATTGTTAACGGAAATAAAAAAAACGCTTGTAATAAATGACGTATTTAGCAAACGACCAAACACGTCATACATGGGACAATGTTTCAAGGGTTTGATTTGAAAAAAGTGTTCAGATATTGTGAACAGGCAACTTTGAGACTGCGTAGCAATACTTTGGAAACCAGGTAGGGCAAAATCTGTTATCCTCACTGTTTGTGATCAATTCGGCAAACGTCATAATTCCGAACGGCAAGTAACGGCCCTCATTCCGTTCCCAAACCCACCCATCTGCCAGCACTGTAACTTTTACCTGGCTCAGCTTCCTGGAGTGTCAGTCGTGAATCTGGCGGTGCTATTGTCACATTCCCTTCGAAGGCCGCCATGTTGCGAGTCGGCGGCTCGTCACGACTCTGCACGACGAGAGTCCATCCCGTAGACACCCTGCACTTACCGCGAGCTAGATCCGGCCTCTCAAGGTCAAGTAGCATCCCTTCACCCTGGACACGTCTCGCTCTCTCTAGACGTATCATTTCGAAAATAATACTTAACCACATGTGAGTAAATTCATTCTTTGTAACTGCGCTTAAGCCAAGTTCCCCATTTAAATACTATTAAAGGCTGTTCACGCTCAAATGAGCACTTTTGAAATGGACCTTAGAAAAAAGTCACTGCCCCTGCCTCTGCCTGCATATATTTTAACGGGTGCACCGAGTAACATGCACCCAGTAACGTTGGTAACGATGGATGGAAAGTAGTTCCATATCTTAACGTCGAATAAAAAATGTTAGGTAACCATTTGTGATAACTTAAATTATATATTTCACCTTCTGGTTTTTTTATACATCGAGGTGTAAAAATGAGCATATTTGTGAAATATTTACTTTTCAAATAATTTCGCAGTGTCACATGACCGACGCATGGATAAAGTGATGACTCCCACGGCGCTAATTTGACATAAGGTGGGATAACACACGAGGTGCATACAAGTAGATCTTTAGCAGAGCTTTCAAAAGTGTTCATTTTGCCGTGAACAACCTATAGTGAAACGTTCCAAATCCGCATGTGCAGAGCCGACCATCGTAGCGTACAGTAGTTACGGGTTCAAGTTCCGGGTAATGCACGTATGTCAATCTACGCCTCGCCTGCACGGTTATGAATCCATGCCATGTTATGCGAGACACTTTTAAGGGACATGAAAAGGACTCGCTGAGCTGAATTTCCATAGTATAAAATCAAAACTGAATATTAGACTCTTCATAATTTCGATGGGGGGGATGTTTTATTGACATTTTAATGAACAAAACACTCACGTACAACAATAATTGTTACAATGCGTAGTTTTGAAAATAGAATAGTAGACTTATAGTTTTGTAACGGAAAAATCAGTACATTTGCAAAAAATAATTCTTTTTAAATGAATGATATTTAATCCCTAGAACTCTGTGAAAACGTAATAGAAAATTCCGTTTTTAATTTTAACAGATCTAAGTTTACTTAAAAGTTCTTGTTAGAATATTTTGTTGACAAGATAATTTTTTCTTCTTGAAATGCAAACTTCTTTATCTTAGATTTGTATAAAATATACTATAATTTTGTTAATTTTTAGACTATAGTTTTGGCATGTTTGATCATTTTGTGTGTTAGATCACTAACTTTTCCCAATAAGTTAGCAATTTTTAAATAAAAAACTATACACTGTATCAACTTTTACCTACTGTAGGTATTTGTCAAGCCAACAGCATTTAAAAATTTTGTCAATAAATCTAACCATATCAAAAATGGCTACAAAACAAGTACAAATTCTCTTACTGAGTTTGTTTTTCGAGTATTCGGGTGCTGTGAAATATTTTTATAGCTATTAGCATCTGTAACAGCTAGTTCTGTCGAATTCATTGATAACCAAATTAAAGACAATAATACCAAAAAATGGTGGGACCACCAGCGCACGATAAGAGCCACCATTGCAATATGAAAAAGTCAAGGAAACATGTGCAGAAATTGTGAACCCTACAATAGACTATATACCTACATGGAATAGAGGTGTTGCTATGCAACAATTTAATAAAAGTGAGAATACTACCCTTAGATATAATTAATTTAATTTCTTAGTTTTCGTAACGTACTCAGTTGTTTACCTGAACAGCTACCAGAATACTAGCAATATAAAGTTAATTAAAATGCCCTTTCCTGAGGTAGGATTATACATTTTCTGTTTGCAAGCAGGACGCTGGCACCTACACAAACAGGAAGAAGAAATTATTCTTAAAAAACAAATTCTATTCCTGGAGACGTAAATTGCTGATTTAGATAACTCTCAGCCATTTGATATGGTCACTACAGTGTTTGGATATCTCGAAATAATATAAATAAATAAATAAAACAAACCCAAGTTAAAACATTTAAGTATCTAGGGGAAATATTTCCATAGAATGGAACTAAAGATATTTACATTTAAAGTGTATATTTAAAAATGCGAAATAAAATACAGTAATAATGCCAGAATGCCTATATGCAAGTGAATGTCTAGTGTAGGATTATAATTTGTACAAACTAGAAATATTAAAATGACGAAACATTAGAAAAATACTAAACCCTCGAAAAATATAGAAAGTTGGAAATTGAGAAGTAATGATGAAATATATCGAGATATAGAAAACATAACAAAAACAATGTTAAATAGAAGACTGACATTTTTTTGGACATTTGAAGAGAATGGACGAAATTAAGTTTACAGAACAGATATTCAAAAATATTTGGAAAAAAAGTCAACAACAATTTGGGTTCAAGACATCAAGAAGGATTTAAAAAGAAACAAAATAAAAGCAGAAAATGGTAAGAAAGAAAAGTTTTTATGGAAAAAGTATTAAAAATGGAAGGATTTCAAGGTCGGAAAGAAAAAAACCGTCTCAAAGTGGTTTGAAGAAAGAAAAAAGAAACACGGTGAAAAGTTAAAAGAATATTGAAAGAAAAGAACAAATGATAATGAATCGAAATTGATATGTGGTCCCGAGATGGCCTAATGGAAATAATAATAAAACAAACCAAGCCGAAAAGAAAATAACTTATGTCGTATACTTTTGTTAGGTTATCCTGTATGCTTTGCCACGTTAGTAAGAATTAACGAATGCGTGATGTTTGTGGGAGTTAGGCCTATGTTTGTCCACAGGAATTGATGATGTAGAAACTATTTGTTGTAAAATCTCTATGATCGTTAATATGATGGCTATAAAATGAAAACAATACTCAACAGAAATATTGTCCATCTTCCAAAATCTAACGGATGTTGTGAAATTGTGTGCTTAAATCCTGTACTGATAAGGAGAAAGATGAAATCCACTATGACTTTTCCGAATATATTTGATGCTTTAACACATCTTAGAATCCGAAAACAGCTAAAAGAACACATGTCACACTTGAATACGGCATTATCTCAGCTGTCACTGGGGATTTCACACCTACATGAAACACCTCCAACTTTCGAGTGTCGTCGACAATCGTGTAGCGGCTCAGACTAATTTCACCACTGAAGACACTAAAATATAATATTGATAATAATTCATATGTTTTACATAAACTGTGGTAAAGAAAACAAAACCAAAAAGGAAGAAAAAATTTTCAAACCTGGCGGCTGTACTGAGAGGTCCCGCAATGAGCTTACTAGAATCTCTGCCAGAGCGACATAGACTGGAGTACCCCACACTGGTGTCGGCCTTGGAGATACGTTTCAGCGACCGATACCTGCGAGATTCCTAATATGTCAAACTGTGAAGCCACATCCAGTGACCGAGAGAACCACTGCAGGAGCTACGGCGAGACATTGAGCGGCTCTCTCACTTAACTTTGGAAGATTTCCCCAAGGAGGCGCGTGACATCATCGCAGTCGGCTTCTTCATCTATGCCATCGCCGACACAAATGTCTGAGTGCACCCCACAACATGTAGGACATCCTGGCCCGATCACTGGAGGTGGAGTCAGCAAGACAAGGGACCGCACCCCAATGTCCAGTACGCACAGTGATGCTGAATGAAGCAGACGAACACAGAATAACGAAGATACTTAAGGAGTTATAATTGGCTTTGAGGGACATCACTTCCAGGATCCATGCTACAGAGCTTCGCCGCCGCCGACCCAAACGGAGGTAGTGTTGGCCATGTGGACAGCTGGGACACCTGAGAGCCCATTGCCCACAACAGAGATAGCAGCCAGTAAAGAGAAAGCAAGGTGAAGAACAAATGGCCTTGATAAGCGCATGCAAGCATTTGCATGAAGAAATTTGTGAGCTTCGTGCATACGCCCAACAACTGAGATACTGCATCGACGAGCTGTTGTTGCAAGCTCCACACATCACAAAGCAGTTGGGAAATGCACATGAAGACCTGCGAGTGCTGTCCAGAAGCCATGTGCATCCTGTACCATATAACAAGTGAAAGGTGCCCATGGCATAGAGCAAATGATAGGATGGCCCCTCACAGTAGTGACTCTGAGGATAGCACTCCCATGGAAGATATAGTTCGGGAGGCCAAGAACTAGTTGCATGAACTCGATAAAGAAAGTGAGGCAGACGACTTGAGTTGCCAGTATTTCAGACGAGGACGAGGAACCAGCCACAACCTGGAACATCCACTGCAAGTACCAGCACTTTTCAGATTGGTAGACATGGTCTAAAGGAAGATTCAAGGGGAAATTCTGTAGCTCCTTCATCTGTTCTAACCAGCAATTTAAGGATTTGTCCTTATATAGTAAGGCCCAAATGACCATATAGTGACAAGATGATGACCTGGTATGAGAGGAGAACGTCGGGCGAGGTATTTCAAGAAGGACAACTGGTGTGGCTGTACAACCCACAGAGACGAAAAGGGTACTCTAGTCAACAAAAAAGTTGGAAAGGCCCTTACAGGATTCTGGAAGGTTGCCCACATCGACAGAATGGCACTCTAAGAAGGTCTTGACTTTACAGTCTGTTCGGGACGAACAGAATTGAGGAGGGGGCAGTGTTCTGTGTTGCTGGTCTGCGCCACTAACTTGGCCCACCCTGCGTGCGCAGGCGGATGAGAAGGGCAGAGTAGTGATATGATAGCAGGGCAACGAGTCACTAAGGGATGTTCGAATGACAGCAGAGCGATAATCCTACCAGCATTTTGTGTTACGAATGTATTCTGTCTCGATAACCCTTTGGCGACTAGCCGCTCCTGACCTTCAGCATATAAAATTTCTGATTTTATATGGACAATGCTCTGGAATACTGACCTCGTTTCTCTCAGCGTACCTTGGGGTGCTTTGAACCTTCCAGATGGTCGGGGTGATCTATAAAAGTGTGACAGGCCTCCGAGCCGGCACTTGATGAGTGGAGTGAGTTGATGAGTGGCTGGAGCATCGAGCGAAGGACGATGAGAGAAAAGAGAAACGAGCAGTGAGAGAAGTGACCAGCAGGAGGAAAATCTGCGACTGCGAGCATCAAAGCAGTGAAGAGAACGACAGTAGCCTGGACTATTGGACTAGATGTGTGGGTGAAAGACTTTACAGATAATGGCAACAGATAGACTGAACGTGTGTTAATAATGAGTATGAGTTAATTGACAATAACCAATCAGAGACATTAAGAATGTTAAATAGAGTTGAAATGGAGAATAAATATTGCACTCGCTGGGATATAAAAACAGTAATAGTGGAGACATATGATTTAATGCTGTAAATAATAGCTGCGTAAATAAATTAAAAGTTAGATTTAATTCTTTTTCTTATTAAGACCTCCATCCCTCACGAACTCCGATATGTCCCTCAGGTGCCATGTAACAGTGTTTAATTGTTGGTGACTACAAACGTTATTTTGTAGTTGCCACTAAATAGTGGACTGAGAAATAACTTTTTTTATGATACAGCATATTTTGTGATGTGTACATTGACCAAAGTATTTTGTGGCCTCTAATAAAACTTTGGTTTGTTCCCAGAAATCCGTTTTCTAGTGCGTTTATTATCTTTCTCGCCAGCATAGCAATGCAAGTTAAGGCTTTGTAAGTCTTGTTCAGCGTCGGTTAATCAGTTAACTTTCATTGCAAACACTATCAAAAACCACCTGAAGAAATCGATTATTTGTATATATCAAAACAAATTCATGATATTGACCGAATTATCTTATTCCATTCAATTCCTTTGACTGTAATTAAGAATTCTGAAACGAATAGAGATCGAAGGCTCCACAAAATAATGAGAAGTGAGCTATTTAATCGAGTGAATGACAGGTATTCAATAAAGAAGGATCAGCACGAAAGTAGAGATCTACTAAAGTGCAGTGGCGGCTTTAGATTAGTTGTACGATTTCATATTGCTTGGTCTTTACTGTACATCAGACTTCTGTAAATGTGATAAACAGTACATTAAAAAAACCTTTATAATATTATAGCGTTTCATCCGGAATCCCTGGGAAAAATTTTTAATTTGTCGACTTGTGTGCATATAAAAGTTTTGGACGTAAATGCTTACCTCAGATAATGCACATCAAGTAGGAGTAAACAAACTTAGTCATAACATTATCAAATTATATAAGGACAAATCCAATTTTATTCTTTTACCACTGACAAGAAAACCACCCATAATACTGGACTAGTTACCACAGCATGAGTGTAAACAGTGCTTCTAATCGTTTCCACATCATACGAAAGTAGAACCATGCTTCGAGTATTTCAGTTATGAAGTTATTAAAATAATTAATTTAGTTTAAATATACAGCTGAAGAGTAAAAGACGAATCTAACGAATCGTTTCGCTATACCTGATCCAATTAACTTAACTTAAGTTAGTAGTATATATTAATTTTAAAAAAAACTGAATACAACCTTTTCGTTATAATTAATAAAAAAAATTATTTTTTTTTTATAAAAGGGAAATTTTAGTGTTTAAGAATGAAAACATTAATTGCTATGTTTCCAAATTGATTTTTTTTTTCGAGAACAGATTGCAGGCACAGATTTATGTTCATGAGTAACAATTTTAACAATTTTATGGCGAATTTTTTTCACAAAAATTATTATGTTACGACCTTTTACCAAGCGAGGTGCGAAATATCTCTTTACTGATGTTTTCCATTGATATTCCCCCCCCCCCCCCAATGCACCCTTCTAAGTTGTGGATCGATCTCACAGAAATGATATTTTTGTAATCTCTCTAAATTCCTCAGTACCAAAAAAATATCAAACTCTCTATCAGAGCATACTTATTATTCAAGCTAATGCTTTCACTACTCTACGAAATTTTTTAACTTAACTTTCTATACTATATTGGATGTATTTAACTTGCACATTGACTGGAAAGTTTACTATATGAGAGGCTGCAAGTATATAAATGATATTATAAAGTTAAGAAATTCATTAACATATAACTCTTTCTTGACAAAAAAATATTGCAAAGCTACTGTGGATATATGAAAAAAAATCACCATTCATGCTTTCTCAGTACGCATATACACTGATGTGGTATTTCCGAACAATTTTTTACAGTGTAGTTGCGCCACCAGACCGGTCTTGCCGCAGCACAGGCGTGGCGAGGGGCCGTGGTGGTGCAGCGGTCAGACTACTCACCTCCCACTCAGGCGAACAGGGTTCTGCTGCCGGTGAGGTCGCTACTGGGTTTTCTAATGTGGGAATCGTGCCGGACGATGGCGCTGGTCGGCGGGTTTTCACAGAAATCTCCCGCACTCACCTCGCTTCACCCTCGTCGGCTCTCAAGACCTCGGAGTTAGGAGCCTCACGAATGTCTCCACGACAAGTGTGACTCCACAGCCAGCGCTCCCAAGAAGAACACTCCCAGCATGACGAAACAGCTCATACAACTCCGAAATGGAACAGAAAACAATGTTCATCTAGGTGAAAGCAAACAAATATTTTCGTATGTGGAGCTAGGCCACTCGCGAGATTTATCGACTCAGCGTGCTTGCCGACTGTCCTCAAGGACGGGCGGTAATTTATCACCGGATCACGGAGTTGATAAGTATGCAGAGCTGAAACGGTGGACGGTGGGGGGGTGCTTATTATAATGTGGGCGGGCCCATTCTATGAGATTTGCGGAGCGGGGCTCTATGGGAACAATCCTTGTGTCTGATTGGCTAACGACTGCCGCGAATCGTTCTGTATTAATTGCATTCTGAAACTCTTTAGTTGCCGCAAAAAAATGTATCGTTAAATATGAACCACTTCAAAGAATGTTTACCACAACCTACAGTTCTGTTTTATCTATATGAGAACGGCAATGAAAATCTTGTATTGTTGAAACAATAGTTTAGCATAATAGGTTTAAGTATTGTATTTATAAGGTCTATAATATAAGTAAGCAATTTGTTATTTGGGAACTTAACATTTAGAAAGTTTCGTAAGATAACAAAAACTACTGTATATGGTTTGAAAAAACATTTTTAATATTACTAAACATTTTTCTTTAGGGTACAGCAACATTCCTTTCCTATAAACGAAACAAGCTCAATGAAATTATTTTCTTTGCTATAAAGAAAAATAATATTGATATAAGAAATGTATAAAAGAAGATTTAGTAACAGCAGACATAAGTTTCTTTAACCTTCAGTTAAAATTAAAGCAAAATTGGTTAGCGTAACAAAACAGCCTCAAAGAAATGTTTTCTTTGCCACACAGAAAGCTTTGAGCGCTTTTTTTTTACAGTGTAAGCTGCCGCCTGGCAAGTAGTCCAACCTCTACACCACCACGGCCCCTACAATAAGAATGAACATTTTGTGTCAGTACATCAACAAATCCGTCACGACCAGTTAGCGATGATCACTTCATCGGCATATTTTTAAGCGGTAAATTAAATGAGAATTGTGCCCCTGTTCACAGGGCGCGTGAAAATACAGAGGCGAAACAGCTGCCGACACCGCGAACTTCTGCCGCATATGGGGCCGCTGTGATTGAGTGGGTAGACTGCTCGTCACAATATTACAAACAAACTCTTGATCTGCATTCTCAACTAAGGCAATCAAATGAGCTGCCAAACAAATATATAAACTTCATTCAACTAAATATTTCTCGACAGTATAATTTCTTACGGCCCAACACAGAGGTTTAATCTATTGGAAAACGTATTTTGTTGGGTGGACAAACTTAATATTGTTTCATGTCAAATTTTGTTTACTCACCAAAATATTTTTTTTTGGAGAACTTAATATATTTTTATGTCTCTATACAGACTGATATTTTGTTTGCCTTTCTTTCAGTGAGTAATGGGGCTGTGGACGCGAGTATTATTGTCATCCGTATCATTGTACATCCGGGCCATGCACTCTTAAGGTGGATCAGGACCTCACATCATGGATTTCCACTTTTTTTTTTCCTATCAGTTCCATGTAAGATTGTTCATCGAAATATTTCGCACGACATGGCACTGATAATAATTTATAACGCTCTATCAAACTATTACAACTATATTAAGTCTATTAATTTTTGGCTAGTGACTACCGGCAAGAAATACGAAATTTTTATTCTTGCGGGAGGTTATAGAAATAATTCTGGCAGCAGTAATATAGCGACACATGTCTTGGAACATGTACCAAGCAATGACCTGCGCCTTGTCGGTGCCCAGAATCTGTGTTGCAACTTCTGGCGATAAGTTCGTAAATCCAAGATGGCCGAGACTGATCCCACTTAGGCGCTTTTCTACAATCACACGTGCGCGGAAGCGGATAAAGCGAGGATACATGTAAGAAAGCTGGGCATCTCCCAACTTTTCCGTGTCCGTGAATCCGTGTAACCAATAGGAATCAAGTATTTGATTTGTTGGTTTACGTTTTCGCGGCCATTGTGATATACACAGCAACGGGTACTTCGATTTGCCGTGGCGATTATCATTTTTGTTTTAATAAATAAGTGAACATTGTTCGGCATTAGTGAAACAGCACGGCAATGCACTAACACTGTGTATAACATATGACGGCACCTCCAGTGCGTGTAATGCTGTATTTCACACACACACATATATATATATATATAATTTTATGTAGAGAGAGTAGCTGAATTTCTGAATACTGATGTCGAGGGTAAATGAGCTGAGGTACTGCCACTTGACGTTACTCGGTAAAATGGCGCCAGCTTAAATCAAGCAAGATATAATAACTGAAATGATTTTAATACTATATCTCATTAACCAACGAGACTTGTAAATGAACTGCTACCTGTTTTCGTGTGTGGTTAAATATATAGCTCATGCACCTCCCTTTTGTATCGTATTCGCCATCAGTTTGCTGACGTATTTATATAAATTTGGCGTGTGATATTGGTAGTCTTTTCATGTGGCTCAGGAACACGTCTGCTCGAAGCCAGGCGGACTCCGAACCCAGACGTTCCCTGCGTGTCCAACCCACCTTATTACACGCTACGACAAACCACAGTTTGCCAGTCAGCTGGAATGCTATTCTGCCATGCAAAGATTCTTAACAATACATCACATTCTTTCAGATTTAGTTGATTCAGATTAGGAGAGGATTCAAACCAAGAAATCATGTAGAAATGAGAGTATATGAAAAGACGTCAGACTCAATAGAAATTTCAGCTATTATACTTTTATTCAATGAAGTATTCAGATAAGTGTAAACTTAATTATCAATGCTGGAAATTAACTAATCAAAATAACACAGAATGGCAATGGCAATATTAAAGAAAACATATTTAGAACCTATAATGCTGTTAAGGAGTGGCCGGACGTAACGGTCGTTAGTAGGTCTATGTATGAAAGTCTGACGTAACACATGTACACTGTAAAAATGCTCTCTTTCAAGTAAGAATGTCTTAGTTCAAAATTCAATAAAATTATGCCTCTGTCTTAGCTGCTGCCGTAAAAACATTTAAGCTCTTGCTAGGGTTTCTTGTAGTTAAAAATATGCTGGATTCAGCTGCTGACGCCTGGCCAACATGGCGTGGGGTTTAAATGTCTAGAACAAGCGCCATCTTGTCTGAACTAGATACGTAGCAAAATTGAATACTGTACTTCATATGCCGTGGTAGAGTTGCTCTCGAAGGAAAATTCAATTTAATGTGAGGAACAGGACAGGATCAATTCTAGTAGGCTTAGGCTCCAACAATATGTAGTGCAGGATTTTTTTCTTATGTGTTTCACGGCTCAAGGACGTTGTGGCGTCTAACTACTTGACTACCTCCTAAACAGCTGCTGTAAACTTAAATGGAGGAGCTCTTACACACACTAATCGACGTTAACACACAAAAAAAAAAAATCTTGAAGAGAGCTGTGAAAACTGAACACCCTAAAATCTAACATAGAAATCCTAAGCCTCGTCCAACTTTTGGACGGGCGTCCTGTTCTGTGTGTTGATGCGTCGGAAGATGGCGGCAGAGAGATATATTCCAACCGAAATGGACCTGCCTATTCTGAACTCTCCCGCCAATAGGGGTGCAGGGTTAAACCTGCTAGCCAATTGGGAATGCTCACTACGTAAAAATAAGCCGACTCACCCCAAAACGGCCTAAATCCCTAATCCATATAATTTAAGGACTCGTATAAATGTAATAAAAAATACCCCTGGAACATTAACAATCAGTTGAGACCAAGAAAAGTAATTAATATAAAATATTAATATAGAAATACAAACAAAAACTACAACTAGCTAACTAAATACATTTACACGTGAATATTGCCATACGTACATCTAATTATTCAGAATCTTAACCATGTGAAAATAAACAAGAAGGTAAATAAATAATATACTTGACAACATACAGAAAATTACAAGAGTTGAATATGAGCTAAGTTAAACGCTTGAATTATTAATTAATTATGTTAACAAGATGCTGAAATAGTGAACAATGTGGACGTAATAGTAGTAATTACTAGCGACCTGAATAATTAGCGGATTCATTTCAGGACATGCTAGGATTCAATTCACGTCTGTTTATATTACCTTAGCAATTGGTCCACGCGGTGTTTGACACCTCATATGAGAACGCTGGCCCAATAGCCGCCTTCCACTGTGACAGCAGACGACCAATGTACAGTTACTATTGGCATATTTCTACATACGACTGTAGAGTCTACCATGCAGGTAATTGAACTCGAGAGTTTTTCAGGTCTCTAGTAATTACAAATTTTTATTTAAACACTGTAAAAATATACAAAATGAGGTGTGTATATTATTAAACTTGTATCAGTAATTTACAACAGCTGAGTATTTATTTACCTCGTAAGTTGCAAGACTGTACGATTCTTCATATTGTAGAATGGTCAAGATTCATCCCGAGTCATAGGCTTCATACGCTTCCGTTTCCGAGTCCGTTTTCTTACGTATACGTGTATTGTAGAACGGGCCTTAAAAATCCTATGTACTGAACCGTTTTCTGTGAAATCGTCGTTTACGCGTAAACGCGTATCTTGGTAAATAAAAGTTCTGGAAATCCAAAGTTTTGCTAGAAAGTATAGAAAGAACTATTGTCTACGTCCCTATCTTTTTACTTTTATCATATCAAGTGTATTAACGGAGAAAAAAAATCGTGAAAATTGTCAAATATCGCATTTTTAAAGCTTGCCTGTGCAGTTTACTTAAGCTGTAAGAGAAAAGTACGATTGTACGCCCGTAGGATGATCTGTGTACTTTCATCGCTTGTAATGAAGGGCCCTTGTACATTCTACTAACTTCTCGACGGAAACACTGCACGCCTTGCGCGTAGGAGCGATGAGGCACTAGGCGTGCGTGTTAGTGTCGCCCGTATCGCTCCCTCGCTTCTTGACTTGGACGCGCAGCTACATAGTCCTCTTAAGTACACTGAGATGAAGGATCGGTTGAATCAAACAAGATTTGTTTGGTGCAACCAAATTATTTGTTTGTATATGAGCAATGAATAATTTTGTTGCGGAAACCAAATTATTTGGCTGTACTCATTTGGTTGCCCTAAAATGTAAGATTTGATTGGTGCAACTAAAGATTTGTTTGCCTAGACGTAAATTAAACAGTTCGGCCTAGTATGAAAAAGTTTTACAGTTTCGACCTAGTTTCATACTTAGATCACCTGCGTCCGTGCGCTACGCTTTAGTGACCTGAACTAATGTGACAACCGATGAGACTGGAAAGCTTTTAAATAGATATACTGCAAATATTGAGCAACGTGTGAAAACAAATATTTCAAGTTTTACAGCTTTGTTTGTCAGTTTCTTGTTGCGTTGTTTTATTAATGTGTTTATACGGTTCTTAAGCATCAATAGGTGCACTAACAAACACGGTTACTATCCTAATTGTCACAAAAAATACCAACCCTCGAGCTGTATTTTCGAACGAAGGCAGTCAAATGAGTGGCCAAACAAATATATACAGTTGATTCAACAAAGTATTTATTTGACAGTCTAAAATTTTTGATTAAACACAGAGATTTTGCTTATTGTAACATATATTTTGCTATACGAACACAAGTAGTTTTGTTGCTTTTCAAATTTTGTTTGCTCAACAATTATTTTGTTAGAGCAACTAAATATATATTTCGCCCTATAGAAACAAATATGATGTTCGATTTCCTCTGAGTGTAGAGTGCGAACGGACAGCAGAGCTATCGTGCGCTCAACTGTTTTTCTCGCTGCGTTCTCGACCCAGCTAACTACGTGGTGAGTACAGTGGAGCAGGCATGGGAGGGGGGGGGGGCGATGCTACTGAGCTAGCGGATAATCAGATAATTAGGAGCAGTTCCCGCTGGAAGGAGCACGTACGCACGAATGCACGCCAGTTAGAGAAGGCGTGGTTCGCAGACATCAAGATAACAAGCGCCAACAAGTAGTTGTTCCCGTCCTGGCGAAGTCTGGTCGTTACAGCGCCTCACCGTACCACCCTGCGGGTCGCAGGTTCGATCCTCACAGGTTAGCATCGACTCCACAACCTCCGTATCTCACACGAGACATTGCTGGTGTACTGGGTAGTCATGATAGGCGCGTAGCTCATCAGAGACAGAGGCAGTTGCTTAGAGGAACAGAAACATAGACTGAAGATAAAACAGACCGATTGTTCGTCTTCTGCGCACGTACCCGACATTGACCAACACCAACGAAACACATCTGTGAAAGCCACATGGTTAGAGGCCTGAACAATTCGTGGAGGCTAGACTCTACATTCTTATGTACACATATGCCGATATTAAAGGCTCATTGGTTGTCTGCTGTCACAGCGGAAGGCGACTATTAGGCCAGCGTTCTCCAGGAGGTGTCAAACACCGTGTGGACCAACGGCTAAATTAATGTAAACAAACGTAAGTTGAATCCTAGCTTGTCCTGAAATGAAACTGCGAGTTATTCAGGTCTCTACCAATGGCTAAAGTTATATAAACATGCAGGTGTTTTTAATTCTAGTTGGTCCCAAAATGAATCTGCGAATTAATCTACACGTGGCCAATAGCAATCAACGCGTTGTTTACATCTCTATTTCCAAAAAGACAAGAACTGTTATATGAATTGAATTAATTTAACAATTTCAATTTAATCAAACTGCATTACAAACTGGTATGGAGAAGTATACATACATATCAAACTGCATTACAAACTGGTATGGAGAAGTATACATACATATCAAACTGCATTACAAACTGGTATGGAGAAGTATACATACATATCAAACTGCATTACAAACTGGTATGGAGAAGTATACATACATATCAAACTGCATTACAAACTGGTATGGAGAAGTATACAAAGCACTTGCCCACTAATCAATGTTCTATCCTCAAATCCAAACCACCACGTTTTTACAGGACGTGTTGGCAGAAAAGCAGTTCAATGTCAGGGTACGGAGGCTGGTTGTACAAAGCCAGCGAGATTGGTCTACCTCATCTTTAGTCTGTGAGCAGAAACGGGGAAGGAAAAGACCATGGCTTAGGTTATTCTTCTCAGGTTGGGAGTCTCGATGCTCTTAGTGCCCTAAATAAAACTTCTCGCCACCAGGGTGAACTAATGTCGCGTGCGTACCGAAAATTTCTGTTTTTATACAAACAATTGGGATTGTTGCAATTTTTATTAAAAACTTCATTTATAACTGTGTAAAATGTTCCGATTCGTATTATCCTAGAGCCTACGTAAAGAATGAACACTATTCGTAATATAAGGTCAATACGTGTTTTTTAATATTCAGTCGTAAACTGGAGTTATTAAAACGTTGGCCTACATAATTATTTTATTTAAATTTTATGATGAAACTTAAAAAAAAAAAAAAGTAGGCCTAATGTTTGAAAATATCCTGCGCTTTTTGCTTGGAGTAAATTAGAAGATTACAAAGTTTCTTTTTATGATGGTTATATTAAAATAATGTATAAAAAACAAAAAGCTTTAACTAACTAAAAATTTTCCCACGTGTTTTTCAACTGAACCCCGCCAATTTCGAGAAATAAGGCCTGAGTTTGCAAACGGAGAAATCGATTGTATATAACTGCGTCACATACTTTATAAGTGCGTCACATACTTGTATATAAGTGCGTCACATACTTGTATATCAGTGCGTCACATACTCGTAACTCACAATTAAAGTGAACCTCGCGTGTAATGCACTTTGTTAAAATCACTTGCCGACATTTTTTTCAAATTATAGCAAAAAAAAAAATGCATAGACTTCATTCGGTTTCGTTGTTACATTTTAATTCATATTAAGTTTTATGTGGTATTATTTTATTTAAAATAAATTCATAAATTAATATAATTAGCAATCCATTATTAGTATTACTGTATTCATATCTCTCCGCCGAACTACTTAAGCACCAATCGCCAGTAAGTATCACTACATTTTTGGTAGGATGCTTGGGTTTATGTGTCAACTTTTGAGTCACTCCAAAATATTTTGTAATAAAATCCTGTTTACATATTTTAAACACGCGCCTTTCAATTGGTTTTAAAGTTGTTTTTCTACGTTGCAACAAGCAATGCAGAAATATAGCTGCAGTGAACGTAATTGCCCATTGAAACACTCGTATGACAGGCGAGTAAATAGAAAAGAACTGGAATAATTAAATTATATAAATTCTATCAACTATCAAGTCTCTTCATCCTACAGAGTGATCGTTTTAAACGACAAGTTTGTGAATTGTGTACATATTCCTTGCTAAGCTTATTTTATTGGCTTTAACACTTTGGAAAAATAATTTTTCGTATTACTTATGTCGCACTGCCGGTTAGCTACCTGAGTCATTGTTGGTAGGATATTCAAGAACCAATCACACGTTAAAAATGCATCTCTTTCTCTGTATTTGCATGTGAGTAAATCGATTTTGAATACGCATGAACTGAGGGGAACAAAGCTCGCTAAGAATATAGCAGCGTAATGATGCAAAAATCACATTAAAATGAAGGGAACACCTTCTCGTGTGTACTGATTGAGTCCTGAAGTCATTAACATGCAATTCCAACCGCAGATACTAGCTTGCAACATTGTACAAGCACCCCTAATAGGTTAAGTTCACCATACAGTGTAGGTAGTCTAGCGAGCTCAAGGCCAGTTTGCCAGATGAAAGGATATTTCGAGGAAATTGGGCGGATATTTCCACCTACAAAGACATCTTTGGTGGCGGGCGGATGTAGCCAAGAAGTTGTTGCTCATGATCAAAGAGATCGTTTCTCAACAAACCTCCATTCACTTCCACCACTTACCGGAAAACATCTTCGAACTGGCTTTCACTCTTACTTGAGTCGTGTTTACGTCTTCTTGTCTAACAAATAAAAAAAAGCAACGGCTGAACCCACGTAGTAAACTGCTTTACTTTGCGGGGAAATGGGAAATGATAAAAGGAGATTCGTGTGAAACCTCGTGATGGAATATCAACATCAAAGACACGAATACACTGTTCTGCTCCTCTACAATGTGTGTGTAGTGAAGAAACAACTGGAATTGTGGAGGAATTCTCGCATTGAAAACCATTATTTGTCTCAGTCTTACAATACGAAGATATATTTATGAATCTCGAATGTGTTTTGATCAACGCCGTCTCCAAACGGTATCTTAGCTTCTTAGTAGGGACAAGTAGGGAAGTAAATTAAAATGCGGATGCTGTCTCACTTATATGAATATAACACATTTAACAAATTATCAAGAAACTAAAATTTACAACAAATTAACGAAAGATAAATAAACTAAGAATCTGTTATAAAATGAACTAATAATAAACCTTTTCTTTCATATTTGTCAAATCTTTATTTTTAATAATTTTAACATATCTATCAGTTAAAATACATTTAAAACTTCCTGCCAAAATACATGAAAATTAGTTATTTTATATTACATATATAATTCTAACACATTAAGTGTAATAAATTCGATTGAGTTATTTAACTTGATTAGAAATGGATCCCTCTTTATTATTTAGAAAAAAAAATTATTTTTTTATTAAAAATTAAATCTAAAATTAAATATAAATATCAAATTAAAAAGAATTTTTTTATATAAATATAAAATGGAGAACCAAGAAAATACAATAAATCAAAATAAAGTATTTGTGAGTGAGCAATATTTACTCTTTAAAAAAAATCTATCAAGACATTTAAAAATAACAAATAACGATGAGCTAGTCTTTAATTAAATTAATAATACTACGAATGTAAAAAGTGTGGCGAAGTAAAAGATTTAAAATATTTTTATTAAAAAATGCAAATTTAAACATATTAATACGTGTAAAATATGAACAAATTAACATGTTAAAGAATGATTCGGACAAACGCGAGATAAAAATGGAAAAAAAGTACTTCGTGATTGTGAAAAATATATTTGAAAACAATATGTTGAAAAAAAAAAATCACCCTATAAAATACAAAACAAAGGTGACTGTAAAAACCAGGAGACATTTAAATGAACACAAAACAGCATTAAGTAAAAAAAAGCATTATTATTTTTTAATTAATCATTTTAGTTTTAAAAATAATTATAAAAAAGTATGCCATTTGCCTTTTTTTAATTTATTCATAAAATTTATAGCTATTAAGTAGATCGAACAAAATGGCAACTTTCAGAAATGAAATGAGCAATATTAAACAATGTAAATATAACAAATTAAATAAGAAGGCATTAAAAGAATTTTAAAATTTTGCTAAAAATATAATTATAATAGTTATTTTTAATATAAACCAAAATCAGGTTTAATTGATTCTGTGGTTACCTATTATTTTTATAAACTTTAATAATGATAAATAAAACCTTATTTCATTAAAAATATTGTCAATTAAGAAAATCTAAATTTTATTTTTAAAATGTTATAACCTAAACGCTTATCGTAACATTTTTTTTTTAAGATTTTGAATATAGTGTACTCAAAATGAAAGAAAGAGAGGAAGGAAATTAATTAAGAAACGAATTTAATTCCCATAGTAATATTTTTACAGACTAGGAATATTATCAATTTACATTTTCAAAAATTTATATTGAAGAGTTTAAGCATTTAATCGAAATATGAAAAGAAAAATCTAAGATTCCATTTTCAAAAATTAATATAGAAGAGTTTAATGATTTATTGTGAATAGAAAGGAAAAGCTTAATATTCCATTTTCAATAATTAATAATAAACAACTACAAAATTTACATACTAAAACAAAAATAATTAGAAGAAAAGATACAGATTTTAGATCAAGAAGACAAACATTTATAATTGAAAATTGCCTATATATATATATATATATATATATATATATATATATATATATATATATATATATATATATATATATATATATATATATATTGAAAATCGAAGGTAAACCTTATTTTGAAAAACAAGTATATTTTTCTTTTAAATGTTCATTCTATCAATTAAAAGTTTAATACTAACATTCTTAAAATAACAATCAATGAAAATGATAATCATAAAATTATTATATTTTACAAATGAAAATATAAGCCACTACTGTCGGATTAAAGATTTACAAAAATAATTTCAACACAATATAATAATTATCAAAGTGAAACTTTTCCACGGAAAAATATTGATGTGTATTTAATTCTAAAGAAAAATTAGATAAACAAAGAGAATATTGATCAACAAATGAAGTTATTATAATAAAAATGCCAAAATTTTGCGAAAAATTATATTGTAAAAATTATAATCATTCATTAAAATTACATTTTCTTATTTAAGCTGATTTTGAATGTTTATTAAACAATATGAATTCATGTGAGCCAAATCCACAAAAAAATAATTCTTATATAATGAACTATCGGAAAAATGAATCAGAATGTATTACTTATTATATAAAATATTATAATGTTGCTTATACACAACCTGTACAATATAATGATAAATATGCAGCAAAAATATTTGTTGTAATGTAAATAAAAGGAACAAAAGAAATTAAACACTATATAACCCAAATTATAAAATAAAAATTAACTAGTAAAGAATTAGAATTCAACAAAATAACTTGAAGCACCCATGTTTTACACATCTTTGTAAATATCTAATTAATCTATGTATTTTTTCACAGTTGTCACACTAATATTTTATGTATGCCAATTTTCATTAATTTTGATTTTTTACTTTTATTTTATAATTTTTTCAGTTGCAGGATTTTTAACATTATATGTAAGAATATTAAAATAAAATTGGTTAAATGTGTTAGTTAGCTAGACTTTTATTTTTGTGTTAATATTTGTTAATATTAATTTAATTAATTTTAATTTTTGGTCTTTATTGTTAATGTTTCAGGGATTATTTGTATTTGAATCTCGAATTCGAGACCACGTATTCTATGGTTTTTATTACGTTAGACCGTTGGAGTGGATCGTTTTAGGCAGTTTTAAGTTGGAAGCCTTCCGTTCCGATTGGCTGGCAAGTTTAAACCCTGCGCTAGGACTGGTTGACAATGAGGCTAGGGTTAACAAGAGCCAGTCAGTGAGGAAGATCTCTCTCTCTCAGACATCACCTTTCGAAGAGGTAGGGTCTGTAGCAGGACGCTCGCCTATTGTGGGCGAAGTGTAGGTGTGAAATTTGTTGTTAGGGAGTCCGATACTCCCCTGTCTGCTTTTGAGATCAAGTGGGATCTGCGATTAAGATGTGTTGTCATGAAGCCCCTTTTGCGTAGTAGAATTAGGAGGTAGATAGTATCAGTTACGACGCTGGTCCGTGAACAGTTGGTTCATGTATGAAAACTCCCTACACACTGATTCTTACCTGCAGCGGGAGAAGCCCCCGCCCTTTCCTGTTCCTGCTTAATAAATTTGATTTCTACAACAGCAGCAACCTACTACAGTTAAGATGTGTTTGTGTTTTCTACTTTAGTTATGGTGAAACCCGTAACTTCTATTTGTTCTGAAATGTCTGGAACAAAGCCATTTTGAAAAGCGTCATGAATACGATTTCCAGCAGTGTTTAACTACGGAAACCCTAAGGAAGAGTTTAATGTTTTCCCTGAGCTTAACAAAGCACATTAATGCAAGATTTTGAAGTTTGGTCCAGAAATAGTATAATTTTGGAATTTATAATCTGAAACTATGAGCTCGAAATATTTCTCAAGTTTTTCACACTTTGTTATTGGGTAAGGTGCTTTTTAGAAAGGACCACTATCCAACGGCAATTCAGCATTTTCTTAATTTCCTAGTGAATATTTCCATCCAGGGTGTTCAAGCTTAATTTTATTTCAGCATTAGTAAGTTGAATACTAGAAAACATAAATTGCATTTAAATATTTTATGCTGAAATCAAACGTGATGTGTTATGTTTTTGTGATACGTAGTTGTTCCACCCTATTCCTCTCTATTCAATTGCAATGAAATTTTTCCTAAAGCGACAACAGTTAAGTTGTTATTTCAGCTTACATGAAAATGGCATGTGCACCAGCGGAACTTAAACAAGGTTTGTAAATCATCTGGGTGCTTGCTATGGAGTACCGGGTTACAGTTGCCTCACAGGTTATTTACCAGAACGTTACTGTGGGTTCATCTGTCCCTAAATACTTACACCTCTCAAATAAACTAACAAAATGTAATGTGGTTATAAGTCGCAGTAAAACATGTTCCCAGTCCTAAACTGAGACGTATTTATTCTTAGGATGAACTAGTATTCATATTAACACAAAGTATTGTTTAGGTGTACATATACATGTTCACTGATTCTAAGGGATCCCAGTATGTACACATACACCTACTGAGTGAGTTGTTATAAGCTTCATAAATAATTTGGCTTTGCCAGTGTGATGGCCATTGACATACTTCTAAAGGCGGCATGTAAACTCTATCCACCACATATTTTGGCGCCCTTACGAGGGGCCATTTACACATGTCTTGCCCTCTCCCAAAGTGTTTATTTTTACCATTTTACATGCTATAGAATTGGCTATCCGAATGTATGGGTATAAACACCATCTGCATCTGCTTACGTTTCAAACTATATGTCTGATTTGCGAAAAAGAAATTAGAGAGAGAACAAAACGTTTTATCAAAATGTTCTAAAGAGAAATTATATTTGCTATGGAAAAGACTCTGCAAACTATAGAGGAGCTGCTAGTGGATATTGTAATATTAATATTAAAAACTAAACATTTTTACCAATACATATTCATAATTTATCAAGTTGTGATGCTCATTTATTAATTAAAGAATTAGGAGAAAATAATGGAGACTTCAATTTAATACCGAATAACAAAGAAAAATTAATTTTACTTAGTTAAAAAGTTAAAAACAGTTTAGAAATAAGATTTATAAATACTTTCAAATTTATGAGTTCAAATACAGATAAATTATCTAAAAATCATAAAACCGGCAATTTAGAAAAACAGCAAAATATTTTCAAATTGAACAAATAGGTTTAGTTATTAAAAAAAAGTGTTTATCCATATGAATATATGGATTCTAAAGCGGAAAAAAAACAGAATCACTAACAAAAGATTCATTTTATTCAAAATTAAATCAATCACATGTGAGTGATGAAGATTATGATCATGCAAAAATGTGGGGGGAAAATTTAATGTAAAAAATTACGAGAAAGCTCAAAATTATATAATAAATCTGATGCGTTAATTTTAACTTTTTTTTTTTTGAAAATGTTAGATATGTTTGTTTAAAAACGTATAATTTTGATCCTTCTTGGTTTTATAAAGCTCCTGGATTAGGTTGGGATTCAATGTTAAAATTAATTAAAATTGAATTAGATTTACTACCCAATTATGTTATGGTTTTAATGTAAGAAAAAGGTATTAGAGGTGGAATTTTACAATTTAGTTAAAGATGCATTAAAGTAATTAATAAATATCTAAAAGTTTATGATAAAAAATAGATAATCAAATTAATTAATCCGTCTAGAAGCATATAATATATATGGATGAGCAATATCACAATAATTACCATATGATGTATTAAATGCAGTAATTAGACATAATTTGATATACAATTTTAGACAAAATATATATAAATCATGAAAGTTGATTCAGATCATAGATATACTTTAGAAGTTGATTTAGAATATCGCAAAATTTATATAATAATTAAAAATATTTGCCATTAGCAGCACAAGTAAAAACAATTTACTACTTTAGAAAATAAGAAAATTAAATTATATTAAGAACATAAAAATGATTTTTTTTATGGTTTAATATGAAAATATTCATGAATTTAAAAATTTATACAATAAATTGACTTCAAAAACACATTGATCTCAATATACAAAAAGAACAAAAGCAGCAAATTATTTTGTAAAATGTTTGTATAAATTAATTAATAATTCATTTATATTGTAAAGATATGGAAATAGAAAAAATAGAAAAGAATACAAGTTATAATTAATTAAAAATCAAAAATTAGCATCAAAACATAATTATAAACACACAAGAACATTTAATTGAGATATAATATGAAACAAATATATTAAAAACGTAATAAATTAATTAAATATCATAAAATTGTAACAAATTATAAAAACAAGACATTGTATCAACTATTGTAATATAATAATTATCTTGAAAATTAATTATATTAATTTCTAAATGATTAATGTACTATTTTCATTATAAAATTGTGGAACCAAAATATAAACCAAATATACAAATATGTTATCAACGTACTTGTAGATATAAATATTGATATAAGATTTAATTATTTTATTTGGATATGAAATAAATTATCAATTAATATGACACTAGTGATTATTCAAAAGATATTATATATAATGCTGTAATTGTATATAATCACTTAATATAGTAGTTTTATTCCAATAAATATAATGTTGCCCTCGTCAAGTACTTCCAAATGAACTTTATGTTAGCTCTGAAAGTAAAATCCCTTAATATACTACTTAAGAGGTAATAAAATTTATTTTGTTTTAAATCCTGCGGATTCCAAGGATGGTGGTAGTAAGTTATATTAAATTATTTATAATGGTTAATACTACTGAATTGTTAAATACCTTCAGCATAGTTTAAATAGTACTTATTTGGAATCAGGTAATATACTGTCGTAATATTATTTATAATGGTTAATACTAATGAATTGTTAAATACCTTCAGCATAGTTTAAATAGTACTTATTTGGAATCAGGTAATATACTGTCGTAATATTATTTATAATGGTTAATACTAATGAATTGTTAAATACCTTCAGCATAGTTTAAATAGTACTCATTTGGAATCAGGTAATATACTGTCGTAATATTATTTATAATGGTTAATATTAATGAATTGTTAAATACCTTCAGCATAGTTTAAATAGTACTTATTTGGAATCAGGTAATATACTGTCGTAATATTATTTATAATGGTTAATACTAATGAATTGTTAAATACCTTCAGCATAGTTTAAATAGTACTTATTTGGAATCAGGTAATATACTGTCGTAATATTATTTATAATGGTTAATACTAATGAATTGTTAAATACCTTCAGCATAGTTTAAATAGTACTCATTTGGAATCAGGTAATATACTGTCGTAATATTATTTATAATGGTTAATATTAATGAATTGTTAAATACCTTCAGCATAGTTTAAATAGTACTTATTTGGAATCAGGTAATATACTGTCGTAATATTATTTATAATGGTTAATACTAATGAATTGTTAAATACCTTCAGCATAGTTTAAATAGTACTTATTTGGAATCAGGTAATATACTGTCGTAATATTATTTATAATGGTTAATACTAATGAATTGTTAAATACCTTCAGCATAGTTTAAATAGTACTCATTTGGAATCAGGTAATATACTGTCGTAATATTATTTATAATGGTTAATATTAATGAATTGTTAAATACCTTCAGCATAGTTTAAATAGTACTTATTTGGAATCAGGTAATATACTGTCGTAATATTATTTATAATGGTTAATACTAATGAATTGTTAAATACCTTCAGCATAGTTTAAATAGTTCTTATTTGGAATTAGGTAATATACTGTCGTAATATTATTCAGAGTCGGTTAAGCTTTAAGACTTATAATATTTTAGGAAAATCAATCAAGTATCTAATGGAAATTTAGAACTTAACTGGTTTAACTACTTTTCATAGTTGTTAAACAAAAAGTTTTAAAACATACAGACTTCTGGAACCTGAGTAATTTTGTTTACTGCTTATAATTAAATAACTCGCCATTATTATAAGTAAATTATAATAAAAATCTATTTCATCATTTCATTGCACCTTGTTTTTAGCAAAAAATACCCCCAGAAAGAGATCAAACATGAAAATGCGGGAGATGGCACTTAAGAAAAATCAACCGCAATTTTTGATTTCAAGTTATGCTCATTCATTCTACTTGGTAAAGTATATAATGTAGTTTCCATAAGAATTAAAATCAGAGAAGAGAATATAAATTTACTTTCACTTAAATAAAATTAAAATTCGCACTTGTGTAGTAAAAAATCGTTAGTTGTCGATCATTGCAACCTGCTAATAACAGAGTTTATAAACAAATGCTTCAAAAATTATTTGCATGAGTATAGTGAATTTCTCACTGATTTAGATTTAGAGGGTTATAGTAGCTTTAAGAAGTAATGAATGACTGGCTTACCTTCAATGAGAATAATAATCATAATAACGTGTTATAAAATAAATATATTTCTTTGCTCCCCTTAAATTTAATAAATAATTATTGTAAAAATGTGTAACTTGTTATTTTGTCAATACACCGAATATCAAGCCAGCCTAATACATTGTGTCTCTGAGTATGCATCATTTTAAATTCAATTTAACCTAAATTGCAACAACATCCAGAGAACTCGTTGACGTCTCTCGGTTAAAGAACAAATGCCATGTTTAATTATAGCCACGACTACCGAGTGGCTGAATAGGAACTGGATCCCGCGAATGACAAATGACGGTCGAAGTTGTCCGGTACGAGGACGGGATACTTGACAAGGGATGATGTTCTCGTGGAGAGGCTTCCAATGACATTGTCTCAGAGGACGATTACTCTCTCCTTCCATTCGCTGTCCTCCCGTGCCATGACGCCTCCAGCCAATTACAGCAACGCATTCTCCAGTATCTCAGACGTCCAGTGGCCGACAAGCTCCAGACAAGCATTGATTCTACATGGAGTCAAGTTAATTATTCAATACCTATATAATAAAATTGTGTAAAATATTAAGCTGAAATCAAATAAACTTACTATAATTTGCCCAGTTGGCTCATGCCAGGGGAAATGGCTTGTCAGTTTTGACTCGACAATAAGTTTATTGAATGATGCTTGAAGAGCTATTTTATTGCATGCACCCGAAAATGAATCATGCAAGAATAAATCTGAAGCACATTTATTAATGCAATAGCCGACCTCCCGTTGCGCAGTCGGTTGGTGCGCCACCGATCTGGGGTACGGGAGGCTCTGGGTTCGAATCCCGTGTAAGGGGCAAGCACACACCAGATGTCAGTCCATCTGCACGACATGTGTCGTCACTTGATACACGGAGTGTAGATACTATTGCAGCTGCCAGCTGCTGTACTAGAGGCTGTGCGAGTCACCTACATGCAAGGCGGCATGTCATACAACTATGAACACACGATCTCTTGGGAAACATGAGCTCTGTGTGAACTTCCTGGTTATTGCCCCTTGAGCACTCGTACAAGACGGACAATACAGGGGGCCTTAATAACTCTTCAGCATAAAGACATGGATTTAACTACCCTTACAGCCAGTTTCATTTAACTTAAGTGAATTTTGACGGTTCCCGGAAAGAAGTGCGGCCACGATGTATCCCTCCGTCGCAGCTGTTCTGTTGGTGAAGAAAACGATCTTTAAAAACGAACTACGAATCCAATGGCAGACATCGAAGTACTGACAACTTCTGTCCAGTAATTAGGCTACTATAACTGGCTGCCATTTCCTAATGTTTTATTTTTGTTATGATCACATAATATACTAGTTAGGGTTCTGTTTATTTTAGTGATGGGATGGGGAACTATAGTTTAACGTCTTTCGTGATACATAATTATTTTGCGGTTCTTATGAGAGAGTGCTGATTGGAATTTGCCCTGTTTTGATGATGGAGTGGAAAATTTTGTTTGTACGGAAGAAACATTGAGTTGACTATAACCTCTAAAGTTTTCATTTAATCGAAAGAAGTAAATGGATAAATGTGTAGCTGTTAGTAATGATGCGTGAAATACTCAACAATAATATGAATACATTTCTTATACAGTGAATTACACTAAAAGGACGTTTATTAAGCCACGTACATTTGAAAACATCGCGCGAGAACAAAACCCAATAATTACGTCACTGGTAATACCTATGTACGAAATGCACAATGTAAACATTTTCAGGAACTTTAACTTTTAACGTAAAAATATTTAGAAATTCAATAAAATAAATGAGGGTAAACCACTTTTTTTTCAATTCCAAATATATTTCAAATATTTTAACAATAATTTAAGAAAATACTTATAAAACATGCAAACTTACTGCTCACTTCGTAATTCCTAAACACGTGCCGAACTGTGGATGATTACTTCACTAAAATCACTTTTGTCGGCCACTGACACGAAATAATTTATTTGCTGACATATTATTTTAACACAACAGTTGAGCTATTTCTTGAAAAGCAACGCTTTTAAACTTTAAACCGTAAATACTTTTCTGTTCGCGCTTCGCGAAGTTCAAAGAAAATGATGGACTGCAGCACACAACAAACACTTTTACATAGTGGCAGACACGTGTTAATTCATTTCACTGAAGCCACTGTTTTAAAACGGCACCCACGACGTTATACATCTAATCAAATACGCAAATAAAAAAATAATGATCTGCGTATATAATGTTCCGACACCACCAGCAAGGAATTCTTGCATATAGAGAAATTTTGACGGAAGAGATAACAATGACAACTGGGCAACGGAATTTCACCGGGCGAGTGGAGACCATATACAAGGGCGATTGGTGGAGACCTTTCACAATAACCGTAATGTTCGCATGCTTTACTATAATATTTCAAAATGTTTTAAAAACCTTTGCTTTATAACTCAGAAAAATTGTGCAATATTCTAGGAGCGTAATTTTACCCAGAAATGTTGTAATTTTCATTAAATTTCTACATTATAAAATTAATCCCGAATACTATTTTCATCTAGAATCATCGCAAAAACCACCAACATAATAACATGCATCCTGCAACAACCCTCAGCTGACACAGTACTCTGCAAATGCGGGAATTTACTGTTTACAAGCTGTGTAGGTTGGTCACAGCGTCTGTCAAATTTTACTGAGGTTGTATGAAACAGAGTGGTTGGCCTGCTCCCGAGCGAGCGAAGAGGACAGAGAGACGTTGATGATAGTGGCGCGAGCGATGATGGCAGCGTATCAGGTACAGAAAGCGAGCTGACACTTTAATCGCATTTGCTGTGCATTCTGCTGCACCTGGTTGCATTTATCTTTGCGTCTATCTGAAGAATGCTCTGGATTACTGACCTCGTTCTCTCAGCGCGACTCGGGGTGCGTCGAACGTTCGAGATGGTCACGGCCAATGCTATAAATGTTGCGGCCGGGAGTTGAGTGGAGTTGGAGTTCCTTAGTTCCAAGTGATAGAAGAACGAGCGACGAGAGGAAGCGAACTCGACGACTGCGAGTATCAAGGAGCACAGGTGCGGCTGGAAAGCTGGACTATTGGACTAGATGCGTGAGTGACACATTATAAATGTTGCGGCCGGGAGTTGAGTGGAGTTGGAGTTGAGTGAATGAGTTCCTTAGTTCCGAGTGATAGAAGAACGGGCGACGAGAGGAAGCGAACTCGACGACTGCCAGTATCAAGGAGCACAGGTGCGGCTGGAAAGCTGGACTATTGGACTAGATGCGTGAGTGAGACATTATAAATTATGGCAACAGATATACTGAGCGCGTGATAATAATGAGTATGAGCTAATTGATTGTAACCAACAGAGACAATTAAGAAGGGCATTAATTAGAGTGGAAATAAACATTAAATATTGCACTCACTGTTAACTAAAATGAGTAAAAGTGTAGACAAATAGTTTGATGCTGTACATAATAGCGGAGTGAGGAAATTAGAAATCAAATTTAGTCTCTTTTATTTTATTATTAAGGCCTCCATTGCTCACGAACTCAGATACGCCGCTCAGGCGTCTAAACGTAACAATAGTTATTAATGGCGAACGACAATCATAATATGCAATGGCTCCTCTCGGATGGTCACGACAGTAGAACACGAGTGTGTTGTGGATGTTAGAGCTTGCCAGCGGTCCTCCATATTGTGGCACGGTGGCAATCTATAAAAATACAGCGCGATACATCGCTAAAAACCACACATCACTGCTACATGGGATTTGACACAGTTGTCTGCATAGGAAGGTGACGATGAGAGCGTGATAATGATGGAACATGTAGCTACAAAACCAAGTAATTTTTTTTATTCTGTGAATTTTTAAAAAACTGTTTTGATGGTGTAAAACTTATCTCGTAGGCAGGCGTATGGTCAGGATTTCCAGCCTTTATATTTTATTATTTACCCCAATGTGATGATTTTAAATTTTCATGATATTTGGCAACAGCAAACGATGAAACAAGGAGACAGGTAACGACAGTAATAATGTTATAGAGACATAGAGTCAATTCCTATTACATCGCAGACTTCATTTTGAAAGTGACAATCTGTAATTATAAGAAGACACAAAATGTGGGTGAGCTGTACAAGTAAGGTTTCTTGTGAGCTAAGGATCTCACTACTAAGAGAAAAGTTCTGTGACATCTCGCCGTATTCTTAGGTTTTTGTAGTGGTGTAGTAATTTGACTACCCGCCTCCCACCAAGGCTAACCGGGTTCGATTCCTGGTGGGGGTCGGCCCCGGAATTTCACATGTGTGAATCGTGCCGGACGAGGTCGCTTGTCAGCGGGTTTTCTCGGGGATCTCCCCTTTCCCACTGCTTCGTTTCACCCTCACCGGCTCTCAAGACCTCTATGTTAAGGGTAGCCTAAATCTCTCCGCCCACTGCTCCGCTCTAAGCATTGAGTCGCATTTTCTGGTTTGACTACTGGATTATCTGGGAATTGATTCCTCCAACTGAACATATCCTAGTCCCTTGTGTACGGGCACCGTGCCTATACAGGATGTTCCGCGACTCAACCGATATACTTCGGCAGCTTGTTATACAGATCATGGGCAACAAAAAAAGTCAAATACATAAGTAGGCTATGCAACCCCATTTCAGAGTTACATGGACATAAATGCAACAAAAACGCAAACTGAATATCTTTAATGTATCTGACTAAATTCATTTTGAATGTCTCACATGAGCTGCTCAAAATGTGCACCATCTGACCTTAAACAGGCTGCGATACGTTGCAGCCTACCATGGCGTGTGGCCACTGCATGCCTGCAAGTTCATTTCTGAGTTGATCAGTGGCGTCATTTATTACCTGTAGCATCTGGTCTCGTGTGTCTGATCGCTGTCTGTTGTAAACTATACTCTTCAGGCAGACCCAGAAGATAAAGTCCAACGGGGAGAGGTCTGGAGAGCGCGTCGGCCATGGGACTGGCCCACCTCTTCCATTAAACCTGAGCGGATACTCAGCTGCTGCACCACGCCACAGTATCCGTAAACAAACACCATGTCTGTGTGCTCTGCACGTGTAAACATTTCCTGACATTGTTGCACAACCATTCGCCTCGACACACTAACAAAGGCTGATCACTCCAGCCACACTAGCAGTGTCTGCTTACGGTTAGATTGGCCACATTTTCAAGAGCTTGTGTGAGACTTACAACATGAATATAGTCAATTTGCCTTAAAGATATTCGGTAATTCCAATCTGTTTTTTATTGCATTTACGTCCCTGTAACACCGAAATGTGGCTGCTTAGCCTACTTGTGTAGAGGACATTTTTTGTTGCCAATGATCCGTATAACACACTGCCGAAGTATGGCAGTTGAGTCGCGGAACACTCTGTATTCTGCCTTTAGAGAAATAATACGTTTTGCACGGAGTTCACCACACGACAGACAAGTTTGTTTCACGGTCTGTGTACAGCGGGTATTTGTTTTATTTTAATTTTTCCTTTTGGGATACGTGTAAAACCGATTTTACTGGCAGAACCGGCTGTCCTGTGTTTATATTCCATACCCATTAGTTTCAGTCGTTTGACTCTCTTCGTATATTAGAATCGAATTGTGGTTTGCTCTCATAATATCAAAAATTATCATTCTGTTTGCTATCCATTAGCCCTCGCAATAAATGCGAGCAAGCAGAAAATTTCCACTCACGAACACGTTGTTTATAACAATAAATTGCTGTTATGAAACAACACGTGTACGTTTTTACGGCTGTCTGCTTTGTAATCACAGTAATCAACACTTACAAATTTATAAATATTTGTTATTTAAAATAATAGAGAAAGCTTTTAACAAATAATGTCTCAGTAGATAGAGAACGTAAAGCAGTTTGGCCGGATGAAATATTTATTTATTTTAGAACTAGTGCTTTCGCGTGTGTTTTTTGAAAAAGAGGATAATCGTAGAAAGTGTTTTGAAGGCACTCATACTGACTTATGTTACAGAAATAACTCATTCTAAGATGTCATCGAATTCGTGAAATAAAATTTTCTGTTATTACGCTGTTTTTTATTGTTATTTTTCCATTACCAAACGGAATTGTGTATGTTCTCATCAGAAGCTAATGTTTCAAACTGAGGCGTGAGTGTTAGCAACGGAGGTAGGACGAGATTACTTCGAGACTGTATTTAGTTGTTTGAAATATTCTTGTACTTGTAATGGGGGAGAACGATTTGGTGAAATGTTTTGAACATACTTCATTGCTGCTCTATGTCAAGTCTGACACACGAAACACAGGCAAGAGTGGCAGTAGTTAAATATATCAATCAAACGTGTTATAAATCCCACAAGGAGTTTTGTCAGATAAATAACCAAATAGAAAATACACAAAATTAAACTACCGGAAAAAAATCAAGGAAAACACAACTAAGACATCAGAGACTAACACTGAGGCTAACACTGAGACTAACACTGAGACTAACACTGAGACTAACACTGAGGCTAACACTGAGACTAACACTGAGACTAACACTGAGGCTAACACCGAGACTAACATTGAGACTAACATTGAGACTAACACTGAGGCTAACACTGAGGCTAACACTGAGGCTAACACCGAGACTAACATTGAGGCTAACACTGATACTAACACTGAGACTAACACTGAGACTAACACCGAGACTAACACTGAGGCTAACACTGAGACTAACACTGAGGCTAACACTGAGACTAACACTGAGACTAACACTGAGACTAACACCGAGACTAACACCGAGACTAACACTGAGACTAACACCGAGACTAACACTGAGGCTAACACTGAGACTAACACCGAGACTAACACTGAGGCTAACACTGAGACTAACACCGAGACTAACACTGAGACTAACACCGAGACTAACACTGAGGCTAACACTGAGACTAACACTGAGACTAACACTGAGGCTAACACTGAGACTAACATTGAGACTAACACCGAGACTAACACTGAGGCTAACACTGAGACTAACACCGAGACTAACACTGAGGCTAACACTGAGACTAACATTGAGGCTAACACTGAGACTAACACTGAGGCTAACACTGAGACTAACACCGAGACTAACACTGAGACTAACACCGAGACTAACACTGAGGCTAACACTGAGACTAACACCGAGACTAACACCGAGACTAACACTGAGACTAACACTGAGACTAACACCGAGACGAAGACGAAATTTCGCACGCGACTGGAAGACACAAAAGAGACGACACAGAAGTACACAGGAGGTTTATTTAGACGAGCTTGTCACGACGTTTCGAGTGATGACATCTGATCTCGTCTGCAGGTGGAAACGTAAGGTTGACAACATAGTGTAGCAATGGAGTATGTTCAAAATATTTCACTTAATCTGTATTTAGTATTGTTCTCTGTCCTTTGTCACAGATAAAACATAATGCACCTGCATCACTTAACATATCTACGCCATTATGAAAAATACCAAGTTATTGCAAATTATATAATCAGCATTGTCTTTTAGGTACTAAGATTACGAACTTAATGAACAACGTTTAATGGGGAATGATTACGTTTAACAACGTTTAACAAGAATAGGAAAATAACGTCTTACATTTACCAACTTGTTGGGACATTTTTTTTTTTCAGAGGGTGTATCGAAAATGTTGGCAATTGAAAATTTAGTTATTAGTCCTTAAAAAAATTTCACGTGGTTGGATACTCACTGCTTTTATTATTCCCAGAGTACTGACTGAAAACAAAAAATATAAGTAACTTATTATCATCAAACAGTATTCATTGAATAATAATAAATATCAAACAATGTAAAAAGGCGTTGGAGACTATTATCGATGTCTTCACCTAGCAAAATTCCATACTCTCTCTCTGGCTGTCTGTCTGCCTCTCTCTCTCTCTCTCTCTCTCTCTCTCTCTCTCTCTCTCTGTCTCTCTCTCTCTTTGATAACTACAGTTTGTTCACTGTCAATTGAACACTTTTGTAATCAACCTGTGAAAAATGTCACTGCTCCTACCTGCATACATTTCACCGACCAAACTGACTGACATGCACCCAGTAAAGTTGGTAATGATGAAGGAAAAGTAACTCCACCACCGAATGACAAATTAAAAGTGCTAGGTAAACATTTTTTCACGTTTTGTTTTTCATAAAGCAAATTAGTGTATAAATTGGTCAAAAATAAAAAAATTTTACATTACTAATAATTTCGCATTTTCACTCGACCGAAGCATGAATAAAGAGATGAGGCACATGGAAATGTAAATAATATATGGCGGAAGGTTACACAGTGTGCATTCAAGTAGATCTTAAGCCGGGCTTCCAAAAGTGCTCAGTTTACCGTGATCAGCGTATTACTGAGACGACACGAGCGCATGTACATCTGCCTGCACAGAGATGCCAACCACGAGCTCAGTAATCAGTCTCAAACTACACAGATAAGTTAACACTGTGCCAGCTCTTTCTGGTCACGGTTATGCTGTCCACCTGCAGCAGGCTACCATCCCTTCCCGTGAAAGGGGTTGGGATGTAGACATAAGAGAAAATAGTGGAGCGGAATTGTAAGATTCGGGCGGTTCTTAACATCGAGTTCTTGTGAGCCGATGAGTGTGAAACGAGGCGAGTATGCAGCAGCGCTAGAATGCAAAGGCGGAAGGAACCGGGATATCCCCGAGAAAACCGGTCGACCAGCGGCATCACCATGCACGATTCCCACGTGCACAAATTCGAGAGCGACCCCGCTTGAAATCGAACCGGGTTCGCTCGGGTGGAAGGCGAGTGATCTAGCGGATACACCTCCGCTGCTCTAAGAGCAGGAAAGGATGGGAAGGTGTGGATATTGTACTTGACATATTCTCCGTATGCACACTTGTCACCACCGAGTTGTACTTTTTACGTCTTTTGACATGTTTCTCTAGTGTCGTGGTTACATTTAATCCTGAAGAGTTCCGTCTTAATTAGGGCACATTAAGATAATACGTGAGAGCATTTATTACGCAAGCAAGATGAGGTCGTATTCGGGGCCATTGGTTCATGCAATTTTTTGAAATATGTCAGTGTTTTTGCTACCATTTACTGTGCATTTAACAGTGGCGCGCTTTAAATGAAAGGCCTGCCAAACAAGTGTAATATTATAAATAAGTATCGTTGTTTTGCAGCGGGATGTCCTTGTAGTCTAAGAAACTACTGCGGTCCTAACGAACAGCATATCTATACTTCCAGCGCGACACGTTTACCAAACTTCCTAAATAAGCCGAGAAACAATTACGAAATCTCGGCGCGTCCCCTAGAAGCTAATAACACAGCGCCGTTCTTACTGCGTAAGAAAACACTCTCCGTATATTTGTAGGCAGATTATTCTTAGGACGTGATTGTATTCCGGTCACGCGCTGCTTATGTTGGTCTCCCTTTTTTACGTTCCCTTTTTAGGTGGGATTGCTTACGGCTGAGCAGCCCTACACACACAAGAGAGGCTGTTTTACCACGTGTGTTGTAATTGCTTTATTACACACTGTCCTGTATGTGGCACCGAAGAATGGCTAAATCTCCTAATTAAGTCTATTGGTTGAATATGAGCGATGCAAGGAACAAACTAAATCGCACGGCTTAGGCCTATACTCTCCGACATTCAAATTTTCTTCGGTGTTTGCATAACATGTTATCCATTACAACTCGTGTGCCATTTCTAACACTGTGAGGAAGATAAGTTGCAGGAACCATCCAGACTGTTATAATAGGAACAGCCGTCTGATGGATTGTAGGTAGCATGTAAATATTTTAACTTTGTAATAGGAACATAACTTCTTGCAGTATTCCTGCCCGAGGCTGTATTTGCTATTGTACATTTGGTCGCTACAGGAGGGCACTGTATTCCTGCTATACGCTATTCATGGTTAAATGAGCACTTTTGAAAGCCCTACTTAGTACCTACTTGTTTACATGTTGTGTATTTTACCGCCTTATGTAAGAGTAGCATTGTAATGGGCTTCATAACTTTATGTATGAGTCAGTCAAGTGAAACTGTGACATTATTGGGAAAGTAAATATTTTAAAAATATGCTCATTTTTACACTTCGATGCATAATTTTAAGTTATCAGAAATGGTTGCCTAACACTTTTTTTATTCGACGTTAAGTTACGGAGCTACTTCCCATCCATCGTTAGCAACTTTACTGGGCGCATGTCACTCAATCGGCGCGCCCATTAAAACATATGCAGGTAGGGACAGTGACTTTTTCTAAGGTTGATTTCAAAAGTGCTCAATTTTTTTAGAGAACAGCCTACACAAAACAAATAGCACCTCCAACAGAAGAACTTCAACAATATTTTTGACAGTTACCACAAAACTCAGAATTTTAATAACCTAACAGATTTTCTGTTGCTAGTATTGGACACTTCTGTAATCGGGTTTGAGGGTAGTAGCAACAGAATGTTATGTTAGGTTATTAAAACCTTAGTTGTTTTTGGACATAGTCCTAATATTGCTAAATATGTTCTGTTGGAGATACTATCTGTTGTGCAGTAGGAACTCAGTACAGTGCTGTAGAAACCATGTGTGTAGTAGCAAATACAATCAGAGATAGGAGTAATACAAACAGTCCGGTTAGTATTGCTATCTGTGTTAACAATATTTAGATATCACTTACAGCCCATCACACGGTTGTCCCTATTTTAAAAAAGGCTAAAGATGAGGTAGACAGCTTATTCATCTTCTGCGCATGTACACAACATTGACCTACCTCAAAGGAACACAGCTGTCATAGTCACATGGTTAACAGTGATGAAAGTGTTTGTTTATGTCATAAATGTTAAATGACAAGCACTATAATATGAATAAAATACATGTACAAATTTTAATTTAATCGACCTGCCTTAAAAATGGGTTAGAGTAAGCATATCAAAACATTTGTTTAGAAATCAGTTTTCTAACCTATCATCTAAACCATGCGGTTTTCGTAAGATGTGTTGGCAGAAAAGCAGTTCAATGTTGGGACACGGAGATTGGTTGTGACCAACAAGCGAGATCCGTCTACCATATCTTCAGTCTATGATTTAACAGTCTTGATGGTTCCTACGACCATATTTTTTTCTCACTGGAAAAGAACACGTATTAATAAAATACAAATGGTACAAAATAACTTAGTACAGTTTTAGCTGTTTAATATACGGTTTCCGTTGTTCAATAACAGACGTAAATAAAAAACAACCCACAACACATTTAGCATTAATTTGATTGAATCTTAAATGCTGAAATATCCATCGCAAATAAAAAGTTCGAAGCAAATTAACTAGTCCATAGTGCACATCCTCATCCTCACTTACAAGGTAAGTGACTTTAGAAAATAACACGCATTCAAGACAACTCAAGGAAACCAATATGAAGTACGTAGACGTTTTTATAAGGAACATCCTTGTGTGTGCTTTCTATTTAGGTAGGGGTGCCTTGGCATTGCATTTATCCTTCATATTCGATCAAACGTCCAAACAACTTACATGTTTGTACTTTATTACTGTTGGGCAATTTAATTTTTTTTAAAATTTAATTTGGATTTTAGTAAGCCTTTGTGAAAATTATCTTGTTTATAAAAAGTTATAGCTAAATAATAGTTATAAATAATAATATCCCAAAAATGTATTTCGAAGTGCTGAAGTTCCTGTACTTGTCTTGATATTTTTCATAGGAAATTCACTAAGCCATTTGGTCCACATTCCAGGAATTCGCTTTACAGAACGGGAAATTGATTCGTTCAACAATAAAAACAATAAAGCATTCTGGTTTCCACTCGCACAAGTGAGTGAAATATTGTAGACTGGCGATTAGCCGTTATTGCGCTGACGAGACCAATATGGCCGACAACAGGACGTGGACAAAATTCTGTGGCGGATGCCGGAGAGGAATAAAAGTATTCGGAATTTCTCCGCGCAGCAGCGGTTTTCAACATATTCCAGCCATTCAAACGAGCTCGCCCATTTCCGATATTTCATCTGTGCTCAGTTATACGCATTGCCTGTCATAAAAAAAAGCACAATCGGCGGTCAAAATTCCCCTGTGCATAAATATGAACACTTCGCATTCTTCAGTGCACAAACAGTTTTTACACCGCTATACATATTCCAAACGCATTTCCCGTTAATTAGTTTTACCATGCCATTATATTCGAATTAGTTTAAACATTTGAATGTACACTTACTGGCTTTTAAACGTGACAATCTGGTCGTACATGGTAGCAGCAGATTCGTTATAACTCTAGTTATCAGCACTATGTTTTGTTTTATTTACGACTTCATAGTTAATGGGCTAAGATAATCTTCATAAAAATTACGGCATTTAGTCAACATACTTATGAGTGGTTCGCAGACTCAATATGTTAGAGAAGTGATTCGTTTTAAAACTTGTCAGTAGTGATATGACGGGAAGGGTGAAACAATTTTCCCACGAAAATCGTTGTTAGGATTGAAAGAAAACGCGAAATAAAAGATCTTTTATATAGAGAGAGTAGGGAATGTGAGGCATGTATTCTAACCTATTGAGCGATTACTACATTTTTCTCCACATTGAAGAGAGACAGGAGAAAAATTAATAGCAGCATATATTCTAATTAACTAGTAAATGTAGGTTTGCATAGGACGTAATGTTTTTGGTCGATATCCGCCTTTAAGTACAAAATCGATAGGAAAATTTTAAGCTGCTGAAGAGAAAATTAATAAACTTACATGTAGTGCCTGGGTGGTGGATTGTGCTACAATACTGTCTTGTGATTTGTTGCCAAATGATTGTGTTTATTGACAAAATAACCAGTGTAATGGCATTCTTTACACACCACGAGAAGCAATGCAGGTTGCATATAATTTAATGAAACGTAGCTATGGGTAATTTCAGTTAATTTTTGGTATCTCGCACAAATTAAATCCAGAAATATTTCCTTGGACGAATTTGCCATATTTTCTTATAAGAAGGCTTTTTTTTTCTCAAAGTGAACCAGTGCCATAAATATTGCCAGCACTCATAGTGAGATGGAGATGATATCTTTCTTCGTATTTTAACTTTAGGCACACCAGGTAATCTGTTAGGAAACGATCATTCACTTAGCAGACTACCTTTAATAGACGACGTGAAACCCCCTCCGAATACAGCAGATATATTTTAGCTCTAAACAGAAGAATTCAGTGTTCAGATACATAATTTCAAAGAATAGATTGAAAATGGTAGGGATAAACCAGGAATTGGAAGTCGGTGCTATATTTGAGGACATTCAAGTCAAGGTTATGTTATTGTCCGTAGGTATAAGGTGAGGTTATGTCGAGACTCCACAAGTCATTGAAGCTATCATACATGCAAGAGCTGCAGTATTTAACACTTCTGAGAATAAAAGCCAAGATACTAGGTGCAATAAAGATGTTTCATTCGACAGTCTTTTATGCAGAGGTTGATGAACATCTTCGGCATAGTTCCAGATCACTAGACAATACTTACCGGGCGAAGGCTTGGCTCTATATCTCTACCAGGTTAGACAAGCGAGGTTAAAACTTTGAACGCATCAAGCGTAGTAGTATTACAGCTTTATGTTGGATGTCGTAAGAAATATTCAATGTCAATATCCTTCAAAACAAGATCGCCCATAAAATCCGAACCAATTAACCGAATTCAGTCAAACTAAATGCAGTGTCATCACAATTACTCCAGCAGCACAATAATGACAAAGACATGCAAACTTGAAGCAAGAATAATAATGTTACAGTCATCAAATAGTAACCAAATACAGAATTGTTATCCAGTATATTGGATCTGAAATCAACTATCAAATTACAACCTTAATACACCACAAGGGTGTATTCCTCTTAATGAGCTCCCTTCACGAACTGTAATTTCACTGTTAAGTGTCAAGTCACGTATGTGTGCATCACTCTTTATGTATTCACTGGTGCACACTCATTTTTCTAGTTCGTTTGGTGCAGGTGGGTCGGCAGGTATGTTAGTCAGTCTTCCTTTATGGCACAAACGATATATATTTTATAATACCACCAATATCGTACTACGACCGGCATTATAAATACACTGTTATCTACGGGCTAGTTGTGTAAAATAAGGGAGAAAATAACACAACATAAAGGTGGGCCCACTAGCAACACGTTCTTTGTCCAGCCTTTCCACTACGCTGAAGAGCGATTGGCCTTGAGTGCCCAGCGGGACCACAGGCATGGGTGGTGTCCCGTGTGTCGTTTTGTCGCAAACACACAGGAAGATGAAGATCTTTTAGGCATGTCATTGGAGAGAAGACTTCAACTCAGCTTAAACAGTTCAGGCTAAGCGACCAGCGTAGAGATCTCCAGAACTGCGCCGATCTCATCATACATTAACGATTCATAAACACTTTCTCTAGATGCGTTTATAATGTGAGGTAAGTACGCATGCATTCTGTGTTATTGTAATGGAGTAAAAAATTATTTCAAATGTGGGCATTTAGCTGAACTGCTCGCAAAATTATTTTTTAATTGTCGTTTTCTGCCTATAATGATATGTGTGTACCCAGCCAGTGGGAAAGAACTTTATGTCTAGTGGGCGATTTCTTGTCATAGAAATCTTACAGTTAAATTAAATTTTAGTCGGTAACTAACTTCTCTACTGATTTGAAAAATAAACTCTTCGTCCTTTATTACATCTTTATTTCGTGTTTCTTTTTAAACGAATTTCGAACAAATGATCCTTGAGACGTCTGCCTAGCCAGCTTAATAAATCACGGTATCTTGTAGACCAGAAAATATTTCATCATTGTTGTAATGGAGAGAAAATTCGAGTCTGCAAAAATTGGTTAGACCGAATGTAATAATGTCCAAAATCCCACTATAAAAAAGGGTATTTTAATTGAAGTTAAGTCATGTAAAATATCACTGTTTCTCGGTACATATATATCAATTTCTCGCCATATTTATTCAGAGTGTTTGCTGAATATTCTCTGATTTTCGCAACAATGCGCAGTGAAAAAAAAAACAGAGAAGTGACAATAAATACGCCTATAATCGGGTAGCAGTTACCAAACTTCGGTAACAACTTCAGAATGTTGTGTTTGTATATTACCCTTCTGTTTGTTACGGGAACAATTTAAATATTGCTGAAGTTCTACTGAAGGAACAAACAGTATTTTTTTTTAGCAAGAACAGGTTGTTCCATTATAAATTTTACCTATAGGTGCAGGCACAACCCCAGACACGACAATATACAGTCCTTATGTTATTCCTATATACGCCTACGTAAACAGGTTTAACAATAAACCACTCTATTGTTATCCTTATTATACTAACAGTGTAGATGGGTTGAATTGTGACTACAAGAAATCGATTCCTACAAGCCATTTGTTTTTAGATCTGGGATCTCTGTGCAGTTAAAATTGAAGTTCATTGGCCCAGCCTGGAGATACTTAGAGGAGATACTTCAAGTTGCAGCGATAGTGAGATAATTTTTTTTTTCCCGAGGGTATTGGCGAGATTACTTGTATTTTCAGCTCGTGTTCCATGCTGCTCGTGGATTACCGTGGATAATTGCTCGACCCAGTTATCGACTGCTACAAACCGGCCTTCTGCATTTCCAAACTTGTGGCGGGCCGCCTTTTCACTTAATTGCAGTCGGCCGTTTACATCGTACCTGAGGAAATCAACGTGCTTGTGCTAATTAGGGTTTTTGCCTCCTCGATTATCCCGTTTAGCCAGCCCCCCCCCCCCCCAGCTGCGCAATCTTCAACGCGATCTCCTTCTGAAGGCGGCTTTTCGATCGCAGAGTTTCTGAAGACCGGTTACTCGAGAAGAGTCCCCAAACATCACTGCTACTGTTTCGTCCGCAGTTTCACGTTTAATGCTACTCTTATGAAAGGTAACAGTTATTACTAAGATACTACAAATTCATATATCAGTTAGATCTTTTAAACTGCCTGTGACTAGACGAGAAACGTACTTTGGCCTGCGATTAAAAATTCACAAAACAATACATTGTTATGAAACAACACTAGACAAATGCTTTGTGGTTGTACTAAACTGTGCCATAGCGAAGAAAATGTTTGTAAGTAATGGCCAATTATGTAATTATTTTGTCGTTATTAGTGGATTTTCCGGACGCAGTCAATATTTATGTTGGAGAATTCCATGCACAATTTTAAGTGAATTATTAAAGTTGCTAAGTAAATATTAATAATACCTGAAAGCGTTTTGTAGGTAAGCGCCTGCATACTAGAATTATATTAAAAAAAAAAAAAAAAAGCTTTATAGATTTCCCCATACTTTAATGAGTGCACTCGACTTCTGGGAAAACTCCAAATTTATGGAAAATTAAAATTTACCGCAGGTGCCACTTTAGTAATTTTCATCATTTGAGGTATTCACGGAATTTTTATTTACAAACTTTCAGTTCGTTTTGATTCGTATAAGAGAGTCGTTTGTAATTTATAATAATAAAAAATAAAAAAAACTTGTCGGTGAAACTCCCAATAACTTAATTTTTTAGTTGACATAATCACCTAAGAGAGAAATGTACAACCTATCGATGAAAATCCATTAAAGCATTAACGGTCTCAAAAATGAGATTTAAGTATTTCAGTAATTTCCCCTCGCACACCGCAAATCACTTTGACTGTATCAAACGCCGCACGGCTCAGAAACTGACCTTGCTTGGATCAACGTGGACGCTTGCTTTGTTTTCTGTTTTGTGGTTCGTCCGCACAATGCTCACAAATTCTTTCCTATTAGGTTATTCATTCTACCGCCAGCAGGCAATAACCCGAGATATTTTTGCTTTGGTCAGAAGAAATAAAGGATGAGGAACGCTTTTCTGCAGAAAAATATTTGTCTTGAAACTGCGAATCCAAAGTTGAAATCCTCGAACAATAAAATAAGTCAGTATCGAACAGACAATCTTCAAAAAATGTCAAGCGGAATGTGAAAATTGGATGTCAATGCAATTCTCGTTCATATGTAAAAGACATTCCTATTTTAAAAAAATTTCGAATGGAAAAGTGACGTACGCGTGTTGAATAAGTATACTAGCATGCAGATCTGTTAGCATGCAGATCTGTTAGCGTGCAGATCTGTTAGCAAGCAGATCTGTGCAGATGAAAACAATCGTTTTGTAAACTGACCACCCCGTACTTGTGTGTAAGTAAATAAGTTTTTGTGGTGTGTGAGCAGTGTGTGCAGATAGTGAGCAGATAGTGTGCAGATAGTGAGCAGTGTGTGCAGATAGTGATCAGTGTGTGCAGATAGTGAGCAGATAGTCGCCAGTAGCGATATGCTAATGTCGCTGTACAGCAAATGCGCGGTACGATACAAACGAAATTACGTTTATTTAAGCCTCTTGCGATCAAGGCCAGTGTAATGAATTATAAAAAGCACTTGCGAACACATACTTAACACAATCGCGATCATGGTCATGAACTTACGTTTGCTATTGCTTGTTCCAAGAATGCATAGACAGAAGTGTTGTTATTGTTTGTTCCAAGAATGCATAGACAGAAGTGTTGTTATTGTTTGTTCCAAGAATGCATAGACAGAAGTGTTGTTATTGTTTGTTCCAAGAATGCATAGACAGAAGTGTTGTTATTGTTTGTTCCAAGAATGCATAGACAGAAGTGTTGTTATTGTTTGTTCCAAGAATGCATAGACAGAAGTGTTGTTATTGTTTGTTCCAAGAATGCATAGACAGAAGTGTTGTTATTGTTTGTTCCAAGAATGCATAGACAGAAGTGTTGTTATTGTTTGTTCCAAGAATGCATAGACAGAAGTGTTGTTATGGTTTGTTCCAAGAATGCATAGACAGAAGTGTTTTTATTGTGAATGATGTGCGAATAGGCCCCTTCATAACTTTAAAAGTAGGCCTACTTCAAAAGACAAATTAATTCACTTGTCACTACTAAAATGAATGGAGATAAAGCGTATAACACATTAACGTCTAAACTTGACAGACAAAAATGTAAATTGTCTGCCGCTGATAGGTTTTTTTTTCTGGAAATATGACTATGAATATAGTGCTAGTGGCAGAATGGTCTCTTACCAAAGGAAACTCTTGTAATATGATGCCGGTATCTCTAGGTATATAATGAATGTCCCGAAAAACTGTCTGACTGACATACTCGTCAAAGCACAGCCTAAACCACTACACGAAAAGGGATGAAAATGTACGGATGGCTTCTATTTAGGGTGCAGGCACCCACTTAGAAAAAATTATTCTAAATTTAACCCTTAATAAAGTCAAAAAGGGTTAATATATTTTCGAGGACTACTCAAAAGCTTATTAAACCGATGATATATCGTTGTGCTCTGAGCTTCAAAGGGTAGCCTAAACAAATACATAAAACCTGATTTCATGTTTTTATATTTGGCTCTTAATAAGGTGAAACGGGGTAAAATTCTTTTTCGAGGACTCATTTATAGCGCAATAAAGAGAAAGTATATCGCTATTTTCTTTGCTTTAAATGTTAATTGTACAAATACCAAAAAACTAAATATAGGAGTTTTAAATTATATTCCTTAAGACGGTGAAAAAGTTTCGAATGTTTATTCTACAATTCGTTAACTGCATTTCAAAGTTCAATGCTCCTAACCTTCATACCATCATAATGTGTAAAAATTTACCAACCAAAAAAATATGAATAGAAAATTTATGTAACCAGTCTCGTACTGAGAAAAAGCTTAAATTCCCCTACAGCTGCAGAATGAAATTGCCATAGACGAGGAAGGAAAAAATTAAGTTTCTTATTTTTTAAGACAGCATGGTCGGTAAAATGCATCTATATAATTGTTTAAGTAGCATTTTATACTTTTGTTAGTAATTCCATGCGTTTTCGATGAAGAGTGAATTGGGATAGAGTCCGTAATACCGAGTGCTTATTACGGTGACCAACTCGACGAAGTTTGGCGTTGAGGATGACGAGGGAGGGGCTATACAAATGTGAAAATATATGACAAAATTCCTTAAATTCAGAACAAAGAATCGTTGTTTGTGAACAATGGCTGCAAAGCTTAATAGTTATACTGTTCTCTGTGCTTCGTATTTTTTATCCAAATGTTAGGAATATTTTTCTTCTATACTTTACGTGAGCATTTTTTTATCTGTGATTATTTTCTTGTTCAATATGGTTCGTTGGAAAAATTTATACACTGTTTTTTCTGAAATTGATAATAATGGCATGGTATGGTTAATCGTTTCCTGTTTCAAGTTATTATTATTTTTTTGTAATCCCCAATTTTAGTAACATTTCTGTATTTATTATTCACGTAAATGTGATATTTATTCGAAATCTGTGTTATAAAACTGAATTCAAATTAAATTTTTAAAATTTATTACTGCCTATTTTGAATGAATTTAGCAGAACATTTTTTATTCATTTGGCAGGTTCATTACGTTCAGTTTTGTTACATTTCATATAGCTCCTAATGGATGGTTAATATACTCATTAAACTCAGACTTGAATTTAAATTTAGATTAAATTTGAGTATTCCGCCGCCGTGCTGTTACGATGTGATCAGGCCTTAGTTGGACGACCTGCCTAATCACACCTCCAAACACTGAAACAGGACACGGGAGTGATTGCAACAACACATTGAGAAAAGAAATTGCAGAAAACCCTTCTACCAGACCTGTAATCGGGGCCAAATATTTTAAACAACGCGCCCGATATAGGCCAGCGTCACCCTGGGCGCAGCAGCGTCATTCCTCATCGGGCCATCGCCACGAGAAGTAAATGGAGATGAGTATGTCCGGCCGTCGATAACCGCTTACCAGAAATAGCCCCCCCCCCCCGACATCTTGATTAAGGCGGGGACATTCCACTTAGATTGCAATAGTAGTGGCGTGTGGTAATTAATCATAACGATGTAAATTATAAAAAAAATGATGTTCCTTTTAGGCTCCTCCTATTGATGATGGCGTAATTTGATATTGTATGTTCATCATGTTCAATAAACCGCATCATTTACTGTTGTGCTCTACCTAATAATTGTCTCATTATTCAGCTAGACCTTCAATCCATTTAATGTATGAATATGAACGAAAAGGCATATTTATGACAGTATAAACACCACTAGTACGACACATTTATGAGAACCCAGAAGAACGCGAGTCAGTGCGTGCTGGACATATAAGTGCGACGCTAAAACCAAGATTTTTCTTTACAGTCTAGTCCTAGTTGTCAACTTTAGAGGAACCATAGCACTTACCACTAACGGCATTTGTAAAGAATACACCTAAGTTTTTAGCATTTCCGATCTCTCGCAATTAGTGATTTTATTCAGACGGGTAATGTATGTATACCAGCGAGGAGATTTATTCCGTAGCAACTGCTGATATCGTTTCAGATCGATGGCGATTTTATTTAAGAGATATATTCAGCTATTACATACGAACTATAAAGACAGACGTCTTTAGAGGCCAGACGTATTACTGATCAGATAGCCTGTACAAGAAGAGTTATGTGTGTTTCAGGTGTAATGGTTAGACTGCTCGCCTCTTCCCTAGGCGAACCGTGTTCGATTCACAGCGGGGTCTCTCTCGCTGATTTTCGCATGTGGGAATCGTGGCGGACGATACCACTAGCCGGCGGGATTTCTCGGGGGTCTCCCACTCCCCCGCCCTGGCATTCCGGCGCCGCTCCATACTCACCTCACTTCACCCTCAGCGCCTTTCAAGACCTCGATGTTAAGGACCGCCCAAATCTTTCCTCTCCAGTGTGTGTGTTTCAGCACAGTGCATCTGGTAGGTTATATTCACTTTACTACTGTTTATTCTTTTACCTCGTGTTTTCTTATCACACTTCTATAAAAAAAACAAGACATATTAAAGACAAGAGTGCATGTCCGCCTTCTTCCTCACGGGCGTGGGAATAGCGGAGATGAAAACTGTGAGATTGTGAAAAAGAATGTGCAGCGTTCTGGTAGAGATTCCTTTTTGAATAGCACAACGGAGTAGGTAACCTTTACTGGTATAAATGTCCTAATACCCAAACTGTACTGCACAATTATTAAGAAACGATAATTTAAAAATAAATAAATATGACTAATTTTCTGTGCTGAACGTGTTATGCTGGAATAAGAAGATACAAAATAAAATTAAACTTACAATTTAATTAAAATACAATTATAACTCATTAAACACACTAGATAATTACGACAAACAATGAACATATTATTCGAATTTTTTCGTTTGTCCTTTGGAAAACAATCAATTTGATTTTGAGTATTCTTGTTGCTACACAATGCATTTTTTAGCTAACAAACGTTACTGAAATTTTCATTACTGCCAGTATTACACAACTAATATTTTTGAAATGTAAATTGAGTGTCAGAGCATTTGAGACAATCATGCATTTCCGCACTGTTCACTCATCAATGTTCTTCAACCGAAGTTTGTGAGATTATTTTTTATAGCGACCTGGCACAATGAATCTGGATTCTACAGACCTTATTGATTGCTTCTTTTGTACGTATAGGATATTCATGGTACTTTAGGCCGGGAATACACGGCAAGCTCCACGGGCCGGGCCCGTGGATAGCTACCCGGGCGTTTTCCGGTGCCGTGTGTTCCCGGCCTAAAGTACGCAAGCTGTAAGGCCCTCTTAGAAGGCACAATATCCACCAAATTATATTTATGTAAAATTTTAGCGCTGTAAAATATACCTATACACTATCTTTATCAACCACATGGCAATTTTTATAATAACAGTTGGTAAAAGTGGCGTGTGTCTCTGAGAAGACATTTTCTTAGTTGACTAGCTACTCAGAATGAAATTACTCCGGTACTGTTATTCTCTGATTCGTGAGCAGATCACCCAACCACAAAAGTGGATCTGAGCTACAATGTTATGAAATACAACTGTTCGTGAAATATTCTCGCGAAATTCAGGTGATCCTAATGATAAATATATTCCCATCAAATTTTAATTAATTCACCAGGGTGGCAACCATTATTATTTGTATTATGGGGATGAGTAATAAATAGAGACCTGAAAAATTCGTGAGTACAATGACCTGCAGACTAGACTCTATATTCTTATATGCACATATGCCGATATAAACTGTCCATAGGTTGTCTGCTGTCACAGTGGGAGGCGATGATTGGGTCAGTCTTCTGTAGGAGGTGGCAAACACCGTGTGGACCAATGACCCGAAATGTATCCGCAAATTCTTCAGGTCTTTAGTAATAAATACAATTTTCTTACCTTCTTGATGACGACAGTTTAACATTTTAATGTACAAAATCCCATTTATGTACTGCAAGGCGTTTTCATATGGTATCAAATAAAATGCATATTTCCTTCCACTTCTAGCGTCCTCTACTTGTCGTACATTGTGAGTTGGGCCCAGGGTTGTTACATCATTCGTGGTTCGGCCCGTAGGAATACCGTTCCGAAGTTTGCACCATGTTTCTCAAGCATATTGTACACGCACACACACACACATATACATACACTTATATAAGTGGCAATAATAGCTTCTTAGAACCGCCTTTGAATAAAGATGTTCTGCGGGTGTTTCAATCATGTTTGGAAGAATGGAGGAAATGTGCGTGCTTTCAAATAGAAAGTGATTTCTGTCTGGGAGTAAAATCTGTTAATTTATGGTTCCGACGTCAATAGATTTTTTTGAAATCAAGCGTGTGTTGGCAATGTGTCTAGTGTTTAAATATATTCACCCACTATCGACTGGTTCAGCTTTCACCGTAACAACTTCTGAAATCTTGATAAAACAAGGTTACACAACGGTGGGCATGGGAACAGGTGGTTGCGCATTTCTTCTGAGAGTTTATATTCTTAGTTGCCATGTAGAGTTCTTTCGACAGCGAGATGTTATCATACTTACAAAGTTGACAGCTGGTTTAAACTCGGTAGTTTTGACTCACCGTTAGTTGCTATTACGAACTTAAGCTACCTGCTACTTTTTATTGTGAAGAAATATGTTTAAGCATTGCACACTGATCATTTTATAAACAGAAACTGTTACTACGTTCTGCATGTAATTACAACCAAGTGCAAAGGATGTTAACGGAGTGATGTGTAGATGCTGGCTACACATATCATAAGGACTTTAAGACAGTATGACATTATATTTCCGAGCTTTCTGTACGTGTGGTATCTACATTGCCTGTAACATGGGAACTTAAACACGGCCAGACGTTAGTTTTTGAAGAAAAAAAAAAACAAGTGACTTCCAAAATTTATCTCGATGATATGTTATATCTGACTGAAAAAATATGTAACCTGCTAAAAATGTAGAAAAACCTGATGTTTGGAAGAAAGTATTCGGAAACAAAGAAACTGCATTCATAGATAAGAGTTTCTGCTATTTTGGAAATATAATATTTAACCAGAGAATTTTTTTTAATGACAGGTATACAGCGTAAGAATTAGCTCGATAAGCAGTAAATACACTTACAAAATATTTATCCCCAAAGTTATCAACAACAATTGCTGCCTGGGATTTCACTTTCTTGAAGTTACAGTATTGGTAACAATAAACCTCTAAATTCCAGTTATCGTGTTCAGTTTTATGTCATACGCACTCTTATATAAATATGGCGCCGTGGATAAATGGAAGCTATCATACAGTGTACTTGTTTTGTGTTATGAAAGTAGCATTAAAACGGAGGAGAAATCCTGTTATGACTTCCAAAATTGTACAGTATCATTCATATCCGATGACGAACAAGTCCGCGGTTCAGTGAGAAATTAAATCAGCCACGTTAGATAGCATCATAGCAGACAAAAATCATAGAATAATAACAAAATAGATGAACATGTATGAGTGAAATAGCCGCCAGCATCTGGAAATCCATTTGCACGAGCGGGAGATATGCTTCCACTGCTCAGTGACTTTTTTCACTTACTATCAGTCCGGCATAATGTTACTGCCCAGTCAGCACTAGGAGAGGAACTTTTGAGAAATGTCACTGCCTCTGATTGCATATATTTTAACGGACATACTGAGTGACATACATCCAGTAAAGTTGGTAACGATGGAACGTTCAATTAAAACTGTTGGGTAAACATTTATGAATACTGGAATTATTAATTTTACTCTCTGTGTTTTTAATGTGCTGTACATCTAAGACGGAATCAGCATATTTGTAAAATATTTGCCTTGGTCATAACTGCACAGTGTCGCATAACCGAGACATGAACAAGGAGATCAGGTACATGCAATGTAAATTTGACACATGTTGGAAGAATACACACTACACATATAGTTACTCTTTTATAATCCATTCACTGTCACTTCAGACTTTCCTGAAGCCCTGCTGAAGTCCTACTCCCAAGGTATTCCTCCGCCTCAAGCAACCGAAAATCAGCCGAGTCCAGAAAATTACACCAAAGGACAAAGCCCTGAATTCGCACGCACTCAGTTGTAGTAAGATTTTGAATGAGAACTATTTCTGGGTGCCACCAACTCAAATCTTTTCTCACTGTTCTTATGCATAGCTATTACAAATTAATTATTATAATTTATAAATTATATATATATATATATGGTAAAACTTTAATTTAACGAACAATAATATACCTTTAGATTAACAGAGGTATAAAAAGTTTGTGATATATGGCATATTTAGGAAATAAATAAAGGCGTGATGCATGGGATGATTTTTCAAAGGTTCGATTTTAAAGAAATGCAAATAAACCGCGGACTATAAGCAGAACTTTCACAAGGGCTCAGTTTACTGTGTACAGCCTTTACAATGTCTAAGTGGTGTGGCTGCTGTGTTATAGAGTTGCTCTGACTGGCCAAGCCAAGCTCTGGGAACGGGCCTTCTATCTGATTGGCTGCCACGTGCCGCGAGAGGTTCCCTGTTGGCTGGGCTGCTAGCCAGCAAGTGAGCTACTAGGCGCTGATAGGCGAACGGCGCTCCAACATCTTGTCGACCAGTGATACCATCTCGCTGGCGTGTGCGAATGGAGTTCCCAGTATCAGCGTCTATTTTACCTGTGCAAAGCGGTTGGTGATAAAGTGAGTACTTTTGAAATACTTTTGAAATGAAGACTTGGAAGAAATCAGTGCCCGTAACTACGTATATTTTAACGTAAGCAATGGCCGCAATAATCGCAGTTAAGTTGGCGGCGAACTGCGAGAAGTGGTTGCATGCTTTAACGTCTTTCTAGTCGTAAAATTAAACATTTTCATCACCTGCAACTCAGTCTAATTTTGTTCTATATATATAGGAAGAAACTTTGCCGTGATTGTATGTTTTAACACTCTTTCACATTATTACCTGGCTGATGTAACGTTCTAATTACTTGGTTCGTTGTTTTGTGTTTGTAGTTATCCTACTTTCCTAACGAAAGGAAGTTTTATGAGATCACTTATCACTTTTCTTTTTTCGTGCCTGTATGTGTATGTGTGTGTACGTGTGTGTGTGAGAGAGAGAGAGAGTGAGAGAGAGAGTGAGAGAGAGATTGTGTGTCCCGTCCTAAAGACTTTCCAAGGCCTGTATCGTATTTCACTAAACTCAGTACAAATATAGTACTTGGTAAGAACATTGAACTTTTATAGTTTTCGATCACGCCAAGTGTTAATGTTCAAAAGGCCGAAGATTTTTAAAATTTTTTGTGGTATGTTATATTTCGTGCACCATTAAATTGATTTAAACTAAATTTTGTATATTGACAGTACATCACGTATGCATTGAATTTATAGATTAATATTGAAGTTAGTTCGCCATTTTGGAAGATAGCATCACATAAAAAATTAAGCTTTTACATAATATTTTGAAAACTGCTCAACCAATTCTCGCCATATTTGGTGAGTAAGTAACGCTATGGCAGTTTGTGTAAACATATTTGATTAAAATTGGTTGGACATATATGTAAAATATTGGCCATAGAAATATTTTAGAATGATTAGGTGTGTGTATATATATTTATATATCATACCGTTCGCCTAATTTCAACCAAAGTTTGTATGGCAAAAGAGTCTATCTCAAGAATCACATGAACCATATACTATATATTCGAACAAATAGCAACTTTTGTCGATAATTTTTTAAGATAGTGCCACATTAATAATTTAAGATTTTATATGATATCTCAGGATGAAACTGGCCGATTCCTACCAAATTTGGCATACAAGCAGTACTGTGGCAGGAGATGTAAACTCATTAGACACTTATTTTCAAAATGGCGACCACATAGACATTTTAACTTAGTACGCTGTCGCGTCGAAACCATGTAATCAATTCCAACTTAACTTTGTATGCTAACTATAATGTATAACTACTATCAAATGTGTCTACTTGGAAATTCTTTTGTATCCAACTTTTATAGATGATGGTTAGAGATGATGGTTTATCGCGGGAACAGTTGAATGTTTGCTAGTATTCAACGCACTGTACACATGTCCGACAGTTTTCTTTCCTTAGTGGCTGTCATGCATGTATGAAGCTACTACCCCATCTCACTGGGCCAATGAGGATTCTGATAATATAAGTCAGAACGTTCGTGATTGATCTGCAAACAACTTAGTCGAGTCAAAACTGTGTTAATCCAATCATGAAAGAAAAAAACTAGTTAGAGTGTTATAGAATATATGTTGGCTCAAAAATGTTTCACTATTTTCCATTACCTCTACCACTTTGTATGATAGCGCTACATGAATAAATAAAGTTTTCGTGTCATATCTCGGGAAACAAGTGACAGATTCTTGTGAAATTTAGCAGACAAATAATTATGCATCAGCTGATGTAAATTTGTATGTTTTTATTGGGTCAGACATTTATTCTAATAATGGTGGCGAGAGAAATTTCAACTTAACGGGGCCTCGATGCCTGAGCGATCAGCACGCTCGCCTACCACAAAGGCGAACCGGGTTCAATACCCGGCCGGGTCACCGGATTATCGCAAATGGGAATCGTGCCGGACGATGCCGTTGGTCGGCGGGTTTTCTCGGAGATCTCCCGCTTCCCCGCCCCTTCATTCCAGCGCTGCTCAATATTCACTTCAATAAACCTCATCGGCTCTCAAGAACTCGCTGTTAATAGTAGCCCAAATCTCTTCACGGACTTCAACTTATCATCGTAAGCTGGCAGTGTCTGTTATATCCATCAAATTTATCTCTTCAATTTTGTAAGAGCTCCACATGAAAAAATAAAGTATTTAGTGTCAATTCTCAGGAAATAATCAACCTTTTACTAGCAAATTTGGCGGAGAAGTTGAACTAGGGTCGACCATATTAATTTGTATATTTTAAGCCCGACAGATATTTATTTTCAGAATGGCGGCTATTTCAATTTTTAGCTTGGTATGATGCATCTACGAAACTATGTAAGCGATTATAACTTAAATTTGCTTACTGGCAGCATCCATGATAATCATCTAATTCATTAATATCCATTCATTAATATTGCGTCACAAGAAAAAAATACAGATTTTTATGACTTATCTCGAGGATTAATCAACGCGAGTGAAAATAATAATAATTATAATTATTTGTTCCATGATGATTGCGGAAGGACGGATGAGATCTTTAAAGATAGAGGGTAACTTCTTTTTCCGTCCGTGCTTTCTTTATTTTTCCTTGCAATATAATAATGCAGACAAACAGAAGTGAAGTATTGGCTACGTGATTTGGCCTGAAAGTTTTCCTTACGTCTGATTGACTACGTTCTACTGGGGCATAGAGTCCTTAACTATATAGTGAGCACTTTTGAAAGCCCTGCTTAGTTTCTACGTTCAGCCCATTGTTGGTAATGTATATTTTCCCATACCAAAATAAGAATTGCCATACGACTTTCAGCTAGTATTTACATAATCTGGCTCGTTACTCCACTGCATATTTAATAATAAGTAACAGAAAGTAGCAAATAACATACATAAAAGTACGATGATTTCAGTATGTAATGAACTTATTTGTTTGTCAATACTGATGTTTACTATATATTGTTCTGTTTATATATAGAGGAAAGTTTTGAAAAAGTGCATAATAAGAACTAAGAATCACATGGGCATACGATGTGTACCACTATGAAAAATAACTCTTTACTATATATACCTATTTCACAAAATATAGAAATAATTTCTGTCAGTCATGTTATAAATTATCAGTTAGATGATTTTAGAATAGGTCCGACTCAACCCTCTCGTCACATCGTCCTATATGTATGTGATACAGTGCACACTAAGTAGTTTTAATCGTCTACACTGTATACTGTATATACTGTACATTCCAGGATATACCTCCTTCTCACACAAACAAAGCTTAACCGAGTCTAGAAAATTACATCAAACGGAACAATGTACCGCATTCGTGCGTACTCAGTGTAATAATAGCAGGCGTGCGAACTGTTTATTACTAGCTTTGACCAACACACCTATTTTATCCTTGTTTATCTTCGCATTAAATATAGAATAAATATTAGCTATAATTTAAAAATGAAGTGCAAGTAAAACTTCAGCTTAACCCAAAATTAGATACCGCTATGTTAAAAGAATTATAAAAAGTTTGTGATGCACGATATATTTAGGAAACGACTAGACAATTCATTAGAAGTGTTATGATTCAAAGGTTTGATTAAAAAATTGTGAAGAAACCGCTAGCAGACTATACACTACAGAAAAGAGCGTCAAACCAAGGAAGTATGTCAAATGTAGGAGATATCATCCAGTGTTGAGACTTTAATATAAGTCTTTTAAACAGCTGCTGCTAGTATCAGGAAGCAAAGCCATAATTTTATTGGTACCGATATAACGCAGAGCATCACACGGATAGCAGTAAAAAGAATTCCAAAAAAAGTATTTGTTTGTTGCAGCGGCTAAAACGTTGTATCTATTTTTTATCTGTAACTGAAAAAGTTTAATTAAAATGTAGAGATTAGTTGGTCGTTTACTATTATAGCTGGGTCACGAATATACTTACATACTGTTATATGCTGAACTTCTTGAAGGATGGAGTTCTTAATAATAAATAAAAATAAAATAAACTAAATCTAATTTTTAATTTATTCACTCCCCTACTACGTACATAAATTAGCTATTTATATTTTTATTCGTTCTATTTAACAGTCAGCGCACTAATTAATGTTTATTTAAAAACTAATTAATGTCCTTAACATCTCTCTTGATTACATTCAATAAACTCATATCCATTATTAGCATGTGTTCAGTGTATCTGTTTCCATCAGTTATACGGTCTTTCACTCACGCACTTTATCGAATAGTCCAGGCTTCTGCCACAATCTTCAAAACATTGACACTCGCGGTCGCCATCATACTTTTCCCACAGCTGACCACGACGCTCGCTAGGAACCTCGCCAGTCATCCATTCAGCCACTCCAACTCAAAACTGACATTTCAGAGGCCTGCCGCACTTAAATAGTCCTGACCGTGACCCTCTCAAATGTTTAACACACTCCGAGTTGCGCTGAGAGACGAGGTCAGTAATCCAGAGCATTCTTCAGATATCGGCCGAAAAACAATACTGCCAGGGCAATCAGCATGCTTGAAAAAGAGATCAAAAATGATCCATGCTTTGAGGTAACTGATGTATCGCCACCGCTCGGTTACCTACCTCTTATATCACCTGCCGACGCGGCGCCGACTGGCGACTCGTAACACAGCCCCCTCTTCAAGTCTGTTCGTCCCGAACAGACTCTGCAACGTCCGGATCTTCGTAGAGTGCCAGTCAGTCGATGTGAACGATCTTCGGCTTCGCCCGAGAACCTTGACGACAAATCCGAAATATCACATAATTGGTCTTCTTCAAAATCTTGTAGGGGTCTTCCCAACATTTATGTATATTCGAGTGTCTGTGGGTTGTACAACCAAATTAGTTGTCCTTCTTTAAATACCTCGCCCGACATTCTCCTCTCATACTGTTTCTTCATCACATTAATATATGGTCGTTTGTACCTTACATGACTGATCATTTCATTAACAGTTTGAAAAGATGCAGTTACTCCATAATTTTCCCTTGTAGCTTTCTTTATACCTTGTCTACCAATCTGGTAATTACTGGAACTTGCAGCGGATGCTGCTGGTTTCGACTGGATCCTCGTACGACGTACACTGAAGCACTGGTAGCTCTTGCCGGCTGCCTGACTCTGTTTATCGAATCCATAGGACTGGTTCTTTGACCATCGAATCACTTCCTCCATGAGATCGCTATTCTCAGACTCACTACTGTGAGGGGCCATCCTATCACTCGGTCCATACCATGTGTACCTTTCACTATTATATGGTACAGAGTGCACAGGTTTTCTAGTCAATTCTCGCAGATCATCGTGAGCATTTTCCAACTGCTTTGTGGGGTGTGCCACTTGCAGCATCAACTCGTCGATGAGATGTCTCAGTTGTTGGGCGTATGCACGAAGATCACAAATTCCTTCACGCAAGTGCTTGTATGCGCTCACCGACTCCATTTGTTCTTCACCTCGCTGTCTCTTCCGGCTGCTATCTCTGTTGTGGGCAATAAGCTGTCAGGTGCCCCAGCTGTCCACGTGACCAACACTCCCTCCGTTTGGGTCGGGGGCGGGGAAGCTCTGTAGCACAAATACTGGAAGCGATGACCCTCAAAGCCAGCTGCAACTCCTTCAGTGTCTTTGTTATTCTGCCTTCATCCACTTCGTTCAGCGTCACAGCGCTCAATGGACATCGGGGTGCGGCTCCCTGCCTTGCAGACACCACCTCCAGTGTTCGGGCCAGGATGTCCTCCATGTTGTGGGGTGCAGTCCCTTGTCTTGCGGACTTCACTCCAGTGCTCGGGTCAGGATGTCCTCCATGTTGTGGGGTGCAGTCCCTTGTCTTGCGGACTTCACTCCAGTGCTCGGGTCAGGATGTCCTGCATGTTGTGGGGTGCAGTCCCTTGTCTTGCGGACTTCACTCCAGTACTCGGGTCAGGATGTCCTGCATGTTGTGGGGTGCAGTCCGTTGTCTTGCAGACACCACCTCCAGTGCTCGGGCCAGGATGTCCTGCATGTTGTGGGGTGCAGTCCCTTGTCTTGCAGACACCACCTCCAGTGCTCGGGCCAGGATGTCCTGCATGTTGTGGGGTGCAGTCCCTTGTCTTGCAGACACCACCTCCAGTACTCGGGCCAGGATGTCCTGCATGTTGTGGGGTGCAGCCCCCTGTCTTGCAGACGCCACCTCCAGTGCTCGGGCCAGGATGTCCTGCATGTTGTGGGGTGCAGTACCCTGTCTTGCAGACGCCACCTCCAGTGCTCGGGCCAGGATGTCCTGCATGTTGTGGGGTGCAGTCCCTTGTCTTGCAGACACCACCTCCAGTGCTCGGGCCAGGATGTCCTGCATGTTGTGGGGTGCAGTCCCTTGTCTTGCAGACACCACCTCCAGTGCTCAGGTCAGGATGTCCTGCATGTTGTGGGGTGCAGTCCCCTGTCTTGCAGACACCACCTCCAGTACTCGGGTCAGGATGTCCTGCATGTTGTGGGGTGCAGTCCCTTGTCTTGCAGACACCACCTCCAGTGCTCGGGCCACGATGTCCTGCATGTTGTGGGGTACAGTCCCTTGTCTTGCGGACTTCACTCCAGTGCTCGGGCCAGGATGTCCTGCATGTTATGGAGTGCAGTCCCTTGTCTTGCAGACACCACCTCCAGTGCTCAGGTCAGGATGTCCTGCATGTTGTGGGGTACAGTCCCTTGTCTTGCAGACACCACCTCCAGTACTCGGGTCAGGATGTCCTGCATGTTGTGGGGTGCAGTCCCTTGTCTTGCAGACTCCACCTCCGGTACTCGGGCCAGGATGTCCTGCATGTTGTGGGGTGCAGTCCCTTGTCTTGCAGACTCCACCTCCAGTGCTCAGGTCAGGATGTCCTGCATGTTGTGGGGTACAGTCCCTTGTCTTGCAGACACCACCTTCAGTACTCGGGTCAGGATGTCCTGCATGTTGTGGGGTACAGTCCCTTGTCTTGCAGACACCACCTCCAGTACTCGGGTCAGGATGTCCTGCATGTTGTGGGGTGCAGTCCCTTGTCTTGCAGACTCCACCTCCGGTACTCGGGCCAGGATGTCCTGCATGTTGTGGGGTGCAGTCCCCTGTCTTGCAGACACCACCTCCAGTGCTCGGGCCAGGATGTCCTGCATGTTGTGGGGTGCAGTCCCTTGTCTTGCGGACTTCACTCCAGTGCTCGGGCCAGGATGTCCTGCATGTTATGGAGTGCAGTCCCTTGTCTTGCAGACACCACCTCCAGTACTCGGGTCAGGATGTCCTGCATGTTGTGGGGTGCAGTCCCTTGTCTTGCAGACTCCACCTCCGGTACTCGGGCCAGGATGTCCTGCATGTTGTGGGGTGCAGTCAGACCTTTGTGTCGGCGATGGCGTCGATGAAGAAGCTGACTGCGATGATGTCACGCGCCTCCTCGGGGCACCCTTCCAGAGATAGGTGCACAATGTCCTGCCATAGCTCCTGCAGTGGCTCCTCTGGTCGCTGGGTGCGGCTTCGCAGCTGTGCATGGTGGATATGTCGCAGGTACTGGTCGCCGAGTCGTATCTCCAAGGCCGACGCCAGTGTGTAGTACTCCAGTCGATGTCGCTGTGGCATAGATTGTAGAATGCTCAGTGCAGGGCCTCTCAGTACGGCGGCGAGGTAGTAAGCCCTGTGTACGGTTGTCCAGCCATGAACGGTAGCGACTATCTTAAACTGGTGTTCGGTACTCCCGCCATGATGTATGGCCATCGTAAGGGGCGGACTTGATTGAGAGCTCCTTCCCCCCTGGTCTCGATTCCCGTCGGGGTCACTCCCACATTTTTGAATTTGGGAATCGTGCCGGACAACGCCGCTGGTCGGCGGGTTTTCTCGTAGTTCTTCCGTTTCCCCTGTCCTTTCATTCCGGAGCTGCTCCACACTCACCTCGCTTCACCCTCATTGGCTCTCAAGACCTCGATGTTTAGGGCCACCAAAATCTCTCCACTCAACTCCAAGGTTTGGGTTGAGAAATACTATTACTAGATATTTTCCTCTGCGTTCTAGAGAGTGACTTTGAAAATTTTGATCCGTCTCGATGGCATTGTTGAAACAGCTTACAGGGACTGTACGTATATAGACAGATATTTTACACTGTTTATTACCTCAATAACTCTCTTCTTAGATTTTTAAAACCACAAAAATTGGTTGGTTAAAAATATTTTAAGCCTCGATTCTTTTTCCAAGAGTCTTCTTGTGATATATAATATTCATCATGTGATCCGTGCATACAATTTTAGTACAGAAATAGCGTAGATTTAGGAGACTCAACAAAGTAATTATAGATTGGATCACTGTAAATTTTCGGATAGAATTAATTTCATTTTCAACGCAACATACGAAAATATTTAACACCTGCCAATACCTATTAATCTTTTATAAGGTTCGGGTTCAGTATAACAACTTACTCCTGTCGTATGTGGGCCACGTAATTCATATCTTGGCGGAGTTTGGTCGGACACATTTACGTAACGCACAAGTGACGGCGTGTTAATGACTGGTAAACGGGCCTGGGAGAACGTAGAAAAAAACTGGTTGGTCGACGGCACCCGAGTATAAATGAATAAAACATGACAGAGATCAGGCAACTTTTATCATTGCTGGAGACACAGGAGTGACTCTCAAGGGAACTACGAGACGTCCCATGACGGAACCGCAGATCTGGCAAGTACACACAGAACTGAAATGACGTGGCAGTTTCTTTGGCCTTGTCTATTCACTTATTCGCTGTGCTCGGCTATGGAATGGTACTTCTGTCTGATTGGCTACTGCCCGCTGCCAGAGATCCTTGATTAGCCGGGTTGCCGGCTTGCGGGTTGGTTACCAGGAGCTGATGGGCGAAGGTTACTCAGCCATGTTGCTGGCAAGTAACGGCATTTCGCTGGCGTGTTCGCCTGGAACGGTTGTTTTTCTTCTATAGTCTCAAGTATTCTGTGACAAGAAGACAGAACCACCGTGGTCAGCTGTGATATCTACAACAGAACTTGACGGTACATTAAGCACACACCACTGTTAGTGCTGCCTTCTACAAAATGCCGGTATCTCAGGTCCCTCATACTCAAAGCTACGATCTTAATTTTTTAGAATAAGGCAAAGCGCGGCCGTTAAGGGCGATATTATCAAGGGCATGACTTATCATAACTCGTATATATGCAGTGAATCGTATACAGACGAGTTATCTTGCAAGCTCTAGATTTAAGAAGTCCTTCAGTTGTTGTTCCTCCATCTTTTGGAATGGCTTGCCAGAAGATATAAGAAACATTCAATGTTTTGACATTTTTAACAGGAAATGCAAATCCAAATTAATTTCAAGACAACGTGCAGAGTTATTAGAATGATTGAAGCGTTATTTTAAGTTCTAAAATTTGGAAGCAAAGAAGTGGTCTGGGTGTTTTGTTTGTTTTTAGTTGTAGCTACAATTTTTCGTATAACATACATACATAATTTTCTGCTTTGTTTTTCCTGAAGGAATCGACATGGCCCAACTTCGGTTTTAGATTCAATGCTCGTGTTTTATTCGCCAGCTAAACTTAACAGCAGTCTAAAGTGTTGCAAATACAAAAAATGTGTTATTTACGGAAACAATTTGGGATGCGGAATAATTTTTGTTTATTAATATTTATTTTTTACTGGAAGTAGTCAAGTAATGGAGCCAACGGCCAATGTGACCTGGCAACGAGTTGAGATAAGAGATTTTGGCGGCTCTTAATAACGAGGTCTTGAGAGCCGATGAGGGTGAAATGAGGTGAGACTAGAGTAAGAGCGGGGAAACACGAGATCCCCGAGAAAACCCGCTGACCAGTGGGATCAGCCCGGGCGATTCCAACTTTCGAAAATTCGGGAGTGCCCTGGCAGGGGATTGAACCCGGTTCACCTTGCTGATAGGAGAGCAGTCTAACCACTCAGCCTCCGCGGCCTTATCTGGTGACGACATGTGTGCTTCATACAAGGTGTAATTTGTACGGTGAGAGTAAAATATTCTTTGGTATAATTTAGAAGAACCAAACTATATTGTAAAACAAAATAATGCACACATCACAAATCGCTTTGTAAAACACGGCATTGCAACACGACACTAAAATTAAGAAGTTAAAACAGTCGTATAAAGGTTTTGCTTATATTTCGAATGACACGTTGCGTATTTCAGTAGAACTTCCAAGCCTTAACCGAAAATTGGTGGACATAAATTTTACAATTTATTGATTGAACTATTTCTGGTAAAAAGAAAAAAAGAGCTAGCTTTCCATGAAAATGATGATATTGTTTCAAAACTTCATTCATCACAGTCTCGAAATACATTTGCTAGTTTTTTTTTAAGGCAGAAAAAAGTTTTTACTACAGTACGTTATGAAAATGTTGACAACATATGTAAGCTGTGTAGTACTTGTGATTACTTTCTTCAAAATCTGCTTTCAATAATAAACCTGTTATCGATAAGTGCGGAACACAAAATAACACATACAGCTGCATATAGTATTAGGCATTAACCCCGTTACAAACATCGCAATAACAGTTCTTTGTTTGTTGTTCTCTGCATGTGTTTAGTATGTAACTAAAATTGTTATGTGAAGATCATCCAGTTTTTTTAAGCGTTCGTTGAAATTTGCTAAAGATTAAATTAAGAAATTAAAATGTATACTCTGAAACGATAGTTCATGGACATGGCAGAAACACAACTTACTTATCATATCCCTTTAAACATTTAGCAGATATTCACAAAATCCTGCATGCAAGTAGTGATGTGGTATGTCACGTAATTTTATAAGATTTCTTAAAAGAACAATAACTCTATTCCAAAATAACTCAGGCTTTATTCAGTAACCTCTTATCCGAGTCCCTCCATATTGGACAAGCAGTTGGTGGTATGCAGTCTCTAAATGTGAAACAGTTTAAAATTGTTTAAACCAGCGAATTTGACTGCAGATCTATTGGAATTCTTCTACTTGAATCAGTAAAAATCTACTGATCAGTTTAGATGATGGTATTCACTGATTAAACACCAATAGATAAAATCTGATTAACTGAAGATTCAGTATAATAATTCTGCTGGTGGAAAACACAGATTAAGTTTTAGAGCGCCACACAGCCGAAATGCATGAATGCCACTTCTCTGAAAATATTTGGCTGTAAATATGGTTCACGGCAGTTCCTTTTGTTTGCAATATATTAAATATATTTCCTTTAATCATCCGCCATAATATAAATAAACACTACCACAATAATTACTATTGTAGTACATATCACAAGAACTACTCAACCGCTCTCCACGAAATTTGTTGAAAATTCCTTCCGCTGGGTTAGTTTTTAAAAACGCGTGCTTTGCCCTACTGTACGTATGAAACTATTCTAGGGAAATTTCGTAATCGTTGAGCTTGAACATTCGGAGCAAGCACAGGCTGTAGATGCTTACTGCGCCGTTATATAACGACTAGATACACTAAGCCAAGCTTCCTGTGGGAGACGTGATGGCCAGCGGGTAGAGACAGGCGCAGTCGCCACATCTACTCCTCATATCCGCGCTTCTACCACCCGTCGTCGCTTTCACCTGCAGCTGGCGGGCATCTCTACGGCCGTCGAATGGCCGCTCGCAGCGATATGGACCAGTCGGAGGGCGCGAGCAGACTGCACACACAGAGAGACATGATAACTATACAAAGATGGGACGGTGTGGCAGTTACTTCGACATGGCCCCGTGCCAGTGGCATATAGTGGTTTTTTTTTAAATACAGGCTAAGCAATTTCTACTAGTAAACGCAACTTCCAACTTTGCTTACCCTCCACATGCCCTTACCGTTTTATGAAACTTAACATAAGTTATATAAAAACGGAAACTAAATGAGCGTAATAATAATTAAACTTAATATTATTTTGATTGCAAATTATAAGAAAACTCCCGTTTTCCCGAACACTTTCATTCACTTTCCAAGGAAAAATGTAGGACTGGAGGAAGCAAACAGAACGACTGCTTGCCCTGCCGAAGGAACGCGGTTGATGCTGGAGGAACTCGAGCGTGTGGCGTGTTGTTGCTTGCGAGTTCGATATCGATTCATCGCTTGTCCGTCCCGTTTGTGGAATTAAATTCAAGATAGCAGCAATATGCGTGTATAGCACGGAAGTTACGAACACTCGGTTTCTCGAATCGGAAACGGGAATCTCAGAATAAAATGTGTTTAAGTTAAGGCTAAAACTATAAAGGTTAAAACATTTCCATCTTCCTATATGTATAGGATAAGCAATGATTACCTTGCGTCTATGTAATAAACGCCACTGCCCATGTACATTCATCGATTGGTGGCGGTGCGAGACTATGGAGAGAACCTTATGTCTGATTGGCTATTACGTGCCATGGACCTGTTCCTACTGGCTGGCCTGACTACTGGCAATAAAATTACCTGCCTAAACTGGGAAAGATGGGGGGAGGACCGCATGAATAGGGATAGGTGAATTTCGCGATTTCATGTCACATGGCAGGACAAGATAGATTTCAAATGCGTGTACACTGAAGTCACCTTTGCTATTGGATCCGAGTTTATTACGCACGCCCTAGACGACTCTTGAGATATTAAGAGACTTGCAAAGGAACAAGGAGCCAATACCATACTGCCATGTGTGAGGAAACATTGGGGCAGCAGCCAATGAACAAACATACGAGGCTCGACTGTACAACGGATTGTGAAGTCTAGCCTACAGGTCATCGAACTAGTGAAATTTTCCTATCCCTATCGCATGAAACACGAAACCGCCCGATACACGAAAAATCAGTCTCTGAACAAATAATTAAGGAGCAACATACACACAAGTGAGTCGCGAGCAATACTTCGCATCGAGCCGCAATATATAAAATACCCGGTGTTGTACAGCCCGTAAAATAGTGATATCAGAGTTGTTCACGGTAAAGTAAGCACCATCTTTTAAAATAAATATTGCCATGTAAGTAATAAACACTGTGTGTATATACCACCGCACTCGAATGTTAACGTCTAAGACTAAAATAAAATATATTTATTGACGTTTATTCCAGATGAAAGGGCTTTCACAAGTGCTCGCTTTACTGTGAACAGCCTACATCAGAGTTGCTGTTGCAGGGAGAACTTTAGTGCAAATAGCTGTAACGCTCGGCGACACTAAGGGAGAGAATGTCGACAAGGACCAACTTCCAAAAAAAATGTCTACATTGCGAACGCCATTAAGGAATGTTGCTGGCTAGTGATTCAATTTTACTAATTTATGCAATTGAAGCACGCGGTCTCTCGAAGTGTTTTCAATTAATCCTCTGGAAGTCACCCCATGTTTGGATAGTCACCCCATGTTTATAGTGTTTTCTTGTTTCCTAAATATATAATGTATCACAAACGTTTTATGCTACTGCTTACATTTAAAAATCTTATTTTAATGGAATTTTTATCCTATATTTTACCTATTAAATATGATAATCCATTTATAATTAATACGCATAATAACAGGGAGAAAACAGGCGTGTTGGTGATGCCTAGTAAGAAATAGTTCTTATATAAAAAATTTTTTTTTAATGAAAGCGCACGAACACGGTGCATTGTCTCTTTAGTGTAATTTCTAAAATTTAATTAAGTTTGGTTTGCATGAAGCGGAGGAATATCTAACAAATAGAACTTCCGCAGGGCTTTAGAAAAGTTGTAAGTAGCCGTGAATGGAGTATACTTAAAAATCAAAGGTGAGAGAGCTGATTTGACCGTGAACTGCCGCCGCATTACTGGCCGGCAAAATGTCGCAATGCCATTCGCCCATCAACGCTTGGGAGCTTACTTGTTAGTCGGCCGTCAAGCCAGTACAGAAGGTTTGGCATCACACAGTAGTCAGTGAGACATACAAGGCCTGCGTCCGGAGCCTCGCACAGCCAATCAGATATTGGCTTCACCAACATCAAAAGAACCGCTACATTATTTCGAGGAGTGGAGAGATTTATACGGCTCTTAAACTCAGGGTGTTGGGAGCCAATGATGGTGACGCGAGATGAATATGGAGCAGCGCCGGAATTCAAGGGTGAGAAAAATGGAAGATTTCCGAGAACACCCGCCGACCAGCGGCATCGATTCCCACACGCAAAAACTGGGAGCGACTCCGGCGATTACTCGGTTCGCCTATGTGAGAGGCGAGTAGTCTAACCACTACACCACCGCGGCCCAGCGTCATTTCGATTATTTGTAGCTACCTGCTCTGTGATTGAAATTTGCAGTACAGGCTCTTCGCGTTAAAGTGAGCACTTTTGAGGCCCTAGTTACTTTTTCCTTTCAGCCACATATTATCGTTTCACTACCTTTTTAAATAAATATTTCCATGTAAGTAATGAATACAGTGTGTAATGTCACAGTGCTCGGAAGTTAACGTCTAACACTATAATATAATATATTTATTAGTAGAGCCATCGGGTTTTCGCGAAAAGATTCCAGGATCTGAAGCTCATATCCACTTTCGTGATTGGATGAGTTCAATAGTCACACATTCCAGATGTATGCCCGCGAATCATACACACTCAGAGTTACCTACTTCTGATTGGCTAATTCATATAAGAAACTGTCTCCCGACAAAGACACGTGGCCAGTAATTAAAGGAAAGCTCCACGTATGCCATAGGACGTTGGGGTCTAGCTTTTGCGTAAATCTTTTAGCGAAAAACAGGTGGCCCTAGTTATTAGCTATTATTCCAAATGAGAGGGCTTTCGAAAGTGCTATAGGTATACGTGAATATTTCACTTCTGTGTGCTCAAGTATTCAATGCTGCCTGGTTTTGCCGCTGGAACGACACTTTACCCTACGACAAAGGAAAGTGTGTGTTCGCTTTCCAGTACCGCTGCAGATTGTAAATTGTCAGCAAACACGGCCTGAGTATTAGCGACTCGTTATGTCGCGCTCCGCTTCTGTTTCATTCCAGTCACATACCTACCACACCTGCAACTTGCGCTCATTTTCAAACACGTTATCCGACGTAAAACTCGGTCACATATACGCCGGCTTACACTACGAGGACTCGTGCCCTGGGACACGGAGCTCTTAACCCTTCGAGGACGGCAAAAATCAACTTCCACTGAGGACAAGGTCGAAGCGAGCTGCCTATATTCCCCACTACAGCAATACCAGAGGTAGTTCTGTATTCTTCTGCACCGAGGCTGTGAAGAGGCAATGGTGGGCGAACAGTGCCATGTTGTTATAAATAAAAATATAGACATTGTCATTTTATTTATAAATTAGGGGTTTAGGGATTGTAGCTTTAGATGGTAGAACGTAAATGTAATTGAGGGGTTTCATTCATGATGTGAGACACAGACAATACAATATTGTAAGAGATACTGTAACCGAGAGCTACTTTAAATAATATTGACGTTATTATTATTATTGAAGTTAAGTACACCGCAAGCAACAATTCTATATATCTATGTTGGACAGTCCCCACCTGAAACATGATGCCGGAGGCTGTTTCTGGCTGTACGGATAACGTCGGGCGGCGGGCAAGCCCATGATCTTCCCACGACCGCCCGACAACAGGGAAGATCGCAGACATGGGCTTGTCCGCCGCCCGACGTTTACCGTACAGGCAGAAACAGCCTCCAAGATCAATATCCAGGTGGGGACTGTTCAACATAGATATAAAGAAATAAGGCGTGCGGTGTTCATAACTTTAATTGTAATAATAACTTAATATCATTTGAAGTAGCTTTTCGTTACAGTAACTTTTACAATATTGTATTGTCTGTAACTCACATCATGAATAAAACCCCTCAATGAAAGTTAATCTCTACCATCTATATATAGTTAAGACCTCTAAACCCCTAGTTTATAAATAAAACGACAATGTTCATATTTTCATTTAGAACAATGTGCGGTCGGGAGTTATCCTGCTGGAATATCGCAACTGGAATACCGACCAGAAATGGGAGCAGATGAAGGCGTATCGCGTACACATACTGCTGGCAAGGTCAAAGTTCAACGACCCACTTGTTGATCACGAGCTGTAGCTGTATCACTGTGGAGTGGAGGGATTTGGGCGGCTCTGAACTCCGAGGACTTGACAGCTGATGAGTAGGGACTTCGCGAATTCATTTCGGGACAAGATAGACGTCAAAGAAATATACAGTGAAGTCACCTTCGCGATAGGATCACAGTTTATTAGACCCGCCCTGTAATCCTCTGGGCCAATAGCAGACTTGCAAGGAAACACCTTGCGAATCCCATAACTGCCAGGTATGGGACAGCAGCCAATGAACACACAGCTGAGGCTCCAGTATGCAGATGCCTGAGGAGTCTAGCCTGCAGGTCACTGAACTCGCCGAATTTTCCTATCCCTACTGATGAGGATGAAGCGAGGTGAGTATGGAGCAGCGCCGGAATGCAAGGGCGGGGGAAACTGGATATCCCCGACAAAACCCGCCGACCAACGGCATCGTCCGGCAAGATTCCCACACACGGAAATCCGGAGGGGCCCCACCGGGAATCGAAACTTGTGAGCCTGGTGGGCGGCGAGTAGTCTAATCACTACACCACCGTGGCCCCTGGATCGTTGTGTACAGAAGGTAACTAAAGTGATGGAAGACGCATAAAGTCATTGTAGTCAAGAATAACAGGTTTATCCAATAGTAGCATTACAGACCAGGTTGGTACAGTTCGCCATTGGAATTAAAAAAAATCCCGATTCGTGCCAACAGATTTTGATGTGAGCTAAAAATCCAATGTGCAAATTTTCAATGCATATTGTCTAAATACAGTAAGAAGTATTAGTGAAGTAGTGGTAATAGAAGTAAAAATAGTGTTATGAAATATCATCAGCACACTATTTGTTTGAAAGTACGGTGTTTACTCATGGTAGGCTGGACAAACCATAGCGACAGTTGGCGACACTGAGACCTGCAAATTACGTCAGCCGAGATCTCTCAAGATAATGCGGGGTCCAGAACGTCGGGTAGAACTATATCACGTTCCTCGCGTAATGATACCACAGAGTGATGAAGAATACAGAAGTGAGATAGCCGCCAATACCGCGAACTCCACTCGCACACACTGGCCAGCAAAATGGTGTCGCTGGCCAGCAACATTTTGGCACGTCGTTTCCCAGTCAGCGCCCGGTAACTTATGTTTGTCAGCCGGCAGCCCAGCTAATAGGGAGCGTTTCGCCTCACGTAGTAGCCAATCAGACACAAGGCCCGAGTCCAGACCCTCGCGCAGCCAGTCAAAGAATGAGTATATAGTCCATTCGCAGTTTCTTCGAACTTTTTGAATCAAACCTTTGAAAAATCACCTTATGTATGACGTGTTAGGTTGTTTCAGTCATATTAGCCCAAACGTTTTATACTTATGTTATCATAGAAGTGCCCTTTTTTCGTGAAATTGAACTTTTATTTATATTTCATTAATAAATTATAATATTTTATTTATAATAAATATGAATGAAACAGGGAGAAACAGTCGTTGCGCAACACACTACCATACTGAGAGAGCACGAATGCGGTGCTCTGTCCGTATTGGTGTAATTTTCTAGGCTTTTTCACGCGTTGTTTGTATCACCCGAACGAACACCCTGGAAGAAGAACTTAAGGAAGGCTTCCGAGATATTTGGAAAGTAACCGGGAACTGACTATACGCCCACATCGAACGGTCACGTCATTTCGTGTATAAGCTATTCACGGTAAAGTGAGCATTTTTGAAAGCCCTTTCATTTCGAATAATAGTCAATAAACGTATTTTATTCTAGCCTTAGGCGTTGTCTTCCAAGTGCAGTGGAATACGCACACTGTGTTTATTACATACTTGGTAATATTTATTTACAGGCTGTTCACGGTAAAGTGAGAACTTTTCAAGGCCCTTCCAATTTTTTTTTTCCTTTCATCCAATCTCCATCTTCCTGCTGCTATTTAATAATAACATTGAAATGTAACCAATAAATACAGTGTATTAGTTTTAATACGCTCAAAATTTAATGTCTGATGCTGCAATAACGTATATTTATTAGTGGTTAAAGCCGTGAACAGATTATAGAAGAGTGGTTAAAGGATAAAAAATGGCCGAAAGGAAAAAGTAACTAGAGCATCAAAAGTTCTCACTTTACCGTGAACAGCCTATATGTGTATATCTACGTCGTGATTACGTTCTGGTTGGAGTGTTGCAGAACCAGATCAGTAGATCTTACACAATAGCACTGACCTTGAGAACGTGTTTATAAGACGGAGCTCACTCAGTCTTGCTCGCCTTAAACTAGGACACACGACTGTCCTGAATTTTTTTTGCACTGTCGGTTGAGGTCAGCTGGCGGTGGGCTAACGTACGAATATTGGTTGCTAAAAGTTGTTCACGATAAAGTGCGCACTTTAGAAATTAAACTTAGAAGAAAGTCATTGCCCCTGCATGCATATATTTTAATGGGCGCACTGAGTGACATTCGCTCAGTTAAGTTGGTAGCGATGGATGGAAAGAAGTTTCATATCCTGACGTCGAATAAAAGGTGTTAGGTAACCATTTATGATAACTTAAAATTATTTCTTTCGCATTCTGTTTTTATAATGCATCGAAGTGTAAAAATTAGCAGATTTGTAAAGTATGTAATTTCTTAATTCACAGTTTCGCTCGACCGACGCACGGATAAAGTGACGAGGCCCATGGCAATGTTAATTTTACATAAGGGGGAGGAATATACAACGTGTATACAAGTTGATCTTAAGCAGGGCTTTCAAAAGTGCTCATTTTACCGTGAACCGCCTATACTGATAAACACGCCTGTAACATGGCGAATCGAAATTTTAGGTTTGTTTACTTCCACCGTGACGTCATATTAAGGTGCTAGAGTGTCCTGGGTTCGAGTCCTAGGTTGTGAGAGTGCCGATTTTTTTATGAAAGTTTAGTCGTAGTTTAGTGTGTTTCTGTGCGCCATTTTAGACTTAAGTTTAAGCACAGTTTACAAAGTAAGCTGCCTTCTTATCAGTTTCCTGGCATAAGAGAGAGTATGAGGCATTATCTAGGAACAATCTAAAATGAGAGTAATTCCCGCAGTTTTAATTACAAAAAAACCTTTCTTATATTTACGCGCTGGCCACAAAATAATTTTTTTTTAGTAGCTAATACGGAATGTCTGCAAAAGTGAAAAAATTTTTACTCGTTTTGAATTCTGTTTATATACTTAATTTCTTTCAACTTTCTCCTTGCCAAAACCACCACGACTGAATCAATATTTAACTATATAGGGAATGGTATATGCAACATACTCTGACAGCATTCAAAATGTTTTTGGATGTTCCTCTTCATCGCTGTGTCGCAAGAGCTTTAGTCAGCAACTTGATTTCAACTCCGGAAACTGCACAAAAATAATCTGTAGCTATTTGGTTTGAACCAAGCAACATTTTAACTATGTATTTACTTTCCTCTTTTTCTATTAGATTAAAGATCCGTTGTTCTCCCATTTTGTGACTTTCATATTGGTGGTTGGCCTCACAGTACACACTCGGGGCTAATTATTCTAACACATTAATTACCATTAAAAATGTATTTTATAAGTTATTGTGCTACAATGTTTTGCGAGGTAGAGTTCAAAATCTATTTATGTCTGTAATTGTTAACATTTGCTTATTTTGTTTCAGATACCTCGCTTCACTCGTTAAGAGATTCCTTCATTCGAGTTCCAAGAACTTCGAGAGTCAAAAGACTGCGGTTAAGTGTCACATCGCCTGTTCCCTGTTGTAAGAAACATGGCGAGTGACAGCCAACATGAAAATCCATCCTTTGGGAGAACATCCAACATACTAGGAAAATACAGTTTATTCTATAATTCGAGGGGCCGTGGTGAAGCAGCGGCTAGAGCGCACGTCTCTCACCAAGGTGGACGGGTATTGTGCCATACGATGCCACTGGTCAGAGGGTTTACTCGGGGATCTCCCGTTTCTCCAGCCTTAAATTCCGGCGATGCTCCATACTCATCTCGCTTCACCCTCACAGACTCTCAAGATCTCGATATTAAGGGTCTCCTAAAACCTATCCACTCCGCTCTACACACCATCCATTAAAGTAGGTCACCACTTCGTTGAACTAAAAATAACGGAATCGTTTTAATCTGTATAAATCTGCGTATTTATCGAACAGCGATTTTCTCGTCCGCCAAATGATTAAGCCAAACCTGAATGTATTTAACTAAATACGTGTTAGAAGTATGAATTTTTTAAGCTATTATTTATCAGCAATGCGTAAGCTTCAAAGACAGAGAAGCTAAACAAAAGAAACACTGGTCTAATAGGAAATCACGTCTAATGGCGCATCTGTTTTGCGATACGGAACGTGTATCGTAACGCAAGGCCGTGCGGCCGTGCAGAGTTTATAGGCAACAGCCAACAGAACCTGGGTTTAGCTGAATCAGCCCGACATCATCGTTAAATCTCTCCGACAGGCGACGCTACCAATCATACAGCTGTTTTTGTTCTTACGAAACGTCAACGTCTGCGCGAGCCTTAACTTTAGACTCGGAGACACCGGCAGTTCGATAGCTTATATATTAAAGGACTTGAGAAAAGTAAAATTGCTGCAAATATTACATATTGGGGACACGAGGCTTGGTGCCTGTTCTTGGTGTGTGTTGACAAATAAAACATATTTATTTTTAATTCAATATTAGTATACAAAACAGAGCTTATTGAAAGAGAAATTAAAAAATATTTATTTCTTATATCTGGAAAAATATATTGATTACAATAAAATACCGTTGAAATATATCCACGATTCATATCGTTATTTCGTTTACATAATATCGTAATTTCGATATATCGATTTTTTAAACATTCCTACGCCCTTTCGCCAATCAGCGTCTCGTAGCGTACTCGCTATCCGACAGCCCAGCGGTCAGAGAAAATTGCGCAGCACGCGATAGCCAATCATACACAGAGTCCATTCCCAGAGTGAACTGAAGATATTTTGACGGCTCTCAACAACGGGGTCTTGAGAGCCGATGGGTGCATGGTGAGGTGAGTATGGAACAGCGTTGGAATGTAAGGGCGGGGGAAACGGAGGATACCCCGAGGAAACCCACTGACCAGCGGCATAGTCGGCATGATTCCGACTTGCTAAAATCCGAGTGTGACACCGGGGGGAATCGAACTCTGTCCTCCTTTGGAGGAAGTGATCGCTCTAGCCGCTGCGCCACCGCGTTCCCCCATTCCCAGAGTCACTGTTAATCAATTAATTTGTCAAGTAGATATCGCCACTATATAATTGCATATATATATACATACATATATAGATATAACGCAGAACTGGGTGATGTGTGGGCAACTGAGTGGATGGCTTCTCTCTAAGCCCGAATGAGTGACATCTATCAGTGGGAACGTGCAAAATTCGCGTTATTATTTCAGGACAGACTATACTCCAGACACTTATTCTGTAGTATCGTGTTTGTCATTGGAGTATAGTTAGTTTGGGCACGCCCTGTACGGCTTTGGACCAATAACAAGCAAATATCTAAAGGCTGTTCCAGTCACGTCCTATCAAGTCAAAAGAAAAAAAATGGGTCTTCACTGCTGCAGAAGCCAATTAACAAGTGGCGCTGACTTGAATATGTACAGAACGAGGAAGAAGTCTATTTTGCTGCCAGAAGATAACGCGAATTTTGCAGGTCCCTATCTATCAGTGAAATAACATTCACTGAAAGTCAGTTGATAAGCTGCTCCCGGCTAGTGAATCAAGCAAACGTACCGTAGAACAAGTGACTGCTGACATTCGAATTATCGACTTTCAGAGGCAATCACAAATAAATCACTTAAATACAGCCACCATATTAATTAGCTCTGTGGCATTGATTAGCAGCCGCTCAATTTGCACTGGTTTTGACTGATTTGGGTCAGTTCTCACTGTTTCAGGTTTAGAGTGCAGATTAACTGCGCCACACCACTACTCAGACTACCTGAATCTACTGGCGCCGGCAGATGTCTGGGCACGCGAGTCCCCTCCTACTTCCTAGACTGCGGCTCGGCACGGACTGGTCTGTAGCTCGGCGCCCGGCAGTATACGCGCGGACGTAAAAACATTCGGCGAAACCGGACACGGAGACTCTTGACTGGCAGCAACAGATAGCACTGCTCTTGTGACAGTGTGTCCTGGATGATTTCTTCTTTACCTTCTAAGTGCGCTGGTCGACAGAAGCCAATTACTTTTCTAACATATTCTACAGCATGGAATTAAAATCGCATTAGATTAAAGCAACAACGATGGAGGTGGAAATCGTGGGTGCTTGGACCTTTAAAATGGGGAAGGAGAGGAGGAATATAAATATTAGATGTGAAGATTTACGGCTCGGCGTAAAAATATCTCGACAGGAATGCATCACTCAGACAATATTTGTTCAGAAAGTTTGCAAACACTAAGGGGGTTGAGACAGCATAACTTTAAGCCAACTTGAACACATTTTACAACATAGCAGTATTTCAATTCTAATAAAATTCCTAAAATCATGCAAATAATAACACAAGTCGTACAGAGATGTCGATCTAGCCAATGCCAAATGTAATCTCGTAGCATTTTCATAATTGCTAACACGATCTTTTGATGGTATAGAATTCTTGAATTCTATCTCGTAGTACTCTCTTGTCAAAATCAGTCGCAGTAAAACCTTTAGTTTTTGGGGCTGCGAAGAAAATTGTAATATAAAATAATAAAATTTTAAACATATTTAATTGTAATAATGTTACATTAAATGACACGGTAATATATTTAGAATAATTAATGCTATACAAAAACATAAAATAGAACTGAAAAAAGGTAAAAAATTATTTTCTTATTTTAAATATTATTTTATTCCAAAGAAAACTGTGACGTGTGAAGTTCAAGCTAAACTATAAAATGTTTTCGATCAAATTGCGAATTTTTTCCTGCAATAACTGCATATAGTTTAGCGCAAATGTAGGCAAGTGAACCCCAACCAATATGGTAGCGAATCATAACATATGGAACAATTAATTAATATATTACATAGATTGTAACTGAACAATTATCTCAACTAACATAAGCTACTATTTGTTTCCTTTAAATAAGTTCTTATAACCACTGAGAGTGTTCTAGTTGACATATTGGCTGCCCACTACGGCAGTCGGTTGATTGGTTCTCGTTTCAAATCCCGGGTAGGGCAAGGGTGTGATTTATGCTCCTCCGTATGGGTCACACTTTCATGGGAAAAGTCACTTCCAATGGGATAACTGCGACTACAAAGTTGTCACGGGATTTTAAAAATGTGTGCTGTAAGTCTGGAAATATATTTGCATGTGTTCTTGTACTTTTACAAGTAATACCCTGGATACTTGTAAACAAATGAATATTTGCGTTTTCTTGTAATAAGTTCATTAACCTACTAAGTGGACTATCAAGATATAGGTTTTTAACATTACAGTTAAGCTTGTATTCCAGTCATATTGGTAAATTCCGAAAGTAATATTATATATAACATTTATACCTGTAATAAAAAATGTTGTATTTTATATTATAACGTAAAAAAAAAGCTACTATTCGAAATTGAACCTGTAACTTTTTGACAAAATACGTGTGAACTTAGTTCGACACCAACAAAAAAAATTTCTTGGCGATAGTTTAGTTTCGAATCCGTTTGTCTAGTAATTTGGCAGACATATAATTTTTAACTGTTAATGTTTTAGTTTTTCACGTTTTTCAAATATGACCATATTTGTAAATTCTTTGTTTCATAATCGAGAACTTGTTTCCTTAATGAACGTTGCGTTTGGAATAACATTTACTATCATAAATCATATACACAGTTTATTACGGACTGTTAAGTTTATACAAACAATTATTTTACAGAAATATTTTTTGCTGCTGCTGAAGCCAGCATTATTTGGAAAAAACATATTTACAGGTGGCATTAATCTTTCCCGTGATTTCAAATTCTAGGAATAGTACATCAACTGGCATGATAATTGAAACCTCCTTACATAAACTCTCAATGTTTTACTACGAATTTCGTGGGCTCTATAATCTCAACACCTACGCATAGGCAGACCACGATATCACATAGACTACCTTTAAACACGGCAATAATGCTTACAGGCAGATTAATTTGGTGTAATTTGTAAAGTAGATGGACATTACACTGTGTAGTGTAATATTTCATAGGGCGGCATTGTTTAATTTTTATTATTTTATTTCTTATTTTATAAACAGTCTGTATAGGCTTTCTTTATACCGCAGAAACTGTCCAATATGAGCAAAAACACTCATTTTCGCGACTTCCGAGCTAATGAAGCTATAAAAATTTTCTATAGTTTCAAATTGAATCCATTGGCCTAAAATTACTGTTTAGATATACGTTGTTAAAATATTCGGATAAATGGATTTACGAGAATTTGCGCCGAGTGTTACAAACTAAGCAGTATATAAGTTGCATAATTTTTATAATATGTGGTCGTATACGAATATCGTAGAGAAGTGCAATTTTGTAACACTGAGGATAACTTTATCGTACCTCTTGTTGGGACCACAAATGGCATGCAGTTTGAATGGCAATGTAAAGTGCACACTCGCCAATCCAGGCCGTGGTGCGAGCCAGACTCCAGGAGAGGAAAGATGTGGAGATCCGGCCCAGAAAGAGCCGATCTACGTCAGAGGAGAATATTACAGTATAAATAGGGCTGCAAACCGCAAGCTGCACCCTGCCCTCTCTCTCTCTCTCTCTCTCTCTCTCTCTCTCCGGTCCAATATCTGCAGCTTCGGGCAAGGCGTGGACGATCAGAAGATGCATCCAGAGGTGACATAGACGTGAGGCGCCGTTTGTCCCTGGGTCACAGGTCTGCTGGTCCTGAGTCTAGACCAGGCCGCTATCTTCCACCCCAGGAGACATCCTTGCACCACCACATCTCCACTACACGTCATCAGGAGGACCCGGAGGAGCTCCGGTCGATCCGATCTGAGCCAGTGGTAGGTGTGCTTGCAGTAGGGTGCAAGGCAGAGCGATAGAGAAGTTACGTGATCAAAATATGGAATTAAAGTAAAAGATAAAGTTAATTATTCACAGGACAACGAAGTATAATTATCTGAATATTGTTTGTGTACCTGTATTGTGAAAATATTGATATCTCAATAAATCGTTCATACTGTTTGTTGAAGTTAATAATTACAGTAATATAATAACGCCTGTAATCAACCCCAGTAGGGTTACAGATACACTAAAGGGATATTAATTAGGTGATCTAAGGTGTGAAGGAGAGATAGAAGCAAGTACCACCAGTTGAAGCTGAGATGAGACACGTTGGTCGCCTTGTGTCAGCCAAGCTTGATGTAGTCACCAGCCTTAGAATTCAGTTACCCAGCGATCAAGTAGGAAATGACATCAGCTGACTAGGGGAACACAGCACTCTGCAAAGGTCTTTCGTCCTCCATTGCCTTACATACAACTGAGCCCGCCCTAACTGATGTTTGTGGAATAGTCGATAGCACGGCCAGACATGCACGCCCATCTATTCCCCCCCCCCCCCCTTATTTCGCTTAGCTAGAAGCAGGTGTTTTTCGCGAAAATATTTCAAGACCAGCTGTACTCCGAAATATTATTATTCATACTAACTTTCTTTGTTGGATGCCTCAAGTGTCTGTCTGCGAATCACGGACATTCGGTATCGGAGTACATTACTAGGATTGGCCCAGTCAAATACGAACATGTCGTCTCACGTATTCATGTGGCCAATAACCAAAGGAAGTCGTGGCTGTAGTCATACGACATTGAAGTCTAGTACGACCATAAATATTTTCGTGGAATACGCCTGCCTCTACTATTAGCCTGCTTCCCTGCGCTCGGACATGCAAATACGTCTGTCGGCTACAGTAATAGAATAAAATCAAAGAGGTGGAAAGATCACGTGGTCATGGTACTAAGCCAAATATCGAATGAAAGAATGAAATGGGGAATCCAGAGAAACAGTAAAGTAAAGACACTTACACCCCCGTATTACCCAGAAAGGGCTCGGTTGCAGGGGGATGAAAAGCGTTTCCAGCCTTTGGTCGGCCACGCAAAGTAAAAGCCAATCATTGACTTGGTATCACCACACTGTTTCATCACCGTGCACTCTGCGTGACGTAGCCGAGCGGTGTTTGCTATTGTTTTGGACCAGTCAGGGGCGGCATGGATAGGCGGGGCGGGGCGGGCTGGTTGTGAACGATTGCTTTGTCGACGACGCTCGTGCGTCAGCTCAGCCACCGAGGGCCACGACTCCACACTCGTTAGGCGGCCGACGTGGAAAGTAGGAACGCAGTTGCACAACGCCAGTATTTATGGCTTCGGCGACAGGCTTGTGTAATGGGCCGGTCCGACACAGCAGCGACGGCCAGTACGCCCATTAGACCCCCCCCCCCCCGCCCTTTTTCACTTGGTCCATGAGGGAGATACTGACGAGATGTCATTGTCGTAACGTAAGGTATGGAGAAGAAGAGGGAGGGGGGAGCTCGATTGCGAAAACTACAGTCGCTGGTTAATTGGCGAAGAAACACGTGTTGCCAATAGCTAGTCGACATCAGAATCGAAAACCTCTACTCATGTATCTCCATATACATCTGCTAATACAAGCTATTCAAGGTAAAATGAGCAGTTTTGAACGCCCTGTTTAAGATCTACTTGTATGCACGTTGTGAATTATTCCGCCTTATGAAGGATTAACGTTATCATGGGCCTCATCACTTTATTCATGCGTCGGTCAAGTAAAACTGTAAAATTATCAGAAAAGTAAATATTTTATAAATCTGATCTTTTTACACTTCATGCTTTAAAAAGGGGGAAAGCGAAATAAATAATTTAAATTATCATGAATGGCTACCTAACACTTTTATTCGACGTTAAGACACGGAACTACTCATTCATCGTTACCAACTTTACTGGGCGCATGTCATTCAATGCGCCAGTTAAAATATATGCAGGCAGGGGTAGTGCATTTTTTCTAAGGTTGATTTCAAAAGTGCTCACTTTATCGTGAACAGTCTTGCGACGCCCAACGGTAGCAGCAATAAACCTGTATCTTTCTCTTTTTATTGTATTTCCCCTCTAAGAGTTCAACACGTGGATGGTTGGAAATATATAACTCGTTCCTTTTCTGAGGTATTTTCCCAGAAATGTTTTTAATGCACTGTGAGGAACGATTAGCATTCAATTTTCAGACTCTTTAGTAAATACAAATTATGAGTAGATAGCTGCTAAATAAAAGATAACAATTAGACAGTTTCGTTTCAAATTTTAAATGGGCACGTGTTATAAAGAGGAAATTATTTGCACGGTAATTACATAAGATCTATGACGTCCGTGTTATTGCCTCGTCTGTGAGTTTCTGCTTGAATTTTAACTGATTGGTATTACTTGTATTTTATTTGCAGGATATATTTTATTGTCCCCTATGTCTTGCTCGTTCTAGCGCTTATTTAATTTAAATTCCTTATTACTCGCATCACTTAAGAAACCTTTACAGTCCTCGAGAAGGGGAGAGGGGGGCGCAAGGTTAGTCGTATGGGCTATAGCGCTCGACCCACGCCAAGGCGAACACAGTTATATGCCTGTCGGGGTCAATCCCAGCTTTTTACGCGTGAGAATCGTGCCAGAAGATTCCGCTGGTCTGCGGGTTTTCTCTGGGATCTCCCGTTTACACCGCCCTTGTATTCCGGCGTTGCTCCTTACTCACCTCGCTTTACCCTCACAGGCTCTCAAGACCTTGATGTCAGGAGCCACTCAAATCTCTTCACTCACTCACTCACCAAAATCACTAAAAAGGATTGCAAATCATTCACCTCTAAGGTAGAATCATTAGTCGTTGAGCTGCGCAGTACGCAGTACAGACCAGAAGTTACTTACGCGTGCATAATATACACAACTGTGTACAATGGATGCGAATGGGTTACTTAACAATTTCCATCAGCACAAGCCATTGTTGTAACGACAGATTCATGTATTTTTCTTGGAAGTCAACTGGATGGTTCCCGTGGTTCTCAAAGTCAACGTCCCCCCCCCCCCCCCACAACAAACAATTCACAAATGCTGATGAGTGATGGCGGATTGCCAACGGCTGCCGAACACCAAGGCCCGGATGGCAAAAAGTAACTTACCTCTGAGGGACCAATATAGCCAAGAATATTTCCAGCTGTCCTCTCAAATATTCCTCATTTTGAAGGATGACTATTGGAATCACTTGACATTTATATCGCTTCAAGTTTAATCATATGTTTCATAATTTATAGCGGTTTCTATCTCGCATTCACAGAAAGGACGCGTATAATCAATTACAATAAGGTACCCCGTTTTTAAACCAATCCTTATTTGTGGGGAGGGGGGTTCATTCGATGAAAACCATATAGGTTTTTTTTCATCTGACGATAACCCCTAGATCAATTTTAAAATGTAGACTGACTGACATGTCATTACACAGCCGTTTTATAAAACATTCATAATTAAACTCGTGTCCCCAATAAGTCTACCTACGAAGATAAAGCATGCCTTAGGCGAGTATTGAACTGTATTGAAAAGAGATATCGCATGCTATAAATATTATTTTGGAGTCCTCTGACAAGTTTAAAAACGGCCTTTTTTTTTTCAGACAGCAGTATCTTAAAACATGCAGCCAGGACACATTCGATAATACGATAGCGGAGTGCATTGAAACTTGTTACACACTTCCCTCCAATGAATGGTAGGAACACTGCATGAAGTCCCATAGCAGCACTACGAGAACACCACCTTGCGCGTAGCGACAACCCTTGGCAATGCCGCCCTCATCTCTCCCGCCGTTCTGACACTCAGACGCGACGACAACTCCTTAGTTGTCTTGTAGGTATCGTTGTAAGCAGCTGTTACTAATCTACTTCTTGAAAGAGATATGGAATATTGCAATGCATGTCTTTTCTCAGGAAGGAGATGAAAGTCAATATGTTAATGCTCAATCACGAAGTTGGTTATTGAAATACAAATGAGACGTACGAGTATGCCAAGAAATCAACAAAAAATCGATGTAGTTCCTTTTGTTTCTGTCAGAAATATTAAGTGTGCGTCCAATAGGTTTGCCTACTGTTGCGGGCACGGGACTCGAACCCGCACGCTTAGATGACGGTGCGCTGTCCTGGCGTACTTTTGGTGAGGGGAGCTAGGGAGTAGCAAGGTGGCAGAAGAAGTCCCTGTATGTCGGCCAGTCGTAAGGTATAAAAGGCTGCTGGTACACGACGACACCCCTACTATATAATCTACTCTGCCGGTACCACCAAATATAGTAGAAGGGCAATGTTGGAGAGTAGACGAAAAAACGCGAGACACCTATGCCAGTACCCCTAGTGGTGTGATAAGCCATTTATTCAATGGGCAGTTTGAGTATATTGGATGCCTTTTAATTCAAATTTTTTTCGCTCGCATGGTTATTTATTATGGCAGGAAAGATTTGTGCAGTGTTTGGCTGCAATAATTACAACGTTGCGAACTACAGTAAGTCCTTTTTTAGATTCCCAAAGGATGAAGTCGGTAAGTAGACGAACTGTAATGGATAACATTTCCCATTAGTGTTTTTATTGTCATTGTGTTTTAATTGCAAATTCCATTCACACAATACCTTAATTTACTTAAATACTGTTTTGTCGTTTCCTAGGTGCAAGCAAAGGGTGCAGAAATGTAAGAGCAGACCTGGATGTAATAAAGGAAAAAGGGACACGAGAATAGTGTGTTCCAAACTTTTCAGAAAAGAGGATTGTCGCAACCCAAATTTACTTCCACAAGGCCAAGAACAAAGTCACTTGAATTTCGTAGCTGCTATTTATAATCTTGTACTCTGAAGGACTTTGCAATGTTTGATAGCTCTTAACCTGAAATGTGCAAGTTTGTTTTTATTGGAGCGACACCTTCGAAAAATAAAAGTAAACAATGTTTACAAATGCAATATTCGTCTACTAAACTGGCTGAAGTATCTTGTTAAAGTGTGTGTTTAGTTCAGCAAGTTGAACTAGGGGTATAATTGATTGATTGCTTCAGAAAAGTTGTTTGCATAGGTATGTGTGATGGTGATTGCTCGTACAATGTTTACATAATCAGTGTTCGTGTATTAAACTGGTTGGGGCCTCGTGTTTGTATAGTTCAGCAAGTTGAGTTAGGGATAAAATTGATTAATTGCGTCAAATAGTCTTTTCATACTTGTGTCAGTGATTGCTAGTACAATGTTTACATATTAGCCATACATTATGCACTGAGCCGAGTCCCAGTGCCAGCAGGGAATAAATCCCAAAAATCAAACAATTTGTTTTAGGTAGTGACGCAAAGCATCACACATTAGCGAAGCTGGGAGTTTCTCCATAAATGATTCTCATGTGTAGCATATTTGCACTGAGAAATAATGTGTGTGTGTTTAGCAATTTAACATATTTCTGTACTATTGGTAATATTACTGTAATATTGTATCATGTGGTTTTTTTTATTCACTCACGCAGACATGCCCTTCACTAGACGATCGCCTTATCTGTGAACAATCTGGATTGTAGCTGCGTGCCAAGACGCTGTGGCTGGTCGGACGTCTGCTGCCTTTACACTGCCTCATTCATTGTCTCGACCGCCAAACTGGTCACTTTCTCTCCGAGACACGAGACATGTAATACACCCTCCCCCTCCCCCTCCCTACCCTCCAGAGACAAGCAACTGGACCACTGCCCACGCGCGTGGCACACCATTGAAAGCATACACTGAAAAAATAATATTTTGTTGGTTTAAAAAATGTTTGTTTGGAGCAACCGAATTAATTGTTTGTATAGGGGCGATGAAATATTTTGTTGTCTATACCAAGGTATTTTGTTGTTATTTGGTTGTCCGAAACAAAGATTAGTAGGTTCGACTAGAGATTTTTTGGCTCTGCGTAGGTACATTAAACGGTTTCGGTTAGTATAAAAAGAATTCAAAACCCGGCTGATATTCGAACTTAAGTCAAATACGGCTGACCGCTACGCGCTAGAGCAAATGGCTTCAGACAAGATCGGAATACTTTTAAATGCATGCCATTAAATTACTGTACAAAGTGTACAAATAAATATTTAGAATTTTACAGCTTTACTTTTTGTTTTCCGTTGAACTTGCTTTGGAACGAAGGCAATCAAGTGAGTGGCTAAACAAATATATAGTTAGTTCAAGAAAATATTTCATTGGGCGTCTAATTTTTTTGGCCAGACAAAGAGATTTTGTTTATTCAAACATATTTTATTAGATGAACAACATTAAAAAATGTTGATTTTCAAAATTTATATACTACAAAATATTTTGTTGGGGCAACTAAATTTATTCTTGGCTCCATATAAACAAATATTTTGCTGGCCTTTTCCTCAGTGTAACAGTAATTATAGAACATGGGTCGTGTGTACAAGAAGTGACCACCATGTTTTAGAACATAGTGCACTGGTTCACAACTGCGCATAACAGATCGTGTGCATGAGAAGTCTTGACATAGTACACGAAGCAAATGGTAATAAGTTATTCCATTTCTTGAGCAGGCGCATAGGGCAACAGCCATTCAGAGGAGCAGAGAACAAGATTTCCAACGAAATTGTGTATTTAAAATAGAAAAACAGTTATGCTGCAGAAAGGAATAAATGTCGCAAGATATAAATTTAGAGAAAATAAGAGGTGGTAGTGTACTAGCAGATATTTTCAAAGGCTATCCACATGTGTACTAAAGCAAGAACAAAGATTTCATAGAAAAGCAAAGTACTAAATATTTTAAACAATTGTCCATTTTCAACACAATATCGAAATCTGTTACGAAAATGTATTATTTACCAACACTGCCTAATGACGACAGTCTCGTCGCATAATTTCATTGGGTAAGGAGGGGCAGCAGTGGCGCAGTGGTTAGGGCGCTCGCCTCCCTAAACGGCGATCCGGGTTCGATCCCCGGAGGGTTCGCTCCCGGATTGTCGCATGTGGGAATAGTGCTGGATGATGTCGCTTGCCAGTGGGTTTTCTCGGGGTACTCCCTTTTCCACCGCCCTTGCTTTCCAGCGCCGTTCCATCCTAGAGTCTTATTTCATGCCACGCCCGGGGATAACGGGCACCTACTGGTCCCGGCTGGAAAGCTCGTCACTCTGGGAGTGTTGCCCCCCCCCCCCCCCCCCTGGGTTCACTCCCCACTCGAGTTTTTTTTTAAATTGGCCAAAGATAAAACACTAGTGTTCAACTGTGGATCAAACTCGCACAAGAATGAATATTCTGCTGTGATGTTATATGCTCTATGCTTATGTATTTAGATTGAGAACCCTTCTTAACTCATGAACTATGTCATCGCTACATCGGAGAATGAAATTGGCATAATTAACACTTCGAAGACTGTGCTTGAGGCACAGAGTATACAGAGTGTTTGGAAAACTCAGTTCCCAAACCTGAAATATTGTTTATTTGGAACAATTGTAACACAAAAGCTGTATATACTTATACCCGGAATGTCAATCAACCCACCCGCCAGACGACGTACTGGCGGGAGGGTCGTGGTGACTCAACACCCTCCCCTAACCAACCCCTAACCACCCCGGCGGGACGCCTTGCTCTGGGGTTCACGCTTAACAATACATTTCTTAGTGGAGTGAGGCTACCTGGCGTAATTGGACCAATAAGGATAATGATGAGTAGAAAATCAGAGGCCAGCAGAAGTTATACACACAAAATCTGAATCAATGAGAATCTCACTATTTAAATCAGTTAATAGCACCTAGCCTATTCAACAGTCACATACAACCATTTAGCTGATAAATTTGTGAAAAAAAATGCCATTCTTCCTTCGTTTATTAATTCAGTTACATTTTACACTGATTCATAGACCATTTCATTCCCTGTTGTTCAGAAATTTGTTTTTTGACTGAAGGATCAGTTAAACAAGAAGTATCTAATGCTATAACAACACATGAACTAATAAAACCATAAAACATATAATTTGAAATACCATATATAATACCACATTACGAGATAACATTGATATTCAGTCTTTTATTTCGTTATCATGTAATAATAATCATAGCGCTTGGTTTGAAGGTTTCAACGCAAATATATTTTCTGGACACACTTGTGATACCATTAAATATGGCGGTGGTTTAGTAGCCCCGTTGATAGAGCAACTACCTGGAAATGAAGGTCCTGTCGGTTCAAATCCTGGGCACTGCGAAAGTAATATTTACTTTATTTTAATTACGTAAAATTGTCCAACTTAAACAGCGACCATCAGAAATACATTTGTTTCTCGTAGTTACTTGTAATTGGCTAAATTCAATAAATACAATATTTAATCCACCTCATCGTGTTGGCTGTCACTTATCATATCAGTGAAATTGTTTCACTGAAACAATCAGTGGCTTTCCACTGATACTACGTGGAGATATTTTCAATGATTCGAGAAGTTAAATTTCACTGCTAATCAGTGGTTTTTCACTGACTCGAATTTAGAATGTACCTCATGAATTGGATATGCGCGACACGCTCATAGCTAGACACGAATGTCTGTAAAAGTGTTCACAACTCAACATGCGAGGATCTCAGCCCACTTTCTGATTACCTAAACTTTCCGTAGGCTGTCGTCCGCGTGTCTCATATGAAGAGACAACCCTGCACTTGCTAGCCTGTCAACATTGTGGAACTCCGATATTGAACGTCTTCAATTCGGGACAGCCATCTAAAAGACACGAAAATTTTTTGAAATCGTCCAACCACGAAAGTGGACCCTTTTGCAATACAATTCATAAAATTACTTCGCAAAACAAAGGCATTCTTACGCATAATACGTGATATAGCCTTGCGAGAGATATTAATTTAACATGTAGGCCATATATGAGAAATTTTACTACAAAACACATGTCTCCAAGAACGCAAATGACAAAGGCGGTCGCCACAAGAATGAGTTTTGTTGCTCCGTGTGACCTATCTTTCTTCGAAATTCTCACTGACACACCTGAGTTCCTCGCTCAGTTGTCATTGGAAGTTCATATATTTCGCGAATTCATTTGGCACCAGCCTAGAATTCGCATCCCTATACACGCTGTTCATTCCGTGGTTTCTGGCTCGGTGAGAGGAGAGAGCACGTAAGTAGGCATAGTCTATTAATGGTAAAGTGACACTATTTAAGGCCCTGCCAAATTTTTCCATTCAGCCAATTTCTATCTTTCCGCCACTTGGTAATATAAACATTGTCATATGGCCAATAAACATAGTCTATATATTACACCATTCCCAATTTTTAACGTCTGAAGCTGCCATAAAATATATTTATTATTGGTTAATGTCTATTGGAAGAGCCTTCAAAAGTGCTCAATTTTATACACAGCACGCAGCCCAGCCAATGGAATAAATTTTGCAGCATGGGATAACTTATCAGACACAGGAGCCGGTCGCCAGATCCTTGTGGAGTCTGTCCGTGAGCTTGAGGAAATGTTTCGCTAGCTCGTATTTTCTTGTTACTCCTACACACTTGTGATGTGAATCAGGAAAGAGTTTCTGACACTCTACAAGCCTGTCCCATTACGAGGGACTGGAAAATTTCACGGATTCATTTTAGGACAAGGTAGGCTTCAGACTCGTGTGTATAGGTGCTACGTTTGCAATTGGAGCACAGTATATTAGACACGCCCATGTGAACTCTGGGCCAGTAACAGACCTGCAAGAAAACAAGCTCTGATCCCTGTGCCACCTGCTCCCAGGTATGACTGGTCACACACCAGGGCAGCGGCCAATGAATAGAAAGGTGAAGCTTGTAGATACATAGGTAGAGATAGGAACAATTGGCGAATTCATGTAGACAAGATAGATGTCCCACACGTGTACACGAAAGTCAGGTTTACAACACAGTTCATTAGCAGGGACAGCTGTTTTTCGCGAAAAGATTTCAAGACTAGTTGTACTCCAAAACACTTTTGTTTATATGTACTTCCGTGGTTGGAAGATTTGAAATGTCACGTGTCTCAAATGTCTGTTCGCGAATCATGGACGTTCAGTATCAGAATACTTTATAACGATTGGCCCAGTCGAATAGGAGTGTGTCTTCTCACGTATACGCGCGTCCAATAACCAAAGGAAGTTGTGGTAGTTGATTTAGTCTAGCATGGCCATAAATATTTTAGTGAAATGCACCTGTCCCGCCCTGGACGACTCTGATCCAATAGCAGACTTGCAAGGAAACAAGTAGCGAGTGTCATACTGTCAGGTGTGCAGTAACATTGGCTACTCTCTGGAGCAGCAGCCAGCGTACAAACACCTGAGGCTCGAGCGTACACAGGACTGTGGAGACTCGCCAACAGGTCATTGACCTCGCGACATTTTACTATCCCTATACGTGGGACAGTGGAGTATAGCATACAGGTCGTTCAAAACGCGACATTTCCCTGTCTCTACCCGCAACCCTAAGGGGCCCAACTTCCCGGACGAGAAATTTTTTTCTAAGGAGAGTTGTGGTTGTGGGAGGTAGTGTTACGCAACTAGAGGCGCCTCTCTCCTGGCTCCACTTCCAAATCATTTCTGGGCCAGAACTTGGTCCGGCTTCGCAATACGAGAGCTGCACGCCACGCCATGCATGCCGACCGCGGGACTGGCCCGCATTTGTTATGCAGAAGCGACGCTCGTGTGGCCGAGTGCACGAGTTGTTGCTCAACTCCTTCGCTGGACCTATGAATACTTGACGAACCCGCCCACGTCGAGCTCATTTCCGCGTTTCAGGGCCGACAAACGCGCCATCAAGTACGCCATCACCACTGTAGGCTGTTCACGGTAAAATAAGCACTTTTGGAAGCCCTCTACCCAGAGCGGGTTTCAGAGTACTCAAATGCTACGTCACTTTCCCAAAAGTACCCTAAACTTCCAAACATAACTCGTGAGTAGATGACGAACTCATTTATAAAAAAAAATTCAGCAAATCTGAAGAGCAGGTAGCAAAATCGTTGTTAAGTTTAATTACTAGAGGATCGGCGTAAACGTTGCACAGTCTCATTGTTCACTCAATGGTCCATACGATCAGTGTTAATCTTTGCAGCAGTCAAATATCCATGCAGAGGGTTGAAACAGTAACTGATAGCGCACACCAAATATTCTGTTTAAATTCCAAATTATTTTATTTAGGAATATTTTACACTTTGTTATTTGCACTGGCTTTAATACTCCATATCATGCGTGACAAGCATGTGCAGTACTGGCCACACCAAGATTACCTCCTCTCATACCTGGTTATTTAGCAGTGGCGTAGCAGCACGGGACAACATACAGCCACAGGCAATGTCGCAGGCCTCAGTGCCCGCCAGGACGACCAGCTGATCGCACATCCCGCGTATTGAATGCACCGCGACGCTCGTGCAATTTGTGCACACACCAGCCACGTACGATCACGTGCACAACATTCCGGCCCGAGACCGCCTTCAATCGTATATCGTCTCCCGCAGTTCGGTATCGGTCGAGCGGCTTGTGGAGCTTGGAGCACTCCATGAGCTCCATGGAGCGGACGTCAGGCGACTAGGCCAAGCCAGTGCCGCGCTGCGCAGCGCCACGTGGCACGCAGCGCACCTGGTGGCGATCGACCTAACAACCATTTAAACTGCGTACCAAGTACTATTTGAAATATAACAAGCTAAAATAAACGTACAATAAGCTAATAAGATTAACAAATTCTAAAAATATAAATATTTCAATACAGTGTGTATACAAATAGGAAAATAACAATCGACCTGCCAATTAAAACATACTGTTGCCAACTTTGTCGAAAAAACACTAGGCGCCAAGTTACAAGACGAGGGCATCGTCACGCTACTTGTATGCACGTTATGTATTCTTCCGCCTTATGTAAAATTAACATTACCATGGGCCTCATTACTTTATTCATGCATTGGTCAGGCGAAACTGTGAAATTACTAGAAAAGTAAATATTTTATCAATCTGGTAACGCGAAAAAAAAAAAATCAGTTATCACAAATGGACACCTTACACTTTTTTTCGACGTTAAAATATGGAACTATTTTCAAAATATCGATACCAACTTTACTGGGCACATGCCACTCAGTGCGCCCTTTCAAATATATGCAGGCAGGGGAAGCGCAATTTTTCTAAGGTTGATTTCAAAAGTGCTCATTTTATTGTGGACAGCCTTTAAGCACACGATCCTTAAAGCTGCAATCACATATTTACGACAAACACAGCACACCACGACAAAAACCCCAAACACGACCATTTTCAATGTGACTGCTCGAATTTACAGCCCGACAGTTTACTAACGCGGCCCAACGAGTAGAATTGTTCGGAGCTATTTAGAAGGCGCTGATTAACTACGCCAGTTTGGAAGGCGGTGGGCAGACAGTAAATTTGGAATACATTTTGGTGACAGTGTTTTATAGATAATGCATACAAAGGTAAAATTATTATTTTTAACAGTTAAATACAATAATTTTCATAGTGTGTTTTCTTTTAAGCTACGTGTTTCCCATTGTATTTAATTTTGCAAGGTTGTACACTCTGCGCGTCTCGCCGCACGACACCACAAAGAATGGAAATAATTTCTAATCCAAAAAGGCTAGTCGGACGACAGAATTGTCAGGCTTACGTCAGATCTGTCTTGTATTTCACTGACTGTTTAGTTTTAAGTGTCGTGTCGGGGCGATCATGTCGTGCTTATCGGGGCTACGTGATTCCAGCATAAATCTTCCGCCCCCTTGGCCCTCAGCAACAGCGTTCCAGAGAGTTCAACACTATAAGGACTACACTCGAGTGTAGCCAGAGAAAAAGTATTTTGAAAACATCTTTTTCATTGAAAATAAAACTAGCATTTTCGTGCAGTCGTTGTACTGCCTTTGCATGACAGGATCTTACAAGAACTCTACAACTCAGTAACAATAACGTTCCAGGCTCAAAAACATTTTAGTTTCATCTCCGCAAAAGGACAGGCGGAATAGTAAAATATCTTACACAAATAAAGATATTTAATTGGAACAAACTCAAATCAGCGCCTTAGTGACTGATAACAAGCCAGTAATGAACGTTGTATATGACAGTAGGCGTGTCCATTGTCATGTGGCCTGCACTAGAACGGTAGTGAATGGGGACACAGAGACTAATAAATAGGGATAGGAACATTTCGCGATTTCAACTACCTGTTGGCTAGACACCACAGTCCTCTGTCCACTTGAGACTCGTATGTTTCTACACAGCCTGCTGCCCCAGAGAGTAGCCAATGTTACTCCACACCTGGCAGTATGATACTCACTACTCATTTTCCATGTAAGTCTCCTATTGGCTTAGAGTCGTCCAGGGCTTCTGTAATGAACTGTGATCCAAGAGCAAATGTGACTTCAGTGTTCGTGCGTGGGACATACATCTTGTCCCTACATGAAATCGCGAATTGTTCCTATCTCTGCCAATGAACTGGTGTTCCTGCAGTGGTGTTTGTAAGTAAGTCACTTCTGACTTGTCTTAGCTGTTTTGTAAATGTCTGCTGGCCTCAGTGTTAAAATACACGTTATTTCCCCCCTCGGAACTATTAAACATGCGTCACATGTGCTGATCTACGATAAGAGGACACTATTCAGAGGAGGGCTGTTGAGTGGCTTGTAGATTAAAGACTCAATATAATAATACTCCTAAATTGCTCAAAACGGATTTTTAAAAGCACTGTATCTCAAAATGCACACTTCAGATACATACAAAACTACTCGAGGACCGTGCATCGAACCTTCCTACAGACTTTTCAGCAATAAAATAACAGGATCACCGTTGATAGCTGCACAGGTGCACGCAGCAGTGCGACGAGAACACTGCACGCCAGTTCAGAGCCTTGTGCTTAGGGGCGATGGCCCACTCGATGTGCCTGGCAGTATGGTCCTTATCGGTCCCGCACCTCTCGGCCTCAAACGAGGAAACAAGCTCGAGGTAGGCGAGAGTTTGAAGAGCACAGATGCGAGAGAACCCGTCCTCCGCTAACTACAGCTTAACACGCTCCAGCAAAATGGCGTCACTCGTTACCAACGCGACGCGACGTCGTTTGCCAATCGGCATGTGGCAACTTAACATGATCTCCTCTAGTATAGGCTATTCACGATAAAGTGAATTTGGATTAATAGTCAGTAAATATATTTCATTGTAGCCTTAGACGTTAACTTTTAAGAGTTAGTTGGAGCTCCGCGTCCAAGGTCGAGAAGCGAGGGAGCAATACGGGCGACATTAACACGCACGCCTAGTGTCTCATCGCTCCTATGCGCATAGCGTGCAGTGTTTCCGTCGTGGCGCTGTACGGTGTAATTCAAATCTGTAACATAGGGGTTTTATTACACGCAATGAAAGCCCACAGATTTAACTACGTCCGCATATTTGTACTTTTCTCTTGCCGTTTAAGGAAACTGCACAGGCAAGCTTTAAAAATGCGATATTTGACCATATTCACGAATTTTTTTTCTTCAAGAATATACTAAATATGACAAAAGTAAAATAATAGGGATATATATTATTTTATTTTATTTTTTCTGACAAAAAGTCGTATTTGCAGAACATTTATTTACCGAGATATGCGTATTCGCGCAAACAATTGTTTCACAAAATCGTGCAAGTCCATATAACTCTCAGCGTAATACGTGCAATGAGTTTATTCTTAGATGACAGTATTTATTTTTAAAAGTGGTAGAAGGATAAAAACTGTGTGATAGGAAGAAAGTATCGAGGGCCTCAGAAGTGTTCACTTTATCGTGAACAGCCTATAGGAAACCTTTCGCAACTCGCGGTAGGCAATCAGACCCGAGCCCCACATCCAATCAGAGAATAGGCCCGCACACTTCAAAGAAAACGCTACGTCATTTTGTCTCTGTGTGCTTATTTACTCCGTCATGTCATAATGAGATGATGCCAGCAACCTGAAGTACAAAAGCATTTCTATTAGTCCCCTCGTATGGCGGAGTGTTACGCCGAAAGCGGCGGCGGCCGTGGGGGTGTAGAGATCGAACTACCCCTCCCCCCTCTCAATAAGCGAGCCGAGTTCTATTCCCGGCGGGATCACTAATGTATTTCAGCACGTACGAATCCACAAAGCAAGTAAGATAAAGAGACGAAGCTCAATGTTATTTTGGTGGTCCTTATTTTCCTCTGTGTTTGGGCCATTAAGTAGAATTTGCTGCGAACCATACAACGCTTAAGGGAATGGTGCATGAAAGCAGTATATTTACTCGATTTTCGATACGAGTCGTGTTCCAAAGATTTTTTTATTTTTGGCTCGACAAAATCTAAATCATAATTTCCAACGCCTTTTTAAGTTGTTAGATGTCCACTGCCATCATTACACTCGGAGCACTGATGGAAGATATGGAAGGAAATTTGTTTCTTATCTTCAATCAGAGTTCCGAGAATAACGAACGCAGGGAAGTTTTAACCATATAATAAGATGTTCAAAATTGTCATTTACGTCTTGTCGAACCAAAAATTTCGAAAAATCCCCTGTAAAACAAATTGTGGCAAAAATTATATTAATGTACGATTTTCGTGCACCATTACTCTTAAACATAATTATTTCAATTTCCAGACAGACGTTTTAGTTACTACTAATAATAACCGTTTGGTAAAAATGTTATAAATTAAATGCTGTATTTACATGGAACTAATAGTGGGTTTAATAATTGATGGTAGATAATACGTAAGTTGGCTACTCTGTTAACTGCACACTCCTTTATCAAAATGCTAATTGTTCATATTTCTTTCTTTTAAAAAGGCATTGTCGCTGACATCAATAACTCTTACAACATTTATTCTTAGGCAATCAGCATTTTAAATGTCAATAAAACTCAATTCCAATTCCTGCAATTGGTTGCAAACATCAACTCCGCCTTCCCCAGCAACGAACATCAAATCCACCTTCTCCAGCAACAAACATCAACTCCACCTTCTCCAGCAACGAACATCAACTCCACCTTCTCCAGCAACGAACATCAACTCCACCTTCTCCAGCAACGAACATCAACTCCACCTTCTCCAGCAACGAACATCAACTCCACCTTCTCCAGCAACGAACATCAACTCCACCTTCTCCAGCAACGAACATCAACTCCACCTTCTCCAGCAACGAACATCAACTCCACCTTCTCCAGCAACGAACATCAACTCCACCTTCTCCAGTAACAAACATCAACTCCACCTTCTCCAGCAACAAACATCAACTCCACCTTCTCCAGCAAAGAACATCAACTCCACCTTCTCCAGCAACAAACATCAACTCCACCTTCTCCAGCAACAAACATAACAACGGAAACAAAACAACTCACGCTCATGCGCAGACAGTGCACGCCTACACAAAAATTAATATATTTATTAATGACGATAAGAATAATTAAACCTAATTTACTTGTGACTTAAGTATATTAAAAAATAAAATTACATTGTGTATAAAATATACAGCTTTCTTTATTAATGAGCATTATTTTAATTTTTTTCAATAGTTGGTGATGTCCTACTCTTTAATTTTGTGGCCCACGAAATCCCTACAAAGCTTCGACCCCCCGTATGAATCATGCTAAACGATACCGTTTTTGAGTGGGTTTCCTTCGGTATCTCCCGTTTCCTCCACCCTCGCATTCTGGCGCTGCTCCATCCCCATTTCGCTTCGCCCTCATTTTCCATCGAGACCCCGACGATTGGCTTCACCTACTATGTAAAAATTCTTCATTTCGGTGTCATGGTTTTAGATTCACAGGTATCATTGAAAGTATTTGTTTACAGAAAGTGTAAACTTTAGTAGCTCTTTAACACTTTTGTATAAACTGTTCATGGTGTGTTATTTCCTGCGTGCAATAAAAGGGAAGAAATTGATTGATGATATTTAAGTATGTTCGTGACACTTTAAAACACGCAGAGAACACACAATTAAAATTACGCACAAAAATATTAAACAACCCTTAAAATGTAAATTTCTAAATGCTATTCGCTATAAAGTGAGCACTTTTGAAAAAAAAATCTCAGATAAAAGTCGCTGCTCCTGCCTGCATATATTTTAACGGGCGCACTGAGTGTCATGCACCCAGTAAATTTGGTAACGATGGATGGGAAGTAATTCCGTAACTTAACGTCGAATAAAAAGTGTTAGGTAATAATTTCTGATCATTTAAATTATTTATTCGCTTTCTGCTTTTTTAATCGCATGGAAGTGTAAAAACGAGCAAATTTGTAAAATATTTACTTTTTTAATAATTTCACAGTTTAACTTGATCAACGCACGAATAAAGTGACGAGGCCGAAGACAATTTTAATCTTTTATAAGGCGGAAGAATACACAACGTGAATACAAGTAGTTTTTAAGCAGGACTTTCAAAAGTGCTCATTTTACCTTGAATAGCCTATATAATTGAACAGTGCCAGTAACTGCTATGCAGAAAATCCGAAATTATGACGCCAAAACGAAGAATTTCTGCAAAAGGTGTGAAGTAGAGCGTTAAGAGTCGATAAAACCTTTGCCACTTCATTACACTGAAAGTAGAAGAGTTCCGAACAAAACATTTTCTCAGCTAAGAGGATTCATCTATCTGACACTGAAGGATGAAAGTGTCAGTACATCGCCCTGGTATCATCTTGACATTCATGCAAGAAATGTTAGTATGTGAGCCGATCAAGGTGGTGTCCTCAAGAAGGAGGAGAGGATTTTGGCACCAGACTTATTCAGTTATACAATTTGTTCTTGTAACGAGGCCTTCAGGAGATCCGACCGTGATGTACGGTCGCTAAATTTTGTTTAATCCATCAATGGCTTGTGTCATTTGAAATGCGGGACCCACCTCTGCACATCTTCTGCACATACATAATGCTGAAAGTTCTCAAATCACTTGTTTACTTCCAATATAGTAGTCTGCAAGTAATTGTAGGATGTCGTTGGGTAACCAGAACAGGGGTATATTAAGTCGTACTCTATAAAAAATCATTGTAATTTTTACTCACAATTTCTTTGTAATCTTACAAATGCTTGTGACAGTACAAAGGCTTCTCTTGTAAAACTACTCGTTTGTAAAACTAGAAGGGCCGTATTTGTAATATAGCTCAAGAAATATTTGTACTATACTGATCCGTTTTAACAAGCATCGGTAAGATGGCAGGCACTCAACGACGTAAAACCGTATATAGCTGTTAGTGCGAAAGCTATGGATAGTGAATGTAAAATGTCGCGGATTCAATTTAGGACAAGCTAGGCTTTAAGCTCATGTATTTGCTGCTACTTTTGCGATTGGAACACAGTGTATTAGAAATGCCCAGGTGAACTCTGCGCCAATAACAGACCTGCATGAAACAAGCTCCGAATTTTTTGGGCACCTGGTCCGAGGTAAAACTGGCTACACACTGGGACAGCAGCCAATCAACAGAAAGATGAAGCTCGACAATACATAGGACATTGGAGTCTAGCATACAGGTCGTTTAAATAACGACATTTTGTGATCCCCAATAACAAAGAAATGCCGACATTATCGTATAAATGTCAGCAGTACTCGTCATTTTTATTTCAATGCGTACTGAACACTGCAATTTAAACATTCCTCTTTTCATGAAAGTAAACTTCATGAAGAGTGAAGAAATTTGGACCTCTCTTAACATCGAGGTCTTGAGAGCCGATAAGGGTGATTGTGGTGAGAATGGAGCAGTACCGGAATGAAAGGGCGGGAGAAACGGGAGATCACCGAGAAAACCCGCCGACCAATGGCATCATCCGGCACGATTCCCACGTGCGAAAATCCGGAGCGACCCGGCCGGCGATTGAACCCGGATCGCCTTGGTGGGAGGCGAGCAGGCTAACCGCTCAGCCACCGTGGCACCAGTAAACTTCGTGGTTTCTTGTTTTCCTGCCGAGTCATTTGAATGACTGTTAGAGAAGCAACACATGTAATTACTTATACAGTAAAGTTATAACGTTCCCGGGCTGAAGATCTGCTACTTTATTAACAGAGAAATGCAATAATTAGAGCCCCGAGTATTTCGCGAGTTCTGTCGGTACCGAAGTAGACTTCAAACAATTGTTATTTTCGACTGCTGCTGTGATTCGACCGCAATTCTGTAGACACGCCCCGTTCAACAGTGAGCCAGTAATAAGCAGGAATCAGTAGTGTGAGTGAGTGTTGAACATCCACGTACAAAGGCCTCACTTGATCGCAGCAACCAATAAACAAACGACAGTGTCTCGAGTGTGAATAGGACTGTCAAGTCTAGCCTGCTGCCACACCAATCCGCGAAATAATCGGGGCTCTAGTAATAATTTGGAAATGGGATATGTACTGTATGGTATTTGTGTAAAAATAGATACATGTTCACGGTCGCACCTTCGTAAACTCGCAGACAAGCAGGCAAGCGATTCTTCCCCCAGGTCTCGCTTGGGTTTTCTCGCCCTCTCCAGAGCGCGCCTCACATTTGTATAAAACAATGTAGTCGAAGACCTTATTTCCCCGTACCTGCCGACGCAGCTACCGCGGGGGGGGGGGGGAGGGGTGGTGAGACAGGGAAGTATCTTTTCATCCTGCGAAGAAGTCGCGGACTGGGAGCTCATTTTTCACAGGACCTTTTCAAGTTCAATAACTATCCTTTGTGACTTACAAGGGGGGGGGGGGGTAGGGACTCCGTATCCCCCTCTCCCTTCTCTCTCTCTCTCCTCCCTCCTCCCCCCCAAAGAAGACAGTCACGAGATATCTGCACGGAACGAAAAAATCCTTCCACGAGGAAATTTTATTTCCCCATGCATATCAATAAAAGATCCTATAAATCTGTTACCGTTTACAAATCATCGCTATATGTAATGTAATTCATGTTAGATCAGTTTGCTCGGCATTATTCGCATGTACTATCGGAAGCCATTATTTATTTGTCATTGAAATAAGTTTCCATTTAAATGTTTAAGGAATAGAAGTCGATATGATAGATAGGTGAAAACTGTTATTTATATCTCCTTCGTTACCAAACGCGCCCTTTTTTTATCCTTCATTTGTAGGGACGGAAAAATATTTGTTTGTTTAAAGTGTGTTTATACATATGATCCCCGCTACGTCAATTAATATGAATTTATAATTAGGATATTTTTAATCATTAAAAGTCATCACGATATAATTATTCTGATCAAAATTTCCTTACTGGTTAATGCAGACGATTTATTAATTTCGTTTGAACATATTATGTTTAAAACACTGTACAGTTATTCCATATACATTGTATGACGTTCTCTAAACAAGTTCCTGTTTTAATGTGTTTGCTGTAAGTTAAATATAGAAATATGTATGTAAAAATTAGGTTACCTACGTTGGTTATCAACAGCATCATTGCTTTTAGGGACCTTGGATCCGGTCTTAGATGGCTGAGGAGAGGGGAATAATATTTTTTCTGGCTGTTTACCTTTCCCGTGAATCTATTAGTGCCATTATAACTCGTTTTTCCAATAATTTAACCTGACATATACTTTTAGTACGTAGCATCTGACTAACCCAGCCGCCACACTGTTACACTTAGTAATCTAACGGCACGTAAACATTAACATAGTTGTGAGAGTTAGAAATGAATGTATTATAATACTGTCAAGTATTTTTAATTAGCTAGTTTTCCATAGATCACGAAAGCTTATATCTTCTAATACTCTGAAACAATGGCTTGCTTGAATAGATAGTGCATTACAATCCTTTCAACCATATGACAGCAATTTTAAATTAAAGAAATTGAATAACGCCACGGTGAAGAAAATTATAATTAAGCAATCGAATTATAAGAAACGGTTTTAGGCTAGTATGATGATCAATAATTTTTATCTTTGATAATTTTCTTTCTAAAATGATGGCTGTTCCTTGCTTCAACTTGTAGAGTATTTCTTAACGTTCCCTTACTAGAAACGCCTGGGAAATAACAGTACGTTTATCAAACACACATTCGCATGTACTATTAAAAACATATTTAAGTTAAAATTATGTCTTCAGAACCCAGTTATTTTACTCGCATTTCAAACAGGAGCCTTAGAAACAGCCCTAAAAAGAGTGTATCAGCTGAGGTCAGCACCATCTCAAGTTGCAGTTCCAGGAACTTTCACTCGGTATTCCACAATAGAAAATCCGACGTCTCTTTGGCGTAAGGAACTCTAGGGGCGAGGCAGTAATATGCTAAACGTACTTTTCGAAAATTTAATTTTGCCCTTATATACATCCCTCTTCTCTTGATGATGTATTGGCATTTTTTATCATATTTCGTTTTGAATATGCCAACTTCAATTCCACTCAGATTTCTCTTTATGAGTGCAGCAATTTTTATAGCAATGAGTGTATTTACTTTCAAACTTTTATTAAGACATGCTACGATGTGTTAATGACAATTTCAGTGAAATATTGTTCTCCATGACAAAGGTCCCAATCAGCAATGAAGGACAGTTCACTTATATCAACGTTAAGCACAAAAAAGTCCACTATTTGTCTCATGATCGCATTTATATTCTCTCGTCTCATGGTTCGTCAATTTCACAATACAGCCCATATATTCACTTCGTCGTATATGATACGCACTATCAGTCCAAAATAAAATGTTATATGGCCGCTTTGAGCAGGCTGACTATCCTGTGCCGTTGTCTAACCGAGCGGTTAAAACACACGTCATGCCTGCTCTGTGAACATCAGCCAACTCCCTAGTTCGCAGGCCAGTCTCACACCACACACAAAGGCAACTCAGTACAGCGCCCCAAGCGGCCGGGAACCCAAACCAACTTAATACAAAATGTCTATCCCAACATGTAAATAATAAATACAATACAATATTGATAAAACTGTGTATATAATTACATAATTGGTATCATATATAATTTGGTAAATTATTCCCTAACAAATTAAGATATTGTGCAGTTGGTATTTACAATTCCAAAGAGTTTCAAATGGGTATTCTAATGACTAGGGAGCAGCAGACGAATATGTAGTGAAGCGCCAGTAAGTGAAAGACAAATATGTGCCACTCTTCACCACACAAATATGACGACACGTCACACACTTTCTCTTGGGGTTTAGAATTCAAGCATATGTACTTTATAATGATTCTTTAATAACTGGAACACAGATGTTTTGGCACGCCTCGAGCAACTCTTCAGCCAGTAATAAACAGGAAGAAATAACGCGACTATTCACGTCTAACCAAGATGCAAGAGGAATAAAAACAAAGGCTTTCACTATGCTATCAACGGTGTATTTGCGCCTCCAGTGTGTATGGGACTCTAATGTCTAGGCTGCTGCCTAATAAATTCGCAGAATTACCACACCTCTATTTATAAGCCTACTGGAAGAGCACGAGAGGGTTTATTAGAGTTTTGACATCCTGATGGTCCTCAGTCTACACACGACAAAGAAAATCAACTAACTGAGATTTTGTGTAGTAATGAAACATTACACCCTGCGGTGAAATCAGTGGTTTCAACAAGTGAAATAATACTCAATTTTGAGTTTTACCGACTCCCAGATGGGTGTAATGAACTGATGACTACTGTTTCTGGAGCATTAGATAGAAATTAGAATGACTTGCTGTTCTATTAGTTGGTTCAGCCACTACAAATGTTATTATATCAGTCCGTATTTACGCATTTTGCACTTATTTTCTGTCAAAAGTATATTGCTTTCGAGCCGTTCGCTGGTTCAGTAAAGCCCAATGTTATAAAAAGTAACGTATTATAACAACTTAGCATTCAGTTAAATTATTTTTCTTCGTAAGCCCTTTTCTTTTCAGTTCATCCTTAAGATAATCATATTTTCGGTAAAGGAAAAGAAGTTTCTTTTTCAGAATGTTCGGTTGTCAGCTACAGTTTTACACCCTTGAAAGGGATTCTGATTTTGAAGTCAAATTTTATCGTCTGCTTAAATAGAATCACAGTGACCAATGTTCTCTAAAAACGTTATAATGATTAAGTCACGCAACAAAAATAAAAAACATATTTGAAACCAAACACATGAATCTGAACCAACTTCTAATTTACAATAAGGAATCAACTCACAGGCAGGCAGTTCTTCATCGAAGTATCTGTTAGTGTGTATGAACTAGAAATATGTCCACATTTTTTTGTGTTTGTTTCCATTTATGTGGTCCTGAACGGAATTGACGAAGAGCAACTAAATAATACATGTCATCAATCCTTCCAATGAAATTTCGGGAAGTTGCTGCAAAATAATGAATTCCCCGTTGTTCTGTTTTCATTCAGTAATTAAAATGGTAGCTAAATTCTAGCGACATTTTCCTTTCTTCTTTACGGCAAAACGCCGCGTAAATCCGTAAATTTTTTGCGTCTATGCGTATTTCAAGATACTTGCTAATGTGCTTAGCCATCAACGTAAAATTTAATTCCTGCACGCGAGACTTGTCAAGCGCGTCATAATTTCACTAAACGAGTTTACACACTGCTGAAAACATCTGAAACTTTAATATTTACAAAAATTATTCCAGTGCGAACGTTTATCACAAACCAGTCATTGAAGTAACAAATTTTTTTACGATTTCATCAGTTTTCCCCAGTATATATTTTAAATAATATTAAATGTAAAATACCACACCTACTTGCAGTTTACTACTCCGCTACACAAGTTGAAGGGTTGAAAAAAGGGGGGGGGGGGAACTAATATACAGCGTCAAAGGAAAACCATTTGCATTTAATCACGCTAAACTAGCCATTAATTACTCACCTTCCAAGTAATACTGAAATATTTCTAATGGTACGTCTTAAACAATGCTAACAGGCATTTTCCTTCCCGAGTACGGCAAGCGACAAAATAACAGCCAATAAATCGCGATCACTTCGAATGACTGGCTATCACACAAGTTCAGGTTGAGAGCTAAGAAGTAAGTGTAAACGGTGTATGGAAGAGGAGAGAGCAGAGGTCACAAATAAAGAAAAACACGCGTAGCCAGTGGCCGGTTTGGGGGGGGGGGGGGTGGTAAATGTCGCTACGGACAAGGTGTAAAGCGGTTCCTCCGAGGCACACTGTAATTCCGGCCCGTGAACAAGCGGCAAATAAAAAGACGTTAGGGTTGGAGCCATGCAATTTGTCAGAGTCTGCAAGTTGCGGAGAAGAACGGCTGGGCGGCCATTACCAAGTGAGTGTAGGCTGCGTCCGAAACCTCTTCTGCTACACGCACTGGTGGCTCTCAGCTGGACCGCAACGACAACACACACTCGCTTGTTTACGACACAGCGCCGATATTTATACGCTTGTTTACTCTACAGTCAACTATCTGAAGAAAAAAAATCACCGCCCGTTGTGAACTATATACTATAGCGTGTTCGTGGTTTCTTCGCACATTTTAAATCGAACCTTTGAAAAATCACGCCATGTATCACGTTTTCTGTTCTTTCCTAAACATGCCATCCATCACGTGCGGTTTATTTGCTGTAAACATAAAAGTACCTAACTTTTGTTTAAATTGAACTTTGCTTTTTAATTCTACTTTATAATATTTCTTTAAAAATAATAAAGGAAAAAAATATGTTTTCGGAATGCCTAGTATGAAATAGTTCTGCAAAATAATAGTGAAGTGAGTGGGCACGATTTGGTGTGAATTTCTAGAAACAGTTAATCTTTGTTTGCATGAGGCGGATGAATATCCCGAGAGTAGAACTTTAGCAGGGCTTAAGATACGTTGGAAGTAACCGTGAATCGACTATACCACAGTCACTCATTGCAAAAAAATATTTTGTACTGTTACAAGAGAAGTCCTTGGAAACCCAATTGCCAGGAAAATATTTTGCAGAGCTACAGAAAGTTTTCTTGTGCAACCTGCTAAACACATATTTGTAATATTACAAATTATATGCTTTTATTACACATTATACTATATAGAAGTGGGCATATTTTTTTTTGTTGTAGAAAATGAATCGATGAATTAATCAACAGAATTGGGGGAAAATTTTTTCAAAATATATTACGTAAAAAAAATGTTACATTATTCCACCACGTTGACTAGAACCACATTAATTGCGTTATTAGTAGAGCTAGTGACTTTTCGCGAAAGAATATGAGTACACAAAAAGTTGCTCAGTAAAAACTGCAAAATTTTAAAATAAATTACAAATAATTTCTCAGTAAAAATCACAACAATTTTGTTTACAGTGTGAGATCGCGGACTTCCTGTCGCCCCGTGCGTAGGCAGCCATGCACCACAGCGTACACTAACTTCTTTATAGGTAGATACCTGAAGAATGCGCGAGTTCGATGACCTGCAGGCTAGACTCTACAGTTATATGCACAAATATGCCGATATCAACTGCACATTGGTTGTCTGCAGTCACAGTGGAAGGCGACAATTGGACACCGTTCCCCAGGAGGTGTCGAACACCAAGTGGACCAATGGCTTAAGTTATATAAACGCACGTGTTTTGGATTCTAGCTTGTCCCAAAATGAATCCGCGAATTTTTCGGGTCTCTATTTATAGGAAAATGTTGTGAATATTTTACAGGACATGATAGACGTCCAACAAGTGTGCACAGTAGTTAAAATTCACTGTCCTGTGCATATTCTAGTCGGTGCGATATGTTTATTGGTTTCTGCAGCAGTGAGCACCCGATTTTCAATTTTGTCTTGGCTGAACGTGAATGAGCAAGCCTCTTTTTAGTGGTTCCCTATTGGCCCAAAGACATCCAGGACGTGTCTGGACAAACTGTAACCCAACGACAAACGTAGTTCCAAAACACAAATGTTTAAAGTCTATTCTGTCTTGAAATAATAACGCGAATTTCGCAGGTCTCCAGCAATTGGTTTACAGTTCATTAGACACGCCCTGGACGACTTTAAGCCAATAGCAGACTTGCAATAAAATAAGTAGTGCGTGCCAAACTGCCAGGAGTCGAGAATCACTGGCGTTACTCTCTGGGGCAGCAGCCAATGAACAAAAACAGCTGTGGCTCGAGTGTACTCAGGACTATGGATGTAGTCTAGTCAACAACTCATTGAACTCGCGACATTCCCCTATTCCTATTGATAAAACCACCCGATTATCGCGGAAACAATTCCACGGAAGCTATATTTCAATATGCTGCTTCCAGACCTGCAGTTTCCCTTCTGATATTGGCTGCGTGCCCCTCGTTGATGCAGGTGTTGTATTTGACTGAGCCAATGAGAATTACGTTACCCCGGTACTGAATGACTGTGATTCGCGAGCAGGTCCCTAGGGCGTACAGCAGTTGCAACCATACAATCGCGAAAGTGGATCTGAGCTTAAAGATTTTGAAATACAACTTGGCGGGAATTATTTCCACGAAAATCGGGCGACCCTACTTATTTTCTCTCACTCTTTGAATAAAAAATTTGAAAATCACTCCATGTATGACAAGTTTGATTCTTTCCTTAACCCGTTCAGTCCCGAATTTATTTACGGTCCTGGTGTTGCAATCGTTAAATTTTATGAATGGCAATGTACTTGAGTCAATCCTGCTTTTCGCAAACAATGAACAACATAGTGGGTGTTTGCTGATGTCAGCATTAAGCATTCCTGAATGAGAGGTACAGAAACGTCAATAAATCACATTTCTCACAAGGTAATTAGAACGAATGAAAACTTAAGAAAAATAGGTGTGTTGGTAATTCCTAGACACCCGAGAATTTCTCGGGTTCATTTCTAGACAAGTTGGAATTCACACACTTGTACGTTCATCTTACTATTGTAATTGGTCGACGTGTTGTTTGACTTCTCCTGGAGATAAATGAGCCAATAACCACGCTATAAATTGTGCGTCCAACCACCGCCTTTACAACAATCAACCAATAAACAGTTGACGTCTGTATGAAAGTATATGTTTGTGAAATCTAGCCTACACGTCATTGAACTCGCGAACTTCTCAGGTCTCTAGTTATTCCTAGTAGGATATAGATAGATCTTTAGTAAAATATTATTACATTGAGCCCGCACTAATGCGGTGCGCTGTCCCTCTGATGCAAATTTCTAGGCTTAATTTAGCTTTGTTTATATGGGGCGGAGGAATAGCCTAGGAGCAGAACATTAGCTGGACTTCAGAAATGATTGAAAAAAAAAAAACACGGAATGACTATAATTAAAATAGAAACGAAATGGCCCGACGGTTATTTTGAGGTGGGAGCACCCATCATTACCTGGTAGACTGCGCGCAGTTCCGTGAACAGAACTTGTCTGTGATTGGATGCTGCACGCTGAGGAAGGTTACACATTGGCCGGGATGCCGACTGACGGGTAACTCACCAGCTGCTGATTGGCGAACAGTCATACAAAAACGTTGCTGGTCAGTGACATCATTTTGCTGGAGATTGCGACTGGAATTCGCACTATGAGCGTCTGTTTGAACTCAGTATAATCAACTACTCTGTGTTCACGCCGTTGAATTCTTCAGACGTAAAAATAGATGCAAATCAGGCCAGTCCATCTGATAATAATAATTTTCAACTTCGCATGAGTAGCAGAAATGGCGCTTAGATAGGGCCTCCTGATTCTCTCATAAAGACTTCCGTACAAGCCAGACTTCGATATTCTATGTTCAAAGCTGCAGCTTACTTGTGTTATTTACTGACCTCGTGTTTTTCTGGGACGACTGGATGGACCAATAAGAATCACGGCACTACTCTACTTAACGTCTGTGATTCGCGGACAGACGGATAAGACGCGTAACAGTTAGTATTATCCCATAACGTGCTTTGGAGTAGGTACAACCAGCCGTGGGATCTATTCGCGAAAAACAGCTGGCTCTACACATAAGGTAAATTTTAGATTGCAATTTTATAAGTATACTCGTTCTTATAGGCTGTTCACGGTAAAGTGAGCACTTTTTAAGGCCCTCTCACAGGCATTAACCACTAATAAATATATCTTATTGCAACCTCAGGCATTAAATTTTGAGGGTGGTGAAATGTATTTTCTATATATATATATATATATAGGTTATATTGGAATATTTATATTAAAAAGCAGCAGCAAGATGGAAACTGGATGGAAGGATAAATTAAGAAGGGCCTTAAACAGTGCTCACTTTACCGTGAACAGCCTATAGCTACCTTAAAGAGATATATGTATGCATATACCACTTCGGTGACTTCTTCTTACATATACATGTTTATTTTAATGTTTTTTTTTTCCCTTGCAAAAATATATTTCTATAGTGATTCGAATTTTTTTGTTCGCTAAATTGTGGCAGTATTTAAACAGATATAATGTTTTGTATACTTTACTTCGAAATAAAAGAGATTAATAAAGAGGAAATGTGGCCACGGTGGCTGAGCGGTTAGCCTGCTCGTCTCCCACCAAGGCGATCAGGGTTCAATCCCCGGCTAGGTCACTCCGGATTTTCGCAAGTGGGAATCGTGCCGGACGATGCTCTTGGTGGGTGGGTTTTCTCGGGGTCCTCCGATTTCCCCCGCCCCTTCATTACGGCATTGCTCCGTGCTCACCTCACTCACCCACATCGGCTCTCAAGACAGCGATGTTAAGAACCTCCCAAACCTCTCATATAACAAACTATATGATATTTAATAACCCTAACAAAAATACAACCTCAGGGTATGTATTGTCAGTTAATAATAAAAATATTGAAAGAGTTACAAAGTTAAGTATTTAGGTCTCATCATAAATGAAACATTACAATGGCAGGATCATACGAAGCATATTGCAAAGAAAATAACCCCAGCCATTGTAGCACTCTATAAATTAAGAGTTTTTGTGCTACATTTATGTAGACCACAACTTTATTACAGCCTAGTACATGCCCATTTAAGTTACTTTAATATAGTATGGATAAACTGTAGTAAAACCCAACTGCATGAATTAGAAAAATTACAAAATAGAGCAATAAGAAATGTTTTCAAATTTCCTCCTAGTACCACTGCATAGAAACAAGCATTATGCCCATAAAATGATGCGCAGATATGAACTCCCTCATATTATTTAAAAAATTAAAGGTAACCTCACTTTGAGCAATTTAAAATTCACTTCAAGGGAGACAATCCACCAGCATTACACCAGACATGCAAAAAATCTGGAATTACCACGTATATCATCTGTTAAATATGGATACAAAAATTTTCGTTTCCTGGCACTTCAAAAATTTAACAAACTGCCAAAAACTGTAACGTCTTGTACCAGCCAATTAAAATTTAAAACAAAACTAAAAGAATTATTATCGGATGGATACAAAAATGTTGAGTGAATATTTATATGGATTTAATTTTTCCTTTCTGTATCTGTATTATAATAACTTGTTCTTATTGCAATTTATAGCAGCGCAATGACATAAAATATTTTCTTCAATAATTTCTCACCTGCTACCAAATAATTTTTTTTTTTGCAAACTGTAGTCAATCTTTTTATTTCTGTTATGTTAAATGTATTTGCATTGCATGTTTTGAAAGGCCTATTATAATCTCTTTCATACTGTATGTTATTCTGTGTTTTCTGTATGTTACTTAAGTACTTATGCATAACGAACTGCCATTTTTTTTGCTATACCATCTCACTTGCTATTTTTCTTATTGTAATTAATAAGAGCACCATTTATAAAACAAATGGTTTTGAATAATTTCTCCCCTATTATCAAATAATTTTGTTTTATTTGAAATTGCAGTCAATCTTTCTCTTTCTACTGAAGAAAAATGTAACTGTACTGTATTTCTGAAATGCCTACTTTAACTCATTTTATCTTATTTAATACTGTGTGTTATTGTGTGTGTATTGTATGTTACTATGTATGCAGTCACAAACTGCCATGATGTTTTTTTTGTGTACCATTTCCCTTCACGAACACTGTTGTTCGTGGGAAATTGCGACAAATAAACAAACAACAAAACAATAAAGTTAGGAACGCAATGAAGCTAGTGACGTAGGCGTGCCGCCGATTTCAAAGCAATGCGTCGTGAGCTATGTGTAAAATGTGAGCAATAACAGCTTATGTAACAGTTGAAATACAGGTTACATGTGCGCGAGAGTTGCGCGAGCTTGTAACGGAACTTGTTATCGTCACAGACCCCGCCGCGACGGAATGAAGGTCTTTTTTTGGTTTGTAAATATTGAGTCTGCACAGTAAGTTAAGCAGAAATATATGTACTGCACATCCATAATGGCGGCGATCTTTCTCCCTTAAAGCCAATTCATACTGAAGTTTACATGCGACTTCTTATTTTTGTGTGTGTTTTTTTTTTACCGTAGCTACGTTCACATTGGAATTTGCAATGGATCGTCTTCAATAAGTCGTGATGCAATGATACCAGATATGTTGTATCAGGGATCTGGAAAAGTCTTGTGTACACACATGTACGTTTACAAAGACAAACATTAAATATACATATAAAAAATTGCTCGAATAACATTAAAAACATTCACATCTATGCGCGAGATTCAGCAGGGCTTGAGAAAAGTTGGAGTAACCCGTAATGACAATAATTAAAACAGAGACGAAATGGCTTGACTTTTGAAGTTGGATCAGCTTCCAGCATTGAAATACTTACTTTACGTGGCGTTATGTTTCAAGTATGCTTATCAGCTACGTACGTGTCCGTAACGAGTGTTTTTTTTTTTGCATATGGTTTTGGTGTACCTTATTTGATAACCTTTCGTATAATTATTGGCAATGCATCAATATCACGTAATTTTGGTATTTGTAAACCACTCATGCATTTCTATTTTCATCACCTTATGATCATTTCATACAGCGTTCTGACATCTCTTATGCTATCATCTAAATATTTAAAGGTTAAATTTTTTAAGTAATTTTTGTTTTTCAGTAATTACTTTGTGAATTCTAAAGATTGATTATTTATTTCCTTTCGTTATTTTTAACGTATTTAATGTTGTGAGTAATTATTGAATTTTCTTTCTTACCGGAAGTAGTTCGATTTTGGCTAACTAGTAAGATAGTTGGTGGAAGTCGAGGCTTCTAGGTGAACCTTATAAATAGCTGCAATACGAAATATTTTTGTGGTATTTCTAGCCCAGAAATGCTCAGTAAGGCCTAAGTATAGGGATAGGCGTATGTCCCAGACGTTCCGTTTTAGTTGACTGATGCACAACCAAGTGTAAGAAGAGGGTTGTACATCAGTTAGTATTTCTGTTTGGAGTGACTCAATCTGACTTCAAGACGCCGCTCAGATAGGCACCAGGCGCCATGTTTAAGGCGGTAAGGTCCGCCTAACACCCAGGTTATGTCATCATCATAGTAAGTCTGGAGAATTGTTTAAACAAAATCTGAAGTTATGTTTCAAAGCGTACAATCTTCTTCTACATTGAGAAGTGTTTGACAGAAACAGTTGCAGATAATTTGACAGTGGCCAGGGTATATGTAACCAATAGTTTAGCTCGTACTGCTGAGTTAGTTACCCGAAGCAAATAAATGTAAATTTTAAAGAAACCAAGATAATAATTTTAATATAAACTTGAAATCTATTCAACAGTGATTTTAATATTACGGTTAAAGATAAGTAAGATATTTGAACGTATGTTTTAGTAGTGAGAAGGTTTTAGCATTGATTTAATCTCAGAGCTCAGTTAGCTTTGCGTAGATAGATATAGGTGAGAACTACTTCTGAACCGTAATTATTTTTCATTTAACTTTACTTCAAGATAAATATAAACCAGCATTACTAGAGACATGCATAATTCGCGTTATTATTTGGGGACTTCAAACACATGTATCTTTGCAATAAATATGTCATTGGACATACTTTGTTTGACACGCCCTGGGTAACTCTGAGCCAATAAATAACACTTCACATTCATCTAGTCCAAACACGTACAGTCTAGTCAGAAAGGGAGTGGCTTCACAGTTATGCAGCAGCCAATAGAGAAACGACGCCTGCCCGAGTATATATAGTACTGTGAAGTTTAGCTTGATGCCAAATAATAACGCGAATTTTGCAGGTCTCTAAGCATTACTTTTCTTTTCATTTAATTCCATTTTCTTATATTTTAATGGCTTTAATCCTACTCGTGGTTAGAGTAATTTCGCAATTAACCTAAAAATCAATATATTTTAATCGTGTTAATTAATTTATTTGCCGACAGTCATTTTTGTTTTGTATTAACACTGATTATTTTTTCCCCTGTTTCGTTTATGGTAGTAAAATATTTAGAATTTACCTAAATGTTTCTCTTTTCAAGGTTTGTGCATTAGTGTCATATGTGCATCAATTTCAGAGTTCCAGAGATCTCCCTGCTATCAGAGTAAGTTAAAAGTAGAGACCTGATGAATCCGCGGATTCATTTTGGTACAAGCTAGAATTCAAAACACGTGCGTTTATGTAACTTTAGCCAATGGTCCACTCGGTGTTTGACACCTCATGTAGAACGGTGTCCAATCGTTACCCTCCACAGTGACAATAGACAACCGATGTGCAGTTGATATTGGCATATTTGTACATACAACGGTATAGTCTAGCCTGCAGGTCATTGAACTCACTATTTTTTCAGGTCTCTAGTTGAAAGGTGTTACAAGGTGTAAAAGTGTAAACACATGTGACATAGGTTATACTCTTATCACAGCCTTTATTGCACCATCTCATTACATCACTGATTTACATACAGATAACTTTTTGGTAGTGCAACGTCTGAACTAGACTTTCTTTTTAAAGAAATGTAACATTGCAAAAAAAAAATACCACAACCTGTTCGTAAAGTTTGATTACAAAGTTGTATAAAGAAATTGAAGATACTAAAATGGGAGCTCTGCGTCTTAAGGCAGTCGCCTGCCTGGAGATGTTTTTATGCCGAGTTCCATAAGCAGTAAGGGCGACATTGCCACGTACATCAAATGCCCCATCGCCGCTAAGTGCAAGGCTCTTTTCTGACGTACAGTGTTCTCGTCGTACTGCGTGGAACTTTCAGCGATGACCCTATTATTTAGTTGGTCTATAGTAAGGTTCAATGCAGGGTCATTGTTTAGTTTCGTATGTACCTGAAGCGTATATTATTTTGAGATACAGCGCTTTGAAAGAAAAAAAAAAGCCGTGTCAAGCCTTTTTGGAGTACTCTAAAATGGTATTTGTAATATCCGTGGCGTCTTAGAAGCACTCGACAGCCCTCGTTAGAAGTGCGCGTTCTTCTCGTAGATCAGCTCATTGGGCGCGCGTTTAGTGATTGGGTTGTGTATTTCAAAAACACTGCCGTGTATGGCGGGGACCTTAAGGGCGAAGTAAAGCATATGCCTATGGCGTACTGCGTCCAACTATACAACGTGAAGGGCTCATAAAAAAGTAGTACAGACACCATACAAATTGTCAGAAAAATCCAATTTATGCTGTATATGAAAGAAGAATGTATATATTTTGCAACATTATGAAATATTTTACTAAAATACTTCTTAAATATAAAAAATAAATCGATTAAAATAATCCTTATTTTTAACCAAATTTAAGCCCATTCTATTCTAGGCCCTTGACAAAGCAGAATTTACAAGAAAATCTTCGTCATGGAATATCGTCATAATGTTTACTATGATTGTGTGAAATAAAATTGTAGTAATAATGTAGGAAATAATTTTTATAATTGATTCTATGTGCATTCATTTGTCACAAACATTCTTGGTTGAAACTGACGTAAATAAAGTTAATTATAAAATCTAAATGATACATTATTACTATGATTTTATTACACATGCTCACAGTAAATATTACGACGATCCTTCTTGAAGATTTTATTGTAAATTCTGCTTTCCGGAGCGTCCAAAACGGAAATGACCCTTAATATGGTTTTAAATGCGGATTCTATTGATCTATTTTTATGGTGTCTGTACTACTCTTTATGAGTTCTTCGCATTGTACAGTCAGGTGCTGTGCTCCATAGGCAACTGCTTTACTTCATCCTTAACCCTTTCAGACCAAAATTAATTTATGGATTCAGGTGTCGCAAACAAAGAATTTCATTATGCATGCTGTGCTTAAATCAACACAACACTTGTTTCGTTGTGACAGCCATTGGTATGTAGGCTATATGTTCTGCTACCAGTTACATGAACGAATTATGACTTAGAACAATAAGACGGTTTGCGAATCATCTACCCACATGAAAGACATTGGTCATTGAGCTTCGCCAGTGTACAGTACAGAGCAAAAATTACCTAGACGCCCGTAATGTACACAATAGTGTACACTGGGTCGGAGTGGGTTAAAGTTTTGACACGGGAGAGTCAGTCGGTCTGCGGACGTACATCGCGGAGTTGGTCGCGGCTTGCAGACCAGCGTTTAATAGGGTCGAAGTCGCCGAGCGGCCCGGTTCACACGACCACGCCGGGGCCTACAGAGAGAGAGCGAGAGAGGGAGTCGTCCCGGCTTACACGATCGTAGCGGAGGACGAGTTTTCGCGAGCGTTGCGTGTCCGCGTGCGGTGAGCTGGGTTCCTGGTGCGTGCCGAGCCTTTACCATCGCTCACTGTGGCGTAACACGACGTTTCAAACTTCAGGCCCGCGTCACAGAATAGTTGAGGTAGAAGAAGAGTGCCTAGCACTGCAACCCCTCGCCCCCCCCCCCAAAACCCCCCACATCCACGACTGTCAAACTTTCAGTAATCATTACAAAGATTCTACAGGCTGTTCACGGTAAAGTGAGCATTTTTAAGGCCCTTCCACCAAGCATTAGCAACTAATAAGCATGTTTTATTGCAGACTCAGGCATTAACTTTTGAGAGTGGTTAAAGTATACACCATATTCATGAGTCACGTTAATGTTAAAAATTGATGGAAAGATAAAAATTGGCAAAAGGGAAATTTTGCAATGGCCTTAAAAAGTTCTCACTTTACCGTGAATAGCCTATGCACAAAATACTGTAGGCTATTCACGGTAAAGTGAGCACTTTTAAAAGTTCTTTCAGTTGAAATAATAGTCAATACAAATATTTTATTTTAGCCTTACACATTAACTTCCGAGTGCGGTGGAATATATACACTGTGCTTATTACTCACATGTCAATATCTATTTGAAAAGGTTGTTAAAGGATAAAATTAATGACTGAAAGAAAAAAGTAACTAGGGCTTCAAAAGTGCTTACTTTAAGAGTGAACAGCCTATATAATTGTGATAGGCCGATTACACGTGAAAGAAGAACTCGTGCAGTGTGCAACACTCTAAAATAATTTTCTAGAATTTAGTTATTTAAACGTTTATAAAAATTTATAAGTAAGAATGTTTTAAAATAAAAATTTCAACATACTTATATTTCGTATAATCAAAAATGCACATTTTGGAAACGCTTTTTTTTCCGCTTCATAAACTAAGACTATCATGATAAATTCTCTGGATATATTTAATACAATATTAGTTAAAATATTTACAAATATTTTTTAAATTAATTTTGTTCAGGCATATTTTAGTTTAAAAAATATATATTTGTAAACAATATTATTGTCTCCTTTTCCCCCTTCATCAGTAAGACTATCAAAATAATAGCTATAGGCGAATAGTTACGATGATTTCACCTGTTGGAGGTATTTTTGTCGAATGTGTTTTTGAAGCATCAGGAATGAAAATATGTAGGTGCAGTGAAATGTCGCGAGAAGATTCAAAGAGAAGCGATATTTCAAAACACTGTATGACCGATTACGTACTTTGATTGGCTGAATTACTTTTAGCCACGTTCCAGCTGTCTACACACGAATCATGCCAATGTTGCCGAATTCTGAGTGGCCCGGTCAAACATGAAACCGCCTTCTCAAGCAGATAGCAACCAATGACAATAGACAAACAGCTTTTGGGTGCCTACAGTATTGAAATCTACAGTGTACTCATACTTTTTCGCGAAAAATCACTAGCTTTAGAAATATGCTTAAGTTTTGAGTACAAATAGTCACCTATTAATTTATTTTCAGAACTTTAAAAAATGCAATCCTAAAAAAAATGTTGTACTAAGTAATGAAACATTTACATTCTTTTTTCATATGCAACATTAATTATTAACACATTTATGACATTTTTTGTAGTATGTGAACTATTTTTTAAATATTCCGGTATGCTGTATAGTCGGATGTATTACTCCATCGGAAGCCTCTTCCTATCTTTAGGATAGAAAATCTGAATTTCGTCGTGGTCCCTTTGATGTGCGTGCACTAATTCGCTGGCTGGCTGCTCCCGGCTCTGATTGGCTACTGCACGCTGGACTGCCGGCTGGCAAGCGAGTTACCGGGCGCTCATTGGTGAACGCCGTCCCCACATGTTGCTGGACTGTAATGCCATATCGCTGACGTATGTGGCCCGAGTTGGTGGCATAAACAGCTGTTTCGCGTGTATAGTATTCCGGGCTCAAGTGAAAACAAGAAGTCCTCTAGGACATACACACCTTGCACGATACTGGGTGTTTTTCACGACAAAATGTTCACTTTCGAAAGTCCTGCGTAAGATCTACTTGTTTGCTTACTGTTTATTATTCCACCATATGTACATATAATTAACGTTCCCATGGGTCGGATCAATTCATTGGTACGTCAGTCAAGGCCACTGCCATATTTTGGGAAAAGTAGCCTATATTTTATAAATGTTTTTATTGTTACAGTTACATCCATCAAGAAAAACAAAAAGTAAAATATAATGTTTCAGTATTTCCAAATGGGTACGTAACAAATGTAATTTAAAGTTAACACAAGGAACTAGTTTCTCACTTTCGCTGCCGACTTTACTGAACCCGTGGCAACGTGCCCGTTAAAATATATACTGTACAGGTATTGGCAATGACATTTCTCAAACTTTGAAGTGCTCACTTTACCGTGAACAGACTTTAGATTCTCGTACGTTATGGAGGGGCCGCGGTGGCTGAGAGGTTAGACTGCTCGCCTTTCACCAAGGCGTTACGGGTTCAATCCCCGGAGGGGTCGCTTCCCGGATTTTCTTGGGGATCTCCCGTTTCCCCCGCTCATGCAATCCGGCAACGCTCCATACTCACCTCGCTCACTTCATCCTCATCAGCTCTCGAGGCCCCGATATTACGAGCCACCTATAGTTTACCTTGGATATGCGTTGTATTGGTATTTTGAGTCCAAATAATACATTATCTGTAAACGTTTTCTACTTCTTCAAGAAGTTATTTTCTAATGTCCACTTAAAATGCAAATATTGTTTCCTGATTCTTGCTTATCGTAATATTTCCCGATACTTTCTTTCTGTGAGGATATGTACGTGAGTTTTGAAGTAACATCGGTGTTTAATTTATTCTCCTTGAAGACTGAAATGACATGTAACAGGGTCTGTGTATAGAATTTTCATCATTTCGATTACGAGCAGAAAACTTTAATTTTGCTGTAAGTATTAAGATTTTTTTTTTCTTAACATTTCCAGCACTATATCTCTGCACTACGTCTCTATAAGAAAGTTCGAATAATTCAAAATGTTTGAAATACAGCTAAACAGAGCGTTGCATGACAGCTTAATAACTACGAGTCGGGAAATATCGTGCTTCAACATGATACCGACCGTGTAAAAGCTAGCAGCGGTAATTTCGGAATAGTTATCACATTAGTGTCACGTAAATTATTTAACAGCTGATAAATGTTGTTAGTAGGCTCGCCAATGTTACAAACATAATAATATATTAATCGTTTCACGGTTGAGTGAGCCGACCTCCCGTGGCGCAGTCGGCTGGTGCGCCACCGATCTGGGGTGCGGGAGGCTCCGGGCTCGAATCCCGGGTCTGTAAGCCATCCCCTGTCAAGCCCTCAAGAATAAAACCGAGGGACGTTAAAAATCCCTTAACAAAACAAGCAAACGATTGAGGGAGCATATTAGAAAGGCCCATTCAGTTACTGCTTCCTTGCCTCTTCCGTGCTCCTCCGTCACGTGTACGAGGGCTGTTCCGAAGACTTCTGGACTCAGATAAATATTTAGAGTCATAATGAGCCAGAAGGTTGGTCCTTTCTGGAAGCAGCATCCTCACGTTATATTCCTCATGTCCAGCGATCAACTAAACAGCAAACTGTTTTTATACCGTCGACAAACATTTTCTTATAACACTCGCCTTCTCTCAAGACCTCGATGTCAAGAGCCGCCCAAATATCGCCCCCTCCCCGGCCTGCTCTCTATCTATCTCTCTCTCTCTTTCAGACGCTGGCTGTAAGTGATTCATTCTCGTGACAGGGGTATCGTGTGCGGTGCTGGTGATGAACAACTGCCGTCTCAGATGGTGGGGGGGGGGGGGGATCCTCTCCGCTACCCCATTTCACACTTCATCACACTTCAACCCTCCCCAAATCCCGCGACTCTTCTCATCCCAGGGACTACGACGTCGTGTGGGTGCCCTCACCGCGCAGCGCAAAAACCCATGTCGCAACGAACGCAAGTACACAGAGACGGAAGGTGTCGCGGTGGTGTGGTGGCTAGATTTGCTTATGTCACAGAAAATACAACGTTATATATAATTTTCAAACAGTGACAACTTAATTTTTTACTGTATTTATGGGCTGTTCATGGTAACGTGATCACGTTTGAGGCCCTAGTTACTTGTCTATAGCAGCCATTTTTTATCATTTAACTATTTTTGAGATAAATATTGCATATAAGTAGGGATAGGAAAATTTCACGAATTAATTTCGAGACAAGATATACGTCAAACACATATACAGTGAAGTCACCTTTGCAATTGGATCACATTTTATTACACCAACCCTGCACGCCTCTGAGCCAATAGCAGAATTGCAGGGAAACATCCTGTGAATCCCATAACTGCCAGATGTAGGGCAACAGCCAATGAATACACAGCTGAAGCTCCAGTATGTAGAGGACTGAGGAGTCTAGCCTGCAGGTCATTGAACTCGCGAAATTTTCATATCCCTACATACAAGTAAAAAACACAGTGTGTAGATTTCACCGTACTCGGAAGTTAACGTCTAAGGCCAAAATAAAATATATTTATTGACTATTATTCCAAATGAGAGGGCTTTCAAAAGTGCACACTTTATCGTGAATAGCCTATAACTAGACAGAATTCTGTATTTTACTGGTACAATTCTGTTACGCTTTTTCGTACAAATTAGCCTTTTTTTTTTTTTTTTCCCCAGCCTGTAGTGAAGCAGTATTTTTATTAGTAAATTACGTATAGTACGCCTAATATGCAGTTTTAAAGTTGATAACACTTAAACAACCCCTTTACGTCAGTAACGTGATAGTCACTGCAAATTCAGTTCTATTTGATATCCTGATTTTCAAATTGCTACACTCTTAAGTCCAAATCAGTGATATCAATCAGTGAAATAGCATTCACTGAAAGTCAGTTGATAAGCTATTGCCTACTGGCGAATCAGGTGAATTAAATGGGAACAATAGACTTAGAGTATTGAAATTATTGACATACAGTGGGAAAAACATATGAATCAATGAAATTCAGCCACCATATTATTTAGTTATCTTGCACTGATTATCAATGGCTCAATTTAAAATCCCTCCACCGATTTGGCTCAATTATCACTGTTTCAAGTTTAGAGTGTAAAATCTTACAACCAATCGGCGACTCAAAAATGTCTAAAACTCTATATGACAATTAAAATCAAATGTATAACTGTGATTGATATAATCCGAGAACTTCTAAGTATTCATTAGTTCAAATATCGCCGATAGACACCGAGTAAGTTTAACTCACACTATTTCCGATTCAGGATGCAGGTTGTCACTGCACAGTTGGCACTGCACAGTTGTCACTGCACAGTTGTCACTGCACAGTTGTCACTGCACAGTTGGCACTGCACAGTTGTCACTGCACAGTTGGCACTGCACAGTTGTCACTGCACAGTTGTCACTGCACAGTTGTCACTGCACAGTTGGCACTGCACAGTTGGCACTGCACAGTTGGCACTGCACAGTTGGCACTGCACAGTTGTCACTGCACAGTTGGCACTGCACAGTTGTCACTGCACAGTTGGCACTGCACAGTTGGCACTGCACAGTTGTCACTGCACAGTTGCCACTGCACAGTTTTCACTGCACAGTTGTCACTGCACAGTTGTCACTGCACAGTTGTCACTGCACAGTTGGCACTTCACAGTTGGCACTGCACAGTTGGCACTGCACAGTTGTCACTGCACAGTTGGCACTGCACAGTTGTCACTGCACAGTTGGTAGGACAAACAACAAGCCTTTCCTGTAAGGTGGCTAATGGTGCTGATTTACTTATAAGAACACCATAGATGTCCAAAGATGTTTCATTTTTCTAACAGACTTCTGCAAATTTTTCTTACGTGCTTGTTGATGGTAGATCAGTACAGTTTCCATGGCTGCATCTCTCTCTCTCTCTCTCTCTCAAGTTGCGCAAGTTTGATAAACAAACAAAGTTTCCTTTTCTTACCGCCCTGAAAATGAGTGCGCATACATGAAAAAAAAAGCCGTCTAACGTAGTTATTTTTATCTGAAAACTAGGTATTGTGAACGAAGGAAACTTGTCATTTAGTACAAGGTCTTGGATCTGGTTTCCTTGATAAGAGATGGCCATGAACCCGCCTTGCTATACTGTTCGCACTCTACGTTACGTATCACGTTATTAATCTAGCGTAGATAGCTTAAAAGTAAGTGGAACATATTGGGCGCTTACACAGTAAACATTTTCTCTACTCGTTACGAACAGTTCTTTGAAAACAATTTGCCAAATATTTTCCTGTAACTACAGTTGAATTACTATAACTTTACCGAACATTATTTTAGAAACCACACTGTTACAAAACGCCGGAGGGGAATATACAAGCTCATGAGTGATGGAGGTCTTAATAAAAATGAAATTAATTAATTTTATTTGAATTAATTTACACATCTTTTATTTACAATATTAAATTATCTATCCCCACTGTTATTCTTACTCTCTGTGAGCGCAATATTAAATGTCTATCTCAAATCTAATTATAATCCTTCTCTGTGTTTTTATATTTAATATACCGTAGTCCCTTAATTTACACTCATCACTAACAGATGTTCAGTCAATTTGTTGCCATCGTTTGAAATGTCTTACATTCACACATCCAGTTCAGTAGCCACATCTGCCAGTCGAACTCTTCACTGAACCGATGATCGCAGTGGCAGGTTTTACTCCCGCTTGTCACTTCCGTCACCATTCGTTGCTCTCCTGGCCCATCGTCTATCGCTCAAGGTCACACAATCGTCCAAACACTCAGCTCTCTAAAACTCCTCATCTTGGAAGTCCATCACGCTAATATAGTATAAGTCACCAGATCTCGAAAGTTCCACGCACCCCGAGTCACGCTGAGATAAACTAGGTCATTAATCCAGAATATTCCTTCAGATAACATTAGAAACTCTAACCACCGAAGTCAAGAGCACGCGAACCGCCAAAGGGTTATCGCTGTGACGCGCGGCCGCTGGCCTTGTAAACGACGCCGGCGTAACTCATAGTTACTCTGTCCTTCTCTTTGGCTAACGGGGCCATGGTGGCTGAGCGATTAACATGCTCGCCTCCCACAAAGGCGAACCGATTTTAATCCCCGGCCGGTTCACCGGATTTTTGCACGTGGGAATCATGCTGGACAATGTCGTTGGTCGGCGGGTTTTCTCTGGGATCTCCCTTTTCCCCACCCTTTCATTCCGGAGCCGCTTCATATTCACTTCAATCACTATCATCGGCTCCCAAGACCTCTCTGTTAAGAACCATCCAAATCTATTCACTCAATCTTTGGCTAGCTCACGGGATACAAAACAACGAGCGAGTGGCAATACATAATTGTTTATGTAGCTCCAGTCTAATAATAAACTTGACTGAATTCACATGTTTAAGTTCAACAGTAGTTTTTCGTATTCCACATCAATATTTCGTGGAATTAACTCTAACTTATTTACAGTGTTACAAACAGAATGAGTGGCCACGATGCTGTAATGGTTAGACTACTCGCCTCCCACATTGACGAACCGGGTTTGATTAGAGGCTGGGTAGCTCCCGGATTTTCACATGTGGGGATCTTGCCGGACAGTGCCGCTGGTCACGGGGTTTTCTCTGGGATCTCCTGTTTCCTCATACCTTCATTCCGGCGCTGCTCCATACTCACCTCGCTTCACCGTTATCGGCTCTCAAGATCCCAACGTTAAGAGCCTCGAAAATCGCTTCACTCACTTACAAACATGATCGTTGGAAATCATTTTGCAAACAACTTCTTATAGAAATGCGAAAACATTTTACAATATACAGCCACGACAACGCCGCAGAGAAGTAACATACAAAAGTTAAATGGGGTGTTAGTTCCTTTGACGTGTGTGTATTCGTTCGCGAAGCTCTTGGGGATGGACCTTTTATCTTATTGGCCACTCTGCGTTGAGAAATTCTTACCGATTGTCTGCGCTGTTGGCAGGCCAGTAAGTTATAGAAAAACTCCTCGTGTTTTCATTTTACGCAGTGGGGTATGAGATTATTTCCGCTAGGTTCTTGCTTCGCGTGTCAGAACTTGCAACAAGTGGCGCGTTATGGCTGATTTCTACGCATTTAATTGTGTAAGCTCTTTCCCATTCCACTTTGCGCGGTTGTCTGTGAAAAAATAGCCTTCACTTTTGACGTAAATACGCCTTTAAATTTATTACAATAGTGGGAGGCAATCCAGAAAACCCTATGATAACAAAATCGTGGGACACAGTTTGGCATTGCAGCTTCGAATATATCATCTACACGCGAAGTTCAATAATTACACCACCCGATTACCAAAGGATCGAAGAATATGTTACGTTGAGTGACGGCTGTTAAGCATTGAGTGTGGTATTTGGGGGGGGAGGGAGGACGCAATTTTGAGTTCGTTTCGCCGCATCTCATAACTTCCGCGTAGTATAACTTTTGACTAATAGACGCTACGACGCTCGTTTAAGTTTCAATCGACAGCTCTCGTCACGATCAATCGATTGTTATGGTGAAATTGTAATCGTTTAATGTAAAAAAATTATGAATAATTGACACAATTTCATCATATACTCGTCAGAAATCCAATTCGAAATACAGAAGTCGGTTACGGTTGGAAAGATAATCTCTAAATCAATCCAGTGATACCCATAAAACCCCCGTATGATCGAGCGAAGCAGTGCCGGGGACGTAATATAAACATCAAGGCGTCCAAGCTCGTCAACGTAGACGTATTCACGCAAAACAAACGGCGGCCGTGTCCCCAACACAGCCAAACACAATTATTTCAGCCAGTTGTCACAACTGTCGGGACCTTATGCTTAGAGACCCGGAGATTTCGCAGGCAGGAACAAACGAGACTTCACAATCCTTAGTGCTCTCGGGCCTCAGTTAGTAGTTTATTGGCTGTTGGTCCAGTTTTACCCCAGACGAGGTAGAAATGGGATTTGGTATTTGTTTTATTACCAGTTAGATGAAGGCGCTAATTCGTCCAGGGCGTGTCTTACAAACTGCTATACAACTGGAAAAAAGTAACTCATGCGTAGATGTGTTCGAATTCTAGCGTGTCCTCAAATCAACTCGCGAAATTTACGGGTCTCTAATTATGCTTCAGCGTGTCGTACGCTACTGTCTAATTTAAAACTGTTTGGGTCCATCACGCCTCACCAGTCACAAAACCATTTTTTAATTCGCCTCGGTTCAATTTTTGCGCGTGCAGTTTACGCTTTCTATGGGCAGCTCCAGTTTCAAACCCGTTCTTCACTCCTTGTTAGTCACACGCCAAACGGAAAAGTAATGTTATTGTTAGAGACCCGGAAATTGTGTGGATTCGTCTAAGGACAAGTTAAACTGCATTCACGTGTACATATGTGTTTGTGCTTCAATTGGTAAATCGTTTGTTAACCACGCCCTGCAAGGAAAATAATAGAATCCTGTGCTACCTGGTCTGGCGTTAAACTGTAGCAACAGCCGATGAATCACTAACTGATGCTGGAATGCAAGTGACATTTCGCGAAAAGATTCTAAGACAAGTTATACTCAAAATACTGTAGGGTCCTTTACCTATAATGATTGGCTGAATTATTTTTTTGCCACGTTCCAGATGCCTGCACACGAATCACGTAGGAGCCGTGCCGATGTTGCCGAATTCTGAGTGGCCCGGTGAAATATTAAAACGTTTTCTCAAGCAGACAGTGACCAATGACAATTGGATAACTGCTGTTGGGTGATTATAGTACTGGAGTCTACCGAGTACTGATATTATTTTGCGAGAAATCACTAGCTCTATCCAAAAGGATTGTGGATTCTAGCTTGTTGCCGAATGAATCCGCCAAATTCAACCGGTCTCTAGATATTGAGTAGTACAATTCTAGAATTCGCGCAAAACACGAGTTAAGTTTCTAACACGGTTTCGCTCAATAGTGTAACCTTCCCCCCCCCCCCCCCAACAGTTATATACCTAGTAACTGAGGTAACGGCTTTGGTTGCGCTGACAAAATTTACAAAAACTGACAAGCTAATGCCCTCACCATATATTCCCTCCTCATTCTTGTCTAGTCACGAACACTGCCGATTCCATATCGATGACCTTGAACAACACTACTATCTCCTCCCACTACTTCTTTCAGAAGAAACAACTGTCAAAAAATAACCACTGCCACTGTGTCGAAGCACGCCTTAATAGACCAAATCTCAGTTCCGTACAAATCGCAGCGCCATATTAGTTTACATATTAGTCCTGTCTGTAGTGAGAATATCGTTCAGTGTTCAAAATTGAGACACGTTTTAAGATTTTTTTTTCTCCTTGTTTTAATTATAATAGTCATCAATACCACAACCCCTCCTGATTTAGGCAATTATAGCGGTTCCTGTCTCAAATCAATCTCTTTTCGTGTCTTCATATTCTTGACCCTTTTTCGTGAACTCTTCCTTGGTCATTTTTTGTACGCGCCCCAGCTATTTCTGCTTATTATAGTGTTTTATTTCATCATCGATTTCAGTCCCATTAACCACGATCGAGGATGCGTTGCGATTGGAAGATATTTGCGACCGGTACTCTACAGAGCAAGATCGGTACTCGGAGGTTGTCCTTTTGAGTGATTTTATTGACCACAGTTTCTAATGTTCTCGTTTATGAATGGTTGATGAAGATAACCCCGAGAACACAGTACGGTGATCACTCGATGTGAAAAACACGATCGGCACTCCTACAGTGCACACCAAAATATATCTCGATTGCAACACTTGAGCGGGTAAACTATTTCGGGATCGAGCGGGTTAACCTTATTAATAGGGATACTCTAATATAGTGAAAGGTTATCCGCACGCGCTAGATTTCAATACGCTACAGGCGTATCAGTAGTTTTGTTATGCTTCTTGGCGGAGAGTCTTTGTGAGAAGACATTTTCTCACTTGACTGACCAGTCATAATTGAATAACTCTGGTAGTGTAGCTCTGTGATTTGCTGGCAGACATAGGGATGGGAACTTTTCACGAGTTAATTTCAGGACAAGATAGACTTCAAACACGTGTCCACTGACTTTGGCTTTGTAATTGGATCGCAGTTTACTAGACACACCCTGGACGACTCTGGGCCAACAGCAGACTTTCGAGGAAACACATAGCGAGTCCCATACTGCCAGGTGTGAAATAACACTGGCTACTCTATGGGGCAGCTGCCAATGAACAAACATGTGAGGCTTGAGTATACACATAACTGTGGAGTCTAGCCTGCAGGTAATTGAACTCGCGAATTTTTCCTATCCCTAGTTATACAGGGACCGTCCAATCACGAAAGTGAATCTGAGTTAAAGTGTAATGGAATACAAATGGTCGTGAAATCTTTTCGCGAAATTTCGGTGTCCCTACTTAGTAATATTAAGATACGCTCATATTATTGAATTATGAATTTTATATATTTTTGAGCACGCTTTAACACATAGTACAATTTCATTTCGGAGGTGTGTTTTGCTGTTGTCCTCGTTTCCTACTAGTCTATATTTACGAGTCATATATCAACGTAAGCACCGTTATTACTATGTTAACTTAACTTTTTTAGATACTGATAAATATGTAGTTCTTGGAATTGCCACAAACTTCTTTTTTTTTCGATCTCTAAAGGTATGAGTAGAACGCTCTGTTACAGAGTAATTAGGGATACAGAAGTCAGCCTCTAGTATACCGCAAATTCCATTCGAACACACTGGCCACCAATATGGTGACACTGGCAATCAGCATGTTGGAACCGCGTTCGACAGTCAGTGCCTGTTAACTTCTTGTCACCCGGCATCTCAGGCAATAGGGATTGTTACTCAGCACGCAACAGCAATCACACAAAGGGCCTTCACGCGGCCAATCAGAGAATGAATACGCCCACCACGTCATTTCGCCTCTGCGTGCTCGTCTACTCTGTGGTATTGTCGTATTTCAGGGTCAATGAACAAGTATTTGTTTCTTTATGTTATTAACAGCAGTTTTATATGAAACAGGAGAATACGGTGTAAACAAATAATGACGTCACCACTACCTGACAAGAGTTCCTTCATTGAACGATATTATTAGTCGTGTACAGGTATGTTCACAATATTACCTCCTTGTGCAGCGTCCTACTTATAGGTAGACACCCGAAGATTTCGCGGGTTCATTTCTAGACCAGTTAGAATTCACACACTTGTACGTTCATGTTACTTTAGTAATTGGTCGACGTGTTGTTTGTCGCCTTCTGTAGATAAATGAACCAATAACAAACTTGCAATAAATATAGTGCCCAACCACAGCCTTTTACTACCACAACAATCAACCAATAAACAGTTGGTATCTCTATGAGAGTATATAAGACTGGGAAGTCTAGCCTACAAGTCATTGAACTAGCAAATTATTCAGGTCTCTACTTATAGGACACTGTGACTGATATATATTATTATTTTTTAGCAGCTATATCAATCCCTTTTTCAGGATGCAGCCTCTTTGTGCCAGATTAGCTACACTTCACAATTTAGCGTCACATTAGGTTGTTTGTAATTCATTCCAGGCTAATAGATCTTGGGCAATGTTCTTCCAGTTCACACTTACTACTCTTGCAATGTCTCTGTCCCAGCGATCTGGAGATATTCCTCTGGATCTTTTCAGGTCTCTTGGTATCCAATCCATCAGCGCCGTTGTCCATCTGTCATCACTTCCTCGAGCAGTATGTCCAGCCCACTGCCACTTTAGAGTCCTCATTCTTTCTAGGATCTCCCTGACTAGTTATTGATTGAATATAGTCAGCTCTCTCCCTGTCTCTTCTTGTAAACTCAAGCATTGCTCTTTCCATAACTCCCTGGGTATTTCTCAGTTTTTGCTTTGCTTGACAGTTCAGGGTCTAAGTCTGACAAGTGTATGTGAGGACAGGTAATACGCATTGATCAAATACCCGCTTTTTAAGGTAAACTAGCGTGTTTGATTTCAAAACTATGGAATTTCTTCCATATGCTCTCCAGCCTAATTTTATACGTCGATATATCTCAGGCATCGAGTCGCCATTCATGTTGATCAGCGTTCGGCACTTCGAGGAAAGTATTTTATGTTTGTAACTGTTCCAGTAGTGTACAACACACTGTTACATGGCGGAACCAATCAGAACGTGTAACTGGCAGCAGCTTTGTATGAGAGTACGGAATAAAGTCCAGTCAACGAATGCTATCTCAGTCAACGAATGTGATATATATATATATATATATATATATATATATATATATATATATATATATAAACCACTTACATAAAATAAAATAAACCTTAACTGTTAACTTACACGATTACCACATACATGCATATATAAAACCATATACACACCTGACATGTATCCATATACATATAATTGTCTGCATTTTTGCTGCATGTGCCCAGCATACGTTATGATTGGGCGTATTAGAACCGTATACATACAGCCTTGTTTCGGGTTAGGGTGCTTCATGGGTTTAATATAGGATAGAGTGTGGATAGCCGGGCTTGGGTGCTGGCACATTTACCATCTATATATAGATAACTTGCGTCTCGTACACGTACAGGAATGAATTTAATATCGGTCACGCGCTGGGATTGTAGAAGTGGGGGAGGGGAGGTAGAGCAAGGCGAAAGGAGAGATATTCGAGCTCGCCAAGGTGGAAGTGTCTGCGCGCTGCGACGGTGGCAGCGAGGTGAACTAATGCCCAGATGGCAGCACTGCTGCAGCGTTACCTCCATATTACCTCAGTTCAGATTTCATCTCATACAATTATGTTGGTTTTCAATAACTGCTGCTGTTAGTAATTCAGGTACATCTGAAGTAACAACCCCATATTTTATACACCTATTTTAGCTACCATTGAGTCGTTAGGTGTGATATAGGAAAACAAGACTTATTCCACGAACTCTTCTAATTGTTCACTCACTCACTCCTTTTCTATTATATTTATTTTTTTTTGCTTATCAGCATATTCCGAAGTATAGCCCCCTTTTTCAATTCTTGATCACTTCAACCGAATTTCGCCAAACTTGGTATACACATAATAATTGGTAAGGACACCTGACTTCTATAGTTTTCGATCACGCCGGACACTTACTTTCAAAATGACGGCTATTTTAATTTTTTGTATGACATATCCCAGGAATCATTCAACCGATTTATATCAAATGTTGTATGGTGGTAAAGCATTGTGTAAGCATTAAATATTGAGTTGAGGTTTTTTGTTGGTCAGCCATTTTGTAATGATAGCACCAATTGAAAAAATGTAGATTTTACACAATATCTCGAAAATTATTCAACCAATTCTGACCCCCCATCTGGCATGTAAATAATTCTATGGTGCACCATATGAATGTAAGTGATTGAAAGTGATTAGATGCTTATTTTCAAAATGGCATTCATACAAAAATTTCTAGTTTATTTGGTATATATGTCATTCCATTTAACAAATTTTGACCATATCTATATTTTGTATACTGAAAGTATCTCTTAAATGCATCATATATACCAACAAATAATCACTTTTGTCTGCCATTTTGGAAGATATTTTCACACGAATAAATAAAGTTATTATGTCATAACTCGGTAAATAATTAACCGATCCCTACCAAATTTGGCAATCAAGTAGTACTGATGATGGTTATGTTAAGCGACATGTTTTATACATGTCAGACACTTATTTTCAAAATGGCGGCCACATTTAAATTTTAGCTTAGAATTTAATATCGTCGAAATTATTTAATAAGTTTGAATATAACTTTGTATGCTGGCAGTTGATATTACAACTATCCACTGTATTAAAATGAAGGATTGTTTACAGTCATTTTGTAAGATAGCGCCATGTGTATAAAATTAAGTTTTTTTTTTGTCTTATCTCGGGAACAATAGACAGATTAATTTCAAATTTGGCAACCAAATAGAACTGCAACAGGTGGTACAAACTGGAATGCGTATGTAAGTCACTCACTTAATTTCAAAATGTTTGCTGTGTTAATATTCCATCTCAGTATATTTTATTACCGAAACAAATTCCGACATAACTTTGTATTCTGGGGGTACCTACATATTACAACCATCAAATCTGTCTATGCAGTGCCTCATTTCTCTTGTCATTTTGTAAGATGGCCATAGCAATCAATAAAAATGATGATTTTATCTCGTATCCGGGAAACAATCAATCCATTCTTACAAAGAGGTGGCGAAGATGTTGTACACGTCGTACGCCATTATATATATATATATATATATATATATATATATATATATATATATATATATATATATATAAGAAGAACAAACTTATTGTCTGAATGACGACTATAAATTCATTTTAGTTTTGTGGGCGATATCTACGAATCTATATAATATATTTAAATTTAACATTTTATATTGACAGTATACAATCATCAAAATTGCTACTTAGTCCTCCATTGATGAGATCACCACATGACAGTTATTGATGTTTTATGTTATTTCTTGACGACCAACCCACCAAATCTGATCAAATTATACACTGGAACATTTCAAATAAATTTGCACCAAATTGTGCACAAAAACGTTCAAAATGGCAGCTTCATAAATCATTTGGGTAAGTTTGGCATTCAAATTAAATATTTTAACCAAATTCAACCATTATTTGTATGTTGACAGTATACTTCAGAATCGTCGTTTATAGAGCCTCCTTTTCTGGCAATTTTGTACAACAGCATCAAATAAGAAAATAAAGTTTTTTTATGTGATATCTCAGGGACCAAACTACCCTTTTACTTCAGATTGTTCACACAAGTAGCGCTACGGTAGACCACGGAAACTTACAAGTTTTATGTGTCTTTGTCCCTTATTTTTAAGATAAAAGACCTGTAAATATTTTAGGTTAATAAATCTTATCATTGGAAACATACATGAGCCTGATTATATCCCAATTTGATGTTCCGAATCCGACCTCCGTAATGCAGTCTATTGCACACTAGCTTATAGTACTAGGGAAAGTTCTCCGGGTTCAAGTCCCGGGTAAGGCATGTGTCTCACTACTGTTGCATAAGTTTCTGGGTTCAAGTCCCGGGTAAGGCATGTGTCTCACTACTGTTGCATAAGTTTCTGGGTTCAAGTCCCGGGTAAGGCATGTGTCTCACTACTGTTGCATAAGTTTCTGGGTTCAAGTCCCGGGTAAGGCATGTGTCTCACTACTGTTGCATAAGTTTCTGGGCTCATCTCTAAAGTTATTGCTTTCAAATAAAAGTCAAGTCCTTCCTACCAATTCAGCTTTTGAGAAATGATTTAAAAAGTTGTTTCACCCATTTTGAGGAAAGTAGGCTCATTATTTTCTGATTTATTCAAGTGATCCATTAACTTTCAAGAAACGTTCGGTCTTCCATTCAAAACTCTATGAGTTAATATACGTACATAATGACCCAGAATTCCACCGTATTGCTTTTCACTTTCTTAAGTACCTAATCATTCTTAGTTAGTACTCTGGAACGATGCAGATACTTTCTAATAACCTCTTCTACTTCTCCATAACAGTTTCGTCAGTTATTTAGATTTCAAATGTAATATCATTCTTACATTTACATCCACATTCGTTCCTACAGATTTGTCCACAGAATTGATATATTTTTGCATTCTCAGTCTTGATACATTTCTTAACAAGACGTTGGTGAAACTTCTCAGATGGTCTTACCTAATACAGATGTTGTATTTACTCAACTAAGAGATGAGTTTAACTCACTGACACAATCATACAAATCCTATCGACGAATTATGTGCGTGTGTGTGTGTGTGGGTGAGAGAGTGTGCGTGTGGAGGGGGAATACCTGTATTTTGTAATATTCTTAAAATTTAATAAGTTATTTAATTGGTGGCTATTGAGTATGGTTTATTTTTATTTTATGAACATTAGAGTAATGACTAGTATTGTGGAAGCAAAGTCATATTTCAAATAATCTAACCTACAGTACTTTTAAATCGTCAGTTGAACCCTAAGTTTCATAAACCTGATATTCGAAAGCTATGTTTGTTTTACTGAAATATTGCGAAACTTAGTCCCAAGAAACTCGTGTTTCGTTTGTTTGTATTTGCCGTAAATAGTTGCAAGAAACGTACCAAAATGTTGACACTAAAATTAATAAAATCTTCAGGGAAATGTGAAATAATACTAACGAGTTTATTCAAAGTAGGGTACATTATTTTATGAGGTTATTCGAATGTTGGCATTTCGTATAATTTTCCAAATGCTACGTATCTGTCGTGGTAATTTTATATGTAATTAAATGAACGATATTAATTAAAAAATTTCGCTTTAATTTGAATTAAAATCGCGTTGGTTTTTGTGTTAAAACTAGTCAGTGTAGCACCCTCCAAGACAAATTCCAACAGAAACCACACTTTGGCGATTTACACCGCGCGTACAACCCAGCACTCGACAGCGAAAATTAACTTACACACACAGGTTTCAAAGGTCAATGAAACTACACTCTCGCGTAGTTTAAACCGCACGCGTGCTTAAATTTTCGAAACTCAGTTTACCAAAACTCCACTTTGGGGTGACTGAATAAAACGCACACATGAGCACTTGATCAAAGCATCAAGATGTCTATTGCAATTTTAATTTCTACATATAATCTAGGAATACGTAATGAGCTGAAAGAAGCTAATCACGGATATCGAAGTTCCTCAGTTAACGGTTGAACAACTACAAATCAGTAAATTTAAAACAGATCGCTTTGGAATTTCACCCAGGATATGTCACTGGAATATATTAATAAATGTTCTACGGAAAAAAGGCTGTTCACGTTAAAGTGAGCATTATTGAAATCAACCTTACAGAAAAGATACTGCCCCTTCCTGCGTATATTTTAACGAGCGCACTGAGTGACACGCGCTCATTGAAGTTGGTAGTGGTAGATAGAAAATAGTTCCATAACTTAACGTCGAATACAAATTGCTAGGTAACCATTTGGGATAAATTAAATTATTAATTTCACTTTCTTTTTTTTTAACGCATCAAAGTGTAAAAAAATAACCAGATTTGTAAAACATTTTTTTCTTGTAATTCCACAGTTTCACCTAACCGACGCATGAATATAGTGATAAGGTCGACGAAAATGTTAATTTTACATTAGGCTGTGGAATACACAACGTGCATACAAGAAGATCTTAAGAAGGCTTTTCAAAAGTGCTCATATTAGCTTCATGCAGCGTCTGTGATATTTGAGATATATTAAGCTGGACGTTAGAAGCCATTTATTCTTCCCTATCAGGTAGAGGATCCATTAGTTGATACAGAATTGGAAAGTGTGTGAGCCGTCTTCATGTAGCCTTCCTCTCAAGGCAATCAGCGAACGTATTTAAAAAGAACCAGTATTTTCTTTTTTAGGAAGTAATGAATGTTTGAGGCGAGCTGCTTCAAACACGCGCTTCACTATTCATAGGAGAGTAGTGAAGTGAGTCTTCAGCAATGATGCAATCTCCCAGCACAATTACACTGGGTAAATGAATACCACAGTGTTTCTGATGTACCATGCTTACAAAGACCAGGTTTAGCTTCGGTAAAGAAATTACCCTGAGGCTGTTCTCTCGAAGTTATTCATGTATAGTCTATTCCCAGTTTCTTCACACTTGAAAAAACTTCCCATGTATGACGTGTTCGATTGTTTCCTAAATGTGATATGTATCATATGTGTTTATACTTCTGTTAACACTTAAGTAAACGTGTTCACGATAAAGTGAGTACTTTTTCAATCAACCTTCCAAAAAAGCTACTGCCCCTGCAAGCATTTATTTTAACGGGCGCACTAAGTCGCATGCGCGAGTTGAGATAGATAATTATAGATAGAAAATAGTTCCATAACTTAACGTCAAATAAAAAGTGTTTGGTAACCATTTGTGATAACTCAAATTACTAATTTCTCTTTCTATTTTTGTTATGCATGGAAGTGTAAAAATGACACGAATTGTAAAAATATTTTCTTATAATTCCACATTTTCACCGAACTGACGTATGAATAAAGTGATAAGGCCCATGACAATGTTAATTTTACATAAGGCGGAGGAATACACAATGTGCATACAACTAGATCATAAGCTGGGCTTTCAAAAGTACTCATTTTTCCGTGAACATCACATACTTTATTTTTGATTAAATTGTACTTCTACTCATATTTTATCAATAAATTGAAGTATTTCACTCATAATTAATATCAAATGAAACAGGAAGAAGTTAGGTGTGTTGGTAATGCCTAGTAATAAATAGTTCTTATGCAAAATATTATTAAACAGAATGCCTACAAATGCGGTTCGTTGTCCCTTTGACGTAATTTTCTACACTCGGTTAAGTTTCGTTTGCGTGACGCGGAGGAATATCCTGAAAGTAGAACTTCAGAAAAGTTGAGAGTAGCCGTGAATTGGCTGTATGTAATGTTGAAGACTCGATTTTCAGGAGTCGACGATAAACGCGAGCACTGAAAACATCAAATAGCCGTCTCTAGGTTTCTGTCTTGCTAACGTCCAAAAAAAAAAGAAGAAATATATGCTGATAGTGTTGCTTCTGAATTGCTATACACATACTATTTAGAATTTTAAGAGTAGTGTTCGACCTGAACGAGAACTTTAATTTTTATTTTATAGCACTTATCTTGTGTAAACCCATAAACCCAGGGAACGATTATAGTTAACTACATCTCTTTCTGTAAAAACGTTATTATGGCAATTATTCCCTTTTGTGTCACACGTCTCTGCGGTATATTATATTAAAAGTGAAAAGACTTTAGATTTAATAAATTCATATTTTATACAGCTTTCACGAAGTCGTATTTGTGTATTTTGATAGCATGTTTATTTTCGTTGAATTAAAACTCTGACACAGGTATTAAAGACTATAGCGTAGGAATTCAAAAACTTACCGAACCATGGAAAATTATAAAAATCCAAAAAAAAATCGCAATAAAATTTTACTCAGAACTGCAACAAAAAATTGTTACTCTTTCAGTAATTACAGAATTTTTATAGAATCAGTTTGTTTGAAAATGTTTTTGTTTCCTCATGACAAATATTTTGCTCACATTTGCAACCAGATTAACTGAAATACTGGCCTCCAGTTATTCCAATTGTATGCAGTTAGAATTATAACAAGGTTAACTGAATTTTATAGTGTTTTATAGGCACACGAATTCAATTTTAAAAACGTTACTCACTTTTGTTTTAAGAAATATTGGACGTTGCTAAATATTTGAGGAATTATTAATAATACTCACTGCTAACGTTAAAACGTAAAATGAACATGAGTAGAGTGAACATGAGTAGAGTGAACATGAGTAGAGTGAACATGACTAGAGTGCACTTGCCATATACGTACAACCATCTCCGCACACCAACAAAGGAGAGTAGAGTAGAGAGACTTAGGCAGCTATTTACGTCGAGGTCTTAAGAGCCGATTCGAACACTGAAATGTTTTTCTTCCCACACAAGAACATATCTGTGTATGCATGCCCATATAATCACTAGACCCGGAAATTACGACGAATTCATTCTGCAACAAGCTAGACTTCACAATCCTCCGCGTGTTCGAGCTTCTTTTAGTTGCACATTGACTGCTGCTCCAGTATAACTCCAGACCAGGTAGCTCATGATTCTGTCCTCGTTTTCTTAGCAGGTTCGTTATTGGTTGAAGGTGGTCCGGGGTGTGTCTAACAAACTGTGGTTCAACAGAAGCAGACACTCCCATGTACAGTAGGCCGCAGTTTAACTTGTCCTCAAATGAATTCGCGAAATTTCCGAGTCTCTAATAATCACTTCTGGGTTATAGCCCATTCTCTAATAACTTTTATGCAACATTTAATTAAGGTTTTGATCGTACCAAAGTTACACTTATAAGAGAAGCAAAGGTAATTTAGGAGGGGTGCTTAAAGGGGTCACTATCGCGTAGCCGGCCTACCTTGGTGCCGAGAAAAGAACGCCCGGAGGAAGAAATGGGAGGCGTTGTGTTCAATAATTCTGCCTCGGATATAATGACTGTAATTTGCATGTGCTCAGTCGACCGGTTGAGCGACTCCATCCACGACTTGTAAGGAGATCACACACATGCACTGCGCAGGTCCTCGTCATGTGGGGAACCATAGCCTACAATGTCCGTGCGCCTCCGGTTATTCTTTACAACAAATATTGTTTGATAATTTAATTGTTTAGTCGTTTATAAGCGTCTCCAAATAGCTAGGGGCCATAATTAACAAGACACTTTGTCAATATTTGCAATGCTAAATCTATATACACAAGATTTTTAAACATCTAAACGAAATGTGTGTTTCTATGTATGTACAATATTTAAATTTAAGGGGCAAAGGGAGGGGGGATTTAAATTCAAAATAATACAATTTCTGTACGAAATTAAAATGTCAATTTAGCTACACATAAGGACGTAAATTGTGAAGGAGTTAAGCCAATATATACTCCATCACCCCTGCAGTGGCACCAGAGTAGACATCTTTATGGTTCCTAATGCCACGAGGGACATACAAACCTGTTTTGCGGCAATTCGTTCAACAGCAGTGAGACGTGCTTTTTCAAGAGGACAGCAGCCATCCGCATACCGTTCGAGCAACGCGACGCTTTCGCCCAGGTTTACGATAAATGTTCCTAGCCGGCAAGTTCACCAGACCTGTCCCTCAGAGAGCGCGTGTGGAACTGGGCTGGGACTCGTAGGGTCAGGTTGTCAACAGCGGCCATCTCTTGCCCAAACTACGCCCCCAAGCGCGATGTGCACGGAACTCCACTCCGCTGGACAATATTCCCTCACCTCTGCAGTTGTTCCTAAGAAGAAGCTGAGACGTCCACTGCTGCCTGTTGATTTGGCGCTGAGTTGGACTAATCAAACGGAGCGAGGTGGCATAATCAACATTACGACTCACCTTAGGGAGGACGTGTTCTTGAATCCCGGTCAGGCCTTCCTCAGTTCGGTTTACCATGTCTTCACGATATCACTCCAGGGATGGTTCCTCGCTACAGTCCACGGCCCCTTCCTTCCCTACTCCTGCCTCCCTCACCGACTTTCTGCGTATCTAGATGACCTCGCTGTCGACGAGACGTTAAGGCGGTCGCATACCTGGCGTTTAAAATGCATTATAGGATGACTGAAAAAAGAAAGAGATTTTTTTGGTGAAACTGTTAAACGTATACCATATATGTTAACCTACGAAAAAAAAGTATGTTAAAGTTGATGGTGAAATCGTACTTTCAAGACATCTCACGCATATGAAACATTTTCATGATCTCAACATACCCAAAAACCGCTTTTTAAAATATCTATATCTCGTAATATACAAACAGGGTTAGTAGAGGTATTATGCCGATTCTGGCGTAGGGTCCAGGGTCCGGATCCGGAGCCGTGACCTTTGACACCATTGACACCATCATGTTTCAAGCTGCCATCTTGTCCGCCATCTTGTTTACCAATTACTCACTTCGTTCGACCTTAGTCGCATTTCTTCAACTAATCAATCTTGAATTTCATTTTATAATGCTCTATCAATCCTTCGCTATTTTTTCATGCTCTTGCATTCAACTTTAGTCGAATTTACTCCACCTTGCCGTGTCATGCCTTTAGTCACACTCTGATTACTTATTCTGTTGCTTTTGATCCACTCCCTTCGAACAGCCAATTTTAATTTCATCTACTGCTGGCAACCATATTTATTGAACTTGTAAAAATTTTCCCACTTGTGTCGGGACTTAGAATATTTGTAACCCTTTATTTGACCTAGAGAAATTCCTCCTTCGTGCAGGACTTTTAAAATTGACCCTTGTTTAGGGGACTTAGAATATATTTCATGCGCGTAGAGACTTTGAATACTTTACCACTCACACTTCAGTGTGTATCATGTATAAAATGTATATTTCCTTTATTATTTTAATCAGTTGAAGTGAGACAAAGTACTATCTGTAAAATTCTACATAACTTATTTATGAATTTTGTCACAGTACAATTTTATGCAGCTCACTCTAGGGCAGTCATGAACTTAAGTATATCATTTTTGCTTCATAATAAATATTTCTTGTGTGTTTTGCATTGACATTACATAAGTCTTTGGCCGCAGACAAAGAAGATAATTATTTTATCCTAGTCATGTTGTTTGTTTGGAACACACCACAATGTGTCGAGAACTGGTTGTTATAAAATAATTTTATGCAAGAAAGCTTGCGAACGATGAGTAAGAAGGAGTTGCAATATCGCCATGGAACAAGGGGGCTCGACGATGGCGTAGCTCAGCCAGGACAGCCTTCGATTGACAAGGACCGTGATGGGACTCCAGCCTGGTGTTGCAGAGGCGTGGTACCTACGTCGTGGATGTTCGTATACAGAGTTTGGAGAGGACTACTCCGCAAAATGCTGACATTTCATCTCCGATGCCTTCAGGTGTACCAGCAGCCTTCTCCACTGCTTTGTCTTCCAAGTACGATCAGCTGTTTCAAGTCTAGTCCTACTGTCAAATTAACTCATTGAGGCCTACTCGCCAAAGTTACTTGAAATTAAAATCATATAATTGAATCATATTCTGATCATTATCAGACACATTCGGTAATGTTAAAATCCTAATAATTTACACAGTTTGAAAACTCTTAAGACAATTTTCATGAGTTATTGGACATCATTACTACAAGACCAGAGGCCTAGTTGTATAAATCTCTAAGTGGTCACGGCTGAAAGTTAACCAAGGATAGAAAACTGAGCATTTTAATTGAAAGGATTGTTCTGATTTAAAGTGCTAGATCACGTTATAATTTCTCCACTACTGTGCCAGTCATATAGTATTTGTAGACTAAATTAACATCTCATTAGTAAATTCTAATTCAGTCTCAATTTATCTCTGACAGCAGGAAGTTGTCAATTTATTAGTTATAAGATTTACTTTTAAACAGTATCGTTTAGTGTATGGTTATTGTTATCCTATGTTTCACTTTACTTCTTTATTAAAATTGTCTAAATGAATTCATGTTTCATCTAAAGCATGGAGTTTGAACGTTTCTGGTGTTACTGATTACACTGATATCATTATTTAAATGTGTCCTATCAGTGTTATAATAAGTTGTTCCAATTTTGAGAATTGGATAATTATTTTCAGTACTTTCAATCGAGACAAGTTAGCCACCGTCTACCCAGCATGAGTTTCAGGGTACTCAAATGCTACCTCACTTTGCCAAAAGTACCCTAAACCTCCAAACACAACTCGTGAGTAGATGACGAACTCATTTATAGAAAAATCAACATATCTTAAGCGCAGGTTAAAAACTCGTTGTTAAGTTTAATTACTAGAGAATCGGCGTAAACGTTGCACAGTCTCATTGTTCACTCAATGGTCCATACGATCAGTGTTAATCTTTGCAGCAGTCAAATATGCAGGCAGAGGGTTGAAACAGTAACTGATAGCGCACACCAAATTTTCTGTTTAAATTCCAAATTATTTTATTTAGGAATATTTTACACTTTGTTATTTGCACTGGCTTTAATACTCCATATCATGCGTGACAAGCATTTACGCTTCCAAATTCTATACTGAAGTGGTTAACATTTTATACTAAAAAGTTAGGTTTACGGGCAGCACAACTATTAAAATATTCATGACCTTTAAATGCAGTTGATATCACGCTTCGCAGTACAAGACGCTCGCAGACAAGGTGCGCGCTATGTCGCAAACTTTTACAACACTTGAAGATGTAGGACTTGTAGGGAAGATACAGCCCGTACAGTACTTGCCACACCAAGATTAACTCATCTCATACCTGGTTATTTAGCAGTGACGTAGCAGCATGGGACAACATACAGCCACAGGCAATGTCGCAGGCCCCAGTGCCATAACAAGAGGTAGTGCACCAATAACAAACAAGGACAAATAAGGAAGGAATATTCAAGGTAATTTGAGGAAAATTTTGGTAATTAGAATGGGGAAACCTGAAAACATCATGAAAATCAGCACCACTAGGCTGAGAACTTAAACAGGCTGTCCAATTCTGTGATGAAAGAATTATTTGGGGAAAACTCAGGAAATTTACAAAAACGCAGGGAAGTAAGGTTGGCTGGAAGGTTGGGTACATGAACCATGGGAAAGGATAGGTTTAGATGAATACCAGAGTTTAGAGAACCAAAACTTTTAAAGAAAGGGCTGACAATATTACAGCGACAAGCATTAATAATAGATCCTCTGATCCATTTAAATAGAGAGTGAAAGGTGACAAAGTTTCAAGAGTAGATCGAGAAAGACTGGTCGAGGCAATAGGAGACCTAGTAGCAAAGAGCCAAAGGTAATTAGTTTTTTGAAAGAAGGGAAGTTCAAGACTCACAATTGATTTGTAACAAAGATCAATAATTAATTTTACAGGCCATTACATGGGTATCAAAGAAAGTAAAGATGGATGGGCAAAGGGTGATACCATGAGTATTACAATCGTCCGTCAGGTGAAAAGAGACTGTAGCAAAAAGTTTTTTTATCGGGGCTAACAATCAAAATGTCATGGGGGCAGAGAAAAATATGCCTGTTCAGACTGGGGTAAAGAAAGGGGACAGAAAAAATTCTGTAAATCTCAAACAAACTATCATTGTTAGCAAGGGGTTCATAATTGACAGCATTAAGAGACTTTCCAAAAATTACAGCTTGTCCAGTACTAAGCCCATAAAACATGTAAAGGTTATCTTGTCAAACAGGTGCAATCGTATACAAAGGCAAGGTAATCAAATGTTGAATTTTCTTCAATACATTATTAAAATAAGCAGCATTAAAAAAGGTAGAGCTTAATTTTCCATGAACAATGGCTTCTATAGCATTGTTTAAGTCAAAAAGCTTGAGTCTAGTATTAACAAGTGCTTATCTAACCTGTAAAAACATAGAATTTAAGTCAATCCTGAAACTCATAATCATTATTCTGTCCATCAATTCTTGCACAGTTTTATTTATGGCTTTATAAAAAAAATATTATAATGATCCAGATAATACGAGGCTAACTTCTGTATTCTTTTAGTGTTATTCAAAACACAGTCTTCCAGATTCTTACCGACTATGATATGATCTTCCAAATTTATTGCAAAAATCATCTTGTACGTCAGAAATGAAATTCAATCTTTTTTCCAAACAAGCACGGTCCTTAGAGTCTTAAGTTCCAACCAAGGTTTTCAGGATCTTCTTCGGGGTTGATAGGCATGGCTGGTCCACAGGCCGCTGCCAGAACTGTTGCTGCTGGTGAAGGATGCATGTTCTGGCAGGCGATGGTGTTGCAGTCTGGTGAATGTAGTAGCTTGTCTCCTAGTAGTGCAAAGGTCTCTACTTCCTCGAGAGAACAAGGAAACTTTGTATTTTTCTCATGAAGTATAAACACCAACGAGTAATGGCCTTATGACAATTAATGACTTGCTGGCATTGCTCGCAAGATGTAGGATTACTGGAGCTCAACCAGTGTAAATTGCAATCACAGAATTCTTCATAGGTCTTCAGCATACATCCATACCAGTACGAATACTGGACATTTCGTAGGCTAGGTTTCACATGCGCACAGTGGTTGGCTGGGTGGGAGCTCTCCATATTGGCATGGCGATTACTGACTGACTTGTCGCAGGTAGAAATGGGTAACAAGTTGCTGCACTGTGTAATTCCGCTAACTCAGTTCATTGCACATGGTGCACCAACTTGCTTCCTTGAAAATATGTAACTTACGACTCAGTAGCACAATGGGCTAGTAAAGTAGATATCGGTAAAAAAAAATATCGATGTTAGTTGTATAGATTATATTTAAACTATTGTTTTACTATATTATGTATCCAGTGAAAAATGTTACGATTAGCTAAGGTGTGAAATAATAAGTTCTAAGCACCCTGCATTACTTCTATGCACTTGCAGTTGTTTTGGTTTCTAAAAAATGCCACTTCTAAACGTGGTCGGCGAAGCATCTGTATTCCACTGCATGAAAAATATGGCAAAAGAAATGAGTTTTAACTGAAGACAAGGCTAATGTACCGAGAATTTAACAATTGATTTTTAGGCCTTTGTTTTATTAAATTTATTTTTCTACATTTTCCGAGCTACTTTTCTAACAGTCAGATTAAATTTATAACAATTATTTACTTCCCTCTACAACAATGGGTAAGTCGCCAAGGAAAGATGACATTATTAATAATGTTACAAACATGTGTTTATGTATAGACAGTTTTAAAACATTGAGCATCAAATTTAGATTTTAATGTTCTTACCTAACACAGGCACAAGCTCAGTATATAACAAATAACAATAGAAATTGCACATGCAACCAATGACAACACTTTTATTTGTCATCTGTGATGACTGAAGAAGGCGAAGGACTGTGCCACGCGCGAATGCCGATAGTGCACCATAGAGAAGTGAGTAGTGGGCCACTGTGCGGTTGTGCTTTGACTGCACCACACTTCGCTGCACAGTTATTTTCCGCGCCAGCTCAGCGACATGCTCGTTACAGGGTACAGTCACTATGCCTTGGAGCAATTGAATTTACACACTACGCCAACTCAGTGAATTGTACCTGTGTTAGTGCACCAACACCAGAAATTTCAGTGAGTTAAACCATGACTGCTGGCAGGTCTTGACTGCATTTGTTCTTATATGTCATATTTACATCATCTTATCAGTGACAGGATCAGACCAATGAAGTTGGAGCACACTACCATACATTTTCTCTGCAAACTATTTCATCATCTTTGCTTCTGGTTGAGTCACTGGAGGTTGAGTCACTGCTGCTGGAGTCCATATCGTGTGTTTCTGGATCCATAGTCCAAAAACAATCATGTTATAGTTCATTACTACTTTTACATATATAGCCTACAGATGATAGGCGAACATGGTAAAGTCCAAACACTTCTTCCTCCATGTAAAATGGTCGTATGTTCAGTTCCAGTACACTGTTCAGTCCAGCAAACAATTTCTCTGCTATCTATATTCTGCATTTTATATTCAGCCACTTTGTGTCTCGTTCACAAATTCTTCTTCAGAACTTATGACTAGACCGTCTACACTTGTAGGTAATTCGCTGTTCAATCTCAGATTTAAAAAAAAAAAACTTCACATCTTTCATAATTGTATGGAAGAAATCGTAAAAATCATAATAACCTCTGAGATGTTTTCATCATCGCACACTTGGACCTGCTCAAATTCCAATAGTGGTCTGAAACTTACTCTTCTGTAACCAATAAAATAATATTTGTGTGTCTCTACAAGTTCTGACTTGAAAGTTACACAATTATGCAGATCAAACATCCTGCTTATTGTCAACTCAGAGTATGTATACTCAGAGTACGCATACACATTGAAGGTAAGTGAGGTGCACATAGTCTCCCAAGTTGTTCTTCAGCGGTTTAATAGGCAGTATGATGTTCACCATAGCAGTGCTCGGACCTCCAAGTAATCTTGCAGCTGAATGGTCTTCTAATTCGTAAATTATTTGGCATGTACCCCAAGCATGACGCAGGGGCTCTTCTTTTACTACTTATCAGCTCACTGGTGGTGCAGGGCAGCTTCGAGTCTGGCCGGAGGTGGTACACTGGGCAGGTCACATAACAGAATAGTGTTGGAACCAAACAGGAGAATTTTTCTTCTTTGTTCATACTGACCCAATGTTCAAATCTGTTGCAGGCTTGTACCTCCTCTGGGAGTCCGGCTGGTTTAAAATGCACGAGGTGATATCCCACAGTAACATCACTGTATGTGGCAGTATTTTCAGGTCGTAAATGGGCAGACATGTTAGCACCATGAAAGTTAGGTCACAACTGATGCTACAGTCTCTCTCTCCTCCTCTCCCACTCTTCCTCCATTCCATCAGCTCCTGGTCATTGATGACTTATACTAAATCTCTTGATCAGTTTCGTCATCAACGTGACTCACTGTCCAAATTCCATTTTCTGAGAAGCAGGGCATTATGTCGAGGGCATATCCAATTCTGCTCACCAGCACTGCAGCGATGGCCCAGGTTCCTGTACATCATCTTCAAGTTATATAAAGCTGGGCACCCATACAAGGTTTGTAAATCAATAAGTGTAACTTTTTCAGGGTAGTATATTAGGAGGCACATCTTCTGATCGTATCTGGCAACAAAACACCCTCCTCTTTTCCAAAAAATTCTGTAAGTGGACTTTTTATATTATAATAGTCCACTTCACCATCTTGCCATCAAAGGCTGTGAAAATGTTTCATAAGCCATATTTTCATGGTTTTTACTTTTCTAGTCCAGCAGATGCCATGGACACCAAGGCCAGAATTTATGCCTGACTGTGCTGCCATTGACTCATACTAAACTAAGTTCTTTTGTAATGACTCCTACTTGTGAGAAGAATCACTGGATGCTTGTGAACATGATGGAGGCATAATAGGAACTGAGCTAGTGTTGCAAACTATATCAGTATTTTAACAAAATTGTCTCTCGCATTGTATGTAGCCAGGTGGTCTTGTATTGTGAGAGCACAGGACAGTGTACTGGCTGATATGTTATCAGTAGTGGTAATTTCAATTCTACAGTCAGTCACGCCTGTATTAATATGATTGTCTTGCCTGCTAATGTTATACATGGAGGAGAAAAATTCTTGATTTCATACATATCTAACGTCCATGATGGAGTGTGTCTATGATATAATTGCTGGTATTGTTCATACATTTGGTCAGCAAACATGAAGGCTCCATTATTGAAGTAGGTGTTCATGTCCAAGTATGGATGAAACTCCAAATTAATAAATACTTTGACGTTCTTGATTTTCACATGGTCGAACTTTAAATGATCTGCTTTGACAGCATTTTGCTGCAAGTTTGAAATGCTACTATAATTTATTTGGGCTTCTCAGCAGACAAACTAGACTTGACATTCCAGTTCATATTTTGAGACTATGGTAGACTTGGGTATGTTTTCATACTCCATGAACAAAATGCAATATCGATATTTCTACCTTTCTCCACAAATTTAAGTAATTTTATTATGCTCGTATGTATTTACCTGCACATGTGGTAATAGCCACTTACTCATTTGTATTGCTGTACCAGATCTTGTTTCGAGTTAATTATTATGTGCTAGTAGTCTTCTGCATGTCCCAACAACATTGACAGAGGGACATAAATTTCAAATCTTCCACTTGTATATACCAGTAATACATAATCATCTTTGATACTCCATCCAGCCACTTTGGCTGCAAGCAGTTGTTGAGTGTGAGCGAAAGATAATTATTCACGGAAGCACTCATGCCCACATCTCTAGTCTGGTCAAGTTCATTTCCATTCAGTTCACAAGATATTCTACTTATCATGTTTAGTATGACATTTCTAACCATCTCGGTTTGTTGCTGAAACTGTTCCCCTGGCCTTTTTAACTATCCCTCTGAACCTTAACTATGTGCTACATGGAAGTATGTAAATGTCTTGATTTTGTACTGGGATCCAGACATATGATTATTATAAGTAGGATCCTAGCATATACAGCAAATACAAATTCAGACCCATCTCTCTTTAAGTGTAAGCACAGTGTTATCTCATCACCTCTAAAGTTTTTAAGCTGTCCTTCTTGGCCGACTATGCGTACAACAATTTTCCAGGTACTATTAGCTTGCACAGGAGTATAAATAAGAGATTCCGGTATTTCCATGAACTTGAATCCGGGAGGGACTAGCACACTTAACTCATGTAACATATTACTAGGCCTGCCATCGTGAAATGAGCCACTGACCAAATTACAGTCTACCCTCATAAAATTCACAGGAATTATATTTACACATACTGTGGATTCGTCTGGTTTAACACCCTCGTACATCTTATGTTCTAAACCTAGCATTGTTGTGAGGGTATAAGGCTTAGTAAAATCAATGTTTTAACTATGAATCATCTCGCTTTTCAGGGTATTTGGATTCCCTTACAGTAAATATGTCACATCTGGTACCAAAGCTTGCTTGATGTATGCTGCTGTATAATTTATCTTGAATGAGCCCGTTTGAATGGTAACTTCTTCATCAGCTTTCACAAACCAAAACATAAAGTTTAACTCATCAATGTGTGGTACCGAGAAATAAGTTTGAAAATCACTTAGGGCAATGCTCCATAGCCCATCCAGTTCTAGAGGAGGGAAATGCACAGCCAGAAGTTCCGAGCTTTTACCCGTAAGTACCAAAGTAATGAACATGGCTGGTACCAGTACTTTGAAAGAAAGCACAGACAGAAGTGACCACAGTTCGAAGTGTTTGGCAACTGCTGGGATTTGTGATTGAATGCTGGTTTCATACCATGCAAATACTCGCACAATTGTAATGGTGGGGGAAATTACCAAAACTGTCATAATACTCTGCTCTATTTCCAAATTTCTTGGAGGTATCCTTTGACAGATTCTAAATTTATAATGGCCGATTCATTTTGTAAAGCTTGTGAGCTAAATTATCTAGCATAAATACGCCTCGAAAGTACAGAATTTGTAATTTATGAACATACATTTCCAAATCAATGTTTGTAAGTGAACAACTGAGTAAAGACTTTATGATTGCTTCTTCCCTTTGCCTCTTCTACCTCCCAACCAGCATGGTCTTAAAAGCAGTCATTTTCCATTTTATAGCCACTGGTGACTGCTTTCAACATGCAGTTTTGACGAACAGCTTCTTCCAGCTGTTTTCTTTGGTTTTTAGCAGAGTTTACTGCCCTCCGAAAGCTACTTCCTCTGCCAATCAGTCCACAGAGAGTTCCTAGTGCTGGCAGGATTAATGGTCGAAAACCACCAAAATTCTTTGAAGTTTTACTCTGAATCTTCATTTAAACTTATTGTTTCACTTCATTCGTGGTTTCTAGCACTTTGGTTTTTTTTTCTCTGTTTCATTCGCATGGTGGTTGAAAATGATTTGCTGCACTTTGTTCGCAGACCCATAGCTCTCTTCACTTTGGTTTTCAAGATCTTGGATACACTCCAAGAAGTGAGTCATTCGCCCAACTTGGTCTGTGATGATTTCACGATTTTTTTCTCTGTCTACAAGAACTTCGTCAGTAGTGTGTCTCCTCGCAGGCCTTGTGCAAAGCATTCATACCATAGTCTCCTCTGAGCAAATATTTCTTCATCTTGGTTCCTGGACCACAGTAATTGTAGCCTGGTATGTGAGGTTAGAATGGCAAGTTGTTTATAACTGCATTCACGAGTCCACGCCCGATCTTACCTGTACAAAGTATTACAACGTACTGAGCACAGAATGAGATGTCCTTTCTTTTGTCATAATAGTTACTTTGCTGATTTTTTAAAATTAGTACAATAATGGCTGTCGAATAAACTAAAACATATAAAGGTATGCGCTTAGAAACATTTTCAGTCAGTCTTGTACAGACTGCGAAAGAGTGAACATCGCTGGTGGCAGGGTGAAGTTTTTACCTCGAAGAAAGTTACATTTTCAAGGTGTAGCATCTGTGTTAAAGTTTTTACAGTCTTGCACAATATGTTATGACACAATGCTACAACCTGCTAAATGAAACTTTGAGAATGTAATTTAAATGCAAAACTTTGTCAGCATCAGTTTACAAGGAGTGATATTTTGAAAATACATTCTAATTCCTGCAGTGTTTATTCTCGGTAACCTCAACGTCACACCTCTCTGCATGGTCTGCACACCTCTCTGCATACTCTGCTCACCTCTCTGCATGCTCGGCTCACCTCTCTGCATGCTCTGCACACCTCTCTGCATGGTCTGCACACCTCTCTGCATGCTCTGCTCACCTCTCTGCATGCTCTGCTCACCTCTCTGCATGCTCTGCACACCTCTCTGCATGCTCTGCACACCTCTCTGCATTATCCACTCACCTCTCACCATGCTCCACATACCTCTCTGCACATTTGTATACCACTCTACATTCCCTGCTCTCCATTCCGCATGTTCGCAGACTGCTCCGCACATTCGCGAAATGCTCCACAAGAACCATATGCACCACAAGCACTGCATACACCACAAGCACAGCATACACCACACTCAATGAATGATAGAAAATACATTGGTGAACATTACATTCAGCTGGACATTTGTCTTCCTGTGCGAGTTAGCACGACAGAGACCAATATGTTTCATGAATCTCGACATCGTATCCGGCGGCCAAACAGCATTTGTTTTATTATTGCAGGACCTTTGAATTGTGGGAAGACATGTGTGATGCTAAGCTTAATTGAAGTGCCGAATGATCATCATATTTATTATGTGTACTTGTACTCGAAATCCTTAGATAAACCAAAGTACCAGCGCCTGGCTTATGTACTATGGGCTTTAGATGGTATATGTTTTTTCCATTTAGTGATAATAACAAGGTCATGCCACCAGGTGAAGCTGTACTGGATTCTGTAATTATTTTTGATGTAGTATGTGAGAAGCAGAAAATATGGGTAGACACGCGACAGTAGGTTCGTTTTACCTTTGTCAAACTTATCCCCATTAAACCAAACAGTTACTTCGCAATAATGCAAACATGTTCATATTGTTTCATATGGATGACTTAAATTTAAGTCATGTTTATTTCGAATATTTAAACACTGAAATAGCTTTTGAATGATTTAAAGATGTGTTGGGAAGAACCACATGGGTTACTTGTTATAGTAAAGACTTTCACTGTAGGTAAAGGTGAGGATTTTATCAGTTTGACATTGGATGCGAGAAAGATATAGTGTATATTATATCCCAATTCTGTCATGACAGTGGGATAAAATGTCGTACGGAAATGTGTCTGGTTAGTACGGCAGATGGTCACTGTAGTGCTAGTGGTAAACAACTAAAAATGTAGGTGAGCCAAAATATGATGGAGATGTAGCTGATATGTTTTACATAAATTCTCAAACATTGGATATTTTAACTTTTTTGCTTGCATCGATGGATAAGGTATCGCAGTAAGTGAAAAACCTAAGGGAATAAATTATGCCTGCTTTAAATGATCTCAATGCCAAAATCGAAAATAAGCCTATGCAAATTAATAGTATTATTAATAAGCAGTTAACTGAAGAACAACTTGGAGTAGTGTTAAAGAATATTGTGAATAATGAAAAATTCTGGTAATATATTAAACTTGAGAAATATAGCCAATGTTTTCCATCCAAAGAAGATTATAAACTATCATCAAACATGCCTTCTACCCTTGTTGTGCCAGCTAAACACAGGAGCTCAACTAAACTCTAATCCTCCATCATCTGGAAAGGATATGTAAGTATGTTGCACATTGTGATTGCATTCAGTACAATATCTTATTTCACAGAGGAACCACACGGAATGACTCAAAGTGAGTTATTGAAGAATTATTAAGTCCCACTCCTACTTAGGTAATTTGAGACATACGACAATGACAACGAGAGTAAAGACTGAACTCATAGCTACAAATCAAACAGAAGAAATAGAATTTGAAGCAGACAATCTGCCTTTAACTGTGTGAGCTCAGAAAAAAATTATTGCAACATATTGGTGACATGACCATTCATGCAAGTCCTAAACTTTACGAATTACTGTTTAAGAAGAAACCAGGTACATACCCAAACAAATTATTACAGCACTATAAACATTTACTGACTTCAAGAATAACGATGCTGTGACCAATGCATATAAAAATGAAAATCACTCGAAATTTGGCATTGTGTCTTAGCTATGTCCAGAGGTAGGATGTTTGTCTGGCAGTGGTCTAGAGCTGAAAAATAAAATTGAAAATGGATGGTGTGTGGATTACATGTATTGGAATCACCCAAATAAATTAGTGAGCCAATAGTGGTTACTCAAAGCTTCCTAGAGGGCTGGGAACAAGTCACTGTAAACTATATCACTGCAAATTTAGAAGCATTGCAGGAGGATATCTACATACAATAACATCTCATGCTGAAATTAAGCGAGATGTAATTATCAAAGATGCAAAGTACTTTACTTGGTTTACAAGATCTTTACTAGGCTGACTTGGTGGAAATAATATCATATGAGAGAAGGAATAAAGGATAGAAATACATGCTTATAGTCATTGATTGATTTACTAAGTATGCATTGGCAATGCATGTCAAGACAAAAAACTGGGAAATATGTGATTAATGCAATAAAAATGGTGTTGAATGAAAAAAATTGCCAAAAAATTTGCAAACCGTACTTAGCAAGGTCTTTACAATCTTTCATTTCGATCCTTAATGACCAAACATAAGATCAACCAATGATCTACTCATGGTGGAATTATTAAGACTGGGATTGTATAATGTTTCCATAGAATACTGAATGAAAAATTGTGGCAGGAATTTACTGCACATGGAAAATACAATTGGCTGAAAATTTTGCCTCAGATTGTTAGTGAATACAATCATGCAGTACACTGCACTACTGAAATGAAAACTATTGATATTAAAATTAATATAAAACACTTTATTACACACTGGGCTCTTTATCAAATATGCTCTATTGCCTAGATATCCTAACATAGTCTCCAACCTTTGCCTTGGGCCTTTACAGGACCTGGAGCACAGAATTTTTCAAAGTCGTATGCATATGCCATATTGAACCACAAACATATTATTTATAAAATGTAAGAGATCAGCCTATCCAAGGCAGTTTTTATGGTTAGGAGATATTAAAGACAAAGTATCTGCAAAATTGTATAGTAGAGAAAGTTTTGCACTGTAAAGGAAATAAAGTTTTGGTACTGGGGCTTGGTTTTGATTGAAGTCATGACTCGTGGATTCCAAAGTCCGATATTACGGACAAGTAGAGTTAGTAATGTGTCATGGCATATTGAAAAATGTGTGTTTACACAGCTATTACTCATAGAGGTTGCTTACTCATTTATTAATTTATCTTAGAAGATGAAAAATATTGATAAGTGGGAGGTACAAATACAAATGCAATTTCAGACTGGATTCATTTCACTCCAGATGTCCAAGCAGGGAACAGTTAAGTCGCCGGGTGATGGAGTATCAGGTCTTCCACTTTGGAATGATAATACCATGGGATCTCTGCCCTCGCCTGTACCATCGAAGAACTGCAGCGAAGAAAGGGATGCAGAAAGCTGCCAGTTCCTACAAGAACATTATGACATGGCTGTGGAGAGAGTTGGAGATATGGTGATGAGACTCCTTCGATGACACCAAGACTGCATCATTAGACATCTCAGGTGCATCATAGCATCATTATACGTGACATCCAGGACATGACCAATGCTGAAGTAGCACAACAGATGAAGAATGATCCAAAGTGAAGAGATTGCAATATTAATTTTTTTTAGAAATTCATATATTTATGTACAAATTAATAAGTCTTGTATAAAAATAATATGTCATCAAAATCTTGCCCATTTTTTTTTAATGGCATCAGATGCAACAGTCCTTTATTAGATATACACAAACAGGAACCCAATGATACATACGAGAGTAGAAAAAAAATAGGTTCCACATGAGGTAACTAAATGAAAAAATTATATACATGTAAAATACATGATGACTAGAGTGAAAGGAATGAGGTAGTTAGGTTAGGTCAAGTTAGGTTGGGTGAAGTTAGGTTAAGTGGTGTTGATAACTAGTAAAGATTAGAAATTAGTGATTAAATTAAAAATATTCATAGTATTATACAAGACGAAAGATATTCAAAGTACTACACAAGTGTGGAACACAGGTGACTACAAGTACTACATGATTGATAGGTTATGTTAGGATAGGTTAAGTTAGTTTATGATAGGTTAGGTTATGTCAGGTTAGGTTGATACTGAAGTTAGGTTAAGTTAGGTTGAGTTAGGTGAAGTTAGGTTGAGTTAGTTGAAGTTAGGATGAGTTATGTGAAGTTGGGTTGTGTTAGGTGAAGTTAAGTTAAGTGAATTTAGGTTAGCGTTAAATGAAGTTAGTTTAGGTTAAGTGAAGTTAGGTGGAGTTAGGGGAAGTTATGCTAAGTGAAGTTAGATTACGTTAAATGAATTCCGGCGAAGTTAAGTTAGGTTAAGTGAAATTAGTTTTTATTAAGTTAGCTTAGGTCAAAATATGCTAGGTTGTGTAAGGTTAGGTTAGGTTCGGATATGTTAGGTTGAGTTACATAAAGATATTATAGATTATGTTACGTGAAGTTATGTTAGATAGGGTTTGTTTTTTCCTAACTGTTATGTATGATTAAGGGATGGTGTATGCCGATAGGACAGAAGGAGCATGGGAAGAAATTTACATGACCCGGCATAAGTGGTTTGTCTTACATACAGAGTAGGAAATATTCCGCAATCAAAATAGAGCATGAAATGTTTCTAAGCAGACCATGCTGTCATGATGATGGGGTGGAGTGAACGACTAAGTGGAATGCAAGTGCATGAAAAATAGGGATGGAATGATATAGCATCATAAAATAATATTAAAGATTGCAGGGTGGCGTGAAAGCGACTAAGGTGAAACGAAAGTCAGTAATTGGGAAACAAGATGACGGAAATGACATTAAAGGTCAAAGGTAATGGATCCGGATCCGGACCCTGGACCCTGCGCCAGAATTGGCGTAATCCCGCTACTAGATTACATGCGAAACTACGATAGAGTCATACACTGCACTTTGCTATGGGGTCGGGTCCAATGAAATTATAGGATCGCCGCTTTAATTCACGTTCTGGCGAGTCGCCGATGGAAAGACTGCACGCCAGTTGAGCGTCTTGCGAATAGAAGCTATACTGCTGTACAGATGCCGGTCGACGTCGCCCGTAGCGCGTGGTCGATTTTTGCATCACTCACACAAACATACCCATCACTATGCGACCGCCTAAAGCCGTACTTAGGTACACAGAGATTAAAATGTATCTTATTCCAAACTCCAGCCGCACACGTCAGTAAAATGATTCCACTGACGAGCAACATGTTTGGACGCCGCTCGGAGATCAGCGCCTGGTGACTTAATTGCTAGTCGGCATCCCAGCCAATAAGGTTCATTTTGCAGCACGCAGTAGCCAATTAGGCACAAGGATCATTCCCAGAGTGTCGCGCAGCCAGTCATTGAATGTGTGCGCCCACATCAAAGGAACCGCCAGGCAGTTTCGCCTCTGTGAAGTTATCTACTCTGCGGCTAGAGGGCACGGCCGTCCCTGCCTCGATGCTCCAGATACCAGCACTCTACTGCAATACTCCTTGTGTGGGAGATGACGTGAGTGGACCCGCTTGTTTTATACTTTTACTCTTCTAATTTCTCCAGGCTACTTGGCCCGCAACGCTCCAGTCTCCAGCCGCGCGCAACTTAATGGATTGCCTACCATCCTCGCTCACCAACTGCAGTAGCATGATCACGCATTAGATAAACACACACAGACGAAATATCATGGCGGATACTTTGATGTGAGCATACCCGTTCACTGACTGGCTGTGTTTAGTATATATCTGGATAAGCTAGTACTACTTTTCATACTATACTTAAAATATCTACCTAGAAAAAAAAATCATTTATAGACCTAAACTTAATAATTAAATCCAATGATTTAGATGTAAAAAGACAGGGCATTTAACACCGCTTATTAAAAGACAAAATTATTTTCTATCAATATGTAGTTATTTGTAAATTTAATGTGTTACTTTTTTTTTGTAATGCTACAGGAGGGAACACAATAAATGTAAAGTTTTTTTAATAAATATTTTAAATTAAACCTTGTCAGTGCATTTTTTAATTCGCCTTTATAATATTTTTAAAATTTATTTCATAAATGCTTTTTTTTAATTCACCATTAACTTAATTGTTATTTTTATTTAAATTGTACTGATAGAAAAGCTAACTAAATATTGGTTTGTATAGGGCAAAAAATACACTTAGTTGCCTCAAAAAAAATATTTCGCTGAGCAAACAAAACTTCAAAATCCAATTTTTTTTTTTTCATTTAAAAACAACAGGCTTGAACTAAAAAAAAACCTTTGCGCTGAGCCAAAAAAGTTACACTGCCGACGAAATATTTTGTTGGCTCAACCGTATATATTTGCTTCGCCACTCATTTGATTGCCTTCGTTCGAAAATACAGCTCGATAATTTATTTGTATTATTTATGACGATAAGTATAGTAACATTGTTTGTTAGTGTATTAATCAGTGCTTCATAATTGTATAAACATCCTAACTAAAAAAGTTCAACAGGAAATTAAAAACGCGTTTGGCCTGAATCTTCGGAATGCTTTTCATTCCGTCTGAATTTTGTAACAGGCTATTTTGAAAAATTCTAATCTGGAATGAATACAACCCTGAAATTAAAAAAATTGTACATTTTTTTAAGAGAACAACTAGTAGAACACATGTTACACGTTGTTAGTTTAGGTATTTGATTCTATAGACTTTTCACATTAAAGTAAGCATTTTTGAAACTAACCGTTGGAAAAAAAATAACTGTACGTCACTGCGTGTATTTCAACATGCGTATTTATTGGAATGACGTCCGTAAAATTGGCAACAAGATAGGAAAAGTAGTTCCATGTCTTAGCGTTGTATTAAAAGTGTGACGTTGACGTTTTAGGACAGTGAATTTATCTAATGTTTTCTTCTCTTTGTATTATGCGCTTGTGGGTACGAATTAACCCATGAGTAATAAATTTACATTTTTAATAATTCCACGGTTGCTTGGTTAACGCACGAATAAAGTGGCGGGGGAAACGACAATGTTAATTAATATATTGCGGAAAGATGCAGGATTTGGAGGAGGGGGGAATACATCTTAAATAAAGTTCTCACTTTACCGTGAACAGCCTATATAAGCTTTTTTTTTTTTTTTAACAAGGTTGACATTATTAAAGTTTACAAAAATGTAATGAATATTGTAAAAGGCAGTAAATCCTGTGTACCTGCCATAAAGTCTTAGAGGTTCACAGATCTGGAGGTTATTGAAGTGTCTCGCCGTTCCTGTAACTCATCGTCCCCCAGCGTCGGAATGTTTTGACGTTTCTTCCATGTCTGCTCGTGACGTTTTTAACGAGGCAAATCCTTCTACTTCTTGCAATGAAAATCCCCCTTCACAGACATTGACGGAATTGTTCATCGGGGATTCTGATTTCGAGGATTATTGTCCTGAAGTTGATTATGAACACATACTAAAAAAAATCCTATCAAAGATTTTCGTACAGCAAAGAACATATTTTTTAAGGCTGTTTTGTTCACAGTAAAACAATATTGCTTTAAATGAAAGAGAAGTTTAAAGAATTACGTGTTTGCTGTTAAAAAACGTATTCTTTACACGTTTTTGTTTCGTGTCAACATTACATTCCTTTATAGCATAGTAATAAACGTTCTTTGATTTGATTCTGTTCACAGTATAGAAATATTACTTCCATACCATAAGTAGCGGTTTCGCAGTTATTCATGTTTGTTCGTCCTTCGTTGTAGTTTCCAGTACGTAACTGCTGTCCCGACGTAAACATTCATACCCCAATATATCCTGTAGTTACGGAACTACAACTGAGCAAAAGTACAGTACTCTTCAATACGTTTAATATTATTCTGAAGTGCAGTGATTCTGCAAATCACTAGCCTCAATTCGTCCCATGAGGTGACATTGTATTATGACCCATGTTACTACCTAAAATAACGCATGGAAATTTTGAACCCAAGAACAAAAAGGGGTCGTTTGGTGACGGGGTTGTACTAGCAACATGTTGGTTGCGGTTCGGATCTTGCAGCAACCAAAGTTTATTCTTCAGTCAAGATAATGCTGAAAGAGTTGTTACAACTCCGCCAATTAGTAATAACGTTTTGTTTTCCAGGGCCGCATTGGCTGAGCGGTTAGACTGCTCGCCTCCCACCATGGTGAACCGGGTTCATTCCCCAGGCTGAGTCACTCCCGGAGTTTCGCAAGTGGGAATACTGCCGGACGATGCCACTGGTTGGCGGGTTTTCTCTGGGATCTTCTGTTTGCCCCTCCCTTGCATTCCAGCGCTGCTCCATTCTCAACTCATTTCACCCTCATCGGCTCTCAAGACCTTGTTTGTTAAGGGCCGCTTAATCCCTCAATCAACTCAGAGCACAAAGTTTCTTTACAGTGTAACCGATATTAACACAAAGACGTCTGCTGAAATATTGTAATGACAGGGTTAATTTATCATAGTCATTACAGTATAGATCATACGAAAATTGGATTTGGCTGTGTTGGGGACACGGCCGTTTGTTCTGCGTGAATACGTCTACGCTGACGCGCTCAGACGCCTTGATGTTTATTTTACGTTCCCGGCACCGCTTCACTAGATCATATGGAGTTTTATGGGTATCACTGGATTGCTTTTGAAATGCTTTTTCCAGACGTATACAATTTCCGTATTTCGACTTGGCTTTTTGACGAGTATAGGCCAAAATGGTGTTAAGTTTTCCTAATTCTTTACATTTATACGCATACGATTTCGTCATAACCACGGCACACAAATGTTTGTATACACGCAATCGATTGATCTTGCCGAGAGCTGTCGATTGAAACGTGAACGAGCGTCGTAGCTTCTCCTAGTCAAAAGTTATACTACGAAGAAGTTATGAGACGCGGCGAAACGAACTCAAAATTGCGACCCCTCCCCCGCCGCCCCCTTGACTCGCGCGATGCTTCACAGTCCTCACTCAACGTAACATATTCTTTGATCCTTCGCAATCTAGTGGTGTAATTGAATTTTGGATGTAGACGATAGATTCGGAGGTGCAATGCCCCCGATTTTGTTAACATGGGATTTTCTGGATTGCCTCCCACTATGGTTTGCAAATTTAAAGACGTATTCACGTCGAGATTATGGTTTTATCAAGTCTACTTTGCAGAGTTTCGTATTTAGCGAAATGTTTTTTTTGAGGGAAATTGAAGTGTTGCAGCAAGAAAGATATTTTACCGTGCATCCTGTAGATCGTATGTGGCCAAAACATGTCCGCCTGCCACTGGCGCGTGAAGCAGTTAGTTGCGTGTTGTCATTATCTGTACCCCCGTGGCGAGAGCTGCTCGCTAGAGATGTATCCCGAGGCGGCTGCGTGTTTGACTGTTGGCCCACTTAATGGGTAATCTCTACAAAAACTAACAGTTCCGTGACCGCTGGGTTAGTCTTGCTTTATTTGTCTATTTGTGAGCTCTAGGCCACGCCGTCGAAACACGGGCGCCGGCTCACATACTGCGTGAATGTATGTATGTGTGTATTTATATATATATATAATTTTATATATATAATTATCACATTTATAATACGTATTATAAAAAATCTAAACTTTTAACAAAACATTTTTTTACCCATTGCGATTATTTTAATCAAATATTTTTAGTCTAGCCCCGGTTTCTTCACACTTGTATAATCAAACCTTTGAACAAATATCATTCATTCCATATAGGACGTGTTTAGTCTTTTTCGAAATCTGTCCCTATTATGAGCGTTTTATATGTGTCTGAACATAAGTACCTTATTCTTTTAACTTAAACTTTTACTTATATATATATATGTGTGTGTGTGTGTGTGTTTTCTGGCGAGCCCCCAAATCCCGCTACGCCAGCGTGAGCACCTTCACAGTTCTGTATGCCCTCCGGCATGCATGTTAGTAGCTAAGACGGTTGGAGAATGGGATGCGTCTCAGGGGAAGCCCTTTACGCCTTATGTCAGGGATAATTATTATAATGGGTGCATGCATCTCGGCTATAGAAGGGTTGTCTGGTGCCATGGCCACAATTGTAGCCATGGACACACCCCGAAAGAAGAAGGGTCTAGGTGGAAGGGCATAATAAACCAGGCAAAGCGGAGAGGGCCGTGGAAAATCTATGCGACAGTCGCGTAGGACAAAATTAATTTCCTTTGGTGGGATTGGGGCTGGAGAATGTAGGGTAAGTTATTAGTTAGCGAAGATAGACTTTTGTGAGTTTGGTGCGGGGTGATATGAAATGAGTTCGTAACTGGTATGTAACCAGGGTCTCACTATGTGGCCCTGGGGGTAAAAGGGGGGGGGGGTGCAGAACTGAGCCACCCACCCGACAGATGCGAGACATCCTCTGTAACACAGAAAAAAAAAGAGTTATTGTGTTACAAACGTGTGTAGGTAATGGCCAGTAAAAAAAGTTCGTATACTTACAGAAATGTTATCAAACTGAGTGCCTAGGGGTGTGGTGCATTGTCCTTTTGATATAATTCCCTAGACTCGGTTAAGCTTTGTTTGCATGAGGTGGAGGAATATCCATGAAGTAGAACTTATGCAGCAGGGCTGGAAAAAAGTTCGTATACTTACGGAAATGTTATCAAACTGAGTGCCTAGGGATGTGGTGCATTGTCCTTTTGATATAATTCCCTAGACTCGGTTAAGCTTTGTTTGCATGAGGTGGAGGAATATCCATGAAGTAGAACTTAAGCAGCAGGGCTGGATAAAAGATGGAATTAACCGTGAATGGATTATAGCGGATTATTTTTGCACAGCTGCAGCGTTAAAAAAAAAAAAACTTTATTGAGTGAAACCAAGTTTGTTTTTTTCGCCCAAACAAATTAATTGGTTGTACACAGGCAACCTATTATCTTGTTGTTGAAACCAAATTATTTTGTTGTTCTTATTTGGTTTTCCCAATATGTAAGAGTTGGTTAGCGAAACTAAAGTGTTTTTTTTACCTCTTACGTAGATTAAACTGCTTAACTATTTAAAAAAAAAATAGTAGAGCACAAAAACGAGTTCTAGATCCTGGCTATTCGCACCCACACCCTAGTCCCTAGCAATTTCAGCTGAATAGGCTACTGGAGACGAGATAATGTTTTTTTTATTAATGCATTTTAAGTACAGGACAACACACAAACAAAATATTTCATGTTTTACAGATAAAATGTTTAAATTCTTTGTTGAACAAATTTTATTCGGATGTTTATACCAATACCAAGAAGCAATACATGAATTAATCTACACTGGAACTATCCTCATTGTCACAGAAATTTCAAATAAATTCTCGAGCTGTATTTTTGAACGAAGTTAATCAAGTAAGTTGCCAAACAAATAAATACAGTCGAGTCAACTTACTATTTTGTTGAAAGTCTATTTTTATTGAAACAATATCCACAGATTATTTTTAAATTCATGTAGGCCCTATGTGCTTGGTTAAATGAACAAAATTAATTTCGTTGCCCTTCAAGTTTGGTTCACTCAACAAAATATTTAGTTTCGGCCAAACACATGCTGGTATTTTGTGGCTGTGGCAATCCTTCCTCTCAGTGATGTGTTTGCACAATGTCTGAAAGCTACTGTGTGTATAGCGACTTCGCTACACCTACCGAATTATTGATCAGTTAGACGCCTGAAGAATGGGAGTTGTCTCTGTGTCGGACATTTGTAGTTGTAGCTTCTCGAGCTTTTCTGAATAATAATAATAACAAAGATATATATGTTTGAGTTTTATTTGTTTTCTGGAGTGTCGTGATGTCTGCAGCAAAAACGATTCTTTGAAAATAAATTTTACATATTTTTCAACCAGGTAACAGTGTTCTTTAGGCATCAATTCATGAAACAAATCAAATGACTGTCAGAAATTTAACCAAAACGAGAAGAGCTATAGTTCCAGTGATTTAATTAGCAAAGCCACTTAAAAAATATCCTACAATATATGGCTAAAAGTCAGTGGTAATCATTGTTTATTGTTCCAAAGGCTTGCGACATGTAATTAATAATATCTTTATCCTCCCTTTGCTGTTAATTCAACGCTAGTCCTTAGTGGTAGGGTATTTAATAATTATTGGCTCACAGCTGACGGGATTTATTTCCATTATTCCTGTAACATGGTGAGTAATTGCTGATTGTCTTATGGTAGAATAGCTGTGGCACTCACACGACGCTCCAACTTATCTCACATATTTGCTGTTTGGCTAATGTCGATGATATGAATCGACCAGGTAAACATTCCACATTATTGTATAGAGAAAATGCTACGTAAATGACTTTGTAGTGTACAACACCGAATTATTTTGATGATAGAAATAAGGCGTATTCCAAACTTTTAGCACAGTGTGGAAAATATGTTATTTTTCAAAATGTCGAAACACAGGCCGGAGTTCGTCGATACACATATTAGAACTATCGGTCAAAACGCAAGACACAAACCACGAGAAACATGTCCAAACACACTCACTATTACCACTTCAATTTGGTGTCAAGACAACACGTTAAGGTGAATATCATTTAGCAGGCGTTTGCCAAGCCCATACACGTCCATCTGAGTGCCAGATGACTCCAAAATACATTTTACTGCTCTCCACGTTCAGTGTGCCTATGTTGATTACAATATTTGAAGTGACGTCGGGCATTGGCGCGTATAGAGAGTATGGAGGCGGCTCTTAGCATCGAGGTGAGTATGAAGCAGTGCCGGAATGCAAGGACGAGAGAAACGGGAGATCCCCGAGGAAACCCTCTGACCAGCGGCATCGTCCTACGCGATTCCCACATGCGAAAATTCCGGGAGTGACCCGGCCGGGAAACGAACCTCCAGCCGCTATGGCAACCATGGCTCCTATTGGAGCTTATGATCGTTGGATTTCTTGCCATGAAGGTCAAGTGCCATACAGTGGCGGATCTTAAGACCCATTAAGGAGGGAGCTACTTGAAGGGTGGGGTATTGTGAAAAGCCTTTCAATCACATGCCTACAAGTATGTTAAGTTTTAATGCATCATATTGAACTGGATACTCAGTGAATAACGTAGCTAAATATATACATTTTTTTAATTTTCATGCTGCAGTGCCTACTTCAAATAATAATGCCGTTTTCTTTAGTGTAAAATAAAGCTCAAATGATAGGCTTTTGGGTCCGCTCCTGTGCTATCGCCTTTCAGCAGGAAATCCTATCGCAAGACTCACCACCTGACCTGCTAGGGAAGTTATGTACCATCGATTATACATCTGTCTGATATCTGGTTTACACCACATGCTTGCGGGATTCGCCGGTCGCCATTATTTAGGTTCTTGGGTCTACCAGAGTGTTGCGTAAGGCCAGAGCTGCTATGAAGTTTCCATTTGAAAATGGCATCACTAACAGTGGGCCAAGGAATGCTAAACTATTCATAAATCTCTCTGACGGAATGCTCATATTTACACAGACTGCATGCTGGCATTATGTTCCGTACGGAAATAAGACATACGTCTGCAGACCAGTCTTTGCTACGTCTTACAACGCCTCTCGCATTTTTCAAACATTTTTAAAGTTATTCAGCGTAAGTGAAAACTGCTTGAACTGTTTATTTAAACGGCTATACCTTAAGGGGGCTATAAAACTGCGTGTCCAAGGTCAAGAAGTGAGGGAGCGATACGGGCGACACTAACACGCACGCCTAGTGCCTCGTCGCTCCTACGCGCATGGCGTGCAGTGTTTCCGGCGGAACACTGTACTGTGCAAATTACATCTGTAACATAGGGGTTTTATTACACGTGATTAAAGCCCACAGATTAATCTACGTTCGTATTTTTGTGCTTTTCTCTTGCCGCTTAATGAAACTACATAGGCAAGCTTTAAAAATGCGACATTTGACCATTTCACTAATTTTTTTCTCCAAGAATACACTCAATATGATCAAAGTAAAAAACGAGGGCCATATATAATTTTTTTTTCTTTTCTCACAAACGTTCATATTTCCAGAACTTTTATTTGCCGAGATATGCGTTTACGCGCAAACAACGATTTCACAGAAAACGTTTCAGTACATAGGACTCTTAACGTATTGTCACGAATATATCTACAAATCTTCTGTGCCGTCCTAGATCTAATGTCACCGCAAAATTTATTATTGCAAGTTCACCGCTTAAGGTCCCTTAGCTAAAACCGTAGGACGTAAACCTCACGTACCAGTTCATTGCTATTGCGATTAGAGTAATTTGACTCATGTGCCAATATCGCCCTTATCTCTCCTCTGCTTTGGTGTCGTAAACTCGAAAATTAGCTCGAGAAAGTTGAGACCTTTAATGCTTTTCAAAGATCGCATTTATGTTTCAATAACGAAGTTTATGAATTTACGACAAAATATCGACTTTCTTTTCTGCCCCGAAGAAAGATTTATATTGAATTATTCCACGGTTTATTAAAAATGATAATAGGTGCAACTGTTTGCAGCGATACACGTATGACAGCTGGGAAGTCCTTTAACTGACTTCCAGTGGCTAGTATTCCACGGACTGAAAGCGCTGAGTGTAGAAACAAGGCGGCACAGTTTGTGCGCTCTTCAAGCCACAATTAATCCTCCAGAGCAGCGCCCCTGCCGGACAAGTCACGAACTAGCGTGGTCAGCTCTGCGCTCGTTTCGAAACCTCACCGACTTAATAACCGCGCCCGATACAAAACCGGCCACACCTCTCCATGGAAGAACTCCCACGTTGGTTAAGCTAAGAGTAACCCGCTCAAGTGCAGCATACCCCGAGGTTACGCACTACCGAGATTTAAACGGCATTTGGTAATGACGTCTTAAAGGTCAGCATATTCAGAATATCTTACCCTAAAGTCAACTCTATTATTTTTTAAAAAGGCGAATCGTGTCTAGATGCTCGCGCGATAATGTTCTTTCGTAGTCTGCTTCGTGTCGTTCATTATGCTAAACGACTCGAGCCTCTTATATATAATTGTTCCCCCCCATTATATGGGCATAAAGATGCAAGGTGTGACGAGGAAATTAGGCTGGGTCCTACGATGACTGCCGCCTACTCCAGGCGAAATCAATTTACGTTGTTTGTTTATGGTACAAGCTTTCGGACGAAAATTGTTTCCGATTGACGGAAATATCCCGCGCTTGTAAGACGGATGCGAAGACGACAGCAGCTACTCGTCATGTCTGAAGATGAGACTCAGCAAAGAAGCAACATTGTGAGGCGACGTTCTAAACGCCTCCAGACTTCCGGTAGTAACATATTTTCTCTCAAAGAGCTTCCTGATTACAGAGTTTGTCAGCGCAAACTTGTCAGGCACCTTAACATTTCACTTCTGCTGTAGCTACGACACTGAATTTGCTGGAGAATTTGGCTCGGGTGGTAATGCTCAGACCATAAGCGTCGATTTTCCACAAACGATAATACTTTTCAACGAAATGCGTAATTATGTGTGGCTGTCTTCTCTTCGCAACTCCACTAAACAGATAAAGATAGTAATAATTTTCTTGAAAATTATGTACTTTGGATAATATGACATAAATAAATAAAACGAGAATGACTTTAGTAAAAGGTAATAATTCATATCTAATAACTCTATGTTGATCCAATACCAATTTCGTGTTGTATAATTACTCATTGGTGATCTTGTTTACTTAGTGCACGACGGAGAACAATAAATTGTCTACTAAGAATGTTGTGGATTTCCAAATTTAAAAGAAATCATGATTGCGTACAGCGTAACGACATGTAAATACAGCATTTATATCACATAAGTAAACCTACATATACTTAAATATATGTGTGCAGATGTATACGGTCGAACATTTATATAATTGTATATATATAAATATATAGACACACACACATACTTTATTAGGATTATTTGTACGAGTATCAATAGAGAAATTATCATAACAAAAAGCATAAAAAATAAAAATATAACTGAGATTGAAAACGTTACTTCATGTTTATTTAGTTAATTTATTTTATTTACTTCCTTTGGGATTACGAATGGCAAACAATTATTTTACCATCATACTTTAAGATTCTCTTAACTTCGTTTCAAATTTCACCACACCTTTTAGTATAAAACAGTTTAAATTCCAATAAGGATCGTAGGTTTGTTCATAAGAACAATCATACAAGAAAGGTCTGTATTTGAACCATAATTAGTTTTTAAAACGTTAGACATGGGTAGCGCTGTGCAGAGGCGCCACTATATTTCCAGAATGAAAACACATTCAGATGCCCAGACGTAGCTTTATAAACAGACTGACATCCTCGCATTAAAACCACGATTTGCATATAGAGTTCGAAAGGCTTGACACTTTCTGCATACCTTGTTAATTAGTTTGTCTTCTCATTAATACTTTCTTGGATGTCGACAAATCGTTCTGACCATATTGCTGTCAACACTTATACCTTCAGCAAAGATGTGCGCTTTTCGACATAAATCAGAGGAAATTACTTTTTTTTTATGTGGGGGACTACCCGAGTCCAATAATTTCAATAAATATGTTCGCTTGGGCATTTTCATAGCGTTAACTGTTGCAAGCGTGAACAGAGTGCATTAAAACGATTCAGGAAACAGCTATCTGTCAAACTGCAATATTCCCGGATTTTTAATTTAGGATTTTTTAAAAACCAAAGCAAGTTAATGACAGAAAAACAACTTAGGAAAACTCAACGAGGAAAACACAGAGAAGCACTGGGGTGAAACTGCCAACAGCGTTTCGGAAACTCTCATGTTATAGTCCATACACATACGTGTTGAAAGTTTTCGGAAAATTACAAGAAGCCAATATCAGGATGGCCGTACCGGACATTGAACCCATATACGATCCTAGTGCCTTAAAGACCGCGTCTCCTTGTTTGTTAGCAATGCATGTTGTTACTTAATACCATAGGTTGTTCACGATAAAGTGAGCACTTTAAGGCCCTCCCAACAGGCATTAACTGCTATTTTATTGCAGCCTCAAGCATTAGATTTTCGTTGTGGTGAAATGCATACACTGTTTTTATTGCTCACGTTGCAATTTTTGTATTAAAAAGCAGCAGGAAGATGGAAATTGTTGAAAGGAAAAATTTATAAGGGCCTAAAAAAGTGCTCACTTTACTGTGAACAGCCTATACACATTGACAGGAACTCTCTACTGAGAAGCGTGGCCACTTTTCAAATCTGCTTCGCGGTGACAATTGCAAATGAACGAGCGTCGCTTCCAAGTTCATGTTTGCCATAGGACACTCTACTTACCATATACGTTAGCGGCATTAATTTGAACGAACCTGTTTTTTTTTTATTACTGGTTGAAGTTTTATGTGCTATTGCCACGGTTCCGTAACACGCTGCCATAATTCTATATGACTCTCCCTAAATCGAACCAGATATAGAAAGACTGGTTCTTGTAACACCTCAGAGTCTGATTCAGTCTGCAAGTACATTCCATATTATATGCGGTCGTAAAGATAGCGCTGACTCTCCCATTCTCCAGCGCGAGATCGAATGGTAGTTTAAGATCACGATACCCTGCTTCCATCCACATGGAGAGGAAATAAAATCCTTACTCTAACATGGGTTTGCTGGAACTCAATGCGAACCCCAAAGTTTTTTTAAAGAAGAAAATGTGACGAAATCAACAGCCATAGGTAAAGTTATTGTGGAAACAGCCATATTGGCTACCAAATACCGTTTATCAGGAGGTGATCTATTACGATCGTAGCTTTGGTCTTCGTAACAGCTGATTGTAAATTTTTACTACTTTACATAACGGATCACATTAAGCTACATATTCTAGAAGCAGAGCAGGGAACTATGTGTGTATTAGGCCCTACTAGAGTGCAAGGCGAAGAGTACACACGGCACGTATTTTGCGAGGTTGTGCAAATCATGGCTCCACAAATTACTCGCTCAGTTTATACCATGTACCATACGCACTCTTAAAAATTCCTCAGGGAAATAAAACTTGATGAAAGTCAGCTAGACCGCCAAATTGTCGAATTGTTCGGTAAACAAATTTTTCGTGTAAAATTCACAATCTTCTATTGTTGACAAAGACGTATGCTTCTTTTTTATCGAACTCGTGCTTGATATGGAAGTTTCGATATTATGTACGCTTTATTTCATAGGAAGTCCTTGTCAATATTCGACAGTATATTTGCTTAGTTGGCTGGGATCGAATATCGTACCGAAAATATAGAAAACTGAGTGGTTGTCCCAAGAGGGCTGTCCTTTTACTTGGCCCTACTAGCGGTGTTGTCAAAGAATTTTTGATATACTAGCAGAACTGCCCGGCGTTACCCGGGTATAAAAGTGAAGTAAGAATTGTTGATATACTAGAAGAACTACCCGGTGTTACCCGGGTATAAAAGTGAAGTAAGAAATAATCAAACTCCGTTCTGAGGGTTTGCAAACCAATATGGGCCCGGACATTCAGGGGTTTCTGGCCACAAATTGGGCCGCAGCCCATTTTTGGTCAAGTATGTTTAGTTGGGTGCTGAACAACCTCCCTGCACAATATGGTCTGAATCCGTCTGACGGTGTGTAAATGAGACACACTACCCAAATTTAGGAGTTTTGGGGTTCTCGAGCCCAATGGCGGAAGATTTAAATTTGTCGTGCCAAGTATTTTAAGTTGTGGTGGTGAAGGGTATTTAAAAAAATGGTCAATATCCGTCGAACGGTGTACAATTCTATAGGCCTAAGCAGTTAACAGACGTACACATATACTTACATGCCAATTTTGACATATAAAGGAAAACAGCGACTAATTCATTCACGTAAAATAAACGAAGTGTCATAAATAAGTGATTTTTCTGTGTACTTAAAACGATTAGCAAAGTGTTAAACATTAGCTATGTTAAATATGGAACATCCTCATTGCTTCTTAATTTATTTTGAAATAACGAGGTTATCGCTGCTCACAGTTATCAGACATTTTAGCCTACTTTGCGAAGAATATATAGGCTTATAAAGTCACTTTCTGTGTGTGCGTGTGTATGCGCGCGTGCGCCATTGCCCCCCCCCCCCCCAGGCCGAAAAATACTTTTGATTGCACGAACCTAATTTCACCAAACTCGCAAGGAAATACAACCGTATTTTATAGTTTTAAACAATGTCAGGTGATTATTTTCAAAATGGCGAACATAGTATCTTATTCAATATTTTGGGAACCATTAAAAGAATAAAAATAATCTTTATATGTAGACAGTGCATCTTATAAGCATTGGGTTTAAAAAGGATATTGTTAATGGTCCGCCATTTTGGAAGACAGCACTGAACAAATTAAGCATTTGCATTATATCTTGAAAGCTAGTCTATCGATTCTAGCCTAATTTGATACGAAGTTATACTAACGCAGCTCCTGTATACATATGCAATTTAATTGTATAGAATAATTATTTTCAAAATTACGGCCATACAAATGTTTTACGTTTATCTGCTGTATCTGCCATACTGTGCATCCGATTTCGACTAAACTTTGCTCGCTGAAAGTGTCTATTACAAGTATCATACATGTCGACACATAATCACTTCTTTACGCCCTTTTGTGATGTAGCACTATATCAAGAAATAAAGTTTTCATATATTTCCGGAAAAATTAATCGTTCCGTGCCAAATTTGGCAAGCAAGTAGTACTTCGGCAGGCACTGTGAATGGGTGAGACACCTATTTTCAAAATGGCGGCCATACAGACATTTAAGATTAGTATGATATATCTTCGAACCATATAATCAATTTCGACTTATATCTGTGTGCTGTCAGTATTTATTACAACCTTCAGATGTGTCCCTACAGTCTCTTGTGCTACATTTCGTTAGATAGCTCCTTATGGAAAAATGAGTTTTTCTTCATATCTCGGGAACAATCTAGAGATTCTTACGAAATTTGGCAACTATGGTAGGCCATATTAATTTATATGTTTTAGGAATATCAGCCATTTCTTTTCAGAAAGGTGGCTATATCTTCGAAACTATGTAAACAATTTCAAATTAACTCTTTGTAGTGGCTAAATCTATGAAAGCATCAAATGAATTGATATATTATCTTTTTTGCTCCGTCATTTTATGAGATAGCATCACATGCAAAATTGGGATTTTATATCCAGTATCGGGAAACAACTATATAAGTTCCACCAAATTGATGCGGCAAGGTATTTTCATATAAAGACGTCAGTGGTTAGTCACATACTGTATTTCCAAAATAACAGACATGTAAACATTTTTTTTCTTACTATGCTGCATTTCCCAAACAAGTTTCTTTTTTTTTTAGGTTTACGAAATATTTTAGCAACGAATATTACTCTAAACCGATCTCTGCTACTACATAAAGAGATATAAATACTCACTGATAAAATCGCATATTTAATTTATTTACATAGATACAGAATGTCTCAGAAATAATTTAACAAAGGCCAAAATGGTGTTCCGATGTTCTAAACGATATTTGCTAACCTTGTGTAAGGATAAAGACGCCCCGCATAACCAGTACATGTCTGCATAGGTGTGGTGAGTTTTGTAGTTTCTATGTTTCTAGAACTTCGGGATGTAGAAAACAGCACGTCCATACCAAGGGTAAGCTTGGTTCTAACTACTGTGTTACGCCAGTCACGTGACAGCATTGCGTGTGTGTGTGTCATGGTGTCCCAGGAACTTGGCAACTCCAGCACTCAACATAAATTTTCTGGTCTCTACCGCTCTTGGGACACGTTTCCGGTCAAACGTATTATATAATCGCTATGAACCACGGAACCCGCATCTTGCCTGTATAGCAGCAAGACCATGTTGCACATGAAGGATATTTATGGTCGACATTGTACACAACAAGTAACCAGTGACCGGTGTTTAGAATGTCTTCCTCGTGATAAATGTGATTCGTTGAGATTTTTGTATCTTTCAATTGTGAATGGTTAATGCTGAGATCAACCATTACGCAGTATCACAGAGTAGACGAGTACATGGAGAATAATTGGGCTGGCTGTTCCCTTGATGTGGGTGAACCCATCCACTGGTTGTCTGTACCAGCCTGTAGCCTGTGCCTGATTGACTTCCTCGTGCTGCCAAAGGCTTCCAACAGCTGGGCTACCTGCTATCAAGTAAGTTTCCAAGCGCGTTGTCCTGCTGATATCTCGTACATTCAGGCTGCTGTCGCCATTGCTCCATTCGAACCACCGAACATGCTTTCGGGTTTACCACTTATGGTATTATTATCTCCTTATACAACGAGTCACTTGTGCATGAATACTTAGGTAGTTAATTTTTCTCGTAAAACCAAACTAACAACGCCCGTAACACGCCCAAAATGTTTCGGTCATCTTTTTTTTTTTTTTTTTTGCTACACAATTTGCCGAATGATTTCCAGATAGCCAGGAATAACTAAAAAATCGCGAAACACCATTTCATTTTTACTGTGTCTCTACTCACAAATAAGTAATTCATGCCCAGCTCGCGTTTCTCCGCATTACGCAACACCCGACCACAGTAGGTTAATAGTCTTGTCTCGGAGCCTGACCTTCATCGAACAATACTTCGCCAAGGACACTCGCCATCGAACAGCTACTCGACCTATCGCGGCACGCCGTTAGGCGGCAACGCTGCACATCCCTGACAACTCCCGCACTCACTCACGCAGCCCCTCACTCAACTACCACCAAACACGAACCACCAGAGAGGCCACTGCATTAGACACGCACTTTATTACTGTACTGTCACGTATGGAAGCTTTACAATGCATACACAGAGCGAAGTAAAACGTCACAGCCTCCCCCTTAAAAGTGGCGTACAAGGCCAAAAAATTCACTCGGCAAAAGCAACACTCTGCATTCCATCACATTGCCTGTCGTATCTACTAACAAATATCCAACACAACAATTACAATGAAAAACAACACCTTAGAAACGTAATAAAATAAGTCCTACCAAAAAATCACTCGAAACACTAAAAACAACTAACACTCTCAATTGACAAAAAAAAAAATCTTAAATACATTAGAATGTAGATTCAACAAACAAATGGCCAGGTTACTGTTCCATTTAATTGCTCTAAGATGTCTTTGCCGTATATAGTTTCAAAACTGAAACATGTACCTTCCTATCAACAAACCCATTGGAAGAAATGATTTTACTTTATAAAGGCCATCATAAGCTAAGGATAACTTTGCTGGAATAAAATAAAATTTCTTGCTTTGTGTTTCTCTCTTACAAACCAGAACGGTTCAAGTTATCCTGTTCTTATTATATTTATCATAAATTTTCTTGCAGTTTCGTAGAGGGGCCTCATACACCTCCCTCCATATCTCGTGGATTTTCGCGCTTTGATCAAATAATCCAGAGAAGTCAACTCCCCAGAGAGAAAGTGAAGGGCGTGGAACTTCACGAACTAACAACACCATTGCTGTCGATTTCCCAGTGGCATCACGTAAGAAAGAATTTAAAGCAACATTCGATAATGCGATCTCATCATCCCCCTCCTCTGTTTATTTTTATGGTAAATGGTTAAAGCACCCTTCATACGGTTTGTTAGTCGCTCCACCAGGTTAGGGCAGAGGTAATACGGACTGGTGTGAACTTGTTTTACTACCCAACTGAAACAAAGGTAAAGTAAGAAGCATTTTCGGAGATCAACAGGGCTTCCATATATCGTGAACACCTCGTTTTCCATCCTCCCGCAGACACTGGCAGCTTCATATCCCTCATGGGAAACAGTATGGAAAACCCCTCAACTAACACCACTTGCACTTGATAGGACGACGTAGGGGACCAAAAACATCTATGTACATGTGTTGGCATGAACGTACTGGCGTTTCCACCAAATTTATCCCTACTTTGGTGTTCAAAGGCTGTTTCGCACATTGGTATTCGTGGCAGGTATTGACGTTTTTACTAATCTTCACATGAATGTTAGGCCCGAAAAAATCTTTTCGAATTTCAGTTCCGTTTTTCTTTTACCCACGTGCGCTCTTCCTGGTGAGTAGCGGAAATACCACAAGATCATCGGTCTTAGGGACTTGGGAACCCAGACAAGCTTTTGGCCCTTCTTTCCTCCTTAATAAAACACTCCCTTAACCTTAACCCCTCTGTAATTCTATACCTCACCCATGACTACCTTCTCTACGAGGTTTTTACTCTCAGCATCCTCTTCCTACCACTTATTCACATTACAAATGACTCAGGCATCAGATGTAGTACTTTACAAGAGGCCTCTACCCCAGGATCGTCGGGGACTTCAGGGGGCACCACAAACACTGAAGGACCGTACATGCGCGATAAAGCATCAGCGGCGCAATTCGCATTCCACTGCACGTGAATTATTTTAAATCTGAATCGGGTAACACATCACCCAACTCCCCAGCTTTTCCAATTGACGAGGATGCGAGAACAGCCAATAGAGTGCCTGTTGGTCAGTCATGAGATTAAATTTGGCATCTTCAAGGTAGGCCTCGTACGCACTATATCCCTGCTCCGTTGGAGATAATGTCTTACTAGCGTAAGCAATCGGCTTAAGTTCACCCTCATTTCCTTGTAACAATACAACCCCTAGCACCCGACTTCTTGCATCTACTTGCAGAACAAACCCCTCATCAAACTTTGGCAAATGCAGAACAGGAGAATGCGATATCTCATGTTTTAATGCCTGGAAGCTCCTTTGTTGTTCTTCCACCAGCCAAACTCGATCCCCTTCTTCTTGAGATGGTTAAGTGGAGTGCATACGGACGCATTATCGGGTATGAATTTGGAGAAGTAATCAAGTACATCAAAGAATCTCATCACCCCTTTCACAATTTTGGGAGCAGGAAAATTTACGATTGGTGCGATCCTAGCTGGATCCAAAGTTAAATTGCATTTGCTCACAATGTAAGCCAAAATTTATTTGTGTCTTTCCTCACAACACCTTTTCTTGATTTACCATGAATCCCATCGATCTCGGTTTCATCATAACTTGTTTGACATGGTAAACATGTTCCTCAAAGGTGTTAAAGTAGATAAAAATGTATTCTAGGAAGGACACCACAAACTTGAATTGAAAGTCCTCCAATATTTCATTGAGGAGTAGCGAAAGGCATTGGCCACACCAAAATGTGCTCCAAATGGCAATAATTCCCACTTAAAGTGGCCCCACGGTATCACAAAACTGGTGTAACATTTACTATCCTCCTCCAGCACACACTGATGAAAAGCCGAATTCAAATCAAATGCCATGAAGTATGATGCCTGGGCACAGATACTGAAACATAATTTATATATTGGGCATTGGAAAGGGATCAACTTTACATTTTTTATTAATCAGGCGATAGTTCAATACCAACCTAAACTTTCCCTGCTCTTTCTTTCTTACTACAAGTGCTGGCAACGAGTTAGGTGATATACTCCGTCTGATAATAGCTTGCCTTTCTAACTTGAGTATGATATCATGAAATGCTGAGAGTTTGTATGGCAACATTGAAATGGTGAGCATTTACCAGGGTTTTCATCTGACACTCGGATGGTGTATGGCATGAGCTCCCACTTGCCTAATTTATCTGTAACACATCTTGGGACTGGGTAATAATATTTTGTAAATGTTCCCTTTGACTACTAGACAATTAATTTCCTTGAGTCTTCGTGCTTGCAAATGCTTTTTAACTTCTTGACACGTACACTGCCCTTCAACTGTATCTGGTGTCCTGGAGCGAATCCCGAAATTAACTAATTTTGTTTAAAGTTCAGCAGTGCCTTGGTTTTTTATAAAAAAATTTAACCCAAGAACCAAATCACATATCATGTGTGGGATCACCCAAAATTTTCTAGTCCATGAAAATTTTAAGGTATTAAAGTGAAAGGGTACACACAATTTGACCTGAAACCCTTTACCGTTAGCAACCTGCAAGGTCATCCCCTCCTCCACCGAAATACAATGCTTCAGTCCTGGTTTCACTTTAACGAGCCGACTAACAAACTCTTGATTAATGAGCATGAGGACGCGCCTATGTTCAACATGGCTTCGAACTCATACCCACAGTAAACTGCAACCATAGCAAGTTGTTCCTGGTGCTTCTTCGCATCGTCCCCCTTATGTCCCTGGCGACAATATTTTAACTTCTTTAAGTTTTTTTGTTTGTTTTTTTTTTTATGTTAATAAAATAGGAAAAATTGTTTGAGTATTTTGTAAAATCGTATGGTCGTATTCTAAGCACTCGGGTAAAAAATGTGAGACATCCTGTGCAGTGACAAAAAAAAACATTATATCCAGTGTTCTTTAAGAGTGTGTCTGGTGTATGGAGGCATGCTAAACACTCTATGCAGTTCACGGAAATTCGGGCGCCAAGTTGAATAACATTTCTCTACATATTTATGAAGGAATATCTTTTATGCATTGCATATTTGTCTACGGTTATTTCTCTCCTTTTATTTTCGTTTGACGGAGCGCAACCAAACAATGTAAAGAAACATCTGATAAAAGTGAAAAACAGGTTTACTTATATCCATGATTGTCTCTTTTCGGAAATAATTTAACATAACTTTTCGTTTACAAGAGGTGAGAAAATGTGAAATCAGTGGATATCAAAATATATCTCAAAGCCACTAAAGTTAATCTGAAATATATATTTAAATAATCCGAATACAATAAGAAGAGGGTTTTCACATATATTGAATTATAAGATACCACATAAAATGCATTATTTCAAAACACATTTTAAACTATCCACTCCGCTTTTTAATCACAGTTTTAAAAAGGTTGATATCGCCCATGTTTTGTTAATTAATAACAAAGGTATTATTAATAGTCTGTGAAGAGCTTTGCCTTCATCTACCAATTGTATAACATATTTAAATTTTATAAAAATAAATGGTAAGTCATAGTGGTTTAAGTGATCAAAAAATTAAAACTTTTAACTAATCATGACAAGTTTTATCAGAGAATAGATTCGTATTCTTCTTAAAAATGTTTTACTTTCCCTGTACACGTGCTTCTAAATAATTGCAGCAATGTGTACATAGAAGTGCATGTAATCAAATGTATATCACAGTGGATAACTCGTAAATCGACTTAATAATTCCCGCTACAAACACTTACTTCAGTGCTAAGTAGCAGTGTTCCATTTACTTTCATTGGAGGTGTTGGAATGAAATACACGTTTTACTTTGTTGCTATGGAGGGTTACTAGTGCCCAGGTTACGGGAGTGCAGTCTTTCCGCACTTAAATTAATATTTTTGAAAGCCCGGCTTGTGATCTACTTTTCTATAGTTTGTATACTACCACCATAAGTATAAAATGTACATTTCCGCAACCCTAAGAACTTTATTAATGCTTCAGTGAAGATAAAACGTGAGATTATAAATAACCAAAGTATGTTACTTATATCCATTTTGTATTCTAATTTTACTGAAGGTATAAAGTAAATTGCACCAACGTGATTTGCCAAAAAAAATTCGAATTCAACAAAACATAATATTTTATCAATGCGCTGCCAACTTAACTGTGGGGCTGCATGTCACTGTGTGAGGTAGCTTGTATGCAGTTGGCGGGCAGGGATTTGTCTTCAAAGTTTGTTCTCACAAATGCTCGGACTACTCGTAGAGCCTATATCAGAAGCAAGAAGAGAAGCCTCAGAACCACGGATGACAGGGAGATTTACAACCTTGGAAAGGGAAAGGAAAACATCAAGAATAAATGGAGTGGGCGGCGAAGATCGAGTGAAATATTATGAAAACACCGGATGTCAGTTCTCTCATCGCCGGCAGAGTGTTTGCTGTTCTATACGACCGCGCGCGCCCGGAATAAAGAGGACCACTTTAAAATCCCGTAATAGATTTCTAAAGAGCCGCGTGGGTTTCCTTCGGCGACAGTTCACTACATAATTGCCACGCGGAAATTAGCACAGCCTAGTAAATGGAGTGGAGAGATCTGGGCTGCCCTTAAGAGTCGATGAGGGTGAAGTGAGGTGAGCGTGGAGCAGCGCCCGAATACAAGGGCGGGGAAAACGGGAAACCCCGAGGAGACCTGGCATTGTCTGGCACTATTACCACTTGCGAAAATCCGGCAGTGACCACGCCTTTGCGGGAGGCGAGTTCTCTAGCCGCTGCTACACCGCGGCCCTAATGGCTAGTAAGTAATGTGTCGAGTGTACTGTGGAATCAAAATATGAATCAGTGATTTTAGTCACTAATTATTTTTTTGAAACTTCAGTTAATGAGCGGTTATCTGTTGGAGAATCAGTGGATTGTGCCTAGCTTTACTACCAGGACAGTTTCATTAAAGAATCAGTAGAAGTCACTAATTAATCAGCAACTAAAGTGATAAGTAGGTAGCTGGGCTTAACGTCTCGTCGACAGCGAGGTCATTAGAGACGGTGCAAGTGTCACAGGAAACGGGAATTGGGGGAATAAATAGGAAGGAATCAGCCATGGCCTTTGTTTGGGACCCATATCAGCATTCACCTGGAGTGATTTCGGAAATCCGTGGAAGGCCTAAATCAGAATGGTCGGACCGGGAATCGAACCCGTGCCCTCCCGAACGCAAGTTCGGCGAGTTACCACTGCGCTACCTCGCTCGGTATAGTCAATAGAATTTCACTGATTAAAGCGAAGACATTTCAACAGATCTGCAGTCAAAGTCACTGATTTCGAGCAATTGTAATTATTATTTAATAGCGAGTACAGTTAAGGTATCAGGGAAGGGGAGAAGTTGAAAGAGGCTATCGAGAAATCATTCAGAGTATAAAACGAGAAAAAATAGTAAGGTAACCAACTTTTCTTCAAATTGATACGACTTCATCTTTTCGTTCTGGGTTTCCATAATTTGTTTTATGGTATGGATATAAGGTTTACATTTTCTTGGTGCGTGGGAGATGCATTAAAAAAAACCATCTTGAGATCAGTTACAGAGCGCTGATAAATTATATATACGGAATGATCCGCTTAAACGGCATACAATATCCCCTTGAATTATTTCTGGTCATTAATCACTTGCACAAAATACTTCAAGTTCAGACTTTTCTTTCTCTTCGCACAACGTTACTAAATAAAACGATGTCTATAAATATTAAATAGCATTTTAATCTCTTTCTGGGAGTGTGAATATATGTGGCTGTGTTATAGTATGTTTCATTCACTCTAGGTCCATGATGGACACTCATAACGCACAAACTAATCAATGGAATTCAGTTTTATTTATCTCTTTCAACCACTACATTTATTTATAGCTTGAGGGGTTGCAAATAAATTTTGTGATGCGTCCTGTACTTCAGATTACAAAGAACTTGTTTCATATCACAATCAATAAATTGTAGGCTTTTATATTCTGTGATAAGTGATATCGTAGATCAGTGGTATAGTTTAAAGGCTGTTCACGATTAACCAAGCACTTTATAAATGAACCTTTGAAATTCGCCCAGTAAAGTTGGTAACGATGAATGGAAAGTAGTTCTATATCTTAACGTCGAATAAAAAGTGTTAGGTATCCATTTGCGATAACTTAAAATAATTTCATTCTATATCTCTTTTTTTTAATGCACAGCAGTATAAAAATTAGCAAATTCGTGAAGCATTTCCTTTTCTAATATCGTTACAGTTCCACTTCACCGACGCACGAACAAAGTGACGAGGCCCATGAGAATGTTAAATTTACATATTGCGTAGGAATACACAACGTGCATACAAGTAGATCTTAAACAGGACTTTCAAAAGTGCTCATTTTACCGTGAACAGCCTATAGCAATCAGTTATTACCAAGGAAGATCATTGGACACTGAGCCTCGCACAGTACAGCACCGGTTAAATACAACCTTCGTGTGCAACATGTAGACAGTTGTATATGACCTACTGTTAGAGCCCCGAGTATTTCGCGGATTGAGCTGACAGCAAGCTAGGCTGGACAACCCTCTATACACTCTAGATATTATCGTTGGCTTATTGGTTGCTGTGATCAAGTGACGCCTCTGTACAGGATTGTTAAACACTCACTCACACTACTGTTTCCTTCTTGTTACTGGCTCACAGTTAAACGGGGCGTGTCTGAAGAAGTGTCGTCCAATCACAAGAGTAGGAGAAAAGAACAAGTGTTTGGAATCTACCTAGCCACCTAATGAATTCGCGAAATACTCGTGGCTCTACCTACTGAGGGTGAAAGGGTTAACACGAACATATTGGCGTGTATGAGAAGGGTATTGGTCGAATCTCTCTTGTTTGTCAGAAAGTTATAACTCATGTCCGGCATAATCCTCTGATGTGTTACTCCAACTCATCGACATGCGCTTGTTTAAATCATACTATATTGGGACAGTTTAAGGAGAGTTCTGTTAGGAGTTCAGTCAGTGGTCTGTTTTACTTTTCCAGCGCCATTACCTCTGGCAGTTAAGTAAAACTTTCCTCGTGGAAATACTACAGTCACTCGTGGATTCATTTCCTCCAACGGATACTGAATACACAATTTTGCTGGTGGTTTTCAAACTCCATTAAATTGTCACTGAGAGTCCTTTGTCGACCACGTGAGGACAATCAGCACAGAGGTAGTTCCACTGTGTGACGCACATCAAACAAAGGCAGGCTGATGGCTGAGGATCTGTAACTGTAACACAGTCAAATGCGACATACCCACTACCAAGGACAAGGGACATCTAGTCGACCTTTACATTGCGCAAACGCGACAAAAGGACTAGAGAGTGAATGACAGCGCCACTCATGCTATCCCGTAACTCTGCTCCTATACACAACAAACCAATTGGCGGAAACGACTCCACCAAAAATCAGTGAGAAATAATTTGTTGTTTCAGTGGAACGATTTCACTGACTGAGTGTCACAGCCAACTGCTTATGGCGAATTAGATATTGTTGTATTCAATATAGCCAAAGCATTGCGAGAAATAAACATATTTCTCACAGTCACCATTGATGTTGTCCAATTCAACGTAATAAAAAAAAACATAAAATAATACGCCTTTACTGGAATTTAAGTTCGAAGCATTCAGTTGCCAGACTTCACCTTACCAACTTTTTTTCATTATTAATTTTTCTATTCATGTGAATTATTGTTAAATGTATTTGAATTTTTACATTGATTGATAACAGTGTCTTTTATTGGTCGACCCGTATAAGCGTACACGCGCCCTTGCCTTACCCGAGACTCGAACACAGAGCCTCTTACGAGATACCAATGTGATATTAACTTCTGAAGAGAAAATATGAAATATTCACTTGTTTAACCGAAAGTACGTAGATAGCTTAAATTTCTTTACAATTTTTTTCGTTTTTTAAATCAATTACTAATATGAGGATTGTTCATACAAATAATACGTATCAATGAACTCATATAACTCCATTGCATGCCTTTCAGACACCAAAACCTAGATCTATGATGGTTACGTGAGAACGAAACAATTTTCTGATTGTGTAACTTACCGTGTAAAATGGTATTAAGAAAAAGGGATTTTTTTAAAGTTAATTTTATTATTATTTTTGTTTATGCGTTTTTACGTTTTTATCTGTTTTTGAAAATATTTACTTACAAAAGCATTCGTACTATTACTATAGCCTGTTCACGGTAAAGTGAGCATTTTTGAGACCCTGGTTACTTTTTCCTTTGGGCCATATTTTATTCGTTAACCACTTTTTATATACATATTATCGTATAAATAATAAACACAGTGTGTATACTCAACCGCAATCAGAAGTTAACGTCTAAAGCTAAAATGAAATATAATTATTCACTATTATTTCAAGTGAGAGGGATTTCAAAAATGCTCACTTTAGCGTGAATAGCCTATAAAAATTCTGAAATGCCAGTCGAAAACTAGCCTATATCTTTGAGGGACCAATAGCACAACTTGTTAAAATGTCAGTGAAAAATTCCACGTTTTCATTAATTGAAGGAAACCGAGCGGTTATTCTCTTAATTTATAGATAAATTGTTTGGATGTAACTGTTCTGAAAACGTAACGTTATTTGCTCATAGAAGCAGAGATATTCTCTGTGACTTAGGTTTAGAGTGTGCAGAGCTGATATCAAAATATTTTTTTAGCATTATTTGTTTTGTTTAAAGAATGAATCAATATTAACATTGATAAAAGTTTGAAACATTAATTCAGCAGACACCATAAGACTCACCGTGTTTTAGATCGAAATAGTTTCCGTGGTAACAACGAGTAACGAAAAATAATTAATGTTTAATGGAATTTGTGAAGTATTGTTTTAAAAATGAATGTGAAACAATGGTTGGCTCGGTAATTACTTACAAACAATTCAGTTTTGCTGTTGCTGTCTGAAAACCAGCAATATCTGGTCACAGAGTACCTAAGCGTACAGAGGTGAAACAACCGCATAATCTACGAACTCTGTCCCACGCGCTAGCAAAATGATGTCACGGAGCAGCAATGTGGCACATGGCCATTCACCAATCAGCGCCTCGTAACTAACTTGCTATTTGGCAGCCCAGCCAATAGGGAACGTTTCGTGGCACGCAGTAGCCAAACAGACACGATGCTCCTTTCCAGAGAGTCGCGAAGCCAGTTAGTGAAAGGCTATACCTACATCAAAGAAACCGCCACACCATTATTTCGTCTCTGTGAATTTATCTTCTCTGTGGCGAATATAAGTTGGGGTTTACTATAATGAAGAAAAGTGAGAGGGAGCAAGTGAAGCGATTTGGGTGGCTCTTGACATCGAGGTCTTGAGAGATTGAGAGGGTGAAGAAAAGTGACTATGGGGGAGGGCTGGAATGAAGAAAGAAAAGTGACTATGGGGGAGGGCTGGAATGAAGAAAGAAAAGTGACTATGGGGGAGGGCTGGAATGAAGAAAGAAAAGTGACTATGGGGGAGGGCTGGAATGAAGAAAGAAAAGTGACTATGGGGGAGGGCTGGAATGAAGAAATAAGAGTGACTATGGGGGAGGGCTGGAATGAAGAAAGAAAAGTGACAATGGGGGAGGGCTGGAATGAAGAAAGAAAAGTGACTATGGGGGAGGGCTGGAATGAAGAAAGAAAAGTGACTATGGGGGAGGGCTGGAATGAAGAAAGAAAAGTGACTATGGGGGAGGGCTGGAATGAAGAAAGAAAAGTGACTATGGGGGAGGGCTGGAATGAAGAAAGAAAAGTGACTATGGGGGAGGGCTGGAATGAAGAAAGAAAAGTGACTATGGGGGAGGGCTGGAATGAAGAAAGAAAAGTGACTATGGGGGAGGGCTGGAATGAAGAAAGAAGAAACCCGCTGACCAGCAGCATCGTCCGGCACTGTTGCCACATGCGAAGTTCCGGAGGTGACCCCGCCGGAAATCGAACCCGGTTTATGCCTAGGTGGGAAGCGAATAGTCTAACCACTACACCATCGTGGCTCCATGATGCAAAGGAATCAAAGTTTTCTGATTTCGAAGCGAGCTGGCAGTTTCTTGTTCTGCAAACTAAGGAACTTGTTGACATGGCAAAAATATTTCACCGAGAGTTTCAGATTACTAAAGTCAGTGTGCAAATAAGTTTTTCTAACTGAACTGCGGGTAACGTCATCCTCATTGTGTGCACTTCGACCCTAACAATTTGAGTGCTGCAGCCGTAAATATTAGGCCCTCTGAATTCAACTCAGTTGTACTGATTTTGCCTCAAAATTACATCATTATTCTTGGAAGAATTATTACTTCATCTACAGATGTCTTAAGATCCTCTGTAAATTACTCAAATGAACAGGGTCGATCTACAATATTCTACGTTGGAAAGAACATTTAATTGGGGTACTAACTCAACATTTTATTGGCAATGACCCGGATAGTAAAATCTATTCACGATAAAGTGAGCACTTTTAAAATCAACCTTTGAAAAATGTCACTGCCCCTGCTTGCATATATTTTAACGGGCGCGCTGAGTGACATTCGCCCGGTAAAGTTGGTAACGATGGATGGAAGGTAGTTCCATATGTTAATGTCGAATAAAAAGTTTTAGGTAACTATTTGTAATAGTATAATTTAAAATAATTTCTTACGCTTTCTGTGTTTTCAACGCCTCAGTGTGTAGAAATTAGCAGATTTATAGAATATTTGCTTTTATAGTAATTTCACAGTTTCAAATGACCGACGCATGACTAAATTTATGAGGCCCATGGTAATACGCCACGTGCATACAAGTATATCTTAAGCAGGGCTTTCAAAAGTGCTCATTTTACCGTGAGCAGCCTATAATGAGCTTCGTACTGTATAGGGTGTCCGGTGTCGTGTGCACTTAAGGACGGGTGTACATGGGAATACAGGGACAAACGCAACTGATTGCCAAGCAGTCGTGAATATAGTGTACTCACTTCTAGCCCTCATGCCCAGTGTAGACAATCGTCTGCGAGTTGCACAGCAAGGTTCTACTTTACCGGCACTATACTCTGTGCTGTGAGTCTCAAAGCCCAATCTTCCTAGTGGCTAATCTGATTTCTAAAATTTTCTACAGCTTTTAGATGCGATTGGTTAACGCGAACATCATCGGGCATGCATCACGTTGTACACTGGCTGCAAGAAAAATGCTGGCCATAAATATACTTGGTACCATAAAATTACGTGAATTGCAAAATTTAAACACAGCAATTCATGTGTGACCGAACAGGTTAATGTGGGAATGAAGTGACAAACACTTTCATTTGCATATTAATTTAAAAGTTCTGTTATTGCAAATCAGAAATCTTTTTATGCGTTCTGTACTTCAGCTGGCATATAATTTGATTCGTTATCACGACCAATAAGACGTAGGCTTTGTGTTCGGTGATGAGTGATATGAACCAGTCATATCGTAGAGAAGTAACGTAGTTTACTAATTAGTAGACACACCCCCCCCCCTCCGAGAATTTCACCGGTTCATTTCTAGACAAGTCAGAATTCACACTTGAACATTCATGTTACTTTCGTAATTGGTCGACGTGTTGTTTTGTCGCCTTCTGGAGATAAATGAGCCAATGACAAACATGCAATAAATCGTGCGCCCAACTATCACCTTTTACTACCACAACAATCAACCAATAAACAGTTGATATCTGTATGAGAGTATATAAGACTGTGAAGTCTAGCCTACATGTCATTAAACTCGCGACTTACTCGGGTCTCTACTAATGAGTTATCCTCAGGTAAGATCATTGGTAGGCATAGGAAAAATTCGCGACTTCATCTCAGGACAAGATACATTTCAAACGCATGTACACTGAAGTAAAATTTACAATGGGATCAGAGTTTATTAGACACGTCCTGGACGACTCCATGCCAGATCGCCAACTTGCAAAGGAACAAGAAGCGAATCCCGTACTGTCGGATGTGGGGTAACACTGGGGCAACAGCCAATGAACAAACATCTGAGGTTCGACTATACAAAGGATTGTGGAGTCTAGCATACAGGTCAATGAACTCGCGAAATTTCCCCATCCCTAATCATTGTGCACTAAGTCACGCAGAGTAGAGTACCGGTCAAATATAAGCTTCCTGTGCATCCTGTAGACAATTGCCAACTGTTGGCATGAAAGGGTTAATTGCCAGTAAATCTGTACCGCACTCAAAATGTTAAACTACTTGCCGACGTTCATCTGGCGGCGGGGAGGATATTCTAGCGATTCTGCACTGAGGAAGAGGTAAATGTGTGAGTGATGACTCCAGCGAGGCAGGGATGGCTTCCGTCAGACGGCCGCCACGCCTGCACGTCGGCCAGCTCCGAGGTTTAGAAAGTGTTCTCCTGAGACCTTGAGACGTCTGCAGGCATCCGGGAGAGACGTGTGTCGCGTCGAGATCCAGGGTAGCCTCGCCGCGCCCCTGCACGGCACATGTGGTATAGGCTATTCGCGGTAAAGTGAGCACTTTTTAAACGCCCTTAATAAATTTTTCCTTTCAATTAAATTTTTAACTTTCATCCACTTTTCAATGTAAACATTGCAATATGACTAATAAACACAGTGTATACAATTCATCACTCTTAATAGTTAATGGCTGAGACTGCAATAAAATATATTTATTAGGGGTTATTGCCTTTTGAGAGGGCCTTAAAGGTACTCACTTTACCGTGAACAGACTACCGAGTTTCCTCTTCCGAGAATGTGTCCAAGATTCACTCGAGAGTTACTACAATAACTGTCAAAAACGCGTGTTCAAACAAAGATGTTACATTAAACACCTTGAATCCTGAACTAAGCCATTCGTACCGAGTGTACTCGAGTGTACATTTAGCGCACATGAACATGATTGTCGACCAGCACTGTACACTGCGGGGATCGATGACTAGCGGTAGTGAAATTTCGCAAGAAGTTTTTAATGAAGTTATATCTAAAAACACGGTAGGGTTGTTTACCTATCTTGATTGGCTCAATTATTTTTTGACACGTTTTAGCCGTCTGCGCACGAATTACGTAGGAGTTATGTCGATGTTGCCGAATTCTAAGCGGCCCAGTCAAATATGAAAACGCCTTCTCAAGCAGACAGCAACCAATTTCAATAGACAAACTGCTGTTGGGTACCTATAGTATTGAAGTCTACCGTGTACTATCATTAGCCCTATCAGTGACCAATGATTACTGACAGGTAAAAGTTGCGTTTTAAGGCCATGGTCTTCCATTTCTACAGCTTTGTGAGAATTAATTCTTTTAACCCAAACAAGAGCCGATATTGCAAAAATCCTCTAACAGTTATGCTAAAAATTGTTTTTATTATGTAGTCTAATTTTTTCAACACAAATATGGTACAATTTTAACTAATTATTAAATAAAAAAACATTTTAGGTAATTAATTAATTGGATAAAAGTATGCAATTTTTTTGTGCTAAAAAAATCAGACTACAAAATAAAACCTATTTGTAACAAAATTGTAACATGATTTAACAATATCGGACCCCGTTTGGGTTCAAAAAATTAATTCTTGCGAAGGTGTAGAAATGGGAGATCATGGCCTAAACGAACTGTACGCTGTACTCCAGTGTCTGACGTACACAGATGAAATTTACCGTTGTACCAACAATATTGCGTCAACGGCGATGTACTGCTGTTCGCTTCGCAACCAAGGTGAACCGGGTTCGATTTCCGGCGGAGTGGCTCCCGGATTTTAGCATCTGGGATTCTTGTCGGACGATTCCGTTGGTCGGCGGGAATTTTCAAGGATCTCCCTTTTTCCCAGGCCTTGATGTGTGCATATAGTGTTACTGCCAACGGCTTGTCGTATCGTCTTCAGGATGTAGCAATTCAGGTTTGATCCCCTGTGTGGATGCCCTGGCTTCCCGTTGGCTGAGTTGAAGTCGTACATTCATACTCAGGTCGCTCACCCTCGTCGGATCTCAAGACGTCGATGTTAACACATTGAGGTCTGCACACATTTACTGGCAATTCAGACATATTAGAAGTGAATCACCTATATCCACTACTGCAAGCACACAGGGTCTGTTGGTGTGTGTGTTAGAACTCACCATCGTCCTATTGGTCCGTATACAATATAGGACATATCCTGTACTTTACAGCGTGAATTATTGGCCGGTCGACAACCAATGGAGAGCCGAGCTGATATTGATCCAATCAAATGTCGTTCATCGTATAAAATGATTTACAATTAATCATGTCCCTTTGCGTGGCTATAAAATAAAGATTATATCATCAGCAATATCATTGTTACTACGCTGTCTTGTTGTTGTAAGGGCATATTAATCACTAGCCGAACAAAGACTGCACATCCATGCGAGGTTTGTTCTGAACAACAAAGAAATTTTCAAATTAGCTTAGCTCGAGCTACACTCAAGCATAGTCTACAAAGTGTTGAGAGCCGCCCACTCTGCCCCACATTCCATGAAAGTGTGTGCCAGCTTGCTCGGTGCACGATATGGCAAGGGCATGGGTGTCATGGCCAGCTCACGCACACCTTTACATGCCCAGCTGTGCGATATTTCAACATGTCGCGCTAAAAACGGCATTAACTACTATATAACACGCAAATAGCTTGTTCTGAGTCGTGTCCTAACGGTATTCCAATATTGACGATTTCGTAATACTGCGAGTAAGTTATAGAATAAATCAACTGCCACTAAGTCGAGACTCTCATGTTAGCTTTTAAGGAGACTCCCTAATAAAAGATTTTCAACCCCTCAAGGTCATTTGCTGCCGTAAGAAAGCATTACGACGGCGATGGATAGCAGAGTGAGTGAAAAAATTTGGGCGGCTCTTTATATCGAGGTCTTGAGAGCCGATGAGGGTGATTGAGGTGAGTATGGAGCAGCGCCGGAATGAAAGGGAGAGGGAAACGGGAGATCCCCGAGAAGACCCGCTGACCAACGGCATCGTCCGGCACGATTCCCACTTGCGAAAATCCGGAGTGACCCGGCTGGGGATTGAACCCGGTTCGCCTTGGTGGGAGGCGAGTGGTCTACCGCAGGCCCGCATCTGTCACCAGGAATATTCGATTGTGAGACAGCTATATGGGCGATACATCTTCATTAATCTTCGTGGAGCGAAGCACTGTGACGTCATGGTTAGTGTGCAGCGTACAACGATGCTGGAAAGTAGATGCGTCACAAACATTCAAAGTGGCATCGACACATCGCTCTTTTTACTACCAATAAGAAAGTCGGAATGAAATTGAGAGATAATGGAGGTGAACTGGATTGAAATGATGGCGCAATATCTGCACGATATTTTCCACGTAGTTCGCACGACACGTCAATACAAATAGAGAAACTCCGTCAGCGGTATCGCCAGTTGACGGAACTCGCGTCACATAGAAAACGCATAAAATCGCGTTCTGTTTTACGGAAGCCTAGCTGTGTCTTCTTATTTCTTTGAAACGTCCTAGGATGTAACGTAATTACAAACATTTTTTTTTGTGAAAAGATAGAACTGGATTCTTGACAAAATGTGAATGGTTTTCTTATTGTTTCTAACGCTAAGAAAGAAAGAGAGAAAGAGACAGAGAGAGAGAGAGAGAGAGAGAGAGAGAGAGAGAGAGAGAGAGAGAGCTTTTCTGCCTAGACCGCTGGACGGTGGGTAAAGCTACAATAAAATCAGTCTATTAAAATCTACAAAGCGTGTTTGAGTGACATAGGCTCACGAGTTTTCACGTTCGAATTTTTTTTTTTTCCGTTACTTATTACATCAGTTTTAATTGTAACCATTTCAAATAAAAATTACCATAATGACATTTCTTAAGGACTACATTTTTCTATATTTCATAATTGACTTTCTATTCTATAAATAACTTTTTTTTAAATTGATGCATTGAGACGGAATCTACATTATATTACCTTGCATTAATTAAAGACGTCACACATAATGGAAACATTATTTCAATGCCCACCAATATGGTTGGAAATGGCTCTTTCAAATTCCTATTTCTCAAAATATATAAACCGAATTCATTCGAAACTTATGATAGAGGAGTGCATTGGGCTTTTCCGCAGAATCGTGTACAATAAAGTGACTGGGTCCACCGCTTAATGTGCCGCAGTTGCAGTTGTATACGGCAACACTGCATGCGAGTTGACAACTTTGTGTGTAGAGGTGATATCCTTGTACATGCGCCGGCTGGCATCGCCCGTAGCGCTTCGTCAAAGTTCTCTTCACGCACACAAACACAGCCGTTCGCTGTACCAGAATGTGTTTATGTGTGTGGCTTCAACGAGCCGTGGTCGAACCAGTGACGGAGGGAGGCCACGGTGGCTGAGCGGTTAGACTGCTCGCCTCCCATCAAAGCGAACCGGGTTCAATCCCCGGCCGGGTCACGCCCTGATTTTCGCAAGTGGGAATGTCGTGCCGGACGGTGCCTCTGGGTCGGCTTGTTTTCTCCATTGAGGTATTAGTCTGTGGAGTGGAAGCCGAGACACGAAAATGATGCAGATAATGAAAGACAAGGACAGGGTGCGTGTTTTACATCGCTTACTATGTAACATCATAATATGGCGGCTGATGTAAACAATCGGTCTGCGCATGCGCAGTTGAAAGAAGTCATACAAGGAATCGGCTTCACTTGATAAACGTGGAGAAGATAGGCTGTTGCCACTCCATCATCTATTATCGCCATGGTTTTCTCGGGGAATCTCCAACTCCCCCCACGTATTTATATTCCGGCGCTGCCCAATACTCGCCTTTGCTTTACCCCCAACGGCTCTCAAGACATCGTATTTAAAGAGCCGCCCAAATCTCTTCACTCTCCAGTAAACGGTCAATACGAACACAGCCGCACAGACGGAACATGCGTGTCTGTATGTGTGTGTGTGTGTGGGGCGGTCGTGAGCTATGGTCCAACACTGACCCAGCCGTGACCCCTCCACCCCTCCCCCTCTCCGTGGAGCGCACCCCCGCCGAGCCCAGCCCAGTTTTCGTGTGTGATCTCACCTTCGGCAAGGCGTGAAAGTGCTCGCAAATCGTGCGCAATGTCCAAGCCCTGTGATTGGTTGACGGCTGGACTGTGTGACCTCGCTACTACAGCCGGGGGCAGACAGAGGCTGTCGCAACTTTAGTGGCTGGTAGGCAGTATGGAGGGTTTACGTCTGCCCGAGCAGCACGCTCTGTCGCTTCCTTGTTCATGGTCCAGACACTCAGGATATTAATCATCCTAATTACATGATCAATGCGAAAGTTCGTGTGTTTGTTTGTTACTCAGTCACGTCGTAACGGCTCGGCGGATTTAGAATATATTTGGTACAGTGGTAGAGTATATTCTGGATTAGCACATATGGTACTTTCCATCCTGGAAAAACAAACAGTTTCTTAGGGAATATATAAAAACTATTTAAGAAGGCGCTGGTCGATGGTCTGTTTTTTATATTCCTTAAGGAAGTGTTCGTTTTTTAGGGATGAAAAGTAACCTAAGTCCCAATCCAGAATATTACAGTAATAAAGAAGAACAATTGAGATAGAGCACTTGGTCATTATAATTAAGGTTGGAATTTTGCATGTGGGAGGAGCCGCGAGTAAGAGCTAGTATATTATATTTACTCTTAAAAATAACACGTCTTATGCCGAGGACAAATTATTAAGGAGAAGGAAGTGGACCGTCTGGCTACTGACGTAGATTAAATCTAGAAATTAAACACACACGTGTGTAGATGCCTATACGGTGTAACTGAACGTTTGTAAATGCGCTGCTCTTGAGATCTACTTGCACGCACATTGCATGTTCTTCCATTAGGCCTATGTGTAAAATAAATATTACCATGAGCCTGGCGACTTTATTCACACATCCGCCAAATAGAAAAGTAAGCATTTTACAAGTGAGTGAGTGAAGAGGTTTGGGCACCTCTAACATCGAGGTCATGAGAGCCGATGAGGGAGAGGTGAAGTGAGTATTGGAGCAGCCCCAGAATGAAATGGGAGATAACCCGAGAAAACCCGCCGACCAGCGGCATAGTCCGAAATGATTCCCACGTGCGAAAACCCGGGAGTGACCCCGCCGGGAATAGAACCCGGTTTGGGAGGTGAGTAGTCTAACCACTACACCACCACGGCGCCAAATATTTTACAAAATTTCGTAATTATTACACTTGTATGCATTAAAAACATGCAAAATAATTTATTTCAGTATAAAGTGTTGTTCGCCTAACGCGTTTTATTCAACGTCAAAGATTCCGCATACCTGGCGTTCGTAATGCGTTACAAAGCGTGAAAGTTACCAGGCATGTTGTAAATATTATTTTGGATCCCTCCAATATATTTAAAAGAGGCTTTTTCAAAATGTCGTATTTTAAAACATACTAACCGGATACTAGCCAAACTATGATAGGAGCCTGTATTGAACTTTGCTACAGACTTATCATCAATACAATAAGAGGGCCGTCGCTGGAAGTCCCATAGTTACACACAGCACTACAAGAACACTGCACGCCAGTACAGAGCCCTGCTCGTAGTGGCGATGGCGCTCTTGTAGCGTGTGCCAGTGTAACCCTTATAGTTAGAGAGCCGGAAATTTCGCGGATTCATTCGAGGACAAATTAAACTTTAAGCCAGTTTTCTTGGGCGTGTCTACTTCTATCGACCACAGTTTTTTAGACACACCCTGAATCACCTTCAACCAATAACGAACCTGCGGAGAAAACGAGGAGCGAATTACGTGCTACATAGTCTGGAGTTATGCTGGAACAGCAGCCAATGAACAAATGAAAGAAGCTCTATCACACAGAGGATTGTGGAATCTAACTTGTTGCAGAATGAATCTGCGAAATTTCCACGTCTCTTCTTATAGCTCCCGCGCTTCTCAGCCAAGAAAGGAGAAATACGATGCCGGCAGGCAGGCGGTCCCCTTAAGGCCGTGTGCATACGTGCAGACATGGACCGCCGCTGTCCATGTCTGCACTGATACATATAAGCCAAGCCCTCGTGGAACTCTTGGCTCCGCACGGACATTCTCCGCGCGTGTGCACCCGGCCTAAGTCAGGGAATTGCTTTCCTTCCGTTGTTGCCAACTTTACTTAGCGCTGGCGAGCCAGTGTGCCCGTTTCAATAAACGCAGGTACGGGCAGTGCTATTTTTCAAAGGTTGAGTTCACAAGCGCGCAGTTAACGCTTAACTATATGTGTGCATACTCAATTCTCGATATATTTACACTTTCTGAATGAAAACTTTGAAAACTCATCCCGCGTGTGATATGTTTGATTGTTTCCTAAATAAATATTATCTCATATACATTTTATACTGTCGTTAGTATTAACGTACTCTTAAATTCCTTTTTAAGTGAACGGAATTTTTATTTATCTTTTGTCTGTAAATTGCAGTATGCATTTCATAGTCAGTTTTTCTTAAACAGAGAGAGAAAGGGAAAAGATAAATTTTGTTGACAGCTGGTAAAGCATAGTTCTCATGTAAAATATTATTATATTAGTCATTTTCACGTTTTCAGGATCGCATCGCTGGAGACATGTTTAATTGTCAGAGCTAGTGATTTTTCGCAAATAAAATTGAGTACACGGGAGACTACAATACTATAAGAACCTAACCGTCGAGTATCTGTTGCCATTGGTTGCGGTCTACTTGAGAAGGCGTCTTCATACTTAACCCGTCCACTCAGATTTCAGAAAAATAGGCACGGCTCCTACGTGATTCGTATGCAAACAGCTAACACGTGTCAAAAACTAATTCAGCCAATCAAGACACGTAAACGTGTCGTGAAATGTAACTTGTCTTGAAATATTTTCACACAGTTTCACCATTCCTATTAACTGTTATGAATAAAAACATGCGTTCTTCATTATCTGTCCAGTACACAATTACGGCGAGTTGTTGATTTCAACTGGACGTTTTCTTACATACTGACTTGACGATTTGTTTACATATAGGGGAAGGATATGTAGTGAGTATCCCGAAAGTAGAACTTTAATATGGCTTCAGAAATTTGGAAGTAACCATTAATTGACTATATATACAAATTTTGTTCACGGTAACGTGACCACTTTTAAGATAAATATTTTTAAAAAAAATCCTTCTCATAACTATACAACATGTTTATAAATCACGAGGACAAACTACGGCAGTGTATTTCTGATGAAAATATAAGACTAAAATGTAAGTAACACGTTTCTCGTCAAGTGATTTTCAGAAATACTAGGTTACTGTAAATTTTACAAAAAAATATTTTCGTCTGGACAATGAACTTTTGGATAAGGTTGTGATGGTTCTCCCTGTATCAGATTGAACTGACAAGAAAGATGATGCATGTGCGATAGTGAGTAAGAATAGCGTTTCAAGTGAAAAAGTTAGTGAGGTATAGTATGTGCGGTTACATCTTTATACCTTAATATCTAATCTTACCATATCACGGCACTGTGGATTCTTTCATGTTTACATGAACTGCACTCATGCACAAAGCACTTGCCAAAGAACCGAAAGAAAAATATTGGTTAAGTGGACATATTTTATTAATACCATAAATTGAAAAAGGACATTGATATATGATTATAATAACTCGTCTGCAAATAAAAATATGTAATAGTGTGGAAACCACTTAAAAATTTAGGTTAAGTTATGGGTGAAATTAACTAACTTTACTGCAAGTAGGATTGAGAATGGCTATAAGATACTACCATCCTTACAGTAGTGATATAAGAAAATTAAGCAAATTAAAATAATTAAAGCTGCTTGAATTTTACTTTGAAATAAAATAAAATAAAATTTTGAAAATCCCAATAGTAGTTCTTCTCACGTGTCGTTAATGAGTGTAAAGTTACTAGAGCTCCGTTCCATATGACTGTAAATAAGTAACAAGTCTCACTCCTCAACTATAAAATAAAATTATATCTTCTTCTTACTGAAACTGGTATACTGAATGACTCATGCTAAAATCAAAAGAAATTGCAAGAAAAAATCTCAGGTTATTTTTAATATATGTTCCGGTAACTAACTCAGTAGTAGAAGCTGGAACACTGGTTTATACCCTAACAACAAGTAATTACATATCCACAGTTCCTCAAAAACTTCAGAAAATACTGTAGGCACCTTGGTGGTCCAAAAATAACACCTCATTAGCACGGATGTGTGCCTCAAACTGTAAAATTATGATAAAGCCACTAGGCTGTAGGTCAAGCGCCAAACTTCACACATGGCATCGAAACATATATCTATGTACTGAGGCTCGGCCTACTTCATCAATGTGGTCGGCTCAGAATCCTTAACTGAAACTTCTAATTATTAATATAACATTTCGTTGGCCCTGAGCATTTCCAGAATGAAATCCCAGCGAATATCTCGTCAATCGGCTATTCAAAGGCATCGACTTCCGCCAACTATCTAGTTAGCTAACCTGAGATCGATACCTACTTCCGGTAGAAAATAAAACTTAACTGTACAAAAATATCAAACACAATTAAAATATTAAAAGAAATGAAATAATTATAATTTAAAAATGGAAAAATAAATATTGCCTACTGAAAAATAAAATAACATATATGTTAAGAATTAATCTTTAGGTTATGACACATCATAGCTCATAATATTGTTGAAAAACACATACAATTAAAAAAATATGATTTTATGTGTGTTTCACAATATTAATATTGCGCGATTCTACTGCATTGCCAATAAATATATGAGGGGTAAAAAAAAATTCATCATTATATATGCAAAATAAACGCATGTTAGTGTCCCAAAACATATATGTAGCTGATTAGCATATTTGAAAACAAACATAGTTATATGGTGTAAATGTTGAAGCATCCTAAACTAGTGCAACATTTGTTACTCTCCACACATTATTTCGTGGGAAAAATAGGTCGATTATGTTCATATACATAGGCATGATTAATAAAAATTATTTAATCATAATTAAAATTATGATTGGATTTTTTACTTTACATATTTCGCACCGCAAAACAGTTTTGAAATACGGTTTTGCTTAGCTGCGACTTATATATTATATGAAACATCTTAGTTAGGAGCATGATTATAGATGTTTTTGATAAAAGATAGAAGGCTTCTAGCTGTCTAGTCTGCTTCTATAGAGCTATTTGTTTCAGTGTTCTGCTTGCGTATTAAACTTTGTCCTCTGTTGTTAAGTAGCTGTTTGTAGGAACCGGTGTTCTATTAAATAGTTTTTTAAAAATTGGAAATGTATATTTTTGCTATTGCAGTCTAAATGAAGAGATAAAAACTGTAAGAATGTAATCTCGCCTGATAACAAACCGACACACATCAAGCCTGTGTTTGTTCACGTTGAAGACGGAGCGAAGACACCATGAGGATACCAATATGAAACAGAATTATCACCACTCTGCCACACAGTAAAACTAATCTGTTCATTTTAATTTAATTATTTTAACCCTAATTTTATAAATGGGATTAGAAATACGATCAGTTATTCAATATATACCTACTCTCTTATAAATTTATATGGGAAGCCTGTTAAATTTAAAATATGTCCGACTCTATCTCGGTAATGGCATGGATTCTTAAAACAAAAGATCTTGAAGCAATTGGGTAAAAATTGTAAATACTTTTGCCGAACTTGCTGCTCATCGCGATAAATGAGAAATCAAACACGAATAATTAATTTATTTAATAACTCTACATTCCAACTCAGATTTTTTTAATAGTCGAACACACGTGCATAACAACAGTTGAAAAACAACCAAAGATAACATATACTAGACAGTGCATTCTCCAACAACACGTTGCGCATGAAATGGACGTCCTGTTTGTTTATTCACAGAGCGCGCTAACATCTAGCAGTGTTACGTCTCTCCGAGTACCGAGTGCATTCGCCAGCCAGAGTTTCCACACGAATGAGCGCACTATCCCGTCATCTCGTAGTCCAGGCCACACTTCTTGGCATGTAGGCCGCGTTTCTGTACTCGAGGTACAGAATTACAGCCACATTCGCCAGCCAGTGTTTCCACACGAATGAGCGCACTATCCCGTCATCTCGAAGTCCAGGCCACACTTCTTGGCATGTAGGCCGCGTTTCTGTACTCGAGGTACAGAATTACAGCCACATTCGCCAGCCAGTGTTTCCACACGAATGAGCGCACTATCCCGTCATCTCGTAGTCCAGGCCACACTTCTTGGCATGTAGGCCGCGTTTCTGCACTCGAGGTACACACAGGCGAAAAAGCCTCTCATTCCGCGAATTACAGCCACAAATACCGAGAAAAGGAGATTTTGTTCAATTAAATCCAAGTTTGTTTAGCGAAACCAAATTAATTGCTTGTCTACGGGTTAAAAGATATTTCGTTGTTGAAAACAAATTATTCTTTCGTTGTTATTTGGTTGCCCTAAACTGTGATAATTGGTTTCTCCAACTGTGCCGTATTTTTAAGCACTCACACCGTGTTTACTATTTCATCAGTTTGTTAATACTTCATTGGGAATAATCGGTTGTTTTTGTCGTTTTTTTTACGGCAAAGTGGCTCTAGTCTTTCCAAATTTTTTCTTAACTATAAAAACAAATATGTTGTTGAATCAAATTTGTTAGAATACACCATATTATATATGAAAAAATTATATTAACTGTTTGCTATACTCTCCACGTTCATGTGTATGTTTTCGAAAATCTAGCTAAAACATAATGTATTTATAAATAATTTTAATGATAAAAAAACTCGAGTGAGGAGTGAACCCAGGGTTCTCCGAGTGACTGGCTTTCCGTCACACCCGGACATGACATGAAATGAGACCCTAGAATGGACCGGCGCTGGAATTCAAGGGCGGGGGAAGCGGAATTACCCCGGGAAAACCCGCTGGCAAGAGGCATCGTCCAGTATGATTCCCGCATGCGAAAGCCCGGGAGTGAACCCGCCGGGTATCGAGCCCGGATCGCCGTGGTGGGAGGCGAGCTCCCTAGCCAATGCGCCACCGCTGCCCTATTTTAATGATATAACAGTATCTGCGTTTCGGCGCAATGGTGTGGGGGCGCGTAGCGTCAGAGATGTTCATGCTCTGTCATTCCGGTCCCCCAGTGGCCATCTTGTCCGCTATTTTAGATGTCAGTCACATTGACCTTTGACCTAGAGTCCGGTGACCTTTGACCTTGAAAATCCCAAAAATCCCAAGAAAATATTTAAAAATTATGTATTCAATATCTATACAAAATTTATTAAAACATTTCTATTAAATATTGTTTAAATAATTAATTAAAATATTATTTGAAAAATATTATTAAATATATTATTTTGTAACTTACATTTTCGGAGGTTCCCCAGCATCTTGTCGAGCAGACGACTATTCCCCTCCACAACCCCTTCCTATATATTTAATTGCCCAATAACTCGCGTTCGTTAGAAACTTTCACCCCCTCCCCGCTCATCATAACTCCCCCCACCTTTGCTCATTCCGTCGTATGTAGCCATCTTGGTTTTGTTCGTTGATCATTTGTTTATACGTTGCTGGAGGCCGCCATCTTGGATTTCATATGTTTACTTTGACATCACGTAGGTGCGCTACTGTATTAATAATCGGTATCGTCACCATCGGCGAGCTGCCGATTTAGCCACCAGGTGGCAGCCGTATTTGTTTATGTCTTTGAAGTATAGATGGTGCTGTCAGCACCCTGCATACTGGATTCTATTTTCAACACATAAGTGGCGTTAATTTCTCGATTATGCTGTCTGCTATCGGCCTGTACCGAATGGCGACAAGGACCATTCCGGCAAAGTATGTACGTAAACTGTCGTATTTAATTTTTTTTTTTGGGAGGCGTGCAGGCTAACCGCTCAGCCACCACGGCTCCCACCATATTTGACCGAGCAACTCATACAGTAATTCGGCGACATCATGTGCAGACTGTTAACACATGTCAAAAAGAAATTCAGCCAATCAAGATACGTAAGAGACCCTACAGTGTTTTGAAATATTACTTGTCTAGAAAACTTCTCGCGAAATTTCACTACAACTGCTGATATTGTTGTAGTGGAGAATATAGGCAGCTCACTTCAACCTTGTCTTCAGTGTCAGTAGATTTGTACCGTCGTCAAAGTGTTAACGGGATCTGTAGTCGTTGAATAAACGTGATAGATTCTCCCCCCCCCCCCCCAGTTCCTCGCTGACGTCGCCGCCCACGCACGGGTTCTGGGGAAATGGACCGCGACCTTGGTGGTCTCGCCGTCTACCTCACAAACCTGTTCTTTGACGTCGTGGTGGTCGCCTTTCGCAAAGACTTTGTTCACAACCGCAGGAGCGAATACAAGAGGACGAAATTTCGCCAAGGACTTTCAGGGCGTCGCGACGCCACTGCCACATAGTGCTTATGGATACAGATGTGAAATAACAGTTTATTCCACGAACTCCAGCAGAACACGCCAGAAAAATGGCGCCAATGACGTTAATTTGTTGTTAAACCTGAAGGGATTCACCCTATGTTAGTAGGCTAACTACTGGAGTTAGAAGGGTCTGTGGGTTCTAGGTGTGTGAAATGTTCTGTACCTCTACGCTCTACAAACAAAATGGGTGTAATAGGAACATGCATCAGTAAGCAAAGGAGGTTTTAAAGTACAAAGCCAGAGTTTCTGGTCTGACACTCCCTTCCGATTAAACTACGAATAAGCCTTTGGATGGGTCATGGTAAACTGATGAGGCTGCCAGAGGAAACCCATGGTGATAGACGTGCTGGGTGGGTTCTCCATCCCGCGTAGGGAAATTATAATTCATGCTCTGTGTTAAACTTACAGTGTTAGCAGGTATATGAAGGCGAAAGATAAAGACGTGGAGGTAGGAGCTCGTAAACCCACAGTAAAATAATCTTGTCCCCAGGCGGTAGCACGAGAGCGGTCTATGTCTTCCTTCAGCCCGCGCAGCTTCATGTAGGTGCAGTCGACCTTCTGTTTCTTGAGATCCTGATGTTCGATCGACGTGTTGAGCTGACTGATAGGTTCGCCTGTGGGGCAGAGAGCACGCAACCATCTTGGCAGAACCAAAACATACCAGCACACGTTCCACCTCAACACAAATTAAATCGACGCGAACGTGGTATCCTGCTGCGGGAGCCGTTGGCCAGCAACACGCCATGTTCGCCAATCAGCACACTTGTCAGCCGGCAGTCTGGCAAATAGGAGTCTTTTCCCACTATGTAACGACCAATCAAAAACAAGGAACCGCCAAGCAATTTCGTGTCAGTGTATTTATCTACTCAGCGCCACTGCTCTCTGGGTTGGTCCCTGCAGGAAACCGTACTCTTGTCATTCACAAGTGATCCTTTACCAATACTAGGGTTGCCGACTGTTGCTTATTTAGTTGAGAGTTGAGAGATTCAGGCGGCGCTCAACAACAAGGTCTTGAGAGCCGCTGAGGCTGAAATGAGGTGAGAATGGAGCAACCCCAGATTGCAAGGGCGGGGGAACCGGAATAACGCCGAGAAAACTGGCCTACCAGCGTGCATCGTAAGGCACCATACCCACTTGCGAAAGTCCGGGAGTGGCCCGGCCCGGGGATTGAACCCGGTTCGCCTTGGTGGGAGGCGATCAGGGTAACCGCTCAGCCTCTGCGGTCCCTGCGTTGCGCATTGTACGAGATTTCCCATATCCCGGGACTGAAAGAAATGTTCCTTATAGGCATAAGACGGGACGTCATACATCCAGTATATCATATTTTTCGAGAACAGACAATGTCAGTAATTTACCAGTCCCACCATTTCAGGTACGTTTACTCTGGTGCTCTAAACCTATGGCCGCAGATAGTTACAACTTACGTCGAGAGATGGCATTCTTCATCTTCTTCATCAGGTGCGTTCGTGTAAGTAGCGCTTGCCGATATGTGTTCACTGATTTTTCGTCCAGTGTTTCTTAACGTCGTCTGCTTTAAAGATGATTGAATAAGAATTTAAAATCACACTGAGGTCTAACTAACTACAGTATAGTTGCCATTACAAATATAGTACGTATGTTCGGAGAAAATTCTGAATTTTCCTCATTTCAAATAATATTCAAGACTTTCATTTTTTTAAATAATTATTCTGATAATTTCATTCGAATGTTTCACATGCAGAGCTAGTGCAAGGTAGATTTCAATACTATAAGCACCCAAAAGTCGTTTGTCTATTGTCATTGCTTGCTATCTGCTTGAGAAGGCGGTTTCATGTTTGACCGACACACTTAGAATTCGGCAACTTTGGCACGGCTCCTACGTGATTCGTGTGCAGACATTTAACACGTGTCAAAATGTTATTCAGCCAATCAAGATAGGTGAACGACTCTACAGTTTTTTGTTTTTTAATATAACTTGTATCGAGATCTTATCGCAAAATTTCACTATCGCTATTCATGTGGTAAATGTGACAAAGTTGGCAACCCATAGCCACTGCGTGCAAGCTATTGAACTAATGTTTGTTTTTTCCTTCGCCATGCTGGATGGCTGTGTTAAAGACTGCCCAACGGCCAAATCGATTTCTCCTTAAAATTTTAGGTCATTGTGTAATTTAGAGGTATTATATTAGAACAACAAATAACTTTGATAATAACATTCAATAAGGTTTAAGTAGAAAGCTTGATTTCAGTTAAAGTGTTTAATGTACTTAATAAAAAATTAGTAATAATAAATACACATATTTTAAACAATCAATGTTATAAACACCCATTTCACGCACGAAAGTTGCAATTTTTATGACTGAAATGAATATACACGAAATCGATTATTAAATACGTGTTTAATATTAGTACCAATATTTTATGTTCGCTCTAACTGATGAACGTTTTCTTGGCAAATTTGCTTTCTGAAGTATTCGGAACGGAAATAAGATTAGATTTTATTAAATTAGACTTTTATTAAATTTATTTTTAAACATTTAAATAAGTGAATTCTAGCATACATATATTACATTGGTACAGAATATATCCTTTCTCCTTTCATATGATATATAAATCTAAGGCTAACTGTTTTTCGCTAAAAGATTATCACGAAAGCTACAGTCCAATGTCCTACGACATAAATGCAGTTTTCCTTCGGTTATTGGCCACGTGTATTTGTCGGGAGACAATTCCTTACTTGAGTGGGCCAATCAGAATTAGGTAACTCCGACGCTGAGTGTCCGTGATTCGTGGGCAGACACTTGCAATTTGTGAGAGTAAAAAAATCATTCAATCACGAACGTGGATCTGAGCTCTAGAGTTTTGGAGGATAAGTAAACCAGGAATCTTTTCGGGGAAAAACCGGTGGCCCTACATAAATATGATACTTGTTTTGACAATTCTGTTACTGTGCGTAGGATTTTATAACGAGTCCTGCATGCTGCGTAGTTTTGTGCAGATTTCCACTGGTTGCCACACAACTTCTGCCTCAAATTTACTGTTTGAACTTCAAAGGGACTTGGAGTTGCATTGGCTGGGCGGTTAGCCTGCTCGAACCCCCCAACCAAGGCGATCCGGGTTCAATCCCAGGCCGGACCACTCCCGGATTTTCGCACGAGGGAATCGTGCCGAACTATGTCGCTGGTATACTTCTCACGTACTTGCGGAATATGTGCCACCATTTTGAGAATCTAATTGCAGGTTACAATTGATTTCCAACATAATTATTTTATTTAAAGTTTAATAGGGCAACATTACTTCTTCGTAGGCATATAATTTTAAAATGAGTTAATAAGTATCGCAAGGTTCACTTTAAAAAATGATCTCAACAATAAATTCTTTTTATGCCTATGTTCGGAACTTAAAGAAGCTAAGTTAAAAAAAAAGCAATACAAATTGCATTCACGTACGATAATGCAAGATAATAAATGTTATGCAATTCAAATAAAATTATTATTGAATACTTTATTATTCAACCCCTAAAACTTTCCGTAATTATCAAATTCTTAGTCAGAACACACGTGTATTAAAAGTGGCTAGCTGGCTAATAACTGTTACCGAAGCCAACAAGACAGGCTTATCCGAATTTATCAAGTTTGGTGCCAAGGGTAAGTGAAGTATGCAAGGATGTAAGTATACGCTAGTATATGGGCCTACCTCAATTCGGACACGGACTAAGTAAAATAATTACAAGTAGTCAATATTTCAATTAGTGAGGGTAAACTGGTATATTGAATAATTCCTCAAATTAGCACGGTGTCTTGTAAAACAAGTTAATTATGTGGCTGCACAATAGCTGGTATAGTGTTAGCACGCAGCTTCACTGGTTGACGTCAGACTACAGCAAACTCTGCTTAGTACAGTGCAAGTGCGTTGAGGCGTAGACCAATAGGATGATGATAAATGGGAATACACTGACCTATACTACTGACATCGTTGTAGTGGAGAATATAGGCAACGAACGGCTAAGTGTGCAGTAGTAGCAGTTAACTAGACTGTGCCGTCGTCAAAATGGTTAAGGGATTAATTAATCGCGAATTAGTTGACACACACATTAAATATTAAAACTTTTAAGAAGCAATTTTTTTCGCTAGATTTTAACTATCTATATATATATATATATATATATATATATATATATATATATATATATATATATATATATATATATATATATATATATATATATATCGTAAACATCACAATTTTAGCTTAAATTCTTAACTTTTACAATTTTTAGAAAATCTATTCATCGCAAAGTCCGGGTTCGGCTAAAGTTAATTTTTGGAAGTCATAGAAGTAGCTTGTCACAATTTGAAATGCTATAGTTGGTTCACGTGGTAGAAGCATCTAGCTATTTTGACACTCCTTAAAAGTTGAAACTGAATTACGAGCGAACACATAAAACTTTTCGAGCAAATACTCTTCATGAAGTTATAATATTTTGGCTAATTATTCAGAATTGTAACGTAACGTATACATAATGTTACGTTAAACCCGTTCGGCCACACAACCAGTGTAGGATGAGCTGCTTACATTATCTTATCCATGTCAAAGAGGTGTAGAAAATCCCACAAATCATATTAGCCACACGGAAGACAGGGCACCGATTCCTTGCTCTGTACAGCACCGATCATAATTTTCATTTATATGCAACATGTCCAAAATAATTGTGGACACATTGACTGAACGGGTTAATGATTTATACGATTTAATGTTGCAAATTACAATTCCCAATACTTGTTTAATTCCATTTAGAATTTTTTTTCCTACCTTGTATTTATTTCATAGTATTTGTGGTATCGCAACAAAAAATTATTCACGATATTAGAATGTAAAAAAAAATAAAAATTCTGGTCTCTTGAATATCTTTAACACTATGTATACTGCTAGAGTGTAGCTCGAGCAAACCTAATCTGAAAATCTCTTTGTTGTTCAGAACTAAACTAGCATGGTTGTGCAGTCTTTATTCAGCTAGTGGTCAAAGTGAATTCACAAGAACACAACAGCGCACAGTAACAATTATATTCCTAACGATAGAATTATTTATTTAAGCCTCTTAAAGAAACATGATTGATACAATAAAGGACATTTGATTGGGTGGAAATCAGCTCAGTTCTCCATTGGTTGATGATCTGCCAATAATGACAGTTTTAGTACACGATAGTGACCGGTGTGATATGGACCAATAGGACGATGGTGAGTTCTAACACAGACACCAACAGAACCGGTGCTCCTGCAGTAGGGGATATAGGTGACTCGCTTCTAATTTGTCTTAAGTGGCAGTAAATGCGTGCAGACCTCAATGTCTTTAAGGAACATGCCGCCTAGTGTTTGAGCTGCGTTGTACTGTGTTAGAAACACAGGTTTTTTTTTTAAATTGACCATTAAACGTGCACCCAATATCCTAATCTATAAAAAAAGTACTCATTTTTTAGACGAGGCCTGTAGAGTGTTTACAAGACACCACGCATATTGAAGCGTGATTTCGACGCAATTTAACATTTCCAGTAATGGCTTCTCTGTACTTCAATTTTCGCGCTTTAAATGGCTCGGAGGCTATAATCCCGGGTCCTATGTATTTTCGAGATTCAGTTTTCTGTTCATCGCCTGCTGCCCCAGTGTGTAACCGGATTTACCTCTGACAATGTGACACGGGATTCGGCGCCTTACTTCCTTGCAGGTCTGTGATTGGCTCAGAGTTCACCTGGGCGTGTCTAATAAACTGTGATCCAATTGTGAACGTAACATAAATGTACATGTGTTTAAATTCTAGCATGTCTTAAACTGAATTCGCGAAATGTTCCTGTCCCCTATGCTCGGGTGGAATATATTCAAAGATACTCGAGGGAGCTACGCTGAATCACAGAGTACTTGAGCATATAGGCTATTCACGGTAAAATGAGCACTTTTTAAATCCCTGCTTAAGATCTACTTGAATGCACGTTGTGTATTCTTCCGCCTTATGTACGATTGACATTGCCATGGGCCTCATCACTTCATTCATGCGTCGGTCGATTGAAACTGTTAAATTATTAGAAAAGTTTACATTTTACTAATCTGCTCAGTTTTTCGCTTCGGCGCATTAAAAAAAAAACGGATAGTGAAAGAAATAATTAAAATTATCAGAAATGATTTCCTAACACTTTTTATTTGACGTTAAGATACGGATCTATTTTCCCATCCATTGTTAACAACTTCATTGGACGCATGTCACTCAAAACGGCTGTTAAAATATATACAGTTATAGGGAGTGACTTTTTTCTAACATTGATTTCAAAAGTGCTCACTTTATCGTGAACAGCCTTTACAGAAGTGGATCAATCGCTTGTTCCGTGGAATCCAGCTTCACAAGCCAGAAAAATGGCTTCACTGACCAGCAACGACGTTTGCCAATCAGCGTCTGGTAACATACTCTCGAGCCGGCAGCCCAGCCAATAGTGAACTTTTCGCCGCACGCTGTACCAAACTAGACACAAGACCCGTCCTCACAGCCTCGCGCGGCCAATCAGAAAATGGGTACGCCCACGTGAAAGGAATCACCGCCACGTTGTTTCTCCTCTATGTGTTTATCTATTCTATGACTGGAGCCCCGAGTATTTCGCGAATTATTTCGGTACCGAGGGAGACTTCAGACACTGGTCCGTTTCGACTACTGCTGTGATTTGACTGCAATTCTGTAGACACGCCCCGTTCAACAGTGAGCCAGTAATAAGCCAGCAGTAGTGTGAGTGAGTGTTGAACAGTGACGTACAAAGGACTCACTTGATCGCAGCAACCAATAAACAAACGACAGTGTCTCGGGTGTGAAGAGGACTCTCCAGTCTAGCCTGCTGCCACACCAATCCGCGAAATATTCGGGGCGCTATCTGTGACTAGAGACCTGCAAAATTCGCGTTATTTTCTGGCAGCAAGATAGATTTCTTCGTTCTGAACACTTTGAGTCGGCCGCACTTGTTAATTGGCTTCTGAAGTAGTGATGACCCATTTTTCCTTTTGGCTTGATATGGTGTGACTGGAACAGCATTTAGTTACTTGCTTGCTGTTGGTCCAAAGCCGTCCAGGGCGTGCCCAAAACAAACTATAGTTAGGGATAGGAAAATTTCGCGAGTTCAATGACCTGCAGGCTAGACTCCTCAGGCATCTGCATACTGGAGCCTCAGCTGTGTGTTCATTGGCTGTTGCCCCACACCTGGCAGTTATGTGATTCGCAAGGTGTTTCCTTGCAAGTCTGCTATTGGCTCAGAGGATTACAGGGCGGGTCTAATAAACTGTGAGCCTATTGCGAAGGTGACTTCACTGTATATGTGTTTGACGTCTCTCTTGTCCCGAAATGAATTCGCGAAATTTTCCTATCCCTAACTACAGTCCAATGACAAACGCAATACTAAAGAACAAGTGTCTGGAGTCTACTCTGTCCTGAAATAATAACGCGAATTTTACACGTCCCTATCCATGACTAGGGTCATCTGTTTTTCGCGAAAAGTTACCCGCACGTGCTAGATTTCAATACCCTACAGGCGTGCCTTCAGTGTTCTTCAGCTTATTGGTGGCATGTCTCTGTGAGACACTTTGACTGGACAATCAGAATTAGGTTACTCCGATACTGTAAGTCCGTCATTCACAAGGACACACATAAGACGCGTGCGATCTATAATCTCCCAACTGCGATACTTGTTCTGAAATAACATGTTCTGGAACACAACTAGTCCTGGAGTATTTTCGCGAAAACACGTGGCCCTAACAATGACCTTCAACTGGCTTGCAGTTTTCCCGTCGGCAATTCGCCTCCCTCAGACTTTCAAAGATGACCTTGTGTTGTATCGATATATATAATTTTAAAATTTATTCTGAACGTCCTTGCGTTACTTTCGACATCCGGCACCTGCAGGGAGTTCCCACATGACAAAACTGTTGTGTGTAAAACCTCCTTTAAGGCAATATTCGCGTTATTTAGTGGCTGCGTGCTAATCTTCGAAATGTTTTATGCCCGCATGGCTTCTGCTATTGGCCTACAACTTGTGCAGCTGTTCTCAAGGTCACTTGTAACCAATAGTAAAGGGCCAGCGGTTGTTCTACCAATCCTCACTAAAGTTGTCACACAGGTAAATGACGCCCTATAGTTGACATAAGTTGATGAAATCTCGAATTCCGCTCAAGTTAGTACAGTGCAGTGAAGTTTAACAAGTTCATAATAATGGGAATTTCGCATGACTAGGGACTGTAACATTTCGCTAATTCATTTTAGGGCAAGCTAGACTTCAAACACATGTACATTTATTTATATTATGCTCGCAATTGGACTACAGTTTATTAGTAGAGACAGGCGTATTTCGCGAAAGTATTTATGGCCACGCTAGAATTCAATATCCTATGACTACAGCCACAACTTCGTTTGGTTATTGGCCGCATTACCACGTGAAAAGACATGTTCTTATTTGACTTGGCCAATCGTAATTAAGTACATATTTCGCAGACAGACACTTGAGGCTCGCGGCATTAAAAAGCATCCAACCACGAAAGTTCATTTGGAAAATAGTGTTTTGGAGTAGGTACAACTGGTCTTGAAATATTTGTTTTGTCACGAAAAACGCCGGTCTCTATTTACTAGACACAGCAGGTGAACTCTTGAGCCAATAACAGACCTGCAAGGAAACAAGCAGCGAATCCCGTGCCGCCTGGTCTGAAGTACAACTGACTAAACACAGGGACAGCAGCCAATGTACATGAAGCTGAGGCTCAAAACTACATAAGTTAATACCGTGATGTCAAGCCTACAGGCCGTTCAAAACGCGACATTTTCCTGTCCCTAATCATGACAATCCCAGGTTCAACAAATACGTAACATAAACTGCAATGCAACCCGGAAAGCATTCTCAGGGCAAGGAAAGTTTCTTCGACACTGCATTAAAATTCTGACTACCGAATTAGTACTATAAAGTTGTTTTAATTCTAAAGGAGTTATATGTAGAGATAGGAAAATTTTGTGTGTGCTAGACTCCTCTGTCATATGTATTTTCGAGCCTCGCCTTTATTTTCATTGACTGCTGTGCCAGAGTGTAGCCAGTTTAACCTCAGACCAGATGGCATGGGATTCGGTGCCTGTTTCCTTACAGGTATGTGATTGGCTTAGAGTTCATCTGGGCGTGTCTAGTAAACTGTAATGCAATTGCGATCATAGAATAACTGCACAAGTATTTAGGTCTTAGTTTGTCATGAAATTAATTCAAGACATTTTCAAGTATTTAGTTATATGGAGTTTGCAATAATGTTACGAAGACCGAATTCCTCAAAGAAGTTGTCGAAGTAATTTTCAGCTTTCATGACGTTCACTGCAACCTAGCAACCAGGGACGTGCAAAATTTGCGTTATTATTTCAGGACAGACTAGACTTCAAACACGTACCTTAGTATTGTGTATGCCATTGAATTGGACTGTAGTTTGTTTTGGGCATGCCCTGGACGGATAGCAAGCAAGTAACGAAAGGCTCTTCCAGTCACGTCCTATCAAGTCAAAAAGGAAAATGAGTCCTTACTACTGCAGAAGCCAATAAACAAGGGGCACCGACTCGAGTATGTATAGGACGAAGGATTCTATCTTGCTGACAGAAAATAACGCGAATTTTGCAGGTCCCTACTAATGACACGTCTGTAGAACTCAAAGAGCAGATTACTCAAATGAACACAAAGGATTGTAAGCTGTGTTATGTAGGAAACAACGTTTCATTGCGACATTGACGAATAGCCGTCACATTGGCCAGCATTACGGCCAGTAATTGAGTGATCACTTAACATCGTGCCGAAGAGGGCGAAGTGAAGTGAGTGTGGAGCAGCGTCGGAACGCAAGGGCGTGGGACATGGAAGATCCCGAGAAAAACCCACCGACCAGTAGCATCGTCCGGCACGATTCCCGCACGCGAAAATCCGGGAGTGGATCCAGCCGGGAATCGATCCCGGCTCGCCTAGGTGGGAGGGCGAGTATTCTGACCACTTCACCACTGCGGCCCCTTGTAGCGGGAAAGGAATCGGCCATGTCCCGTTGTTACGTCCCTTTAGGGCGTAGCGGAGATAAAGGAAGGTAAAATGAATGACGTATCACATAGGGTACCAATGTAAACATAACCATGCAAAGAATTCAAAAATTAAAGGCAATATATTCAAAAATTATGTATGAATTAAAACGAAAAGCAGCATTCAATTACAGCATTGATTTTAAACAACATTCACATTCCTTGATACTGCTAGACGAACTAAGGGGAAGACACATGTACTGCAACAAACAGAAACGGAAGTGCCTTAATGCATCTCAGCACGAACACAAGCAGTGTAAACACTTCCGAATTTCAATTAAGCAGAAGAACTAGCTTCATAACTTAGCAAAATCAGATAAAATTTAAATACATTATAATATACTCTATGCACAATAACCCATTACGAAGCAAGGTTATTGAAATACAAAAAACCCCTTCTCAAAATTAGCAAGCGGCAGAATTCTCATTACTCTTCATTAAGAGAATACTCCTATACAAATAAATATTAGAACCTCCTTAGCATTAATATCCTTAAAATCATTACGATGAATTTTGCACAAGAAAACTATTGCTAAGGCACGACCAAGAAAATCCACATCTTACAAAATCCAATTAAAATTCAATTTCAACATCCTCACAATATTTGCAGCGAAGAAACACTTTCCCAATATCTACATACACGACTACTATTAAAAACATTACCAAAATAATCGATACCGATTACAATACAAAAATCCCAACATTGAAATGCTTGATTTTGTGAACGTTTTACAAGGCACCACGCATAGCATGCTGAACCCTTAATCGCGTGAAGTAAAATGGACGTCATCTGTCGTCTGCCGGCCCGCGCCGCCCGAAGAGGAAGACTGCACACCAGCCCAGACTGGCAAACGAATATGTATACCCGAATACGTAAGCCAGGAAAATAATAGGAGCTGTGTGATGGTAAGAGAGGGTTATGGAAGATGCCAGAGTCAGGGTAGTTGCTAGTGTTACCACCAGGTAGCATTCGACAGTTTCCCGAGCGCAGTGCACCATTTGTCAGTACAGCCAGGCGTCGGGTGGCGTTCACGCGTGTTTTGCTCGGCTGGGTCCAAAACGGCAAGTCCAAAACAGAAGTCAAGCAGGTATTTTTCTACTGCCGCAAAGTATTGCCGTTTTTTTTTACCAATAAGCCCTCTTCATATATTAGCCGTTTACTAACACGGGATACAAAGAAAATACATGTGATTATAACCTTGCCAGAAATTAAATAAAGTGACTTAACCACAAGTATTTCTAGCTATCAAATTGAATTTGCCAACTTTGTGTATATTGCGGCAACAATTTAGCTGAAGTTGAGTTCCACAAGTAGTCGGGTTAATTCATCTGGCTTACTACATGAATTATCACACGCCGCTTAATAAACATAAACATTCCGTCATGCTTGCCGTAATTATAACCTTCAAGTAGATATATTCAAAGTGTATAGCACCAATTCCAGGGACGGCAAATAAAATGTTCGGTCAAGCAGAACAGTATTTGGCAGGACACAGGAGTAATCACATATAGTTGATTCACAATAACTTCGGCCTTTTCTGAAGCCCTGCTAAATTTCTACTTTTGGCTACTGATTACGTATCCTTCCGCTACACGTAAACATAAACACTGCCATGTGACTTCTACTTTTATAACTGTCACATGCATTGATTGCTGTTTACAGCGTTTCAAAGAATGCTGTCATATTTCCTACGATTGTTCACAATTTAGGCCTATAACAATATTTAGGTCTGCTTTATAACTATTTGTTACACACAATATAGCACGTTACACATAATACCCATTAATATTTAGCCACGACGATGTTTGTTACAACTCTGGTGGAAACAACAGTAGTATTTACCCTGTTGTTATTAATATGCGTTTGGAATAAAGATTAAAACGAAGGGATAACCAGTCCAACGAAACGACACCGTAAATTCAAGCACGCATCTCGTGTCACTTATTTATTGTATGTAACATCAACAAATGTAAAAGATAGTAGTGAACATGCAAACACATAGGCCTACCGTAACATTTATTCCGCTAATATTTACACTCATTGGTACTTACAAGTTTGTAGGTTTATTATATTATTTATTTAAATTTATCTGGTTGGGCTTAGAATTATTTTTGGGACTGTGGCATTCAAATCACAGAAACGTAAGCTCGTTACACAACTATGTTTCAAACACCTAGCACAAAGATACAACGTTGTGATAAGCAGACGTGAATTTCAATAAGTAACTACGTCATAACATCAGTTCATGGTTAAAACGTATAAAATTTGCACATATTTGAAATCCACACACATCTAGCCTGTGCGCAACGATTACAACACAGCCACCATAGACGGAAATGGCGCTTACGCCCTTACACATGCGGCGGCCACAACACTCGTTACAGTATATTAATTATCCCTGTCCTGGAAACACATATTAATCACAACATTGTAACTTCCCTAGGATGTTTAAAAAACACGAGCACTAACTTCACGTTTCGTTCAGAAACACGCCGTGTCATTGTCATGTCGCCACACACCACTGGCAATCGTAAGGCACCACGAAAACGGCTCGCCCGCCATATTGGGACGAGCGCGTGGTTAGGCCACGTCTGCCAACCTGCTGGATTCGTACGCGTCGCGCAACGAGCTGTGTCGCGCCATCGTATCTAATATATGTCGTTGCATCTAAATACCATATAATACGTATGTAAACAATAAAATCTCGTTTCAGTTGCAAATTACAATTTCAAACATCATTATTGTTGCTGTAATTAGTATGAAATGTGCTGAAATTAGAAATAACAAAATGTATACATTTCCTACACAAGTGATACGATCTTACCGAGAGAGAGAAGAGAGACAGAGATAACAAGAGAGAGCAACACGCTATGCTTCGCTTATTGAACTTTTTTTCCGGACGGAAAAAAAAAAACACCGGCCTACACATGGGAATTTGCGCTGATATTTTTAACTGCAGCAATGAAATGTGTTTCCATCAGTGTTACCTAACAATACAAATATAGCAATCGGCAACGTTTACCTAACAAATAGTATACATAAAAACGTGATTTAAAAATATTGTAACTGTGAACTATTTCTTACCGACCATTACCAACACGTCACTGCTCTCGCTGTTGTTAATTCATGTTTAATACGAAATAAATATTACAATTTATATAAGATACTAAGGTAAAGTTTCATTTATTCAATAATACAGTACTCTTAAAATTAATCACAGTGTTAAATATATGTGGAATACAAGTTATTGGAAAAAGAGGTTGATATATTACGCGTAGGGTGATTTTTCAAAGGTTCGATTCCAAAAGGCCGAAGAAAACGTGAATGGACTGTAAATACATGTACATTGAAATATATGATTGACAGTTGTGTCACACTCGAAGAAAGGCTTCGCCGTAATGAGGAACCATCCCAGAATTTGCATGAGTGACTTCGGGAAACCAAGTAAACCCTCAATCAGGAATGCCGGAGCGGGTATCTGAATTCTCGGCTGTCCAGTTACACTGTCGGTAGCAGGTCTCAGAGGCACACGCGAGAGCCGATTGCGATATCAACGGGCCGCGAGCCAAATAATAACCCCCCCCCCCCCCAGCGTGCCAATCACTCCACCGCGAATACCAACACCAGCTGGACCTTGAAGGAGGAAAAATAAGTCTCGCAATTCACGCCGCGGTATCTGGGCCACAGAGCTGCACCCGTGCACGAGTTCGTCCCGATCTCGTTTCGCTTTTGAAAGGCATCTGCACCCCGCCATCTTGGATGGCATCACTTCCCTTGCAGAACGTTTAGCTATAATTTTTTCGCACGTCATAGCTAGGGATAAACTATTTTCGCGAAAAAAAAATAATTCGCCGAGGTTATATTTTAACATCCTTACGCGCCCGTCTACAGTTTCCATTGCGTTATAGGCCGCGTGTCTTCCTCGGAAGACAGTGCGGTATTTGACTGGACCAATGAGAATTAAGTTACTGTATTACTGAACGTCTATGATTCTCGGGCAGGCACCTAGGACGGCCAGCACTTGAAGTCAACCAATCGCGAAAGTGGCTCTGAGTTTAAGTGAGTTTGCCTTTAGTGATAGCTGTGGACTGGAAATTTTCGCGATTTCGGTTTAATGTGTATATTAATACTTTGCCTTTCAGAGCCATTGCCTAGCGGATCTACATTATGTTAACGCTGTCCATCCATTCGTTAGGCAGCTGCTGGGAGAAGGCCCTGTGGACCTCGTTTCGTCTCCCCACTCCTCACATAAACCTTACTTCAGCCTGACTTCCAAAATATTTCCACTGCAGTAGGCAGTAGCGGTTCCATTGTGTGAACAGGTTTAAGCCAATGCGTTTAGGAAAACTTTTACCGCTTACTAAATATTTATATTGTGTAAACCCCCACTGTAAAAAAAATTGTGTAATTTTACACGAATTTACGTGGCAGCACAATCTCTGCACATGTTCGTGTATTTTTACACGTATTCTTGTACCTGCATTTTTACTTTATATCCCATGTATACAAATACAATGCCAGTGTAATTTTACTATACTTCTTATTCTTTTTACTTATCATTATGTTCAATCACAAGTTCTATGTATGAGTCATTTTTTTTGTTACCAATACTAAGCCACATAATGTAAATTTACACAAATTTTGTTAGTGTAAAGTTATCACACCTGTCAGTTTCATTTACTAATCATAATATCAAATCATATGTACTATGTAAATTATTTTACTATACTTGCTACTAATATTCCACCACACATTGTAAATTAACACAATCAATGTTATGGTAATTTTACCACACCAGTCTGTTACTAGGTTAATGTTCATCACTCATAATTACATGCACACTGTAGGTGTAATGTTACCATACCAGTCTGTAATTTTCACTTATTACGATGTTAAATGACATGCACTCCGTGCATGTAACTTGACTTCACCGCTTAACAACGTAACCGTTTAAAATTAAGGGGGCCCGCTCCCTTAACAAATGCTTCTCATGAATTATTGCGGTTCGATGTATGATTTTATTACTTGACAATATTTTTGGTTCCAATTACTTAACATGCATGAAAAGTTAACATACTGTAAATAACTCAGAATATGCAATGTGATCTGATATAGAATATACACAGCGTAGTAGTGAAATTTTTAACTTCCTAAATGCTTTTTACATGAAGTTCTGCAGTTACTGTCACTTAAAATTCTAACAAGAAGCAGAAAATCAAAATATGGCGACATGCATGACTAAACATTACATAATTAACAACCATATTTCTGCACTTACCTTGGAAAATTGTATGAACCGGGGGGGGGGGGTGGTGGTGGGATGAACATGGATAAAAAATAAAATTCTGGAGATGAAAAGTGTAAATATTTTAAAATCTGGGATGAAATGTGGAAAAGAATGCTAAATAAAAACCTGTTAATTACTAAATCCATGGCATTCAGAGATATTTTTTCGTCAGGGCAGCCGCAAGGCTAATTTAAGATATATTTAGTGGTTTTTATTATTTTTATAATTTTTGTTGAATTTTAATTTTTATGGTTTTTGTAGTGTTTTTGGATGTTTTTTGTTCTTTATGCTTCTTGGATAGTTAATAGATTAATATATCAATGTTAATAAAGGCGACGAAAGGTGTTTGGTTAGTAATTAACTTGTAATTTCGTCCTAAAGCTAGATGCAGTTTTGCTATGGTGTGTCACTTGGAATGTGTTGGTTAGTAGCGATGTCTTAGTTACTGGTAGTACTTTACTGGAATCATAAAAATAATTATATATATATATAAGTTACATAAAATGTAGAGAATGGTTACTAATGAAGTATCTGTAATGAATATTTAGAGTCTCACCCTGAGTGTTGTGCTGCCAGAGGGTCTTCTACTGAATCTCTTGTCCCCTCGTGAATGTTCTCGGACACGAGGAGGCCCACTCCCTGGACCACCAAATTAGCTGAGCCACCCCGTCGCCTGACTTCTTATCCTCCAGTAGCGCTCTGGCACGTTGTCGATGGCAGAACAAACCAGTTTCCGAGACAGTACAAAACTAGTGCAGATATTGGCGCTACTCAATAACTTTACTCAAATACACGTAAATTTCTCACTTTCAAGCATCATTTTCTCCATTTCTTCTGGAAGCACGATTCATCTCTTCAATTTGATCCCCAAAAACAAGATAATTTGACCCAAAATCAAGATAATTTAACCAAAATCTGCGTTCTCAATCAAGCGCACTTTTTTTAAAAACATACTTTGTTCACTCTTTGACCAGTGGTCCATTTTCAGGGTGAATGAGGCTAAATTTAGGTCAAAAAGGGTAAATATTTGCTTTAAATTTTTTTTAAACATCACAAAAAAGTTTGGAAATTATTGGAATTTCATGAAAAAATATGACGATTTAACTTGAAAATTAGTCTTCAAAGAACCACACACAAAGAGTGAACACAAGTTGAAAACTGATTTCGATTTTGAGTTGCGCTTTGAAAAATTTGACGGGGAATTATAAATTTGTTTGAATTTAGCTTGAAATTAGTTTAATTTGAGTTAAATTATTGAGTTGCGCCAATATCTGCAATAGTCTTGTACTCGATACCCTGGCATCTGTGGTGTTGTCTTACTGTAGCACAAAGTGCCAGGACTTTATCTTCTCGTGGGACTTCTCTTGGCGCCCCTTCCTCTGGTCGCTGGCTGGCTGCTGGATTCCCTCCTACGTCGCCGCCTCCCTGATGGTGTCCGAGGCAGTCTGTTTGGTCTGGACGGGTGTTGGTGGAGTCTCGAGCTCGCGTGTCGAGCTGTTCGCAACTGCGATATCCACCTGCGGTGTCGGAGCCTCGGCGATGACCTGCGACGCTGCCTCTGGTCGCTGGCTGGCTGCTGGATTCCCTCCTACGTCGCCGCCTCCCTGATGGTGTCCGAGGCAGTCTGTTTGGCCTGGACGGGTGTTGGTGGAGTCTCGAGCTCGCGGGTCGAGCTGTTCGCAACTGCGATGTCCACCTGCGGTGTCGGAGCCTCGGCGATGACCTGCGACGCTGCCTCTGGCTGTGGCTTCTGCTTCTGGGTCGTCTGGGCGAACTAGGTCTTCTCCTTCGTTTGAGGCGGTTGTTGGGTTTCTGTGGATGCAGTCTGGATGCTCGGTGTCTGCTGGGGTTGTGCGCCGCAGAAATGCAGCATGTGGAGCACAACATCCAGGTCCTGGAACATGTTGCGGTCTTCGATGATGAAGCGGGCAGCGGTGAGGTGCAGACTTGTCTTGTAGCCAGTCCAGATCTTCGGAGTGTTTGCCACGGAGAGTTCTTCGGCTGAGTCGCAGATGTTCCTATCGGTGGCGATTAGGAAATTCGTACTACTAATCAGTGAGGCTGCAGCAGACATCTAGGAATTCGCCCTTACTGTAGCCAGTAGTGTTGCGAGATGTTTGTGCACTTGTTTAGCGTTTTGTAAGTCAGGTACTTCTCGATTGTGTATTTCATACAGTAAATTACTGGGTGTTCTTCGTTGTCTGGCGGTAGAAAGAGACGAATGTCTTCGCTTAATCCTTCGCAGTCCGCTCAGTGCTGCGCGTAAATCTTGTAGGTCTTAGGTTGGGTTACTGCTGCTGTCATTTCGACTAGGTCCTATTTCTAATCATTGCCGAAGCTCAGAGCGGGGGTGTGCTCGGGCCCTTATACCACCCATACGGTTGCAGCAATTGTATCTCTCTTCGGGTTGAGGAAGTTTCCCTCACCAGACCGCAAAGAACACATAGCCCAGAGGTCAGGACGCCTTGCACGTCCCGGCGTTCGACTAGATCCATCCTCTCTCCAGGTAGTTATATACAAAAGTCAGCATATTCCATCAGCGGGAGTTGAGAATTCCTTTTGAAAACACAAAAGGAGTTTGAACTAGTTCTACTCCCTGCCGCTAGATCGCATGTTTTAAACAGATACTTATAGTTTTATTTAAATTCACAGGAATATTGGTGTAAAATTACAAATAATGTACTCGTTTTTGGAAATTACACGAAAAAATGTAAAGTTACTGTAAATTTGTATGTGTGAATATACATTCATATACTTTCGACTTTGTAATTTTACACCCTTGTTAATGTCAATATACCAGTAAATTTGTGTTTTTTGTTGTACTGTAAGACTTCACTACATTTTAAGTGAAATAGAAAAAATATGTACTTTTACACTGATGTACGAGTTGATTAAAGGCATGGTTGTAAAAACACACAGACATGGGGTTTTAGTGCCGTGCATTTGTGTATTTTTACACATACTTTTTAATGTGTAATTTTACACCATTTTAAATGTCAATATACCAGTACATCTGTGTTTTGTACAGTAATATTGTACTACTTTTAAATTAAATAGAACAATATGTACTTTTACACCGATGTAAGTACGTACAAGTTTCAATAAAACATTGGCGTAGTTGAAAAATTACACAGATTTGGGTTTCGATTCTTCATGTTCGTGGATATTTACACATCCTTTGAAATTTGTAAATTTACAGCCCTCTAATTGTAATATACCAATACATTTGTGTTTTTTATATCATTGTACTATGTTATGAATAAAGTTGTACTGTGCATTGCTGTGAATTTACACCTACTGTAACTTTTTATTCAATTTACACACAGAAAATTTAAAATTACCGAAAGGTTGTACATGTATTTTTACACTTTTTTTTACAATTCGGTGAATGGCTAAACTTAAAGACTTCGAAAATATTTCCAGCGCAGTAGGCAGTAGCGATTCCATTGTGTTGAACAGGTTTTAAGCCAATGAGTTAACAAAAACTTTTACCGCTCACTAAGTATTTATATTGTGTAAGCCCCTTTCAGCTAGCAGAGGGCAAGCCCTCTTGTGTGACGTCACCCTCTTCCACGACCTTGCCTCACGAACTTAACGTCACTCATGCAGCTGTGAGATCATGATTCGGGCCACCAGGTCGGCTGGCAATTTCGCTTCGTGATTACGTCGTAACGGCATGTTACCTCTTTGTTTCTTATACTCTTGCTCTCTCGGCTTTCGTCGTGGCTGCCCCCCCCCCCTCTCACTCTCTTTCTCTTCCCCCCGTTCGTGTCTACGAGGGGAGATACAATCGAAATGTCTCTGAGCCTGATATTTCACAGGCCTCTTAAAATCACATTCACCGCATGATAGTAATAACTACATCTAATGGTTAGTTAAGCGTCGCATTCCACATAAGGACAATTTACTTCGTAACATGAGTCAAAGAATTATTAAGTTGGAAATTACATGCTTGTCCCCTCTAGCCTCTGGCTAATTACTTCTAGTAACGAATTCTCGGGATTTTCAAATCATATTTTATTCGCGGTGTCACAGGGTAGATCAAGACACAGACACGAAATAACTTGGCGGTTCCTTCGATGTGTGTGAACCTATTTCGCCGACTGGCTGTGCGAAGCTCTGACGACGGGACGTGCCTGATTGGTTACCGCGTGCTGTAAAAGTGTCCCTATTGGACGGCCTGCCAACTGGCACGTTAGTTAACCAGGTGCCGGTTGACGAATAGCGTTCCGACTATTTGATAGTCAATGACGCCAATTTCGTTGCGTGTGCCGCTGGAGTTCGCGAAATAAGTGACTGTTTCTCCTCTGTATACTTATTTACTCTGTGGTGGTGTCGTGTTTCTAACGTGCACGATCACTACAGTAGCACCGCTGTGACTTAGAACTTGGCAGCTCTGGCACTGTTGGGCCACTTCTACACGGGAAAGGAAACAATTGTTCTACGGTCACGTGACAGTGTCAGCCCCCCGTGGTTGGTGCTTTGCAAGTCGTTCTGTCTCTCTCTCTCTCTTTCACTCGGGCAGGTGGAGCCAACTTCAGTCCTAGGACCGTACGACTTTCATTTTATGTCGAAATACAAAATTCACTTTTACAACATGGATTCTTCCCTCGCCTGTACCGCTTCGTAGAAACATCAACCACTTTATACAGCCACAGAGTAGCGAAAATACAGATACCAAACATACTCTTATACCACGATTTCCAGCCGCATAACCGAGCGAGGTAGCGCAGCGGTTAAATTTTGGACCCGCATTCGGTAGGGGTGGTTTCAAATCCCGGTCCGACCATCCCGATTTCAGAATTTCATGGTTTCCCGAAATCACTTCAGGCGAATACTGAGATGAATCCTTACTGCAAACCACAGCTGATTCCTAGCCGTTCCTGCGTGTATGACCAATTTGCTCCGTCTCTAATAGCTTCGCTGTCGACTACCTGCTGTAAGTAGGGACATCCGCATTTTGCGAAAAGATATTCGCGCATGTTATATTTCAATACCTTATGGACCTACCAACTGTTTTCTTTTGCTTATTGTCGGTGTATCTTCGTGAGAAGATTTTTCTCCTGCCTAATTGGCCAATCAATACTGTGCTATTTGATACGTGGGCATACACCTAGGACGCCTAACACGGAAACCATCCAATCACGAAAGTGGATCTGAGCTAAAGTGTTGAAATACAACTGGCCGTGAAATCGTTTCGCGAAATTCGGGTGTTCCTAACTATAGGCTGTTCACTATAGCCCTCTTTCGTCTGGAATAGTAGTCAATATATATTTTATTGTATCATTATATGTTAAATTCAGAGTGCGATCGAATATACTCACTGTGTTTATTACTTACATGGCCATATTCATTTTTAAAAAAGGTGACTACACGATACAAATGACTGAAAGAAAAAAAGTAACTAGGGCAAAAGTGTTCACTTTACCGTGAACAGCCTATACCTAGCTACCAGCTGTACATGTCAGCAAGATGGCGGTAATTGCGAGATTTATGTTGGAGCACTGTCCGTCAATCAGCGCTTCGTAAGTAACATACTTGCCAGCCGGCAGCACAGCCAATAGGGAACCTTTCAGAGCATTATGTTGGAGCACTGTCCGCCAATCAGCGCTTCGTAAGTAACATACTTGCCAGCCGGCAGCACAGCCAATAGGGAACCTTTCAGAGCATTATGTTGGAGCACTGTCCGCCAATCAGCGCTTCGTAAGTAACATACTCGCCAGCTGGCAGCACAGCCAATAGGGAATCTTTCAGAGCATTATGTTGGAGCACTGTCCGCCAATCAGCGCTTCGTAAGTAACATACTTGCCAGCCGGCAGCACAGCCAATAGGGAACCTTTCAGAGCATTATGTTGGAGCACTGTCCGCCAATCAGCGCTTCGTAAGTAACATACTCGCCAACAGGCAGCACAGCCAATAGGGAATCTTTCAGAGCATTATGTTGGATCACTGTCCGCCAATCAGCGCTTCGTAAGTAACATACTCGCCAACAGGCAGCACAGCCAATAGGGAACCTTTCAGAGCATTATGTTGGAGCACTGTCCGCCAATCAGCGCTTCGTAAGTAACATACTTGCCAGCCGGCAGCACAGCCAATAGGGAACCTTTCAGAGCATTATGTTGGATCACTGTCCGCCAATCAGCGCTTCGTAAGTAACATACTTGCCAGCCGGCAGCACAGCCAATAGGGAACCTTTCAGAGCATTATGTTGGAGCACTGTCCGCCAATCAGCGCTTCGTAAGTAACATACCTGCCAGCCGGCAGCACAGCGAATAGGGAACCTTTCAGAGCATTATGTTGGAGCACTGTCCGCCAATCAGCGCTTCGTAAGTAACATACTTGCCAGCCGGCAGCACAGCCAATAGGGAACCTTTCAGAGCATTATGTTGGAGCACTGTCCGCCAATCAGCGCTTCGTTAGTAACATACTCGCCAGCTGGCAGCACAGCCAATAGGGAATCTTTCAGAGCATTATGTTGGAGCACTGTCAGCCAATCAGCGCTTCGTAAGTAACATACTCGCCAGTCGGCAGCACAGCCAATAGGGAACCTTTCAGAGCATGTAATAGCCAATCAGACCCAAAACCTCGCGGCCCAGCCAATCGGAGAGAGGTTACGGCTACATCAAAGGAACTGACTCATTACTTCGTCCCTGTGTATGTAACTACTATGTAATTTAGGTTTACAATCGAGAGGAGAGACGCATTGGACTCGCATTTGAATGGACAGCGATTTGATTTCCGGTCCGGCCATCCTGCTTAATGTCGTCCATGCTGTTTCAAAACCTCTTCAGTTGAATGTCGATATTGCTTCTTGATGCAGGTCTTTCAGGTTACTTTAACTCGACCGATAGTAAAATTAGAGTACTTACAATTATTTTCCACTCTAATTAGCCCACTATTCTCGCAACGTTAAGTCATAAATAAATTAATAGGTTACTAAAGGTGCAAGTAACAAATATTCAGAGTGTTCCAAAATGCTCTGTACATAGTGTTATGGAAGATAGACACCATGACATAATATTTACTTTAGTGGATACGGATCCATATGTGTCCTGTGGACGTTAGAGTGAATTCAAAAGCGTTCACTAAGAAAAATTAATTTCTACGTTTTTGCCATATGACGTTTTTTTTCATTGTTGGGATATAAAATATCAATCTGGAAACACCATAGCAGTAAAAACTTTTAAAATTATTAAATGAGTAAGAATAATAGTAAGTCTATATATTTTCTCGCGGTGGTGAAGTGGTCAGACCTCGTAGGCAAACCGGGTTCGATTTCCGACGGGGTCGCCCCCAGATTTTCGCACATGGGAATCGTGCCAGACGGGGCCGCTGTTCGGTGGTTTTCTCGGGGATATCCCGTTTCCCCGCCCAATTTATTCCGGTGCTGCTCCATATCACCTCGCTTCACCCTCATCGGCTCGCAAGCCCCCAACGTTCAGATATGCTGCTCTCCACTCCACTATTGCAAATCTCAAAACTATGCAAAAGTCAAGCCTTTAGACTATTGCTCAGTATAACTGTACATGCTATTAAAATTGTATGAAGAACGTTTATTGTAAATTTGTTATCTAGTTTGTCCGGTTTTCCGTTCATTACATCTGACATAAAATTTAAGCCAAATTATCTAAACGATAAACCTTACTGCATGAGAACCAAATTGTTGGATTTAAGAGCATCCCGGAATGCCATTCACATGACACTTCAATAAACACTTCGGGTGAAACTAACCTTGTGTTAACCCCCCCCCCCCTCCTCGGTTTTTTATTGAAAGTATTAAAATAGTTATGGTGTATCTGTTACAACAGTAAGTGTGCGCGAATGTAAACGCGTTTATTCACAATTATGACTCAAAATTGCAACCAACATTGCATTACAACATCAAAGCAATGATAACTGCTGCGTTTTGAAATATTCCCGACATTTCACCAACATTTCCAGCAGCTGCAGTGATTTTCGTCCGAATCAGAGTTAGGCTCACTGACGATTTTCTCAAAATGGCATTAGAAGTAATCGAGGTACGTTAGGTCAAGTGATCTAGGTGGCCAGACAAATGATATACCTCGTCTTAGGACCTCGAAATTGGAAAGTAGAGACAAATTAGTCGACGCTTAACACCGGAGTGTTGAGAGCTAATGAGAGAGGCACGAGATGAGTATGGAGCAGCACCGGAATGCAAGGGTGGGGGAAACGGGATTACCCCGAGAAAACCTGCCGACCAGAGGCATCGTCCGGCACGACTCCCACTTGCAGAAATCTGGGAGCGACCCCGCCGGGAATCGAACCCGTCTCGCCCAGGTGAGAGGTATGACCATTATTTCACCGTGGCCTCTGACAACGAAAATGTCATCTGGGGAAGCATTGCCGCTGTATTGTAGCAAAAACTGTTCTCTTTCCCTCGATAGACGCGTGCTTCAGAAGCATATCAGCCAGTCCAGCAATCCATGCCATGCGTGAAGTGTCCGACTTGACTGACAAGATCCATTAGACTTGGTGTCCCCCAACTGCAATGAACGTTCGTGCATAGTTAGGGCCACCTGTTTTTTTGCGAAAAGATTTACGCCAAAGTTAGAATATAATGTCCTATGGCATACGTACTGCTTTCCTTTGGTTATTGGTAGAAGGCCAGAAATTTCGCGGTTTCATTTGAGAACAAGATAAACTTCAACCTAATGTACATGAGAGTATCTGCTTCTGTTGGACCACAGTTAGTTAGACACACCCTGAACCACCTACAACCAATATTGAACCTGCTAAGAAAACGAGGGCAGAATCACGTGCTACCTGGTCTGAAGTTAAACTGGAGCAGCAGTCAATGACCAAATAGAAGAATCTCGAATACACAGATGATAGTGGAGTCTAGCTTGCTGCAGAATGAGTCCCGAAATTTCCGGGTCTCTCAGTGGCGGCTGCTGAGTGAGGGCTGCGTTCCGCAGCCCTCCTAATAAAATCTCAGAATGCATACCTCTACTTATCTGCTACTCTGTAAATAATACTGCGTACGAATATGGTGGTTATTTCGCAGCCAATGTTTTTGAGATGGACAAGACTCTTGTCACGAGAGAAATGTTTTTGGAAATGTCGAGTGGTGGGGCGGCAGATTCTTCACCCCGAAGTGGATAGAGCTAGTAGAGAGAGATGACCGTAACATAGGTCTAGGGGTGCTACGGGAGGGAGGGAAGGGAAGCACTTTACAGCCAATCGCATGCTGTAAATCAGAGAGAGCTGGGCGCGCCCCTGCTCAAACAAAAAAAATTGTTTCCTGGAACTTGACAAGGCTACCAAAACTACATGTTTCGTAAGCACACTTTCGCGCTCCGCTCTTTTGCAATTGTTAAACACATTTCTTAACAACGCTTGTATTTATTTAGAATATTTTTTATTTATAGATATCGTTCAAACTCGCGTGAGCTACAAATATAGTGTGTAACACTATGAATAAGTTTGTTGTTAATTAATGATGAGCTATGAGCATCGGTCAGAAGCAGGGTTGAATTGTTGTTAATGTCGTGGTGTGTAAACTTGTAAATAATTGTTAGTTCGGCGAGTAACATTTTAAACCTTATAACGAAAAAGATTTTCAATTACGAGAATAAACTAGAGCTACATAATCTGGGACCAGCAAGGCCATAGTTAAATATAATTCAACAACAAAGCCAAGGTAGTAAATGGTTCGTGTACGAGAAAATTTGATGTAAGTACATACAATTTCGCGGACTGGCTATGTGGGTGTGAAGTTGGAAATGTGTTGTTTTGTTAAAAATGTTTTTGGTAATGAAACCTAATGATCTTGCGTGGACTTTCAATGGGTTAAAATATTTAAAACATTTGGGAGACAATGTTAAACGACATAAATCATGTTCGCAGCATATAAAAAATGCTACAAAATTTTCATGGCTTGGTAATGTGAATATACATTCCCAGTTAGATAGCGCGTATAGGTTGACGAATGGATTTTTTTTACGAATATTTTAATTAAGATATGCCACTTTCATCCTCTAATTTAAATTTGACATGAATTTTTTATGTACGATAGGCTATGTAAATTAGTATTAGGTTTTTAAAAATTTGTTATAGTATATTTAAGTTATTATCATCATTGGTATGGTAGAATTGGTATTATTATGTTATCTCTCGTCGTCTCGTGTAATGTACCACACCATGTAGGTACTGGTTGGAAGGCATATAACCTAAACAAACTTGAAACAAATACATACCTGTGGTAGTGATTAGATCTGAACCAGCAGCCACAATATGTTGACCAATACAAATTGGGCGTTGATACATTTTTCTCTAAACAACCACACTTATTTATTTTGTATTTAGCTACATAAGCAACACTTAATTAAGCCTGTCGTACATAATATATTTATCACTGTGCCTATTAAAAAAAATATTTGTAATGATATGAGTTAGGATCGCTACAGCCCACCCAGTTTCAAAAGTCACCAGCCGCCACTGCTAGTTATTGGTTATGTGAATTAGTCGGGAGACAGTTTCTTATATAACTGGGTCAATCAGAACTAGGTAACTCTGACACTGAGTTTGCATGATTCCCGGGCAGACGCCTGGAATGCGTGACTACTGAACTCATCCGATCACAAAAGTGGATATGAGCTCTTGTGTTTTGGAGTTCAAGAAGTCCTGAAATCATTTCGCGAAAAACAGGTGGCTCTATTCATAGTTATGGAACTTATTTCGGGACAACTTGTACTCCAAAACACTAGAGCTCAGATTTACTTTTGCAATTGGCTGAGTTGAGCTGTGACGCGTTGTAGATGCCTGCCAGCGAATCACGGACACTCAGTGTTGGATTTGCCTGATTATGATTGGCCCGGTCAGGTAAGGAACTGTCTCCCGACACAGACACGTGGCCAGTAAACAAAGGAAAGCTGTACGTATGCCATGGGACATTATAGTCTAGCTTTCGCGTAAATCTTTTTGCGAAAAAGCCTATACTCGTGAAAAAGCCAAGTCGAAATACAGAAATTGTATACGGTTGGAAAGAGCATCTCAGAAGCAACCCAGTGATACACATAAAACTCCATATGATCGAGTGAAGCGGTGCCGGGAACGTAAAATAAACATCAAGGCGTCCGAGCGCGTCAATGTAGACGTATTCACTCAAAACAAACGGCTATGTCCCCAAAACAGCCAAACCACTTTTTTTTTATTTTACTTTATTATCCGATAGGCTACAATTGTAATGTGACAATGTTAGTTGAATTATTCCTACGAAGGCAGACTCGGACGGACGTGCACAAACATACGTCCATGCCTTACCATGGGACTTGAACCCATAACCCTTGTGCCATAAGCCGGGACGCGACCAATTACTCCACGGAGATCGACTCCACTGCACCAACTGCTTCACGGAGATCGACTCCACTGCACCAACTGTTCCACGGAGATCGGCTCCACTGCACCAACTGCTCCACCGAGATCGGCTTCACTGAACCAACTGCTCCACCGAGATCGGCTTCACTGCACCAACTGCTCCACCGAGATCGGCTTCACTGAACCAACTGTTCCACGAAGATCAGCTCCACTGCACCAACTGTTCCACGAAGATCAGCTCCACTGCACCAACTGCTCTACCGAGATCGGCTTCACTGAACCAACTGTTCCACGAAGATCAGCTTCACTGCACCAACTGTTCCACGAAGATCAGCTCCACTGCACCAACTGCTCTACCGAGATCGGCTTCACTGAACCAACTGCTCCACGAAGATCAGCTCCACTGCACCAACTGTTCCACGGAGATCGGCTCCACTGAACCAACTGCTCCACGAAGATCGGCTCTACTGCACCAACTGATTCACGGAGATCGGCTTCACTGAACCAACTGCTCCACGAAGATCAGCTCCACTGCACCAACTGCTCCACGGAGATCGGCTCCACTGCACCAACTGCTCTACGGGGATCTACTCCACTGCACCAACTGGCTTGGTACATTTTTAAGAAGTGTTGTTGTACTATTCCGGCTACATTAAAATTTGCTTCGAACTGCAGCCAGAAATATTATTTATTTAGTATAAAAACTATTTGGCACTAGCAATATATTTTTAATTCTTCTACTGACATTCCTGGCATTTTTTTAAATTAACATGATCTTTTTTGTGTACTTTTGTAGGTATAAGTTTTGATGTATCACTAAAGTATTCAAACATGCTAGAACGATATGGGCAAATAGTTGTAGGCATTCCGACTGTCTTGATTGCAATAGAAGAGGACGAGGAATACAATGGGCGATTCTCTATTCTCGTGCAATCATTGTTTGAGTTCTCCTATGTGTTATACTTGGTAAAGTGAGCACTTTATAAGGCCCTTCCAGCAAGCAAAATAACCAAGCTATGATATTTTATTGTGGCATCGGACGTTGACTTTTGAGAGCTATGAAATGTATACACTGTATGTATGAGTCACGTGGTAATTTTTATACTAGCAGTTGGATAAAGGATACACAAAGACATTGCAAGGAACTTAGAAGCACGTCGTTAAGTGTTCCACCTGGCTGGCACTTGAACTGCGATGCAGACTGTTTCAAACACTGAGTATTCAACGAAGTTATTAAACGTGTCCCCTGTATGTTTACCTCTGGAAAGATGTTATATCCCTAACTAGGTCGGAATGGTACTTTAAATTTACCACGTATGATGTAAATATTATTATTATACATACTAGCTGGACACATGCCAAACGAGAATAGGAGACTGTATTAAACTTTGATACAGACTTGTTATCAATAAAATGATAAGGTCGCCGCTGAAGGTTCCATGTGTACACGCAGCACTAAGAGAACACTGCACGCAATTTCAGAGCCGTGCACGTAGGGGCGATGGCGCTGTTGTGGCGCACGCCAGTGTGACCCTTATATTGTATTATACCTCCCGCGCTTCTCCCATAAAAATGGAGAGAAACGATGCGGGCAGGTGGGACCCTTGAAAAGTGCTCACTTTAGCGTGAACAGCATATACTGCCTTGCGCCGCTGAGAGTACTATAGTATATTCGCGGCTTCTTAACACATTTTGAACCAAACCTTTGGAAAACCACCCCGCCTATGACGTGTATGGTTGGTGCTTGAATATTCCGTTTATCACAAGCGTTTTATAATTTTTATAATTGTGCTAACATAAAAGTGATTATTTTTTTGTTAAAATGAACTCTGCCTTAATTTATTTTATAAATTATAAATTATTGTAATTCATATGAATAAAAATAGGAAGAAAATTGGTTTGTTGGTAATACCTAATCAGAATCAGCTTTTATACAAAATATTATCACACTGAGTACGCTCGAATGCGGTACGCAGTCACATTGGTGTAATTTTCAAGGCTCGGTTAAGCTTTGTTTGCATAAAGCGGAGGAATATTTTGGAAGTAGAACATTAGCAGCACTTCAGAAATTTGGAAGTAACCGTGAATGGACTACAGGCCATTCAAGGTTACTTCATACTTTTGATGCTGTTAAAGTTCTACTTCCATCATATTCATCCGCCTCATGCAAACAAAGCTTAGAAAATTACACCAAGGTAATATTTAAACAAGAGGAAAGCGCACCGGATTCGTGTTCGGCCAGTGTAATAATATTTTGTATATGAACTATTTCCTACTAGGCGTTACCAACACACCTATATCATCCCTGTTTTAATTCATATTAATTGCCAGTAATAAATAAAATAATATTACTTACGGATTAAATATAATTTAAAGTTCAATTTAACCAGAACTAAGGTATAGGCTGTTCACTGTAAAATGAGCACTTTTGAAATCCCTGCTTAAGATCTACTTGTATACACGTTGTGTATTCCTCCGCATTATGTAAAATTAACATTGCTATGGGCCTCTACACGTTACTCATTCGTCAGTCAGATGAAACTGAGAAATAAGTAAGTAAATACTTTACAAGTCAGAAAGCGAAAGAAGTAATTTTAAGATATCGCAGATAGTTGCCTAAAACTTCTTATTCTACTTTAAGACATGGAACTGCTTTCCGTCCGTCGTTACCAACTTAACTGGGCGAATGTCATTCAGTGCGCCCATTAAAATATATGCATGCAGGGGCAGTGACTTTTTTTCTAAGGTTCATTTCTAAAGTGCTCACTTTATCGTGAACAGCCTTTACTTGTAGTGTAAAACGCTTGTGACGCACGACATGTGTAGGAAAAAACCAAACACATCGTCCGTGGGGTGATTTTTCAAAGGTTTGATTCGAAGAGTGTGAAGAAACCGCGAATAGACTACGTACTGGCATCGCGCACGGCACGGAACTGCATCGACACACGCCGTAACTAGGACAGTGGGTCGGCCGCAGTATGCGTAATACTCCCCTCCCCACCCCCACTACCACCACTCCAGGCTGTACATTCCAACATCAGCCCAGGCAACATGCGCGCGCATCACGTAGCTCTACCCGTTTGCGTCAAGGATCTCGACTTACGCTCCACTAACTGCGAGTCGTAACGCACGCCCCTATCGCAACGTCACCTTGCTATAGGATGTTCGCGGTAAAGTGAGCACTTTTTAACGCCCTTCTAAATTTTTCCTTTTATCCAATTTCCATCTTCATGCTGCTTTTTAATATGAATATTGCAATGTGACCAATGAACACAGTGTATACATTTCCTCGCCCTCGAAATTTAATGCCTGGAGCTGAAATAAGATCAATTTATTATTGGTTAGCGTCTGTTGGGAGGGTCTTAAGAAATGTTCACTTTACCGTGAACAGCCTATACTCTTATTCTTATTTACGCTCGCTGTCGAGATGCGAAACTCGACTCCCTCCAGGCTATTCGTGCGTCTACTGTTCCGCGGTGCTCTCTTCACTTATTTACTCACCTATCGGCTATGTTATACAAAACCATATCTCGAAATTCTTTTGTATGCCTATATGTAACAGCAGGCAGCGTGGTTCGACCCGCATGCAACATTCAAATCTTAATTATAATGACTATCTTAATTGTTATACTTTATTACTTTAGTATTCTGGATTAGCACATAGGGTACTTTTCATCCCGGTGGCATATTTTATATATTCCCTAAGAAACTATTCGTTTTCCCGCGATGAAAATTATCCTATGTGCTAATCCAGAATGTGTATAATCTACCCCTGTATCAAATTTCATCGAAATCCGTCGAAATTCGCAGTCCTCACTGGACGTAGTATATTCTTTGATCCTTTGGCAATCGAGAGGTGTGATTGAATTTTGAATGCAGACAATAGATTCGGAGCTGCAACGCCATATCGTATCGGATCTTCTGGATTGCCTCCCGCTATGGTTGCAAATTTAAAGAAGTGTTCACGTCAAACTACCATGTGGGATCTGTAGTTCAATCCGCTGGCTTACGTCACGTGTAATAAAATCCTAATGAGGATCAGGAATTCTAATGCTACATTCACACACTGCAGTACACTATGCCACGCTTATGAGACTGTAACACAGACTGATGGAGAATGTTGTCGGAGTAATAGGTAGGGGAAAAAAATCTTCACTAACTAATGCACAACTGGGCCGCGTTGGTGTAGTGGTTAGACTGCTCTCCTTCCGACCTAGGCTAATAGTATTCCATTCCTGGCGGGGCTGCTCCCGGATATTCGCAAGTGGGAATCGTGCCAGGCGATGCCGCTGGTCGGCGGGTCCTCGCAGGGATATGCCGTTACCCCCGCTCTTGCATTCCGGCGCCACTCCATACTCACCTCACTTCACACTCATAGGCTCTCAAGACCTCGATTTTTTGAGGTGCTCAAGTCTCTTTACTTCACGCATGCGCCTAAACGTAAGCAATTGTCAATGCGCTCAAACTGTATTGGTTGTATAGATGCGATTAGTGGCAACATTCGCGGAACAGTGACAGCCGCTGACAGTCACACATAGGTTGCAGTGACAAATAGCGATGACTTTGTCATTGCTTGTCATCTCCCTTTATTCTATTTACTGTGTATTCTCTGTGGGCCACTTCCTTTGAAAAACAGCATAGTAAACGGTTTGGTTAGCATTGGAAAACAGTTCCAACTTTATAATAAGTTTTTATAGTGAATAGTGCAGAATAGAATTGTCCAAATAGGAATTACCTAACCACTGCTACATTTTGAAACATCTGCTATAGAAATATACCATCGTTCGTGCAATATGTATAGAGATGTTCATGTTGTATACAAACATACTTTACGTAATTAATTTCACAAAATAAATAAATTAAAATATTTAAATTGCCTTAGATTTTAAGGTTTCTTGTTTCATGTGTATTTTCTACGTAATATTTTTCCCATATAATTGTAATTTGCTATATACCATACATTAATATGTAATACAATACAGACAGGAAGATACGTACTAAATTTCGTTTGTTTTAGTTTCAAACATATTTAAAGTTTGTTTAAATGTCAGCTGTTTCATAATATTTGCTGATGATTTGGCTGTGTGTTATTTTCATGTGATGTCTTTCTAATGGCGTGATTTTTCGGAGTCTTTTGCCGAAGCGATGGCATTCGAATTCGAATCACTAAATAACACTGCTTTAAAAAGAAATCCTCTGTTTCTAAAACACCACAACAATTCAAATAATACGAATATAGTTCTTGCAAATATAAATGAAACTGTCAGATGCTAAAAATGTAGCCACTTACTTATTTACCAAGCCAATAGTGGCATGCCTGCTGAACTGCCTCCGCGTAGCTACCAGCTAGGACTGGTCGACTCCACATATCGCAATCTTCGCCAGTGAGATCCGCCTATGTCATCTTTAGTCTAGGGATCGGTCTACGTCATCTTAAGTGTAATGGCCGTGACATAAGACTCCCAGTCACAATGACAGCAACTGTGCCGACTGGTCCCGACAAGTCCAAACGCGCTGCGTGTTACTGTCGCTCTGTTACACTCGCTGTGCCGCATGCATGTGTAGGTGCAGTACTTGCCGCGCCGGAACGTCGGCCAAAAAAGAATCTATGACGAGCCTCTAACTCGCAAGCCAAGAAAATTGTTTTGATATCTGCAAAAAAAAAAATACCTGTGATGTATAATTTCAATTTTTTTTTTTTAAATATTGTACCATATTGTTTAACAGATGTTAACCTTAGATTGCGTTTCACGTTCTCTAAATAGCTTTCCAGGGACTATAATTTCTAGTTGGAAGTGGAGAAATTCGGGCGGCTATTAACATCGAGGTCTTGAGAGCCAATGAGGGTGAGACGAGGTGTAAATAGAGAAGCACTGGAATGCAAGGGCGGAGGAAACGGGAAACCCCCGAGTAAGCTCACCGACCAGCGGCATCGTCCGCCACGATCCCCACGTACGGAAATGCGGGAGCGACCTCGCCGGTAAGAGGCGAGTAGTATAATTTCGCGTTATAAGAAGGCACACTGCTTGACTCCACAGGCCTCTACGCACTCGAGCAGAGGTCACCGCAAGTGCTACAACACGTTTGTATGTTCCTCCTGGCGGCGACGAATGGAGAAAACAGTGTTCTGAATGTCTACTATTGGCGACGAGTGCTGCAGGACGTGTCGGATGACTAGCAGCTCCAGTCACACATGTGAAACTAACATGTACTTGCTGTGACCTCTGCGCACTCGAGCAGAGGTCACAGCAAGTGCTACAACACATTTATATGTTCCTCCTGGCGGCGACGAATGGAGAAAACAGTGTTCTGAATGTCTACTATTGGCGACGAGTGCTGCAGGACGTGTCGGATGACTAGCAGCTCCAGTCACACATGTGAAACTAACATGTACTTGCTGTGACCTCTACGCACTCGAGCAGAGGTCACCGCAAGTGCTACAACACGTTTGTATGTTCCTCCTGGCGGCGACGAATGGAGAAAACAGTGTTCTGAATGTCTACTATTGGCGACGAGTGCTGCAGGACGTGTCGGATGACTAGCAGCTCCAGTCACACATGTGAAACTAACATGTACTTGCTGTGACCTCTGCGCACTCGAGCAGAGGTCACAGCAAGTGCTACAACACATTTATATGTTCCTCCTGGCGGCGACGAATGGAGAAAACAGTGTTCTGAATGTCTACTATTGGCGACGAGTGCTGCAGGACGTGTCGGATGACTAGCAGCTCCAGTCACACATGTGAAACTAACATGTACTTGCTGTGACCTCTGCGCACTCGAGCAGAGGTCACAGCAAGTGCTACAACACATTTATATGTTCCTCCTGGCGGCGACGAATGGAGAAAACAGTGTTCTGGATGTCTACTATTGGCGACGAGTGCTGCAGGACGTGTCGGATGACTAGCGGCTCCAGTCACACATGTGAAACTAACATGTACTTGCATGCCGTCTAACTAGGTACAGAATTTTAAAGCGAGATGATACGGGCCTGGGTAGGCCGCCGAACGATGTGCAGAGCTCCAGCAGAAAACGTTTTAATGAAACACCGTCCAACGTGTCTATATGAGGTCTGCTTATGGATTGCAGTTAATAAAACGTTACGCGTCTGTATGCATTTCCCAGTTCTTCCATTTCTCTCTAGTATGTTTTTGTGATAGTGAAAATGACTCAAACTGGTATTTTCATAGTAATTTTTAGGCAATGTCACGTGTTAAAAAAATCCTTAATAATAACCAATATGTTTTAAAGATTTTATTTATTTTCGTAGCAATAACTATGGTAGCATATTAATAACCCCAACAAAGGCTATAGTATGAACATTATTTTAAAAAACACATAAAAAAGAATGGGGACGTGTATAAAACCTTAATTTTTATTATTACGTCGTAAAATGACGGGGTCTCCGCTGAAAGTTTGATAGAGGAACGCGGTCGGCGGCAAGATTGCACGCGATGAGAGAGCTGGTGCTCGTGTCTCAGTGGCCCCTGGAACTCCCACACATTTGAGCCACAGACGTGCTAAATCCCTTCAACCTGGCAGCCACCTTAAGGGGCCCGCCTAGTTGTCGTACGGGTCTCATCATAAGCACTTGTGTATATTTTATTTATTTTTAGCAAACTACGTAACAATTCAATGAAAATGGGGCCACGGTAACTGCCCCCATAGCTCAGCGGTAGGGTGGCCGACTTGTTCACGGGGGGGGGGGGGGGGGAGGGTCCTGGCTTCACGCCCCAGCCCCTCCGTGGCAGATTGTCAGTTCGCTTGTCGCACTGGGAATTTGTCAGCGAGTCGGTCTAACTTGAGCTCGTCAACGTCACTTCAACACAACTACAACGTCAAAATACAAAAAAAAAAAAAGTGATTAGTCTGCTCGTTTCCCACCAAGTTCAACCGGGTTCAATCCCCGGCCGGGTCGCGGGATTTTCGCAAGTGGGAATCGTGCCGGGCTGGTTGGCGAGTTTTCTCGGGGATCTGCCATTTCCCCGCCCTCTCATTCCGGTGCCGCTCTACCAACCTCAATCACCCTCATCGGCTCTCAAGACCTCACTATTAAGAACCGCCAAAACCCCTTCGCTCACTCACTATTTCAGTGCAAATCATTTTACGTGGCATAAATGAAATTCAATCTTTTGCCACTCATTTATAAATATTGTTATTGAAACATAAATATGGTCGTTTAAGAGTGTCCAATTCAGCGCGAAACTAGCTCTAAGTTGCTCTCTGTCTTCGATATTTATTCTAATGTAAAACAGCGTTTTAAACTAGGCCTGTAGAAAAGGAACGTCTATCGGAACTTGTTTGTGCTACCCACATTGCCGTCACAATGTCTTGAGAGCCGATGAGGGTTATTGAAGTGAATATGGAGCGGCGCCGGAATAAATGGACGGGGCAAACGGGAGATCCCCGAGAAAACCCGCCGACCAACGGCATCGTCCGGCACGATTCCCACTTGCGAAAAATCTGGTCCAGCTGGGGATTGAGCCCCGTTCGCCTTGGTGGGAGCCGAGCGTGCTGATCGCTCAGCCACCATGGGTCCTTGTGACCTTGAAGTATTTCATATTGTCTACAAGGGATGCCTTGATGACGGTATGAATGAAGTGTATGTTGGAACTGTTGTTGAATAATGGACTTGCTCCCTTGATTCTTATGTCGTTTAAGTGAAACTGCAAAGTTATTAGAAAAAAATAATTTGCATATCTGAACATTTTACACTCATATGTATTATCTATAAGAAATCCTTTCAGTATTCACAAATGCCAACAAAACACTCTATAAGAATTTTTTATTTTAAACAAAATAATGCAAACCATTTTTGTTTAAACCAAAAAAATTATTTGTGAGCACTTTCAGTACTTTATATTAATATTTTCTATTCTGAGTTTGTGTTTTATTAAAGCAGATTTCTGGGCATATATTTCACTATCATTTCTGGAACATAGAAAATTTTAAACTTAAGTTTTTGAGGTAATATTTACAAAGGCTTTTAAGAATTAATTTCTATTTTGCTACTAAATTTCTTGTAAAATATTCTCCAAACCAGGAGTTATTTTTAGGACAAATCTAGAAACGTAAATTAATGCTTGGGCAGTACAACATGAACCCCGCGGTAAGTTCATCTGTATAAAGAAAACAAGTTTTTAGATGAGAATTTTTATGTCTTCCGGTACTTGCAGGAACGATAAAACGAGATTAACTCCCACATACGGGTATTATTTCAACACTCAAAATACACTATCTACAAAAAAGTAATTGGGCACCCTTGCAGATAGCTAATTCAGTACGTCAGTCGACTTGTGTTTCACGGCCTTCGGCGTAGGACCGCTGGTGTTTGTCCGTGGTAGCATGAACACAGAGGCCTATTGTAACATTCTGGATAATGAAATGCTCCCAACACTGTGGCGTTTTTACGGAATGGACCCTTGTTACTTCCAGGATGACAATGCCAGGTGTCATGTTTCAAGGGCTACTATTCAGTGGTACGCCGATAACAATGTTCGCCGATTGGACTGGCCCGCCCAGAACCCCGACCTCAACCCTTTAGAACATCTTCGGAACGAATTGGATCGCCGGTGATGGCTCGTCAGGTGCTGCCAAAATCCATTGCTCAACTCATGGAATGGTTGCAAGAGTAATGGCGACGAATCCCCGTGGATGTACTGCAAACACTCGTAGAGAGCATGCCAGACAGCATGGGCTTATTCTCCATGAATGCAATGCATGCAGTGCATGTTTAATAAAATTCAAACACGATCATATTTCTTAACCATGTACTTCCCTTTTTTCTTTTAATTAAATATGAAATTTCGTTTCCTCGCAACACACGGGACTGGGTTGCATGCCTCAGGCCAATAGTTACTCAAGAATTCGCGGCAAGGCGCTGAGGGGAGGCGCGCGCAGTGCGTGTTTCGATAATCGATCGCAATAGTTCCCCGAAACGCCGAGGCATAGCGCTGTGGTATTCTCGACCTTCGTTCAGCTGGTGTGACGTCACAGCAAGCTTGCGCGAAATGTGGCGAATGCATGCACAAGGTGACATTGAATTCAGCATGCTAGCGAGCGAGTTAATATTTTTATACACAATTTTTAGTGTTTGATTGTGTGCATGTTCTAATGTTACATTTGAATTAGTATTTTAAGCAGTAGTTACGCAAGATGAATGGTGACTGTTAAAGTGACGTTGTCTTAAATTTATTTAATAAATCGTTTCTGTTAATGGTAAATCTTACTGCGAAAATAATTCTTGGAAACATAAAACTTAAAAGTAAATTATGTCTTATGAACATTCGGAAGTAATTTGAAATTACTTTTTAATTTCGTTTTTAGACAGGCAAATATGAACATTTGTAAGAGATTTTAAATTATTCTTGTTAATAAGAATAAATTTAACTTAGCCTTAGTCCTAATTAAGTGATTTATTACTAGCTAATTGTATTGTTTTGTGAATTTTGGGTATAAAAGTAATTTTAAACGTTTCAACTTTAAATTTAAAACTATTTAATTTGTCCAGTGAATCTCGCTATTCGACACCTGAATTTATTATTTTACTTTCTCTCATTTGGAAAATTTAAATGGTTATCTTTAAAAATTGGATACAATACATTTTTCTAATTAATGCCTACACTAACACTACATGTTATCATAGGGATTAAGTTTTTTTTATTTTCCTCATATTACACGCTGAAGTATCTTGTCTATGAATTTTCTTAATTCAAAGTGTCACTTATGATTTTATTTAGGGTTTAATTATGTTCCGTGATATGTGTCAATGTATCTGAGTGTGCTGATTTATATATTATTGTATTACTTCAGTACTTCGATTTTCTTCAGGATTGACAGTGTACAGATCTCGTTCACTTTACTTACACCTACGTAAGGGTATTATTTAAATATGGAGAAGGTTTTGAGCTCAAATCAACCCAGATGAAGGCAATCGTGAGAGGGAAAAGGTACTAAAGAACTTAAAGAGATTTTGAGCAACATTATAATTTTACTTTGTTATTTATTAATATTTAATTCCTCTGTGCAAAGCGAAGTGCCAAAGTAAGTTTAGTGTTGCTGCTGTTATAGCCGCAAGAGGTGACCCTGCGAGATTCTAACGGGGTGGCAACCACCGAACAAACATTGTGGACAGAGGTGCCCAATTACTTTTTGGTAGATAGTGTAGTTCGTTTCGTTGTTCTCTGTTGAAGGAATGTCCTAATTTAACCGGATAGATTAAATTTAAATATTAAAGTTTCTAGCTATACTTATCATCCAGAAAATAACGCTAAATACAAATTTTTTACTTTCGCGAAACTCCCGTACCGTAGCAAAGTAAACACGTTTTACAGCGTGAAGGTACACGTGGGCTGGTAATATTTCAAATTATTTTATATATAGACTATTTACGGTAAAGTGAGCACTTTTGAAAGCCCTGCGATTTGGTATTATTGTCAATATATGTATTTTATTTTAGCCGTGTGTGGAATATACGCACTATGTTTATTACTCGCATGGCAATATTTATTTAAAAACGTTATTAAAGATTAAAAATTTCTGAAAGGAAGAAGGAACTAGGGCCTCAAAAGTGCTCACTTTACTTTGAACAGCCTATATCAGCATAGATACGTGATAACACTTTTTGTTTTGAAACATAAATTAATGTCGGGGCAAAGTAATCATTGTATGGATATTCCTAACTGCAGATATTCAAACCAAACTTTTCAATACTCGTCTGGATTTCTTAAAAATTGTTAGAAAATATTTACGTTAAATACGAATATGAAATATTTGTTGTCTCGCATTTAGTTATTTCATTCAGTGTATGTAAACAAACGCATATTTAGCGCCGAAAATAAACGAAGACCTGCATGAAATGTCACGTTGTTGTAATAAAAGTCTGTTCTGTAATGAAACCGAGAAGGAAAATAGTTGAAAAGAAATTCGAACGTGCCTACACTGCAACAAAACGGCGAAACTGTCCCACTTGAGCTGACGTAGACTCTGGGTTGCACAGCTCGTCACAAGAAAACAATAGCCGAAGGACACTTCATGTGTACACGCTGGAATTAACTAGAGTAGCGAGGCAGATCCTCGTCTGTGATCCGCTCTCTCGACACAAAAGCTGGTCCACTTGGCGTTGATTTCAATGAACACGTGCTATCCAGGGGAGTTGACCAGACAGTCGAGCGCGCGGCTGACCCATTGCGGTCAGACCACATCTGCTCTCCTTCTCCGTTGTTGGGGGGGGGGGGGAGGGGGCGAGAGAGCTTTCGACCACAAACATCCCCTCCCCCACACCCCCACCCACACCCACACATGGTGAGGTGAGCATGCCTTCCTCCTCCCGTGTTCCACGGCTGTGTCCACTAAAGCAGTTCACACAACTGAAAACTTAATCAGCAAGCAGTAGGTTTTGGCAGCGAACTAACAACAAAATTAAGTATAATCTGTTTGCGGTTTCTTCTCACTTTTTCAATCAATACTTTCGAAAATCACTCCATGGATTGGTTGTTTCTAGCCGGCACCCGTAGATGCCCGTCATCCCTGGACATAACATGAAACGAGACTCTAGGATGGCGCGGCGTTGGAATGAAAGGGCGGGGGGAAACGGGAGCACCCCTAGAAAGCCCGCCGGCAAGCGGCATTTTCCAGCACGATACCCACGTGCGAAAATCCGGGAGCGAACCCGCCGGGGATCGGACCCGGATCGCCATGGTGGAAGGCGAGCGCCCTAACCACTGCGCCACAGCTGCCCCATTTCCTAACTATGTTTATGTATATCACAAGCGTTTTTACTTCTGTCAACATAAAAGTATCTCATTTTTTAATAAATTGAACTTTGAATTTTTATATTATAATATTTCATTTATAGCAAATGTAAATTAAAACAGTGAGAAAATATGCGTGTTGGTAATGAACGGTAAGAAATAGTTGTCGTGCAAAATATCATTACATTGTGTGCCCACGATTGCGGTGCGTTGTCCATTTGGTGTAATTCTCTACACTTGGTTAAGCTTTGTTTGCATGAGGTGAAGCATACTGGAAGTAGAACTTTAGCAGGGATTCAGAAATGTCGGAAGTAACCGTGAATGGACTATACACAATGCAATTCCATATTCTATGTTTGTTATTTGAAATTGAAATGAAAATTAGCGTTCACTTATTTACACTTTGTGCTTCCGTGGTCATTTTTAGCAGCAGGAAAACAAAAATAAATCGCTGTGATATTTAAAAAAAAAATTTAGTCACTGCTCACTGTCAAATCCTAATTGCTTAAGTTTTCAATTGTGTAAATCCCCTGAAGGTCGATTCACATAGAATTTAAGGCTCTGCACCTCCTACCAAGTTTTAATTCCCTGCTGGTTTAAGTTTTTGTGGAGTATAGCTAATTTTAGAAAACAGCACTATAGAATTTAAACATTTTCCTTACCCCGCAGCACAGACATAAAGCCCGAACCTCAACAAAAAAATTTGTCACATATAACATGATATAAACTTTGAAACATCAACACTTGATTGCATTTAATATCTACAATAACACACAGTACAGTAAATAACAATAATTGTAAACAACTCATAAAGTGTGCATTTTTTATAGTCAGGAATTTCCAATAATTACTCTGAATATGAAATTATGAAAAAAACAAATAATTTTCTGCGCAGGTAGTGAAAACATGGAGCATGATGCGTTAATTTGGCGGTGCCGTCATCTCCCTTATATATCGCGAATCCGTGTGGTTATACTGAATAAAGAGCGCAGTTTCCATGCGGGAAGATGACCCAACTTCAACGTAACGTAAATTTGAAGTACAGGCTGTTCACTGCAAAATGAGCACTTTTGAAAGCCCTGCTCAATGTCTACTTGTGTGCACGTTGTGTATCCTTCTGCCTTACTCAGAATTAACATTTCCATGGGCCTCGTCACTTTATTCATGCGTTGGTCAGGTGCAACTCTCAAACTATCACAAAAGAAAATGTTTTGCGAATCTGCTCATTTTTACACTTCCATGCATTAAAAAAAACATAAATTGAAAGAAATAATTTAACTTATCGCAATTCGTTACCCGACACTTTTAATTCGACGTTAAGATATGGAACTACTTTCCATTCATCGTTACCAACATTACTGGGCGTATCTCACTCAGTTCGCCCGTTAAAATATATGCAGGTAGGGACAGTGACTTTTTTCTAACGTTGATTTCAAAAGTGCTCACTTTATCGTGAACAACCTTAGTCTCACTGAACCAGAGTAAAGAAATTTTTTTTTTCTATGCTCATTGTTATTCCCACAAACTTCAGTTCGGGTTGTATATTGTGTTCATCCGCACCTCTGCTATTGAAGTGTTATTTATAATTACATTCTTGCTTGTTTAAATGATAAACAAACTAACCATTTCGAAAACTTCAAATTTAAAAAGAATCTATCAGCCAAGTAAGCGCGTGTTTAGGAAAGAAGCAGATGTTTGAAATGTTAACGGAACAATTCTTTATACGTACATGCACTATTTATTTACATAGGAAATCACACATACTTCCCCCACCCCCATATATATATAATATATATATATATATATATATATATATATATATATATATATATATATATATATATATACACACACTCACACACACTCTCACATATATGAGCTTTTTCCTTATCCCAGATAGGTGTACAGCACACTAGTAGCACTACATCACGTCTTATCACAGGTATGCAGTTCTTAACTCCACTGTGAACACACCTACGATTTTATGAATAAAAAGTGGCATTGAGTTGACGCAAAATTAACATAAAGTCTTATATTAAAATCAATTTGAATCAGCCTTAAGTTCGGTTCACGATTGGAAACACGCACATAATGAACGTGGGTATTCTTTACAACAAGTCTGATGTTCATCGCGCATGCGTGTAGGAAAGAGATATATTTTATTTCTTCTCGTGTGCGTGATGTCTTCAGCCGACATAATTACCTGAGAAAACAGGAGTAACGAATGATTTATCATTTTATTTTCAGATTTTAGTAGGAAGGAAAAGATACGTTTCTAGTTTCCTTTACACATCCACAAAATTCATCCAACCCGGGCAGGTCCTCCTCTTGAGGCCTCGTAAACTATCCGGCCGGGTTTTACTAAAAAATCTAAATTTTTTTTTTCCTTCAAATAAAAGGGAAATATAGGGAAGCGCCACTTTTTTGTGGGTTTTTATAAGTCTTTGAACATTTTTTTGTTTTCTGCACGTATACACGATGAACATCAGCCAGTTAAGGGAAAAATATACGAGTGTAATTATGTTAGCTATATTTTTCTACATGTGTAAGCTGAGACGGGCCTAATCTTTTCATTATGTTTCATGATTATTTGCTAGCAAATAGAACACTTTAAGAGCAAACGAAATTGTCAAATAAATAAGCTCGAATTATATCTGAACTTGAGCTGTTTGAGAGAGATTAACTGTAAATAAAAAAATGTGTCCAGTGCTTATGTACAAATATTTTTAGGTGAATACTTCTATACTAATTGCTAGCAAACTATTCTCAAGTTCAGGCAAATTAAGTGGAATTGAGTGGAATTCATAGTGGATATTATTATCACTTTATGTAGTTGTAAAAAATTAGTTTATATTAGTTAAAAAATATATTAAACCTATTTTTAAATACAATTTTGCCTGTAATATGTATTTTAACTTACCTGCGACATAATACACTTATTTTGTATATTACCATTGTAAAATTGTTTGTCCTCTTTTCCGTGTCATTTTCTTGCAAGTATCCGGTTTTTTAATGCCAGTTACATGGACAGGTCCTTTTTTTTAGTACCGTATATCTCGTAGCCTTATGTGCGTTTCCACGTATTTCCATTGAGTTGGTCGAGCAGTACCACAGGTCGGACATCACCTGTGGGAGGGGGGGTTGGAGGGGAGGCTGCAATGGTGCAGCCAGTTACGTAACACTCGCAACGCAACGAGCGAGAGAGAGAGAGAGAGAGAGAGAGAGGCAGTGTGAGAGCGGTGCGGCGGGTAGAGGATGCAGGAGGGGAAGCTGCGCCGTTGCAAAACGAGCAGGTCGCGGCGGTCTGTCGGGGGATATCACGTAGCAGCTGTGCGGCGTCGAAGTCCTTGCATTGGGCCAGGATAGATGAAGGACTATGAGAGGGGGAGGGGGCTGGAGTGTCGTACCGCATCAGTCGCCGACGATTATTACACGGTTATTATCCCCGCCGTCCACAGCTAGCCATGTTCTCTCCCCTTGTTCCAGGTACTACAACTTGTGTGCGTACACTGAGGCCGGCGCAACCCTGCGCTCGCAGTTTATCGAGCTCGGATCTCGACAACACACGGTGGATGCACGTAGTTAGTTATAATATCTCCGGGCGGTTCTGGAAGTTTGCCTTGTGACGTCATCGCGTCGTAAACGTCGACCTCTAGCTCTCGCCTCTCTCTGTCAACATTGAACCACGCTCATTTGGTTTCTGACACTACCTCTCTCTCTCTCTCTCTCTCTCTCTCTCTCTCTCTCTCTCTCTCTCTCTCTCTCTCTCTCTCTCTCTCTCTCTCTATACGTATGTGGTGATGTCTACAATCAGGGCACTCAATAGTGAGAACTTTTCTCCTTCTGTTGTAGTTGCTATCGTGGGATAACGCATTTCACATTCTGTTACATGTTTTAGAATATTTCTTCGTTAGCGTGCTGGTTTTACGCAGTTATTACGATCGCTTTACATTGCACGCCATGCTGGGATTACGACCTCTTCACGTCAAACGTAAGGCAGATATTGCGATCACTCCACTTTATACATGTAAAGCAGGAATTTGCAAACACTTCACGTTACATAATTAAGCTACACTATGACGTGGACACTTTGCTGCCTAAGAAGAATACCAAAACTGCATCTTGACCATGTGACATAGAAAAAGGCGTTCACTGAAGTATTATAATTAAAAAATAATATAATCTAGATAGTTGTCCGAATTTTCTGGATCGTCATGTGCGTGCGCAGTTAGTTTCTGACTAATTACAATATTCGAGCATTCAACTAAACCATTACAGGCTGGGTTATAAGCACAAGTTTCCAGTTTATTTATTTGCGAGAGCTTTAATAAGTTGGTAATCAATTAGTTGTTAAGTGAAGTGCAGGGGTCTGTTCCTTACTTGTTTGTGTCTCAACGCTCGAACAAGCACAGCTCGGAGAAACCTTTGCCAGTGAGAACAGTTGAGTTGACCTCGAAATCGGCAGGTTGCAGACTTTTGTTGAAGATGTAGTCTCTGCGGCTAGTTGTTGTCATGATCCTGACGAAGATTTGTGGCCTTGCTTTTGAAGGCAGGAAGAACGTACGCCGTTTTAAATTGCATGCCAAATACGAGAACGTACAGTATGTATGACCAACCATCAGTTTACATGGCGTACTCTATCTACATACTTCGCAATTCTCTACAGATCGTGTTCTCAGAGTTCCGAGATACTATACTTGCAGCCCATGTTGTTTGAGTATTGCTGAGCTGGAATTTGCGATTATGTTCGTTAGTGCATGTACGTATAATGTGATACCGCTGGCCGGTGTTCATTTTTTTTTTTCAGCCGCAGATTAATATATGGTTTTAGGCATTGCAAGAAACAATACTTTTGTTCGTAATTGTACTGGCGTTAGTATGACGATCTGAGACACAGCAACCTGTTTGCGGTTCGTGTCAATTGACAGCTGATGGCTAGGGAGTGTAGTCTCAACAGCGAGTCGTCAAATCTATACACTCAAGAAACTTCCATTCAATGGACGCACGCTGCACTTTTACAAACCTTTATAAAAACACAAATATTTTGGTTTTGAAATGTTTTTTTTTTTTTTGCAAAATTATAAAGACCGTCTTTGTGGTGAAACTCGAGCAAGTTTTGTAGTCAACAGGAATCACGTTCAGTAGAGAAAAGAACGTACGAATTATTACATCGTTACTACTATATTAATGCGAGAATGTGTTTGTTTGTCCTTCTTTCCGGTCAAAACGGAGCAACGGATCGACGTGATTTTTTGCACAGATATAGCTGGAGGGTCGGAGAGTGACATAGGCTACTTTTTACGCAGGGAAAATATCTCATTTCGCTCAGAGATGTAAATAGGTACTGGATTAATCTTTTCTTAGGATTACTGCATAGTAAAAGCATTGTTTAAAAAAATTTCCGACATTTCTCCTTTCTTTTTTGCCTATGGGCTCTCCTCCTTTCCTTCCAAAAAGCCGTAGTGGTCCAGTGGCTAGAGTTATTCAAAGTAGGGCCGCATTACCTCAGTGAGTAGAGAACCCAATGAGGGGGGCCGCAGTAGCTCAGAGGGTAGAGAACCCAATAGTAAGGCCGCAGTCCTAAATGTGATGCGAACGAAGTCGCACGGGTCATCTAGTTCTATAATAAATTTTTCAATTTCTCACTCAATAGGTTTAACAAAATTCTTTAAGCTATGTAGATCTTTACTAAAGAAAAGAGTAAATATCAATTTCCTAATACATTTACAAACAAAATCCTCCCTACTGTGTCTTCATCGTTGTGCCTTCCCGTCTCGTGCGATCATTTTTTTTGTGTCTGTGCTCGTCTGAGATGTTTTAATTTGGGTTTTCAGTATTTTGTTTTCAGTTCTCTTTTAGTTTGTTGAGTGGTTTTGACTACAGCTCCTTTCAGCTGGGTTTTTTTTTTGTGTTCGTTCTTTGTGTCTCAGATTTGCTTTTCTATGTCGACATAGTGAAGCAATGTTCGAAATATTTCACTTAATAAAACATTTTCTTACCTAACAATTCAATTGTATCACTTGGGTGGCGTACGAATCAAGTAATGAGGTCCATGAAAAAAATTAATTTTACATATGACCATGAGGGCAACAAAGCGAGAAGAAAAGTAGTTCCAAAGCAATCCTCAATTGGCGATTTGTTTGATTGAAAAAGTGTGAGAAACCAGGAACAGACTACAACCATGAACAGCGTACCAACTTTAGAATAAAGGTGAGGTAGACCGATTATTCGACTTCTGTGCAATATACCCAACAATGACCTACCCCATAACAATACACTAGTCAAAATATCATAGTCTACACTGATGAACGAGTTGGGTTATAGGCCTAATTTAATTTTCAAAAGAGATGCACTTTTACATCAATAAAGTAGTTTTGCCAACTTAAAAAATATATATACGCGTCCTTCGTTTGTAAAAACTTCCAATATGTCGCACAAATGTGTTATTGTGATATTACGTCCATTTATACTGTCACAAAATCTGTGATAAGTGATCCAAATTTGTCATTCAAGAAAATGTGAAACATGTTCTAAACGAAAATATTGAATTTGAACGAGACATTCAAGAAATTGAAAGAGAAATTGCCCGCGATTATTACGTTTCTATTGCATCATATAGTATTAAAAGAATAGAATTCAATAAAAAATTAACATAATTTGAAGAAAAATTTGAATAATTTTTAAATATCAATCTCACCCTGAAATTGACATTATGTCGCAATTACTCTAACATGACTAAAATACGCCATTAATTGGGGAAAAAAAGTCAGAATATGCCAAGTTAGGTTTAAAAGTATAAAATAAATTTCCCCAAAATCATGGAAATAGTTTCGAAACGACACAGTATGCAACCTCCTTGCAAGACCTGAGAAAGAACCGATAACTCAGTTGGTATGCAACCTTGGGTCCACTTTTTCATTGCATCGCCATTTTCAGCTTACCTTTCGTGGCGCAGTAGGTCGGTGCGTTGCCGGTCTAGGGTGCGGGAGGTTCTGGGTTCGAATCCTACGTAAGGCATGGGTGTTAGTTAACGTTGGCTACTAGGTTTATTTGTAAGCCGTCCCCTGATAATTTTTCAGGCATTATTATTATTCTCGTATCAGAAACATACATATTTACACAGTAACAAAAAAAAAACAAATAGTATTGGACCAAAACTTGGCCACTTCCAATGCATTTTCCGAGGTCTGATATAGGTCATCTTCCATGCATGAGACTGGACACAGTCAACACTGGAGCATGTGTTGAACAATATGATCATCTCCACAGTCATACTTGATGTCATTAGCGTAGCCCCATCTTGCCAGATTAACCTTGGATCTGTCCACTCATGATCTCAGCCTATTCAGAGACTTCCATGTCAGCCATCCCTGGTCATGGCCAGGTGGTAAAGATTCAGACACTCTTTTCCAACCATATGGGAAGGGGGAGGGCTTAATTTTCAACATAAAGCATAAAAACCAGGGGACATCAATAAGCCCTATTCAGTCCAATCCAATCCTTCGCCATTTCTAATATCGAAACAACCTGCCAAGCTGCAAGGTATGTGCCTTCGCTTGGATTTAATAGGTATACTCTAGTGTTAAATAATTCATCTACTCACGGGAGTTGTTTGACTTGCAAAAGTACACCAATCAAGTTGTGATAATCATCAAAGCTTTGGACGAAAAAAAAAAATCTCGTTTATTTCTATACGGAAGTCGTTGATTTGGAATATTATGACATTCCGTATGTTTTTTACCTAATTCCCCAAATGTGGTACTACGTAGTTAACGATGCTGGTAGCCAAAAGTGGTACGAGATATTTCTCAAGTTGTAGATATTACAAGTGCCTGTTTCTCACCATAGAGGAATTGATACCGCAGATTTCTGTGCATAAAAGCATATCAAAATTACAATTTCAGTATTTTCGGACGTACAAATATTAAAAACCGACTCACCTACCGAGATTAGATTATTCGCCATAAAATAAGGTAAAGCTGTTCAGGATATAGTGAGCACTTCTAAAATGACTCTATAGATGAAGGGGCGCACTGAGTGTCAATCACCTCCTAATACAGTTGGTACAAATGGAAAGAAAGTAGTTCCGTATCCTAACGTCGAATAAAAAGTGTTAGGTAACTATTTGTGAAAACTTAAATTATTTATTTCGCGTTCTGTATTTTTTTATACATTGATGTTTAAAAATTAGTAGATTTGTAAAACATTTTCTTTTCTATTAATTTCACAGTTTCGCTTGTCTAACGCATGAATAAAGTGTAGAGGTCCATGGGAATGATATTTTTACATAAGACGGAATAATACACAACGTGCAACCAATCGACCTTAAAGCAGGGCTTTCAAAAGTGCTCATTTTACCGTGAACAGCCTATACTACAAGTTACTTCGCGAAATATGTATAGTTATGCTATGAAAGGTTTTCATAATTGCTTAAAATAAGGACATATCTGATTATTTTTTCTCAGCAGTTTGTAAAATTTTTTGCAAAAAAATATTTGTTTAAAATGAATTAAGACGTGATCTTTCAGTTACACTCGTTAAATTTTTTGTAAATGTTCTGGATTATTTATTTAGACGTCCCGAAAAAAACATTAAAATTGTGTTTTTCGCACGCCATTAAGCTAAAACTATGCTATACAACATTTTTTTCTTTGTGATGAGAGATTATATGTATGTAATGACTACAAGATGAACAGCATTTCGATAAAATTTAATTGAATGTATTTCTCTCGTGACTAGCACTCTTGACATTTTAACTAAGGCCTATTGTAGCCAACTGACCACATGCTTCACTTGAAGATTGTATTTGACCGGTACAGTACACTGTGAGGCTCAGTTCATAACGAGCTTGTCTGGGAGGTAACTGGTTCTTATACCACGCCGCTACTCCGTGTTATGAGTTGTTCGTGTCTCGCATAACCAAACACAATGCCAACAGCTTATTGGTCGCGATGATCAAACGAGTTCTTTGTCAGCTTTGGTACGGCACGCATCAAAAAGTGTATTATATCCAGCGCAATGAAGTGTAAATTAACGTGGTAATGAAAGGATTAAAACAACTTCCTGCTGCAGGAAAACTATGTGAAATATAACCCTCACACTTATTATTATTATTATTAAGAGAGATTTTCTTCAATACTGAGGTTTCCTTCCAACATAACAATAAACTCGGAACAATTGTTTAGTACAGAACTCGACATTATCTTCTCAAAATATTTCTCCAGATATTTCTGTCTTGTGTGTCTTCCTGTTCTGAACCAGATCTTCTCATTGTTATCTGTACATTTTGGAGCCAGGTAGTCATAGGTCATCCTCTTCTTATCTTTCCTACAACTTCCCATTCCTGTATAAGTTTTGGTATCCTAGTATTTTCCATTCTTCTTACATGGCCATACCATTCCAACCTTCTTTGTTCTATAACTTCATGCATTTCTTCTTCCACTTCCATTGGCCTTATTATTTCGGTATTCCTAAATTTTCATTTTCTTGAAATTCTGACTGATCTTCTCCAGAAATCCATTTCTGATGCTTTCAGCTTCTTAATATCTTTTTTTGAATAACTATCCAGGTCTCTGCTCCATACAAGACTAAACTCTCTAATAGGGACTTAAAAATAATTATTTTTGTTCTATTCAAAACATTCCTGCTCCATAACATTAAATTGAGCATCCCAATAACTTTCCATGAATTAATAATTAATTGATTGATCTTCATGTTGGTTTTTCCCTCTCTTTATAAAATTAGACCCAAATAGAAAATATTATTTACCATTTTAACCCTCACACTTACTCTAAAAGAAACAGAGAGCAGTGCAATGACTTCAGTAGAGCGCGTGGGTTGTGAACTAAACAGTTTGGTTTATCTTGTTCACTAGGGTTGAGGGGGGGGGGGGGTGAGAGGGGGCCGCGGTCGACGCAGTGGCTAGACCATTCTCCTTCCACCAAGGCGTACCGGGTTCGATTGCCGACAGGGTCGCTCACGGAGTTTCACACGTGGCAATCGATGCCGCTGGTCGGCGGGTTTTCTGGGTGTTATTCCGTTTCCCCCGCCCTTGCATTCCGGCACTGCTCCGTGCTCACCTCGATTAACCCTCACAGAAAGCCTCCCAAACCTTTCCAGTCTACGCCCTTAATTACTGCGCTTGCTCACCATTGTACAATGTTGAAAATATCGCGTAATGCCTGCAAAAGACAGCGGCGAGAATGCCATGGGCAAAAAAAAAAAAAACTCGCTTCAATACAATTAATAAGGAAATAAAGTTATAGTTCATTGACGGGTACTTCCAAAATTTCTGAAGCCCTGTTGCAGTTCTACTTCCAGGATTTTCCTCAGCATTATGCGAATACAGCTTACCGCGGTCTAGACAATTATACCATAGGAACAACGCAACGTATTCGTTTTCACTCAGTTTAATTATATTCTTCATTTGAATTATTTATTACTAGCCATTACCAACAAACCCATAGCTATTCTGCCGATTTTATTCATTTCATTATAAATAGAGTATTAAAATTTATGGACAGAATATAGGAAAAAGTCTGTTTTAATGAAAAATGAAGTACTTTTTTTAACAGGAGTATAACACTCTTGTCATGCGTGGTATATTTAAGACACAACCAAAGGCGTTATACATGGGAAATTGTTGTTAAGAGGTTACATTCTGAAAGTGCGAAGAAACTGCGAATAGAATATAGAAAATGAATGGCTCTAATTCCATAGCCTATTCGCCATTTCGAGTACCTCTATTCGAACTTCCAACTTATCTCCTATAGAGTCTTTCCATTACCGATACATATGTATTATTAGACTGAAGTGGAGGTATTTAGGTGGCTCTTAATGTCGAGATCTTGAGATACGATGAGGGTGAAGCGAGGTGAGTATGGAACAGCGCTGGAATGCAAGAGCAGAGGAAACAGGAGACACTCAAGAAAACCCGTCTACCAGCGGAATTGACCCAGGTGAGAGATGAGTAGGCTCGCTACTACACCACCGCGGCCCCAGTATTATTATAAATAAGGAATATTATATGTTCAACTAAATACATATTTATTTAGCTGGCACTAGTTCAGTACAATCCAAATAAAACAGTTCATAGACTTAAGTAAAAAAAAATAATTAAGACCTTCTTATAATCATAGCATGGCCCTGTAATATACTGTTTATTCACCAGTCACGATGAATGATCAGACTTCACTGTTTGCAAAGGAAATTGGAACAGAATTTTTTTTCTGGGACATACGTGTATATATATATATATATATATATATATATATATATAATTCGGTGTCACAATGAGTGTAGTAATTACTAAATTGAAACCAAGTATTATTTTTAAAGCTAAATATTTGTAGGTTGAAGTATGATTATTAATATATTATGTTGAATACTACGCCACGTAATGTGTCATCTCGTGGACGTTGTAAATGGAGTGATGTCATTTTGCTCTGAGTGTACTACGAATTATTGACTCGCATCGCTTCTTGGCCTGGTTTCTGGTGGATCAATTACGGCCCAGTGATGTTTACCTCCTGCCCGAATTTGCACAGCGACGGACCTCAAGTCCTGTATACTTGGCGTACACATCAGCGTCATTAGGACGGGAATATGGTGTTTTCTTATCTCCAGAATACATCGTTCAGTTCTTCCTCTGTGCCGTTGTTCCTTGTATTTACGTTGTATTAAAACTGGGTAAATGATAATTACGTAGACCATTATACTTTGGTGTTAAATACGATTGGAATTCGCCCAGAAATTTGTATGGACAAAATTTTCTATTCAAACGCATCCTTTCTGAATTTGATCTCGGCAGCTAAAGCACTCCCCCCCCACCCCCCACTCCCTCCCCTTCGCGACATATAAGAAATGGTGTGATTTCATACGGAATAAATAACCCCAGTCGACTAGCTGTGCTATGCAATGAAATAAAATGCCCCTTCCTTTCTTACAATGAACCCCGCTTGTCCAGTGAACCAGGTAGCACAGAGGTAAACAAAGCAGGTAGCATGGTGGTAAACCGAGTAAGGTGGCACAGTTGTAAACCCAACGAGGTAGCACGGTGGTAAACTGAGCGAGGTAGTACAGTAGTAAACCAAGCAGGTAGCACGGTGGTAAACCGAGTAAGGTGGCACAGTTGTAAACCCAATGAGGTAGCGCGGTGGTAAATGAGCGAGGTAGTACAGGGGTAAACCAAGCAGGTAGCACGGTGGTAAACTGAGCGAGGTAGTACAGGGGTAAACCAAGCAGGTAGCACGGTGGTAAACTGAGCGAGGTGGCACAGTTGTAAACCCAATGAGGTAGCACGGTGGTAAACTGAGCGAAATAGTACAGTGGTAAACCAAGCAGGTAGCACGGTGGTAAACTGAGCGAGGTGGCACAGTTGTAAACCCAATGAGGTAGCACGGTGGTAAACTGAGCGAAATAGAACAGTGGTAAACCAAGCAGGTAGCACGGTGGTAAACCGAGTAAGGTGGCACAGTGGTAAACCCAATGAGGTAGCACGGTGGTAAACTGAGCGAGGTAGTACAGTGGCAAACCAAGCAGGTAGCACGGTGGTAAACTGAGCGAGGTGGCACAGTTGTAAACCCAATGAGGTAGCACGGTGGTAAACTGAGCGAAATAGTACAGTGGTAAACCAAGCAGGTATCACGGTGGTAAACCGAGTAAGGTGGCACAGTTGTAAACCCAATGAGGTAGCGCGGTGGTAAATGAGCGAGGTAGTACAGGGGTAAACCAAGCAGGTAGCACGGTGGTAAACTGAGCGAGGTAGTACAGGGGTAACCCAAGCAGGTAGCACGGTGGTAAACTGAGCGAGGTGGCACAGTTGTAAACCCAATGAGGTAGCACGGTGGTAAACTGAGCGAAATAGTACAGTGGTAAACCAAGCAGGTAGCACGGTGGTAAACCGAGTAAGGTGGCACAGTGGTAAACCCAATGAGGTAGCACGGTGGTAAACTGAGCGAGGTAGTACAGTGGCAAACCACTCGATTCGCATTACAGAGTGCCTGTTCGGTTCGGCCATCCTGATTTTAGTTTTGCATGGTTTTCCAAAGTCACTTCAGGTGAATGTTACTTTGGTCCCATCATTATAGGCCCAGGCCGTTTCCGTGCCATACCTGAACAAATAATCAATCATCGTTCAGAGGCCTGATGCACAATTCTAACAATATTATTTGGAAAGTTTTATAAATTACAAGTTGCATAATGGAAAAAATATGTTCTAATATTATAAGATTATTTTTATAAGTAAATCTCACAAGTTACAAGTCAGCTGTTTGGTGCCGTTTAGTTTTTAATTTTCTTTTCAGTAGAAATTGCCTCCCATTTTATATTTATCTATGTGTAATCATTCAATTATTCTGTTTTTCTTCCTTCAATGGTATTTTGAGGTTATAAGGGTTGTTGACAGTTTGTGTGTATTTATGTTATTGTTAAATGATGGAAATGGGCAAGCGTGATAAACAGCATAAATCGAAATTATGTATCCTCTAAAAAATTAAAGAATAACTATCTGTATTATTTGGTGCGTTCACCAAAACACTTTTAAAATGCAATAAAAAGTGCAAGAATGGAAGAAAGTTAATTCATATGCACAAGCATTGCGCCATACTATCGGGCAAAATTGTACATACTTACGGATATTTGGTGGCCTAAAGTATTGAAATGTTCAATGGTAAATGCATACATACTTTTAATCAGTTCAATAAATAACCTACTAAATAGTTTTTGCTTTTATTGACTTAGCAAACCATTCTTCCAACACAACCTAACCTATCCTAACCGAATCTAACCTAACCTAACCCTGCTACCGGAAGAGGGCAAATAACTAGAACAGTTTATATATTGTGAGATTTATGCATCACTTAATGTGGTACATGTTTTAATTTTTAATTGAATGGTTAGTACTGATTTAAGTAATTGTTCTGTAAACTGTATGTATCCCAGGCATGCCTGCCCCCGTAGGAACTGGGCTCCACGTCCGCACTGCAATGCTATATATATATATATGAATGTGTGTGTGTGTGTGTGTGTGTGTGCGTGTGTTGCGTAGAAAATAAAGCACCACTATTTTTGTAATATGCTGTAACCTCAAATCCAATTTTCTAGAGCAATAACTCTACCTTATTTGTACTCCTAACCTATAAAATTTCATCCACCGATTAATGTGTACCGCCCTTTGTTGATACTGCACTCCAACGTGACATTCTATATCCCTGGATGAATCTAGTCACAAATTCTGCTTGGTGACATTAATAAAATCCAACACAAAAGCCTACATGCCTGAACAACATCACTTCTAACTTCATACTATAAGCAAGTGGACACTTGTAGAAAATATAAGTACTAGGGTAAATTAGTAATTTTTACAAACTTGTAGAAAACCGTCAGTTATGCAACAGATACTTGTAAGATTCACTAATATTTTCAGTTTTACAACTTATAACTTGTAAATTTGTAAATCTTTATTGTGCAACACCATTCTACAAGTTACAAGTACTGTCATTAATATTATTAACTTGTAAATCATTATGTCGCAGGCCCCAGGAGTAACTCTAAACTCCGAAATAAATAAAAATAAGTGATCAACTGTAGGGTTGTAGTTTTCGTTATATTTCATAACTATGAACTGAGACGCCCTTCATCCCCGCAGGGGTGTCAGGTGTGTCAACCTATACCTCACTCTACGACACACAAATATTATCTAAACTACCCCTACGGGGCTAAAAGTGATTTCGACTTGAAAAGCCAAAATGCCGCGGCCTAAGCTATTTCCCTTATAAATATCTACGATTGAAATACTATTATTCATGTTACAGCAATACAAGTCTTTCGTAAATCGGTGGGTCATTTGCAAATCAAGTCTCTCTACTCATATGTTCCAAAGTCTTCGATTCACTATTTATTTTGCACCAAAACGACAGTTTACAGGCACTGATTTTACTCGTGAATGCCCGTGTAGACATTGCACGAACCTGTATCTCGCCATAAAAAATGTTATACCGCAAATTTTTAGGGTAAAACATATCAAAATTACAATTTCAGTATTTTCAGACATACAAATAATAAAAACTAACTCACATACCGAAATGAGATTATTCACAATTAAATGAGGTAAAGGCTGTTCACGGTAAGTAAGCACTTTTAAAATGAACATTTAAAAAACGTGACTGCCCCTGCATACATATATTTTAATGGGTGCACTGAGTGACATTCGCCCAATAAAGTTGACAAACGAAGGAAGTAAAGTAGATCCGTACCTTAAAGTCGAATAAAAAGTGTTCGGTAACCATTTGTGATAACTTAAATTAATTATTTCGTTTTCTGATTTTTTTTTTTAACCCATGAACGTTTAAAAATGAGCAGATTTGTAAAATATTTACTTTTCTATTAATTTCATAGTTTCGCTTGACCAACGCCAGAATAAAGTGACGAGATTCATGTTATTTTTACATAAGACGGAATAATACACAACGCTCAACCAAGTAGATCTTAAAGCATGGTTTTCAAAAGTGCTCATTTCACCGTGAACAGCCTATACCATAAGTTACTTCGCGAGATATGTATAGTTATGACATGAAATGTTTTCAAAACTCCTTTTTTGTAAAAAATATTTTGCTTAACATGCCTTAAAATTAACTAAGACGTGATCTTTCAGTTAAACCAATTGATTTTTTTGCAAATGTTCTAGTTTATTTATTTTACGTCCCGAGGAAAAAACTTCAAAATAGTGTTTATCGCAAGTCATAACGCTAAAACTATGCCATACAATTTTTTTCTTTGCGAGGAAAGACCACCTGTATGTAATGACTACAAGATCAACAGCATTTAGATAGAATATAATTTACTGCTAAACGTCCGCCCGACTTCCCGATACTGTCCAGCTGCGCGGTCGAGCACACACTTCTTGCCGCCGTCTAAACACCGCGGCGGACACTCACGCACTGGCTAGGGCGCGATGTCTCAGTCAGGTGACGTCGCGGGATTCTGCCACCCCAAGCGCCACGGTCGCGACTCTTTACAAAGCGATTAGCCAATTAATATCGATTACAAATATCTTACACAACAACCATAAAAGATTGGTGTAATAAAATTCATAATATTTAACACTAACACTAAACAATAAGAATATTTTTACCGTATAAACTACGCACAATAAAATAGATACTGGATTAATAAATGCCAATGATAATAAATGTACCGGCCGGTATATAACCAAATATAAATACACATTATAACAGTAAATACGCAGCACTACTAACTATGGTGAAAAAATTACTACAACCCAAACATTTTACTAGGTGATAATCTATAAATTGTCACAGAACAAGCCCTTTACGTGCCTCTAGATAAAGTAATGTTCTATACCACATGGATAACCGATACACACTAGCACAAAGACATCAAAAACTGGTATTCTTGGTTCAAAAACTTACAAAAGTGAGTGTGTTTATTGCGCCATTATTTTCTTGAGTAGGACTCTTTCATTGACTTATCTATGTTATGCAACTGTCCTGAAGGAGTAACGCAGAGAAATACCTTCTACTCATACGGTTAATTTTATTTGGTTTCTATGCCTGAGAAATAACCGGACACCCTCGAAATTATTTTTGTTTTGTAGTTCAGTTTACAATCACTAATTTAAATATCATTTACGTACAAATACGCTAGTCTTACTATCAACATTTCGTTTTATGTAACACAGATTGGATCCTGGATTAGGAACGGATGTTTCTGTTTTTTCTGAGTAAGTTAAAGATCATTTAGCATGTAAAGTCTTTAAATTACGACTAACTACAGCCAAACAATCATAATAGCCAACGTGAATAAGTCAGGGTTGCTCATAACACAGTAATTTCATCCGCAAGAAAAACATTAGCAATAATACTGCTCAAATCGTGCACACACATATCTTTGTATTTATGTATATAAATTAATATATGATACATTTAAAGCTATACATATCGGCTTTATAGACTTGTGCGAACATGGGACATAATTTCCGCATGCCATAAGAATATTCTAAGCCCAAAAATACGTGAATTGCTATGAAACAATGCAGCAATGTGAAATGTCAAAGAGTATTTCAATAGCACTTATTTTGATTGGAACAGTAATTGATTTATTAATTTATTATGCTGTCTACCTACTTGAATAATTTCTTTCGTATTTATATAATACTTTAACATGTTAAGAATTCTTTCCTGGTTGGATAATGTTGTTTGGTTTAGAAGGCTTTAGTTACTGAGTAGATGTCGATCCACTACCGTAGAAACAAAGTGGAGTGATAAATAATTGTCTTTAGCGCTTTCGTGATTGATTGGATTTTTGAAGAAGTCTTATGTTAAGTATTGTTGAAGAGTTTAAACTATCTCGGTTTTCGACGGCGGGACTGAGAGGTTTTTGATTAGATTTTATCTCATTTTCTCGAGTTCGCGCCGGTAAACAGGACGTCTCGAAGCAAACGAAAATGCTTCATCCGATACAGGGAGAAGCAGGCCTGTGCTGTCGCCGCCCACGTAATTTTTATAGGTAATTATTACGTCGAACTCCTGCGTTGTTATAAGGTGCTTGGGATTGTATGACTATTAGATAGAAGCCCTCAAGCCGATGTCCTGCAGCATTGGGAGGAATGCTTCTGTCATGAACCAGCTCTATGAGACCGTCCAGAACTTCCAGCTTTCAACGTATAAATTTCATCCACATAAGTCATCTATTAAATTTTTTTAAGCCGAGACGACATATAAATTATCTCCGAACATCTTCTAAATGCCATACTGGATTTAAATTAAACTGAGTTCCTGTAAGTTTTAAACCACGGACACTCTAGCATAAGATTAATGCAATACCCAAACTAATATAGAGAAAAAACATTTTAAATCATTTTTCTTCAAGTTTTAATTTATTCTGCAAAGTCATGAAGCTAATTAAGTATTTAATTCACTAGAGGAGCTACTGTTGCTGAGGCCACGAATTATATATTTGATTTCACAATTTTGTTTGTATTTTGGAGATTCACATTCTTCCAGAGATAGTTATAGTTTTTCATTAAAATTTACACTCAATTTTTTATTTTTACTTGCAAATAATCTGTTGTCAGGACTTTACAATAAAATAAAATAAATAATGAAACATTTTTTGCTGTGTTGCGTTTTTAATAACGTGTTGATATTTTCTTAATGCTATCCTTACGTGTATTGTTTCTGGTTTGATCTGGTTTGTGCATTACATGATTCAGTCTTCCAGCGAGAACAGTCTACAAATAACCAAGGGTAAGGTGAACATTGATCATGTATGTTTTCTCTCGCCCAGTCCTAATGAGCCGGGCACTGAAACTCACCAGACTGTGGAGTAGAGTGTGACACTGTTTTCAGTCATTTTCAGTACAGGCAATAACGAATTATTTTTTGCAATATTAATTCTTTCTGCCACTCTTTTGCAATAACGTCTACATCCCTATCTGTAGTTACTGAGTTGTGTGTTGTGTTATACTGCCGGCATACATCCTTTTCTGTAGTAAAGAAGAAGTAAACTGGAATCTGCGTAGAAAGACTTTCAGAAATATAATGTAAAACTTAGCGACTTGTAACTTCCATCCCCAACGCTCTGAGTAACATACTTCACACTGTATCATGCTCGAAATTATATATTTAAAATGTTCCAGACTTGTAATCAGCAGTAGTATTTCCCTGCCTGTACAAAGAGAATGAAAACAAACGTACCACAATGAAAATGAAAAAAGATTACATCGAAGATTATTTGATTCAGAGAAAGAGCATAGCCCTATTAATTTTTTCTGTGTTAGTCTTCGTATAAGCATTTACTAAATTTTTGCAATCATGAACAAAAAACTTCCACTGTAAATTATTTCGTTAACAATTTACTTTTGCTTTTTTTTTCTTCACAATTCCATAGTTATTTACTCCAATTGTTATTATTATTATTTTTATTATTTTGGAAAACCTCCTGTTTAGTCGTATTTTTCTTCGATAATCGAAATGTACAACGAAAGATAATTGATGTTGATGGGTTCATGAAACTGTAATTTATTCATGTAGTATATTCGTTTCATTCTACATTCTGTAATAAATTTAAAATATATGAAGTCAGCAAGTTTAATAAATGAATTAGACAAGTCGTTCGCTATAATATATTAAGTATGAGATCGTTGTTTTAAATTTTTGTTGCATTTTCTCGTTCCGCTCAATTGCTTTTGATGTCAGCCATTGCTCACATAACCAAATATTTGAAGGCAAATCTGAAAAACGAATAAATTTACTGGCAATTATTTTTTTAATCTACTAATATTCAGAGTTACATTGTCAGTATCAATTTTCCTTCTAGAATGGGCGGAAATATATTCTTAGAAGTTGCTGCAGTAGATGTCAGCAGGGATTCGTCCAGATGCCAACACAACAATTTTTCAATCTTTGTTTGCTTCATGCGTTCTCTCGTTCTCTGTTTGTTTATGAATGTTGCTTATCATTTCCCTTGTGGGTAAAGCCAAGAAGGATCAATGTACCTTGTTTGACTTGCAACTCGTCAAACTAAGGCTGTAAAATCGTGTCACCAATACACTCACTTTAGTTCAAAATACTCAATTCAAATAAGCGTTGTTGGTTCATAAATTACTAAATAAATTTAATATTGTATGTCCTGAACTTCTGAAATGATATGTGTTTGTCTTAAAATGCAAGACATGTAAACTGTCCGCCTTATTTGGAAACGATTATTTAACAAATCAGGAATCCTGAAAGCGAAAATTAATGGTACGTGGAAAGAAAATTTACTTTAAAATGCCACCAGGGAAGAGATGTATATTAAGTGGGGACTTTATAGCCTTGTCAGTAATTCAAGAAGACGAACAAAGTTAAGAATCACTGTTGTGTTTATCCGCTACTGTAACTGCGTGTAAAATACTCTACTGCAAAATTAGAACATCGAAAAATATTTATTTGCAGATACACTTACGTACAGTAATTAAAAATGAAATATGGGTACTTTTGCACTTCTCGTTTCATACATGAAAAGGCTTTTAAACGAGAATACGCAAAGTTGTAATATCTTAAAAAAATTAACATAACTAGTCCAATGGAAGAGGGAGCTCTCACATATCACACCTTGAAATGGAATGGAAAAAAAAAAAAAACTTTACTTTGCGGGTCTTCTTCGGCAGGCTTTAAACCCGTTTATTAGTTCCCGTGTCCAAGATTGAGGGCATGTTGCACATGAAGGATATTTATGGCCTGAACTGTAAATAACAAGGAATCACTAGCCTGTGTCTTGAGTCTCTTCGTTCCGAGTAATCTGATTTGTTGAAACACATGCATCTCTCATTTGTGAATGGTTAATGCGGACATCAGCGAATACGCAGCTTGGAATTAAATCCGGTACTAAAAGGGTACAACAACTGCAAAAACCCAGAAGTTACCTGTTATGATACAGTAATGGCGTACACGCGTAGCGGACTGCAGGCCAGAGGCGAAGAATGCAAAACACAGTACAAATATAATATTTTATGAAACATATCAGCGATGCGGCACGGTATTGGGGACAATTACGCCACCAAAACTACGATGATAATTTGTACGGGGTCAGTCTGCCTGTGGACTCACTCCGAGATGAAGACATCAAAATGCAGATTGGCGTGCAGCTCGTCACTATCCCATTCAACACTCAGCCTCCGGAGACTGTATCATTTAAGTTAGTCATATACTGTAACTGTTTTTGACCTCCCTCGCCAATAGCTTATATTTATTGTAACTCCTAATGATCCTATTAAATATCTGTTCTGTCTTCATAACTACACTGTAAACATATTGGGAAAATAACCTGACAAGTGTAAGGAAATATTCGTAAACTTGTGGGGAAACATAGTGTTACAATTCCCCTCTCTATAAATTAAGTTCGTTAAGGGATGGAGGTCTTAATCAAATAAAAGAATTAATTATAATTTCCTTATTTTATTTACAATAACTACAGCAAAATTCTCTGAACTCAAATTCTCGCAATGAATTGAAATCACTTACTGTTCACAATTGACACCAATTAATAAAATCTACAATTACGACAAATAATTCAATGAAATTAAATAATTAAAGATCAGTCCCAACAGACAGTGTATCAGCCTATTCAATGATTTTATAATTTATGCGTCTATTTTGACAGTTCGAATATTTACACTAAAATCAGTATTACACTTCCATTCAGTCTCACCTCACTACAGTCCATGTCCCGCCAGTCACAATGTTCTAGAGTCCTCCAAGCGCCCTCACGCACAGTAGGCTTCACTCGTCGGTTTCACACCCTCTCGTCCATTCAAGCCACGAACACCTCACTCGCCGTCGCCCCGCAATCTCCAGTCGTTGTCCACACTTTATTCGCTCGCGCACACTCGCCAGACGGCCTCCATCAAAGACTGCCGGCCGCTGGGTTGCGGCAGTGTATATAGTGTCTCAGGCCGCCATCTAGAATCTTCCCCAACTCGCGTGATACGTCGCGGAGGGCTGAGGCGCCAGCCAGTCTCACCAGAACATTCTTGCATCGTCGCTAAACATATCGGAAACTCTAGCAGGCGAGAGGAGGTCTGTGACGCCAGCAAGTCTCGCCGCTGTCGGCATTCACGGGATTCCCAGAAGGGGAGCAAATAGCCACGAGCGCATCGTTCCAGGAAAAGGGAAGGACGAGATGGGTCTCCGATTACGGCGCGGGGAAGCTTAGTTGGCGCCAGTTACAGCACGTAACAATAGTTTTCCTTACAGTTAAGGTAAAATTACCGCACTCTGGAGTAAAATTCACGTACATGGTAGTGGAAAATCCATACATGGATGGCAGACTTACCTTACGACGCGTGCATTTTTTCAGCATTCTTAACAGCTAAACGGGGGGACGGACGGAATAAACAGTCATTTAACGCGCTTATATTCCCTAATAGCGTCATGCTGTCGTCGTGGTGTAATGTATAGCGCATCGGCTTATCGTGCCAGCATCGGCTTATCGTGCCAACATCGGCTTATCGTGCCAGCATCGGCTTATCGTGCCAGCATCGGCTTATCGTGCCAGCATCGGCTTATCGTGCCAGCATCGGCTTATCGTGCCAGCATCGGCTTATCGTGCCAGCATCGGCTTATAGTGCCAGCATCGGCTTATCGTGCCAGTGGACCATGGACACTTACCCACCAGTAAGTGTCGAGGATTGTCGTGTTGAGGTTTCGGTTACTATTCGTCAGAGGATAGATACAATTAAATAATTAACAGTATTAATACTCCGGGATACTTTAAAATATAAATTTATTATACATTATAGATAATTTTTCCTTACTTGTATCCGATTTCCCACCACTTTTGTCAGGCACTTTTCCCTTACAATTTGGGAATAGTACTTATTATGTAAATTTACTCTACATGCAAGAGATAATTTTACCTTACATTAAGAGGTAATTAGCTTCTCTTACACGTAAGGGAATTTTACCTCAATTTTTTTACAGGGTAGTTTAATTCTGTTAAAAACACCCTTTCCTTGTAAAAGCAAAAACGTTCTCTAGTCATCAGTATAAAATATAAAAACAAAATGCAACGTTTAGGCTCGTAGTAATTACTAGACGACAGGTGTAGTAGCCGCTTTTTCCAGAAAATAGTGTCACATGCCAGCAACGCGTCGGAACACAATTCGCCAATCAGCGCCAGTTCACAGCCCAACCAATATAGGGAATATGTAACAGCACGCAATAGCCAATCAGACACAAGGCCCGCTCCTGTTTCGCCTTTATTTTATTCAATAATAAACGATAAACTTTAATTTACGCACAGCCTAACAAATATTTAGTTGCACTAACCAAATCTTACACTTCGAAGCAACCAAATAATAAAAAAAATATTTTATTGCCTCTACATAAATAATTAACATTTTCCAGAGCCACTTTAATTTCCGGTTTCAGGTGTTGCAAACAAAAAATTTATGATACGAGCTGTACCCACTTAAGTGGACACCGCAGTTGCTTCATAATCAATGAGCTATAGGCTATACTAGGCAATTATATGAACCAATTATTATCTGTACCAGTAAGAAGAAGGTTTGCTTATTATTTACCCACAGGTAATATTATTGGCTACTGAGCTTTGCAGTGTGCAGTACAGACCAAAAACGACCTACACGTGCGTAATATACATTATTGTGTACACTGGGTGTGAATGGATTAATTCGATTGCAACAAACAAACATTGTTTTGTTCAACAAATGTTTTCGGTTCCAGTATACATATCTATAAGAAACCAGTTCCGGTTCAGTTTCGGTTCCAGTATACATATCTATATTCGTCACTCTAAAATATAAACAGGTAAAACTACTCCAAATAAGAAAATTTGACTGCAGATCTGTTTGAAACTGCTCCACTTGATTCAGTGTTGTTCTACTGATTACCTAAGTTGCAGATATTCGCTGATCAGACACGTGATTCCCACTGATTCCTAGTGAACTGTACTGGTCTGGCAGTAGAACATCAGTGCAACCCACTGATCCACCAGTGGATAACAGTTAATTAACTGAAGATTGCGCAAAATAATTCTACTGACTGAAATCGCTTATTCTTATTCAGAGTGTCGAAGTGGTCCTCTGATGTGATAGACGGTTTTGTGCTTTGGAAGATTCTCTGTGGTACGAGCTACCGGCTGACGACTAACTACCAACGTGCTAATTGGCGAACGACATCCAGCATGTTGCTAACTACTGACGCCATTTTGCTGGCGTTTGCGGCTCGAGTTCTTGTGTTAACTTTTGTGTTCTGAAGTATTCTGTGCTTAAATGAAGGGACAAATGAATGCATATTGCCGCCCTTAATTTGTGTTATATCACATTGTTTATATGCCAAAGTAAAAAAATATATATGTTTAGGGCATCAGAAAAATCTAATATATATTTTAACGTATTTTTGTTGCAATAGATTTTTACAGTAACACTACGAGTTTACGGTATGTTTCTGCGTAGTACTAAGTTCCTGTAAGAATTTAGATTAAATTACATGTGAATTATAACAATTCCATGTTCCTCTTGTATGGATTCTCAAATGATTTGCCCAAATATACAGTCTAACCAACCGAATTTTTTACGTGTTCTATGGAACATTCTTCTTTAAAGTTGCGGATGTACTGTTCTGTTACAGTTATAAGCTCATCATAGACCTCGTCTGGAGGAAGCGAAGCAGCTTCCGTTCCATTGTCCTTGGAAATAAGAGACCGTTGGTCTTTTGATTTTTCCTGTTTTTTTTTATTTGCATTTTTACAATGCTATTTTGCTGGTGCGCAAATTTCTTTGTGTAAACGCCAAGGCTTTTGGCGGTCAACATCTCCTGCATTGCTCTATTAAGTTCTACCTTTTGTAAAATGCCACAACAGCACTTTGTCATATTCCCTGGAAACAAAACATAACATTATTTGTTTAAGTAGTAAAATAATAAGGAATATTATATACTAATTAGTAGTTGTATTTGCCTTTGATTGGTCTAAATCGCGGTCAACAAGCTTGGCAGCTTTAGCCCGCACTACGAATGCACTAACTGTTTAACTCCACTCTTCGCAGAAATCCAGTCATCTACCGTAACAAAGTTGCTTTTTACTCTTTGTTGTGGTAAATGAACGGATTTCTGCAAATAAGTCCGCTTTCAACAAGCTCTGGTGCCATATTTCTCTAATTCAATTTTAGACTTGCAAAAAAGTACCTTGGCTCATGACATTTTAAGTGAACCCCGAAAACATGAATTGGGCTTTTTAAGATGTTGCCTTTTAGCTCAGTTATCTATGCATGTTATGGCAACTATTCAATTTTTCTAAATCGAATTGATTTTTATCACTGCTGTCCGAAGATGTAAAATATTTTGTCCCTCGAAATGCACAAGTCAGATAGGTACACAGTAGAGATACTCGAGTGATCTGCATTGAAAGTTGCTACATACTTTCCACCAATACAATTATAGGGTCTCCTCTGAAAGTCCCTCAGGTACACTCAGCACGACGAGAACACTGCATTCCAGTTCAGAGCCTTGCGCGTGGCGGCGATGGGCGCACTTGCTGGTCGTAGCAACATCACCCCTATCGCTCCCTAGAGCCTCTACCTCATAACGTGGAAAATAGCTCCGGATGGGTGGACCATTATGTAAGGCTAATACCTCTTAAAGCTCCGTATAATCACGAAAAGCAGAGGTTTCAAACCACTGCTATGTGCTCATCACTTTCTCCTTTACTGGCCAATCTCTTCATGTCTAACTTTGAAGAGAGAGCTATTCACTCCACCACTTACCAACCGAAATATTGGTTTAGATATGCTGATGACACTATCGTGGTGTGAAGTCTTGGTGAAGAGACACTACAATAATGACTAGAACATCTTAAAAGCATCCATCCCAAAATACAGTTCACTATGAAAATGGAAAAAGTTGGCCAACTTCCATTTCTATATGTTATGGTATACAGGACACAAAACTTCACCTTGGACCACACAGTTTACAGGAAGCCTACTCATACTGACAGATATCTACAAGCAAACTCTCACCACCCAATATCACAGTGGAGGATAGTCATTTCAACATTGATACACAGTGCGAAAAGCATATGTGGAGATCAACATCTTGAGGCAGAAGTGAAACATCTCACCACAGCTCTGGAAGTTAACAGTTGCTCAATACGTGAGGTACAACAGACCATCAAGAAGCATCCCACAATGACAGACAACTCTTACAACACATCGCTGCACTACCCTATGTCAAAGATACCACTGACCGAATGGCACACTTACTAAGGACATACACACCATCATGAAACGTATTAACACAGTCGATAGCATCTTGGGAGCAGTGAGACAAAACACCAGCCGAAGAACAGACTGGAGTTTACAAGGTACCTTGTTCATGCGGTAAAGTGTACATAGACCAAACTGGCAGGAAAATAACGGGAATAAATGAACACATTAAGCCGTGCAAGTATGAAAACCAACAGTCAGCTATTGCAGAATACTCCATGAAAACCAAACATTGCATTGTTTTCGACAAGCACAGCGCAATAGCTAACATACGAAGTTATATACCAAGAAACAATAGAGAATCAATATAAATATGTATTAAAACACCCGAGTAACATCAACAGAGAAGATGAATACAGATTAAATAAAATATGGGCACATATTTTCATAGACGCCCTTTAATCCTGTGATGCGAGAGCAGAGGCCACAGACTCACCAGGATTGGCAGACCACCTCAGCCAATCAGGAGGAAGACAGACTGCAATTGGCCAGAGAGTCCAGCCAATCAGGGCAGACACCACATTCTCACAATGATTGGCCAACCACCTCAGTCAATCGGGAGGAAGACAGTGTGTGATTGGCCGAAGTGCCCAGCCAATCAGGACGCAGCCCTCTAGAGATCAGACTGTATAATGGCCTCTTCCTTCGGCTGCCCTCAACTGGTGATGGCAACTCAACTTGATGATGGCAGCTGCGACGACTGCCGAAACATTGGAGAAGAAATCCACGAAGTGGCTCAAACACAGAAGCCTAGAAATGGTCGACAACGACCGCGAAAGCCTACGAACTATTTGAATAATTACAATTTTCAGTCTTCACTAAATAAACATCCTCGATTTTGTTGAATATTTGAGTGTGCATAATTTACATTTAGTGCACTAGCAACATCAATTTTTGCCTGTGAAACATCTCGTTCTTTTCTTTATTTTATGACTGATATAACTACATAAAACATTAATTTAAATTAATGGAAAACTCCTGTGATAGATACTCCATACCCTACGATTTTTTGGTTTGGTTTTTTTTGACAAATTTGCAATAAAAAACAATTTGCTAAAATGTTATGGAATTCTTTCAACTTTCGTTAAGAGTAAACTCCTATGAAATTATTTTTCATTTTCGTTTCATTTTCATTTTCACTAAAGTTCGTGAGACGTATCTTTCGCACAGCGCTATTTGTTTTCGGCCAGTACCCTACAGTGCTGGACTCAAGGCCCAATCATTTTACCTCTGGGTAATTTACTTGTGGTGTGATATATCGCTCCCAGAGAGCACTGGAAATCGATGGCGATATTTTGCAAATATAATTAATTTTGAAATCACAAGTATTTTGACATCGTAAATATCGGTCATACTGATATTGCTAATATCACATATTACTAACATAGCTTGTCGCTAAAATCGTTGATGGACAATATCGCATATCACAGTATCTCATATTACCAACATCGCATGTCGATAACATCGCATATTACAAGTATCTCGTATCACCAACATTGCATGTCGCCAACATCGCACGTCGCTAATAATACATATTACCAGTATCTCATGTTACAAATATAGCATGTCGCCAGTATCGCATGTCGCCAACATTTCATGTCGCCAAAATCGCATGTTGCCAAAATCGCATACCGCCAACATCGCATGTCGCTAATACTGAATATTACCAGTATCTCATATCACCAATATCGCATATCAACAATATCGCATATCACCAATATCGCATATCAACAACATCGCACATCACCAATATCGCATATCACCAATATCGCATATCAACAATATCGCATATCGCCAATATCGCACATCACCAATATCGCATATCACCAATATCGCATATCACCAATATCGCATATCACCAACATCGCACATCACCAATATCGCATATCACCAATATCGCATATCACTATATCGCTCGCAAGTGGGAATCGTGCCGTGCCGGTCGATGCCGCTGGTCGGTGGGTATTATCTAGGACCTCACGTTTCCCCCGCTCTTTCATTCCAGAGCCGCTTCATACTCACCTCAATCGCCCTCATTGGCTCTCAAAACCTCGCTGTTAAGAACGGCCCAAATCTCGTCAATATTCACTGTTCACTAACATGATCGCATATCACTCGCATGTCCCTAATAGTACGATATGCTTTTTATTGCTTCACATTGTTAGACCCTATCGCAGGTGCAATATTTCAGAAATATTGTTTCCTGATCGATACATCGCTAAATCGCACAGCCATAGTCATCATCGACATCATCATCATCTGTACCAGCGTGTCAAAACTCGAAATGCCGCAACGATGATGGAGTTCCAGTATATCTTAGTAACTACCAAAATCAGCGAAAAACTGCGACTCTGGAATTATTTCTTACCCTCAAAGCTCAAATCAGTGATATCAATCAGTGAAATAAAATTCACTGAATGTAATTTGATGAGTTACTGCCGACTGGAAAATAAAGTAAATGAACTGAGAATAAGTGACTTATGGCTGTGTAATTCTCTACATTCAGTGGGAAACACAACTAAATGAGTGAAATTCAGTCATCGTATTAATTAATTAACTGACACTGATTATAAATTGCCAAATTTCCAATACTTTCACTGATTTGGCTCAATTTTCACTGTATCAGATTTACAGTGCATGTAGAGTACATCGCAATGTTTGCACAATATTTTCACTGTGTCAGATTTACAGTGCATGTAGAGTACATCGCAATGTTTGCACAATATTTTCACTGTGTCAGGTTTACAGTGCATGTAGAGTACATCGCAATGTTTGCACAATATTTTCACTGTGTTAGATTTACAGTGCAAGTAGAGTACATCGCAATGTTTGCACAATATTTTCACTGTGTCAGATTTACAGTGCATGTAGAGTACATCGCAATGTTTGCACAATATTTTTTGCGCTCAATTTAGTTTTGACTAATTGTCGCGCAATTATCTGGTCATGAGCTACTATTAAAGAATGTGATTTGGAGGTGGACGAACGTGGTTGACTAACTAACTGGTTTATATATTTGTTAATTAATAGTAATGAGTACAATAAATACATATAAAACAAAACTATGAACAGTAGAAGGAACAACAAGCCAGCCAGTAGTAGAGGCTCTTCAGTTGAACAAGACCGCAAATTAAATAAACCACGGAAAGTTTGTTACATATAAATTACAGTAAAAAACAAGCGAGGAAAAATTAAAAAAAAAGCGTCTAAGTGGCAGCATATAAAAGACCAACATTAATTAATTGTAGATGTGTAATTCGATGTGGCTGTTCGATGTAAACTTGGTAGTCATAATTAAATTTTGGGCGTCCGGTGCCCTTAAAATAATCATCCTAGGTATTCAGTTGCCAATGAAATTAACGTAGCCATTCTTTGATTCATTTGATCTACTTCTGAAGACCTACCTGGAAAATTATAGCGATATTCATAGCGTCGGCAAGTTTATCTACTAAACACTCAGGATGAATAGGTAGCGGTAGTGAAATTTCGCGAGAAGATTTGAAGACAAGTTATACTTCAGAACACTGAATTAATGTTTGACACGTACTATCTGCGCACGAATCACGTAGGAGCCGTGCCGATGTTGCCGAATTCTGATTGGCCTGGTCAAATATGAAAACGCCTTCTCAAGCTGAGAGCAACCAATGAGAGTAAACAAATTGCTGTTTAGTGACTATAGTATTGAAGTCTACCGTGTACTCACTTTTTTTTTTGTGAAAAAACACTTTACTTATGACTAGGCAAACAAATATAAAATCATTTAGCCGTAGTCCGGTTGCAGAAGCATAGCAGTTACCCCGAGTCAGTAGCCACGTGGCGAGTATTTTCAGAAGTCGCCCTAGATCTTTAGGTGAAAAATAGTTTTGTAAGCATGTAGGTTAATATTTAAAAACGGCCTCAACGAAGACAATATCGATAGCTCCCTTAGGAACAGTTATTTTTGTAATATATGATTTTTTTTGTTAACTTTGTCACGTGAAGTATGTTTTACTACTCGCTCGTAAAAACATGTTATGGCAATTTATACAATTATTTAAACGTAATTAGAAATTAAATTTTCTTGTGTCACTAAACAAGGGAGTTTCATATAGGTACCCGTGACGCGGTTTGAAACATATGACAGTAACCCTCAGAACACACTAATAAATTGTCGCATGTTTTGTTTCATTTACGACTGAAAACTCTCAGATTCATGCGTTATAACAATCATTCAACTCAACTTGCTGACGTCCTTTTTCCTGTAGCCGTCTCTTTCCCAAGACGTTTAATGTCGTGAGCAGTAAATAAGAATCAGATAAATTATCAAGTCTTTGTAGCTTACGAGTTTTTACTACATGAAAAAAAAATCTCAGGTCGGAGGCGATAGAAAGTCACGAATATGATCCATAAGCCACTTGAGGTGGCCGTGAAGATAGGTAAGACCTTAATATACGATATTCGTTTGAATGAAACGTCTCCTCAAACAAAAGGAGAAACAAAGTGTATTTTCTGTATAAAAGGAACGCTAGTGTTTTCACAACTTGGACAACATGTTAGGCTAGACTTGTTGAGCAACCTCGTACAACATCGTAGATGAATAAATGTCACGTATCGGCACAGGACTTCGCTGTGACAGGGTTCACGCTAAGCCTAAGTGAAGTACGTGTTCTTCTGTAAATATTTATTTCAACAACCACGTGACTCGTTCCGCTAGAAGCACGCCTTTCTCTCTCCTCGTCCTCTTTTCTTTCCAGGGCTTTTCCCGCCTCGTAATTCCGAAACGTGATTTATGCGAGAAGGGTTGCCTCTGACGTGTGGGATACGAGCTGGTGGCAACTTACGAGTCACATTCGTCACCGCCGACAGTGAAGGAAACTCGTAACTAACTGTGCGGAGGCTAAAAAAGAAGGGTTGACGCGGAACGCAGCCGACATTACACACTGAACTGTTAGTACGTTTACATCGTCACCCGAAAGTGTATGTTTACATCGTCACCCGAAAGTGTATGTTTACATCGTCACCCGAAAGTGTACTTTTACATCGTCACCCGAAAGTGAATATTTACATCGTCACCCGAATGTGTATGTTTACATCGTCACCCGAAAGTGTATGTTTACATCGTCACCCGAAAGTGTATGTTTACATCGTCATCCGAAAGTGTACGTTTACATCGTCACCCGAAAGTGTATGTTTACATAGTCATCCGAAAGTGAATATTTACATCGTCACTCGAAGATGTATATTTACATCGACACTCGAAATTGTATGATTACATTGTCACTCGAAAGTGTATATTTACATCGTCACACGAATGTGTATGTTTACATCGTCACCCGAAAGTGTATGTTTACATAGTCATCCGAAAGTGCATGTTTACATCGTCACTCGAAAGTGCATATTTATATCGACACTCGAAAATGTATGTATACATTATCACTCGAAAGTGTATATTTACATTGTCACACGAATGTGTATGTTTGCATAGTCACTTGAAAATGTATGTTTACATAGTAACTCGAAAGTTTATTTTTGTAATACAGTGGAGAAGTTTAAACGGATTTGAGACGATGAGGGTGAAATGAGGTGAGTATGGGGCATCTACCGGAGTGCAAGGGCAGGGGAATTGGGAAGTTCCAGAGAAAACCCGCTGATGAGCGGCATCGTTCCCAAGTGCGAAAATCCGTGAGTATCCCCGCCGGGGATCGAACCCGATTCGCCTTGGGTGCGGGCGAGCGAAGTTAGTTGAGGTAACTTGAGTTTCGGAAGGTTAAGTCTACAGTCTGTGTGCGGCATAAACCCCGCGAAAGTGGAGTTCCGTTGATCTTCGCCTGTTGTTGATAACATACGTAGCACGTCACGTGTTAGGTTAAGTGCACGGTATAAAATGCAAGGCGAGTTCGATTCAGATTATTTTGGACTTTCCCATTCAGACGGTTAAGTGTTATTACATTAAGTTACTTATCACCAAAAATTACGATCATTATCTGAAATTTAAAAAATATCAGGAAACATTTCTTTTCGGTGAAGCGAATAAAGAAATTTATTCTATCCAAGACTACTTTTTTGCAGTTATTTAAAGTTTAATATATATTATATTCCATTTTCAAGTAAAATCTTTTTAAAATAACAATTTTTTTAAAAATGTTTTGTCTGCAACCATATCCGGCAAATACAAACAAAAGAAACACGTTTTCCAAAACTGAGATTTACATTCTGGTATGAAGCATTAATTAATAGGTTACAGCACTTTCGAGAGTTGGGTTTCCGAAACTAAGGTTTCGGCTAATGGTACACGCGTAATTTTCGACATGACCTGGCATGCATGGGCCTACGCAGAAGAAGGCGGGTGGGTGGTATGTATACACTCCCCCCCCCCCCTTACCAACCACGAGGTACTAAACAATCTACCATTCTCACCAGCAAATGAAGAGAAATTGAGGACAAACGCCGGAACGACCATTTTAAACATCGCGAGTGTTGTAAACCTCCTGGAGAAGCACTATCTCTACCTGGAGCTTCTTCAGCGTCTCAGACTAAGAGACGCGGGAGAGATAAGGACGATACTGCCACGCACATCTAGTCTGCGATCGCCTCTAAGCAAGAGCAAGACCCTCAACTTGCGTGCAGTGTTCTCGCCGCTCTGCGTCTAACTACGGGACTTACAGTGGTGACTATTATTTTTCAGGTGGGAAGTTTTTAAGAATTTTCAGTGCACGGCCCTCGAGTAGTTTTGTATCTGAAGAATAGGGACACCCGAATTTCGCGAAAATATTTCCGCGCTTGCTAAGATTTCAATACCCTATGTGCACTCTTACGATATTCATTTGGATATTGGTCACTTGTATTTGAGTGAAGAGTGTTTAATAATGTAATTTTTTTACAAAACGTCGTGATAACATTTTCCGCGAAAAGAAGTTTTTTCTGCAGCCATTATAATAAATACTAACTAAGATGTGCAATATATTTAAATGCTAGAGATGTGGTCCATGCATGATGGAGTTAAAATATGCAGGCAAAATTTTTTTATATTTAACAATTTTTTTCCATATTGTAACACACTTAAATTGTACGTTGTTTTACATAACTGATTTGCATACTGTATGTTAATATGTGTAATTTCCATTCGACGTGTTATATGCAAACATTCCTTTCCACACATTTCACCTATGCTATTTTCCATGTAATAAGTATTTGTAATTAAGTGAATCGTTTTCTCATTATTGTTTGTTACATTTTTCTTTTATGGTGTTAGGATATTTTCTCTTAGATATATCGTGGCAATTTAATTATGTTTAAGGATAGGGTAATTAGCTAAACTTCATTTTTATTTGGTTTTGAGTTAATGATTTTAATTATTTTACTGTCTCATATGTTGTGTATATTTCCTATTATTTAATTTGTATGTATACGTTTCGAGACCCAGTGTTCTATGTTTTTTTTTAACATCTAGGGCTTGGGAATTGTTATGTAGGGGTTGTTAGGTATTTTATATTTTCATACTGGTTCCAGGTCCGAACAGTGTGTTCTCATGATGTACGACACAACTTCCGTGTTTCCCACTGGTTCCAGGTCCGAACAGTGTGTTCTCATGATGCACGACACAACTTCCGTGTTTCCCACTGGTTCCAGGTCCGAACAGTGTGTTCTCATGATGTACGACACAACTTCCGTGTTTCCCACTGGTTCCAGGTCCGAACAGTGTTTTCTCATGATGTACGACACAACTTCCGTGTTTCCCACTGTTTCCAGGTCCGAACAGTGTGTTCTCATGATGTACGACACAACTTCCGTGTTTCCCACTGATTCCAGGTCCGAACAGTGTGTTCTCATGATGAACGACACAACTTCCGTGTTTCCCACTGATTCCAGGTCCGAACAGTGTGTTCTCATGATGAACGACACAACTTCCGTGTTTCCCACTGGTTCCAGGTCCGAACAGTGTGTTCTCATGATGTACGACACAACTTCCGTGTTTCCCACTGGTTCCAGGTCCGAACAGTGTGTTCTCATGATGTACGACACAACTTCCGTGTTTCCTTGGCTTTACGTTTCTATTTTTGATAGTTTTTTTTGACGCAGTGAATCTATAACTTTCGCGTATAATCGTGTTGGCATGTTTTTACCCACAGCAAACAACACTCCAAGCCCGCATTAGTGATATCAATTAGTGAAATAACATTCAATGAAAGCCATTTGATAAGCTACTGCCGACTAGCGAACCAAGTAAATAGAGTGTGCAAAGACACTGACTTAATTATAGCATTGTTTAGGCAGTATGTTCATACACGGGCAAAATTGTTTATAGTAGCAATTAAATCCTATTTTGACTAGTATGAAAGCAATTTCAAGGTACAAAAAAAAGCTATGTAAAATTTAATATCTTCGTACAAATAAAGTGCACGCGTTTAGCGCATGGAAATGCCATAAGTACAGAGTACAAATTTTTTGGTTAACTTCCTAAAATATAATGGAAATTTTTAACCTACACATAGTATGGGAATAGCGCCAGATATAAAGCTGCAAATATAGGAATGTTAAGCCTTAAGGATGTTTTTATTTTATGTATGTTGCTTTTATATATTTCATATAAGCTTCTCTTTAAGTTTAGAGAAGACATTAAGTTTTGTTTTATTTATTTATTTATTTTCAAAAAATAAGGGTTATGTTTTATTATGTTAAGTGGTTAAGTGTAAGAGAAGGTGATTTATTAACTATTCGCTTTTTCTCATTCTACGTATACACTGATGTGGTAAATTTGCCAATAATTTGTTACAGTGTACTTGTAGGTGGCGAGGAATCGCATGAAGCGTGTAATTCTTTCGCGAATGACCGCGGTGAACTGCACATGGCACATCTAACGACAGTCCACACGTTACAAACACACGCGAGAGTGTAACTTGTGCACAGCTCTCTCTCTTCTCTCTCTCTCTCTCTCGTTTAAACACACTCCGACGACACAGGTGGCTCTGGAATTTTCCGCTCCAGCATACTCGCGCGGAGCGAAGCAAACATGCACCCGCTGTCAAGTAAACATTTATAAAAGAGTATCTTCGTAGTACTGGTCGTCCAGCATTAATAAGTAAACAGATAAAGAAAATACTGGACAGAAAAAGTTTGTATTCTCGCAAACAGTAAGATACTTATGTATTTACAGTATTTTCATTTGCGACTGCGAGAAATCCGGGTTTTATTTTCGTTCGATATCTCTAAAAAAATAACAGTGTATTACCCTTCTCCACTGTTGACCACCGATTAACAAAGAGCTTGACTCGGTTCTTTGTTCTATAGGTTGTTCACGGTAAAATGAGCACTTTTGAAAGCCCTGCTTAAGATCTACTTGTATGCACGTTGTGTGTTCTTCCGCCTTATGTAGCATTATCATTGCCATGGACCTCATCACTTTATTCATGCGTCGTTTAAGTGAAACCGTAAAACTGTTAGAAAAGTAAATATTTCACAAATCTGCTCATCTTTACACTTCTCTGCATTAAAAAAACGGAAAGCGAAAGAAATAATTTAAGGTATCACAAATGGTTACCTAATTATTTTTATTCGTCGTTAATATATGGAACTACTTTCCATCCAACGCTACCAACTTTACAGGCTGAATGTCTCATAGCGCACACGTTAAAAGACACTATCTGCCAAAAAGTAATTGGGCACCCATGAAGATAAGTAATTCAGTACGTCAGTTGACTTGTGTTTCACGGCCTTCGGCGTAGGACCACTGGTGTTTGTCCGTGGTAGCATGAACACAGAGGCCTATTGTAACATTCTGGTTAATGAAATGCTCCCAACATTGTGACGTTTTTACGGCATGGACCCGTGTTACTTCCAGGATGACAATGCCAGGTGCCATGTTTCAAGGGCTACTATGCAGTGGTACGCCGACAACAATGTTCGCCGATTGGACTGGCCCGACCAGAGCCCCGACCTCAACCCTATAGAACATCTTTGGGACGAATTGGATCGCCGGGTGAGGGCTCGTCAGGCGCGGCCAGAATCCATTGCTCAACTCATGGAATGGTTGCAAGAGGAATGGCGACGAATCCCCGTGGATGTCCTGCAAACACTCGTAGAGAGCATGCCGGACCGGGTGGCTGCTGTTATAGCCACAAGAGGTGGCCCTACGAGATTCTAACGGGGTGACAACCACCGAGCAAACATTGTGGACAGGTGCCCTATTACTTTTTTGGTAGATAGTGACTATGGAGGTAGGAGCAGTGACTTTTTGCTACGGTTGATTTCAAAAGTGCTCACTTTACCATGAGCAGCCTTAACCAACATGACAGTTGTTCGGTGGTTGCTAGTAAAGTAGTCGGTTCCACTGGACAAGTTTCTCCAGAGGATAATGAGCGTTGCACACTTTCCGATTTTCGTCCGTCCTACATAGAGCGAGAAAACCCGGACATAGCAGTAGGGCACAGTATATAATATAGAGTATTTCGTCCGTCCGACATAGAGCGAGAAAACCCGGACATAACCGTAGGGCACAGTATATAATATAGAGTATTTCGTCCGTCCGACATAGAGCGAGAAAACCCGGACATAACCGTAGGGCACAGTATATAATATAGAGTATTTCGTCCGTCCGACATAGAGCGAGAAAACCCGGACATAACCGTAGGGCACAGTATATAATATAGAGTATTTCGTCCGTCCGACATAGAGCGAGAAAACCCGGACATAACCGTAGGGCACAGTATATAATATAGAGTATTTCGCGTGATCATCTGAGATTAACATCCGACCACAAAACACTTACAGACGTCGAATACAAAATAAATTATTATTTTATATTTTTACCAAACATTGTTCGCCTATGTATCGCATTTGATGCAATTTTCCTCGAATAAAAAAAAAATAAACACAATATTTTTCAATAAATATGATGCCAAATCCAAATTTTTTCGGTTTTGATGTAGCTTTAATAACAAATACTAACTGATTTTTTGCAAATATATAAATACTACAGTGAAAGCTGATGCCATGTGCTACCGCATGACACATATGTAATCACTAAATAGCAGGCCGTGCTTATAAAAATTGTTAAGTATAAAAATGTTTGCATGTATTTAATTATTTTTCAAACTGCATGATCTGTTATTTAGTGATACACATGTGTGTGTATGTGTATATACAAATAAGTATATTTATGTGTGTGTATGTCAAACGGTAGTCCACAGCATTAATTTACGTTGTCAATTTCTTCGTTAGTACATTAAATCTACTATAATTTTTCATGGTAAAGTGAGAACTTTTTAAGGCCCTGCGAAATTTTTCCTTTGGGCTAATTTTTATCTTTCCGTCACAGCATTTAACATAAGCATTTCAATTTGACTAATAAACACAGTATATACATTTACTCACTCTCAAAAGTTAACGTCTGAAGGTAAAATTAACCATATTTATTTATGGTTACTGCATTTTCGAAGGGTCTTAAAAAAAGTGCTCACTTTACCGTGAATGGACTCCTATATTGCTATTATAGCCGCAGCAAAAGAGAAAAATTTTGGAATTTACATTAAATTGTTCTAAAAATTTTAAATGTAATTTTTTATTCGAGGAAAATGTTACCACATACAAAGCGAATAAGTTGGGCAATGTTTGGTACAAGTATAAAATAATTCACTGTAGGTATCCAACGCTCTTAATACACCCATACACCTGGCCTACGAACTGGGCTGCAGCATGTCTGTAAATCACGTTTATAAAATAATCTATTTTACCTGTTCACAATCTATTAGTTTCCGTAGATATCTCAGTGCACCTAAAAATCCGTACTGGCCGCCATTTTGCAAATGAGTACCCAACATGTTTTAAAACTATAAAAGTCGGGTGTCCTTACTAAGTACCGAAACAAAGTACAACGTTTTTGTTGCGAACAAGTTGCAAAATATCTTATTATGGCTCTACAACTGAAATATTGTACCTTTACAACACTTGTTTTAAAATACATACAAAATTGTTAATGTGACTGAAATTTTCTAATGAACTTGAAGTCTGCAACACTTACTTGTTAATGAAACTCGTATTTTCTAATGAACTTGAAGTCTGCAACACTTACTTGTTAAAACTCTACCTTAGTTTTACACATTCGATATTAATACTGTGTAAAAATTTCTCTAGTTTACTTGTATAATTACAAAAAATATTTTCGGCAATTAGTTCCCAAAGAATTACTGACAATGTTAAAAATATTTTACACTTTAATTAAGTGGGAACTTTTTATAGGCTGCTGTCCAAGGTGATTTGAGCAATGAAATCAACCCTTGAAAAAAGTCACTGTCCCTACCTGCACGGGAGCACTGTCTGGCAGGCGCCTAGTGCAGTAAAGTTGGCAGAAATGGAGAGAAAGTAGTTCCATGTCTTATTGTTGAATTAGAAGAGTTAGACAAACATTTCTGAATACTGAAATTATTTATTGTGATGTCTGTTTTTATTTGTATCAGTGTGAGAAGTAGTATAGGCTATTTGGAAACTATTTCCTTTTTTTTTCAATTAATGTTAATTTTATATAAGGTAGAAGAATACACAATGAGCATACAAGACGATCTTGAGCAGGGCTTCCGAAAGTGCTCAATTTTGCAGAGAATAGCCTTTAGGAGAGCAACACGAACAAACAAACACACACACACACACACACATGCCTATGTATACACGCACAGAGAGAGGAAGACGATCACATAAGCCTTTCTTCGAAAAACAAGCTATCCAAATAATGGCATTTGGGTGAAATTACAGACAGCATTTGGGTTGGGTTGGGTTGGGTTGGGTTGATTATTTGGAGCTTTATTTCACTCAGGTGTACTACTGTTATTTCTGCAAAATACATTACACTCAATTTTTTTGGAGCAAACGGCTTTTAGCGCAGTTCTTACGTTTACTATTTGTTTGTTGTAAGCTTCATTTCCAAAAAATGTAAATAGCTCGAACAAAATTGTTTAAGGATGTCACTTTAGTCAAAGTAACAACACCTATGAAACCTTAGAAATATACCTACACTTCCTTCTGACACAGTTATTTAAACAATGACTAGCCTAGCAAGGAAACGAATCGTTCCAAAAGTTAACCATGACAAAGGTTCCATGATTGAATTGTTTAGTAGAGAGATTTAGGCGGCTCTTAACAACGAGGTCTTGAGTAAAATGAGGTGAGAATGGAGCAGCGCCGTAACGCAAGGGCGGGGGAAACGGGAGATCCCCAAGAAAACCCGCCAACCAGCGACATCGTCCGGCACAATTCCCACTTGCGAAAATCCGGGGGTGATCCGGCCAGGGATTGAACCCGGTTCGCCTTGGCGGGAGGTGAGCAGGTTAACCGCTCAGCCACAGCGGCAGCCAAAATTTCCATGACGTCACATGTTCTTTAAAGTCAGGAAGAAAAAGTGTCTAAATAAACCCTTTTCAAAAACACATTGCACGCAAATCTCGGAAGCCATCAAATGAACCATGAAATTTGATGCTCCTCTAAATACCATAAATACATAATCCGTCTCCATTCAACGACCCACAAGCTTACAATATTTAACCGCTACAACGTTCGTTAAGCATACCTGTATGCTATAAACTAACTCCACTTTCACAATCCCCAGCAAAACAAACAGCTCCAGATTGAGAAAACTGGTCGACGCCCATTAAAGGACAGTCTGCTACAACTTTCAGTGACGCAATAGTGTGTCGACATTTTTGGCAGTGACGACTCGTTTACATACATAGGAGACAGTAATTCACAGTAAGAATTTGTTGAATAATACAAAGTAACAATAATATAACTTTTTTTTTCATTTATTAGTATTTTTGAATAAAAAAATTGTGTTGTACATTTTTACAAGTATCTGTGCACAGAAATTCAGAGCTGCTTAAATTCCAGAATGATATCAGAAAAAAAAAATGACAGGTGATGAAATATTTGGAATTTACACTTCGAAACTAATGTAGATCGCACATCTTTAACTGCAAAATATTCGCTTATATTAATTGTGATATCATGAATATATGCCTTGTTTATAATGACGTCCCAAATAAATTACATCCTTACTAAAAACTGAATATAAAAACCTCAAAACAAACCTCCTCTATCCTTTCGTGAGTTGGCATTTCTCATAGTTATGTCAATTTTATTTAAGTCTGCGCTTCACATTTTTTCAAAAACTCACGTAACGAGCCTGTTTTTGAAACTTGAGACTACAAAGAAGCATTTTGTCGCATCATCTGAAATAACCATTCGTCGATACCTTAAACGTAAAAGACAAAATCTAATTTAAACTTTGTTCTTCACCCTTTGTTTATTTTTACATTAGAAATTATAGCAACTCTGTATTTTTGCACTAAAATATGTTGCAGGATTTCTTGGTCGTTGTTAGCGTCTACCGATCCTCTGGGTTTGAGCAGTGTCCAGCTATGATTGTCCTATGTTTTGGCAACTCAGTTAATAGAGCATTATTCCTTCACGATGGCAGCTGTAATGACTGCTGATACGTCGGAAAATGTTGAGCTGAGACTTGAGCTAAGGGATGATTTGAGAGTTTATCTGAGAGTTGAGCTGAAGATTGAGCTGTGAGTCGAGATAGAAGTTGGACTGAAGATTGAGCTGAGAGCTGAGCTGAGGGCTGAGTTGAGAGTTGAGCTGATGGTTGAGCTGTGAGTCGAGATGGGAGTTGGACTGATGGTTGAGCTTATAACTGAGTTGAGTGTTGAATTGAGAGTTGACCTGAGTGGTTAAGGCTTTACAGCGAGATGTAGAGCGCTAGTGAAGGTGAAGTGAAGTGCACTGATAAATGTCATTACCAGCTAAGGGAATGCTTGTTTGAATACGGCGAACAATATATCTAATATTCACAACATTTTTGTTAATTTAACAAGATAGGTGCACACTTGAATGAACAAAACCTCTGTGGGCCAAAAAATTTACACTGTCGGCAATATATTTAGTTAAATCGATTGTATATATTTGCTTGCCCATTCATTTGATTGCCATCGTTCGAAAATACTGCTCGAGAGTTTCTTTGCAAATTTTGTGAAATTCAGGATAATGTCAGTGTTTGTTATTATATTTATTGATTCTTAATAACGGTATAAAAACTCTAATAGAACAAGTTTGACTGGAAACCGAGAAGTAAGCATGTAAGAGTTGAAATATATATTTAATTACGTTGTCCAGTATGTGAATGTTATGTATTTATAAACAATATTTTTATTCGTCAGTAGTTACTTTATTTCTTGGTTCGAATCTCAGGCGAGTTTTAAATTTATTTATTATAATTGAAACGCTAATGTACGTAAAGCCAGACAAGTCTTTAGTTGCACTAATCAAATCTTACTGTTTGAGGCAATCAAAAAAAGCAAACAAATAGTTTGGTTTCAGCAACAAAATACTTAATTGCTCTTATACGAACGATTAAATTAATTATGTTTAATCTAATTAAATCTTGTTTTCACTGCATGTTTCATTGGTTACGTGAATTAAGCAAGTGTTGGATCAGCAATGCGCATAGAACTAACACTAAAGTATTACTTGATCGTAACTCTTTAAATTCTAAAATAATGCGAGACTGAAAGGCTTAACGAAGCTGCATGGAGACCAGCATTTTGCAAAGGACGTCATCCGGCCAAACTTTATTGCAGTCAACGCAGAATAATTTTTAGCAGCCACAAAAGTAAGTAAAGAACCGACTACTAGATAACATTCTTTCAATCACAAATTAGATTGTCAAGGCGAGGAATAACAAAACGTTTTGTGGCTGCCACAGAATATTAATTTCAGTGTTCTGGGTAGGTTTTTGCTCCAGAGATGACGTTCCGTAGGCTTACGTCACGAGAGGTTGTGCAAGCTCGAACTCTCTTCCGACTCTGAGAAGATGAAGATTCGCTGCGTATTCGTGATGAGGAAAAATTCCCTGGTTACGTAGCATAATGTTTGCGTCCAGCTAAGCTTGGTCACGGAGCAGATAAGTACACAGAGAAGAACCCTGCAACACCATAGTTACTATCATGGTATATACTCAGAGACCATGGGGCCGCGGTTGTGTAGTGGTTAGACTGCTCACCTCACACTTAGGCGAACCGCGTTCACCTCCCGGCGGGCTTGTTTCCAGATTTTCGCATTTCGAGAATCGTACTGGACGATGCCGTTCGCCGGCGGGTTTCCCTCAGGGATCTCCCGTTTCCCCCACCCTTGCATTTCGGTGCTGCTCCACACTCACCGTACTTCACCCTCATCGGCTCTCAAGACCTCGATGTTAAGAGTCACCTAAATTTTTCCACTCCACTCAAACACTCGGAAACACCATAGTTTATAAAAAGTAGTATGGAAATGCCGATTCGAGCACAGTCCCTAGTTATCAGAAAAACAACGGTAAATTAAATGCTCGAGCCATCAGAAAACCATCAGAAAAAAATTGCTCTTAATTTTATGATCCAACACATCAAATGCCGATTCGGACACAACAGCAAAAAAGTGACTCAAACAGTTGCGTTTGAGCACAACCGCAAAAAAAGTGGCTCAAAAAGTTGCGTTTGGCCAGATCGTAATCTTTATAAAAAAAGTTGCGTTAACATTTGCGTTTGAGTGCATCTTCAAAAATGCGCGTAAAAAGTTTCGTTTGGGTGCAGTTGCAAAAAAAAGTGGTTAAAGAAATTTGAAAACGTAAAAAATAAAATATTGTATATAATAAAGATGGATCAGTTGCTAAATGTATTAAACGGAACCCAACAATTTAAGAAACTTTCCGAACTTACAATTGGACAGTCCTATCCCATAAACCATGCTGAAATAAATAATACACGGTATGGATACAAAGTGGTAATTACTTCCGGAAATTTTAAAGTAACCTTACCAGACAGATATGTTCAGATTTTCAGTGAAAAAGTTTTAAATGATGTTAATCGTGGATGTGTAAGCTTTGCATATGATGGAATGGTAGATTGTGGTATTAAACAAATGCATTCTATTCGGTTTTTAAAGAGTAAATGATCGTCGTTGTATAATTAAACATCAGTTGATTTTTATTTGTGTTCATATCTCTATAAAGTTTTAATGGTTATCCAATCATTAAAACACAATTATCGCTCTGATTTCGGCAATGCGCTACAGCATAATATAATTAAAAATTTAAAGAGTCGTGATCCGATACCCTTGTTGAATGCATGTCCACATACTGTATTTATCAATGAACCAGGATTATATGCATTAATTATGTAATCAAAAATGGAAGTAGCCGAAACATTGAATTCTTTTTCTAAATCTTTCATTGCACTTTCTTATCAATAAATGTTGTTTTGTAGTTAGTCAACTGTGAGATATCAGTTTTCAAACGCCCCAATGTTTCGTCTTAACGTTCATCGTCATCGTCAGTTCGTTTAACGCCATCGTCATAGCGTTCATCGTCATAGTGTTCATCGTCATAGCGTTCATCGTCATAGCGTTCATCGTCATAGCGTTCATCGTCATAGCGTTCATCGTCATAGCGTTCATCGTCATCGTCAGTTCGTTTAACGCCATCGTCATAGCGTTCATCGTCATAGTGTTCATCGTCATAGCGTTCATCGTCATAGTGTTCATCGTCATAGCGTTCATCGTCATAGCGTTCATCGTCATAGCGTTCATCGTCATCGTCAGTTCGTTTAACGCCATCGTCATAGCGTTCACCGGTGTCTGTTTTACTAAACAGTATTCTTTCAAAAGATGTTTCTGTTGGTGTCTGTGGGTAGTCTAAATTCTTAACAGCAAATGTGTACCATTGTGGCGATACAATTCCAAAATTTGCTCCATTTGAAACAATAAACATACACTGGAATATAGTAAATGGTATAATATTAAAACATGATGAAAATAATCATAGAGAAACTAGCATAATTGCCACTTTTAAATCTAGAACAATATTTGGATTTGGCGACCCGATCTATTACGAACCAGCTTATCCATTATTTTTTCCCGTGCAAACAAATCAAGTTAATGAAATAATAGTTGAAATTAAGGATGAAAAAGGTAAGTTAATTAATTTTTATTTGTCTGAAAGAACAGTGTTATTAGAGATGAGACCATAGATCTTTTTTGGGTTGGAAGTAATCATATTCTATATATAATAACTTTAATAGTTTAAAAACTATTAAAGTTTCATATGATAAAGATGAATAATATTTCTATAGAAAGTGCAATAAAAGATTTAGAAAAAGAATTCAATGTTTTGGCTATTTAATATGTCGAATTTGGAGATGTGTATCTAAATTTTTAATTAGACTATGTTGTAGCACATTGCCGAAATCAGAGCAATAATTGTGTTTTAATGATTGGATAAACATTAAAACTTTATAGAGTTATGAACACAAATAAAAATCAACTGATGTCTAACTATACGACGACTATCATTTACTCTTTAGAAACCGAATAGAATGCATTTGTTTAATACCACAATCCACCATTTCATCATATATCAAACTTATACCTCCACGATTAAAATCATTTAAAACTTTTTCATAACTCTGAACATATCTGTCTGGTAAGGTTACTTTAAAGTATCCAGAAGTAATTAAAACTTTATATCCATACCGTGTATCATTTATTTCAGCATGGTTTATAGGATAGGACAGACCAATTGTAAGTTCGGAAAGTTTCTTAAATTATTTGGTTCTGTTTAATACATTTAGCATCTAGTAGTATAGAAATGCCGATTCGGGCCCAACCCCCAGTTACCAGAAAAACAACGGAAAATTAAATGTTCAAGCCATCAGAAAACCATCAGAAAATAAACTCTTAATTTTCTGATCCAAAACATCAAATGAAATGACGATTCGGACACAACCACAAAAAAGTGGCTCAAGTTGCAAAGTTGTGTTTGGTCAGATCGTAGTCTTTAGAAAAAAAGTTGCGTTAAACTTTGCGTTTGAGTGCATCTGTAAAAATACACGTCAAAAGTTGTGTTTGGGCGCAGTTGCAAAAAAGTGACTTAAAAAAAATTTGAAAATGTTAAAAAAAATTAATTATTTTATATAATAAGTGGATACAAATAAAAATCAACTGATGTATAATATGATGGCGACCATGGCAATGAAAAAGGCTAACTCAACTGGTAATGTTTGGAAAGAATATAAATTTAAGAAAGACGGTTTAGCGGAAAGAAAGTAGAAGAAATCTCAAGAGAAGTATGTTAAGTGTGAAACTTGTAATCACTTTTACAAACCGTCTCTCATAAGAAGTCACTTGAGAAGTAAAATTCATAAGTACACACTCAGATTCGGTGTAGAAAAAATAGAAACAGCATTTCAAAGTAGGATCAAGACTTATGCTGTAAAGAATGTGAATGCATACATAGACCCAAATCATTTCCTAAACGATGTAAAAGAAACTGTCATGGTACTAATTAGTAAACATTTAAAATAACTCAAAGTGAACATGGAACTCTTCACTGAGCACAAAAGGTGAAATGGTAAGAATATTGAATTTATAGAAAGCTCCTTTAAAACAAAGAACGAAATTATACTGCAATCAACTAATCTGGAAAAATATTATGATAACAGCATATCAAAAATCATAGCTGAGATGGGGGATTTCGAAGCAAAGGGATCTCAGTGGGTACTCAACAGAATATTTAAACTAGAAGTGCGAATAAATAAATATGTACCATTCAAGGGCAGTTCTTATGTTAACCTCCCAGAAAAAATCAAAACTAAGCAGGCGGTAATTAATGTTAAGAACGATGTTCAAAAATGTTTTTTGTGGTCTATTATATCTACATTGCAGCAAGTACAAAGAAACACCCAAAGAGTGAATAAATACATAGCTTAAGAACATGAGTTTGATGATGCACTTAAGGGTTTGGAATTTCCAATGAAATTGGATAGCATACCAACCTTTGAGAAAAGAAGTGGAATTTCTGTTAATGTACACGCATACGAAGAAGATGGTGGTAAGAAATATATAATCTCCCCATTAAAAATAACAAAAAATAAGACGGATAAGCACATTAACCTACTCTATATCAAAGACGAAAAGAACGACCACTACTGCTGCATAAAAAGTCTTTCGAGACTTATCGCATCACAAGTATCAAATAAAACTAAAGGTATAACAAATGTAAATCTGTTTTTGTATTCGTGTTTTATATTGTTTGGTTTTACTGGGCACATTTTGAATATAAATAAATATATATATATATATATATATATATATATATATATATATATATATATATATATATATATATATATATGGAGTGCCCAATAATTATCTACCGATAATTAAAATGGAATAAACTTATTATTTGAGTGAAGTAAACCCTGATAAACCATTAGTCGTGCTGTGATAATTTTCCCAAGTATACTCTTATCGCCATGAATGGCGTGATTGTGGAGATGGAGTCTTGGTGGTTCCCCCAGCAATGAGTGGCAGTGTTGTCTGGGTATTTCAGGTGGATGCCTAGAACATATCCGGACGCTGTTGCATTACTATAAAAGGGAATTGTATCCTTTAGATCCATTCTATCTTGTTCGTATGCATGCCTTATATTTATCTCAGAATAGGGTAAATATTCAAAGGTTGGTTTTGTTAGTATTATAATGGTATCTAGCTACAGTCATAATTAGAACTTCTTTCCTTAACTTATTACTACTTTAAGGGTAACAGAGAGCTGATATTGTAAATTTTAACTAATTTGTGTTAATATTATTTTAAATACATTTTAAGCATGATATTTCTTATTACAGTCATTCATTCTTTGTATTATGTTTGTAGTGTTTTGGTGTGCAACGAGTGATTATAGCTTTTTAAATATTAATATTTTATCAATTTTTACATATGAAAAATTGTGTTTATGGTGAGCCAGAATCGACGTTACTTAACTACTAACAAGTATGTTGGTCACGCTGGCAAGATGAGTTGCAGTAAGGCATCGTTGACTGTGCGCGGCATATATTATGAGAGGGCGAAGCATTTCTTTTCGCCCAACTCCCTCGCCCAATTGGCGGATCGATACAATTCCGGGTCTGCTAGCGGTGGCCGAGTGCTCTGTAGAGGAATGTCGCCCTGCAGGTGTTCGCAGCCACGTGACGGCTGTTGCGTCACATTGGCTAAGTGTAGGCGACCCTGCCTGCCCCACTTCTGTCACCGAGAAACAATCTACAGAGAGAGAGCGAGAGAGAGAGAGGGACATAAGTTTGCAGACAGTTTAGCGTAGACCCAGGCGCGTATAGCATGGCGCGAACGACTTGTTACCACCTGTGGTTATCGCAGTCTAATTTAGTCCGGTCTCTGCTGCCATGTGACCGATACAGGCAACTGTACTGTGGGGGGAAAAAAACGGTTACGTTTAGGGCTACAGGAAGAGCTCGCTGTGCGTGAATTACCGTGATATTCTATTAAGAGAATTTTAATTATTTAATCAATTTCGACGAGTTTCTATTGGCTATATTTTCGGATTTAGAAAACCACGACATTCTTAAATAGTTAAAAGAATCGGTAATTTTCAGAAAAAAATTGTTGACTTTTTTTCGAATAAAAACGTTTGAAACCACAAAATCGGTACAAGTGCGGGAAACAATGGTTTTAAGATTTCTAACAATTTATTATGTAAAATGTTTTGATAAAATAACATTTAAAATGAGATCAATTTTTATTAAATTACAATTCATTGGACGATCCTGTTAAAAAGGGGGGGAAAAATTTTTTTTTCATCTGCATATAAAATTTTCAATTTTATCATGTGTGTATGCGTGTGTGTGTGTGTATATATATATATATATATATATATATATATATATATATATATATATATATATATATATATAAACACACACATACACAGACATGTAATACTACTGAAAATTTTATATGCAAAATAAAAAAAAAATTCCCTTTTTAAACTGGATCTTCCAATGAATTGTGATTTAATTAAAATTTATCACATTTTAAATGTTATTATATATACATATATAATTTATAATGTTCAGACAATTGTCTTGGCTTATTAATTAATTTTGTGGTTTTATGCCTAAGTGTTCGCAAAAAGTGAGCCGGAGCTCATAGACAGTATCAACTACTGCTGTATATGATAGTTACCAGAATTCAATTAGCTTGTTGATATAGCGAATCCCATAAAAATATATAAAGTATTTCAAATTTTGTTCTCGATTTTATGTTTCGGAAATTGGCGCACTCCAAGACTTTTTCATGGCCCTTCATAGGTACGTGAAAGTACTGTCACAGATCGCTAAAACAGTATAGTTAGCGTAATATGACTTAGCTGCAAAATTTAACAGATGGTCCCCACAGAAAGCGACTTTATTGGCAGCGAATCATTCACTACTGAAATTATTCGCAGATATACAATTTCAGTATATAGCGAGAAAGCGCGAATGGTGAAGTATATTCCTACACATCCATGACAGCGTTTCTGCATTTGCTCTGCATTTTAAGAAGTTATTTGTTTAGTTACCATATCAACGTTTACGTACAGTGACAAAACGGGAATGGTAGAAAATTTTCCCATTGTTCCATTGTAAACGTTACTACATTTGCTGAGAAAAGAGTCAAATGCTTAGGGAAGTTCCCAACTTCCTATAGTAGAGATACTTAATATTCCCATATTTTCCCATTGTTAAATGGTAAACGTTATTACATTTGCTGAGAAAAGAGTCAAATGCGTAGGGAAGTTCCCAACTTCCTATAGTAGGGATACTTAATATTCCCATATTTTCAGCCTGACACTTAGTAATATTTCCATACACTGTAGAGGTTAAAAACTTCCATTACAGTTTAGGAAGTTTACCAGAATATTTTTTACAGTGTGGGAAGAGTCAAAGCGCTGTGAGGTGCTCTTAACATCGAGGTCTGGAGAGCCGATGAGAGCGAAGTGAGGTTAATAGAAGCGGCGGAATGAAATCTAGGAGCAACCCCGACGGAAATCGAACTCGGTTCGCCTTGGTGGGAGGTGAACGATATAGCCACTGCCTCCTCCGACCCCTGAATTGGTACTTAATTTTACGTGTATAACATTTTGTGGCCTCGATATTTGTTGTTTATTTAAATATTATTTGTATACATAGAGCATGTTGTTATTTTTAAGGACGGGACTACTCATTTTCACATTGTTCCCTTGTAATCGCTCCTAAGAACATGCATTTTTTTCACTATATGTTTGCGTGATAGTTTGAATAGTCATATATTCTTCTCATGTTGTATAGATTTTCATAGTATGGTTCAATTTACTATAAGTCACTGTAAGCAATGAATAAATCCCTACTACTTCCGAATAAGTTTCAAATACACCCTTGCCATTAAACTTGGGAAGCAACAAAAACGCTCGAATTTCGTGATGCAGCCGCGGTGGTGTAGTGGTCAGGCTACGCGCCTCCCACCCAGGGCGAACCGCATTCAATTCCCGGCAGGGTCGCTGTCACTCCCGGATTTTCGCATGTGGGAATCGTGGCGGACGGTACCGCCACCTTTGCATTCCCGCTCTTTTCTGTACTCATCTCGTTTCACCCCCATCGGCTCTCAATACCTCGTTTTTATGAGCAGCCCAGATGTCTCCACTACAGACTGACTCTCTCTCTCTCTCTTTCTCTCTCCCCACGATCAGCGCGATAAGGCAAATTGAAATAGCAAGCTACCACTGTCTCGTTTTCCTTTAATTTAATCACGTATATTTAGTTCTTAGTTCAACGCCTCAACAAGAAATCAAAATGAGTATGGACTGTTTACAATAAAGTTAGCACTTTTAAAAGCCCTGCTTAAACTCTACTTGTATGCATGTTGTGTAGTCTTCCGCCTTATGTAAAATTAACATTTGCATGGGCCTCATCACTTTATTCATGCGTAGGTCAGGTGAGACTGTAGAATTATTAGAAAAAGTAAATAAAATTAACCGATAGCGAAATAAGTCATTTAAGTTACCGCAAATGTTTACCCTACACTTTTGATTCGACGTTAGGATATGGAAGTACTTTCCATTCATCGTTACCAACATTAATGGGCGCGTGTCACTCAGTGCGCCAGTTAAAATATATGCAGGTAGGGGCGGCGACTTTTTTCTAAGGTTGAATTCGAAAGTGCTCACTTTATCTTGAACAGCCTTCAGCGACAATTCAACTTGATGGCCACGGAGGAGAGCACAGCGGTCCTTCAGTCGCCCGACTACTCGTATCGCAAAGTAGCGTGGCAAACGGGTCGATTCCCGGCGGGATCACTGCCGATTTTAGCATGCGAGGAAGATTGACACACTTTGCCTCTGGCTGGTTTAATTTCCTGCGTCAATCCTCCGCTTCACCGGTCACTGCATTCCGTCGTTGCTCCATCACTATGTCACTTCACCACGGCAGGTGCTGAAGACATCAGCTGCCAAGCGAACTTTATACTGGCTGGTATATTCTTCATATAAGCAAGCTTCCAGATGGCTTGAGTCATGCTTGCTACAAGCAAAAGTAATCTTGCTGCATGTTTTATACAAGTCAAGGTTGTTTCAAGATTGTCGCCCATGGAAACAATATGTACGTACAAGATGTTCTCAGTTAATTGAGCATGTTGAAATGCACTACACGTATGCTCATTGTGTGTTCTTCCACCATATGTAAAACTAACAAGGCCATAGGCCTCAACATTTTATCCATGAGTAGGTCCATGGAAACTGCGTAATTGTTAGAAAAGTTAATGTTTTACAAATTGTCTAATTCTTACACATAATTGCATTAAAAACATATTAAGTATTTGTTCCCCAGACAATTTCAATTCAACGTTAAGAAATGGAACTACTTTCCTTCTCGTCATTACCAACTTTACTGGGTCCAAGTGTGCTCGTTGAAATGGATGTAGAAATGGGAGGCGACATTTTCCAAAGGTTGCGATCATGAGTGCTTAGATAACCATGAGCAGCTCATAATGTCTAAAATTAAGACAAACCGAGTTTTTTTGTTCGCTTTATACAAATTAGAATACGAATACATTTATATTTCTAACGATTTTAATTTTTCACTTGACTCGCGCATGAATAGTAATCAGGCCCATTTCAATGTTAATCTTACATATGGAGGTAGAATACATAATGAGAATAAAAGTAGATCTTAAGTAGGGCTTACAAAGTGCTCCCGTTAACGTGAACAGCTGTAATTGTAACACTACAGAATTTTGGGTATATTTATATTTACATATTATTATTAATTTTACTATAAATGTATTGAAATAGTACTTAATTGTGTTGTCACTTCATTTTAATACAGTTTCAAAATTACGCTTTATGATAGTAGTTAACAATAAAATCTTTGGTTAAATTTTATAGTGATTTGCATAAAGGTTCGTTTATTTCTAAACAATATTCAGTAATAAGGTCTGTTATTTTTCATTTCTTCTTAGAGGGTATAAAGTAATTAAATGTTGATTATACATAAAACTATCCTGGTTGTCTTTCGTCTCGCCATTGCTGATTGGTTGAGAAATGTGGCATGGTCAGGCGACAGCCAATCAGAGGACATAAAACAACATAAGTAAGGCTGTTAAGAATTCGAAGAAAATTTTTCTCTAGAAGCATTTATCACCACACACTGGATGGACGTAGGTTTAATGAGATTAATATTTTAGTGAGTTAATATACTAGATTTTGCTGCAAGATGTTGCTTTAATATAAAGATATTATAATATATTAATAAGGAATGCTAACTTAATTGGATTTAAGAAGATATACGTAATTATTTAATTTTTTCTAAGGAGAGCTAATTTGTTAAATATTGTGTGAAGAAATGAAGGAATATTGGTATTAATATTTTATGTATTTAAGAAGAATACAAATAACTCAAATGAATATGCCGAAGAAGAAAATAAACCAGTTGATAAATTTTTTTCAGAAGAGTTGAATTGCTAATGAAACAAATTTCCACCAAATATTTTGAACAACTGAATTGTGACACAGTCTAAAGCTACATTCTTGCTTTGTCATGACAGGGTTGAGCCAGTTCTCTCTCGCGTTGATTCTGCAACGTGTCATGTAATGCTGCCATTATTTCGAAAGGCGCATGTGTATTCATTTTTTCTCCCTACCTGAGGCAGCTACTCACATCGGGTACCGCATTGTCTGCCTGCGGCTAAAATCAATTTTCCAATACGTTACTGTAGCGTGTTCCCTTGGAGGTAGTAACTTTCCTTAGTGACCATAGCGATGACCCAAAATGCTTGCCCTGGCCGGCAAACGAGAGGGTATGGCCCTTACGACCTGGCAAGTTTTTCACTCTCTGTCAGTGGCGTAGCTGGAAATTTGTTGAGGAGGGTGGTTCTAGGTGATGGTTCTTCGGGTGGTGTTAAACTGACCGAAGTGAAGGGAGAAATGGAGTTAAGTAACACTGACATTGCGGCCAGGTTGGTGTCAGTGGTTAGACTACTAGTCTCCCACTTGAGTGAACCGGGTTCGATTCCCTATGGGGTCGATCCCGGATTTCCGCATGTGAGAATCGTGTCGGTGGGTTTTCTCGGGGATCTCCTGTTTGCTCCGCTCTTGAATTCCGGCGCTCCTCCATACTCACCTCACTTCACCCTCATCGGCTCTCAGCACCTTGATGATAAGATTCACGAAAATCTATCTACTCCGCCTATGGACCTTATAATGTAACCAACATAGTGTAGTAACCTATACGGCAGACCTCTATTCTAAACAAAAGACAGAAGCACGAGGTCGGTAAGTATTCCAATGAAAGAAAGGAATTGGTAATTAAATCGTTCAGACCCGAGTTCATTTCCGAGCCGAAATGTTGTAATCGTTAAAATTTTTAGTGTACTCTGTACAAGTATAGAGCTTGCTTGTCGCAGCCATTAGAGCACATGCTGCGTGTTATTTGAAGTGTGCGCTGTACAAGTATAGAGATTGTTTGTCGCAGCCATTGGAGCACATACTGCGTGTTATTAGAAGTGTGCGCTGTACAAGTATATAGCTTGCTTCTCGCAGCCATTGGAGCACATACTGAGTGTTATTAGAAGTGTGCGCTGTACAAGTATATAGCTTGCTTCTCGCAGCCATTGGAGCACATACTGCGTGTTATTTGAAGTGTGCGCTGTACAAGTATATAGCTTGCTTCTCGCAGCCATTGGAGCACATACTGCGTGTTATTTGAAGTGTGTGCTGTACAAGTATATAGCTTGCTTCTCGCAGCCATTGGAGCACATACTGAGTGTTATTAGAAGTGTGCGCTGTACAAGTATATAGCTTGCTTCTCGCAGCCATTGGAGCACATACTGAGTGTTATTTGAAGTGTGCGCTGTACAAGTATATAGCTTGCTTCTCGCAGCCATTAGAGCACATGCTGCGTGTTATCTGAAGTGTGCGCTGTACAAGTATAGAGATTGTTTGTCGCAGCCATTGGAGCACATACTGCGTGTTATTAGAAGTGTGCGCTGTACAAATATAGAGCTTGCTTGTCGCAGCCATTAGAGCACATACTGCGTGTTATTTGAAGTGTGTGCTGTACAAGTATAGAGCTTGCTTCTCGCAGCCATTGGAGCACATACTGCGTGTTATTTGAAGTGTGCGCTGTACAAGTATAGAGCTTGCTTGTCGCAGCCATTAGAGCACATGCTGCGTGTTATCTGAAGTGTGCGCTGTACAAGTATAGAGATTGTTTGTCGCAGCCATTGGAGCACATACTGCGTGTTATTAGAAGTGTGCGCTGTACAAATATAGAGCTTGCTTGTCGCAGCCATTAGAGCACATACTGCGTGTTATTTGAAGTGTGTGCTGTACAAGTATAGAGCTTGCTTGTCGCAGCCATTGGAGCACATACTGCGTGTTATTTGAAGCCAGCATCAACCATTCACGCGTGAAAGACGCAGGACATTCAACAAATCAGATTTCTCGCAAGTAAGACGTTCAAAATGGCCGCCAGTGAGCACTTATTATGTACAGTTCAACCATAAATATCCTTTACGGGCAACATGTCCTCGATAATGGACGCGGGGACTGAAAGTTTTCAAGGAATATCTTTTGGACGACAGTTCCAGTACATGAAGATCTTATTAATCAGACAGTTGTAATTACATTAGTATTTATTCATCACGTGTTTTGCTCTCTTGTAAGAAGACGAAGTTCGAGCTTTATGATTAAAAGCGCAATTAATACGTTCTGGGTCATGTAGAGCTTGTATAACATGAATAAATGTCAATAAGTAGGTTCAGTGGCTCTCATAGTAGGATCGATCTGCGCGTCCAAGGTCAAGAAGCGAGGGAGCGATACGGGCGACACTTACACGCACTTCTAGCGCATCATCGCTCCTACGTGCAAGGCATGCAGTGTTTCCGTCGTGATGCTGTACTGTGCAAATTGGATCTGTAAAAATGGGACTTTACTACACGCGAAGAAAGCCCACAGATTAAACTACGCCTGTATGTTTATGCTTTTCTCTTGCCCCTAAAAAAAAACTGCGTAGTCGAGCTTTAAAAATGCGACATTTTACCGTTTTCACGATATTTTTTCCTCCAAAAATATGCTTGATATTACAAAAGTAAAAAAATAGTGGTAGCCTATAGATATATATTTTTTTTATTTTCTAACAAAAGGTCGTATCTGCAGAACATTTATTTACCGAGATACGCGTATACGTACAAAACAGCTATTTCACAGAACAGGTTTCATTATATCCTCCTCTTAACAGGTTATTATTCATAATGGGTAGTTAGCACACTGATATTTCTATCTGCAACGCGTTCAATATTTTCCCATAAGAAATTGCATTGTATATAAGAGATTTTAAACCTGTTCATTCACGTGCCCACGATCGTGGACAGTTGCACACGAGTACTACTTATGACCGTCACTGTACACAGCAGAATACCCGTACCCAGTCCACAGACAGCGCAATCTTCCTTGTAGTTAACCTGATTTGTGGAAATTACTACACCTCTTCTATATAAGTGGTTAATGCCGACATCATCATCCACGCAGCACGCGGTTCACTGGTTGCAAAGCAATCGCTGAATAGAAAGTACAGCACATACCCAGAAATTACTTGATTGCAACACTTGAACCCGGAAATTGATGTGTGACTGAACGGGTTAATCCAGGAGGTCTTAATGTGTTGTTTGTTTAACTTATATTTCTGCTGAGATTCCACATCTATAGGGACACCTGTCTTTCGCAAAAAAACTTCAGCACAAGTTGTGCTCCAATACACTTGAGTTCAGAACCGCTTACGTGATTGTATCATTTGGATTGTTATGCATCTTATCTGTCTGGCCGCGAATCCCGGACGGGACAGTATCGGAGAAACTTAATTCTGATTGACTCACTCATGTAACAGATTTTATTCACACAAAGACAAGCGACCAATGGCAGAAGAAAGGTTGTAAGTGTGTGCATAGGATATTGAAGTCGAGCCTCCGCGTAAAACTTTTCGTGAAAAACCGGTGGCTCTAGTTATCTGTGGTGTAATGCTCTAAACTTGAAACAGTGAGAATTGAGCCAAATAAGGAAAAACAGTGAAAATTACGCAACTGATAATCAGTGCCAGATGTTGTGGCTGCAATTCACTTATTTATCTGTGATTCCCACTGAATGTAAAGAATACCACTGGTCTAAGTCACTTGTTCGCAGTTAATTTGCTTGATACGCGGGTCAGCAGTAGCTTATCAACTGACATTCATTGGATGATATTTCACTGATTGACATCACTGACTCGGACTTGGAGTGCAGTTGTAGGTTTATGCCTTCTTAACCATTTGCTCTTACGCCATTGCATGAAAGACACGTACACAAACCTGGCTCATGCGCCTTGCATACAACCTGTAGGAAATGTTGTAATCGTGAGGTAAACATCGTTAGGGCAGCAGCTACCGTTGAAGAATGATTGCGAGTATAGGCTGTTCATGGTAAAATGAGCACTTTTGAAAGCCCTGCTTAAGATCTACTTGTATACACGTTGTGTATTCCTTCGCCTTATGTAAAATTAACATTGCAATGAGCCTCATCGCTGTTTTCATTCGTCAGTCAGATGAAACTGTGAAATTACTAAGAAAGTAAATACTTTACAAATCTGCTCATTTATACACTTCGATGCATTAAAAAAATAAAGTGAAAGACTTAATTTTAAGTTAACACTAATGGTTACCTAACACTTTTTATTCAACGTTAACATATGGAATTACTTTCCATCTATCGTTACCAACTTTACTGGGCGAATGTCACTCAGTGTGCCCATTTAAATATACGCATGCAGGGGCAGTGACTTTTTTCTATGGTTCATTTCTAAAGTGTCCACTTTATCGTGAACAGCCTTTACACTTACTGGCGGCCAGGCAGATATACAGGTACGAAATTTGTTCTACTCTACCTTATAACTAAGTGTTAGGTGGAATGGAAGCCCGAAGGTAGGGCGGGATATTATCGCGTCTCAGGGCTAATCCCGTACGCCTAGGAGGGAAGGGAATCGTGCAAGGAGGCATGCATCGCGGCGGAGAGGGATTGGGCAGCCATGACCAGCAATTGGGGCCATGACTACCTCCCTAAGTGTACCTATATTTACTTATAGCTAAGAAGAGAAAGGGAAAAATCGGTAAAGGACCGTAAGAACTGCTTTCGACAGAAAAAAAATTCAAAATAATTGATGCATTACTTAAAGAAATGCTAAGGGAAACAGATGTTGGAAAAGCATGTTATTTATTAGAAGGGATGAAAGACTATTAGAGAGGTGGTGCGTCCTTGATTTGTTGAGTGAGGGCTGGACTAACCAGAGTGATGCTTGCACATCGCTCTGGCGGGGGAAGCCGAGCAACTGGGCCTCTTCCCCTCGATTCCTCAGCAGAATCTGAACACTAAAAGATGAGACAGTGAGCTGCCAGTAGGTATTACACCCACTGGCTTCTGCACGATCCGGAGGAGACGGTGTAAACCTGTCGAAGGAAAAGATTAGATTAAATTAACTAAATGACCTATAGTAACGCATGTCCTCGAAGACATATGTGCTGTGGTACCTCGCAGCGGCCAATCGTAGGGTTAGCACTGCTTTATTTAGCTGTAACGCAGCAGGTACCCGGGAGAGATCAGAGGGAGACATCAGCCCTTCGCTGCGCTCCGGGAAATGGATTCAACCTGTCCGCATGAAACGTGGGCGACGGCAAATGCGGGAAACATGTGTAGCCTGAATGTACCATTTTAAACACGTGTGTTCACTCGCCATACTAAAGATGAAATACTCAGTTATACACACTAAAACCGAATCAGTGGTTTCAATCAGTACAGATATTTTACTAAATTTTCAGGTAATTAGTAGGGCCGTGGTGGTGTAGTGGTTAGACTGCTCGCTTCCTAACTAGGCTAGCATGTTTCGATTCCCGGCGGGGTCACTCCCGGATTTTCGCACTTTCCATCAAGTCTGTGAAATTCACGGCATTTGGTGATTAAAAAATGTGAGTTGAAAACACTACGAAGTTTTGTCGACCAAACACAGAAATGGGATTTACATGATAAATGGACTATCATGCAATACATCAAAGACTTAAAAAATACATTTAACACACTATAGTTTATGAAGACTGTGAATGTCATCTGAACCCCAGATCATGTACAATTATACATTATCTAACTGGGATTCAACCCCAGTTTATTTCAACCAAGCCTTACCCAAGATGGTATATACTATTGCTAGTTATGGAAAAGTGGTTAGAGTGCTTACTTCCAGAACATTTTCTCTAGCTTTTTTTCTGTGCACCACTTATTCATGTTAATGCAATATACTTTTAATGAAAAATGTATGAATCTCTCTCTGTCAAGACATTTTAATTACTTTCCGACACACATACACACACACACTCTCTCTCTCTCTCTCTCTCTCTCTCTCTCTCTCTCTGCCAAGAAAATATTTTTGTTAGGGAAACAAGTTTACTTTTAATAAGGAATAGGTTAAATAAATGTAAAAAAGTCATTTTAAAACATAAATTAAATTGACAGAAATTAGGAAACTATAGGATCTTACAAAACATAGCACATATAGAACAATAGTTTCAAAATATATGCAAATATATGGTGATAAAAAAATCTATGTACAACATTTTTACACAAGCAAGTACAGAATGTTACAAACTATAGCACCAACAAGTATAGGGCACGTCACAAACATAGTTACCAAAAAATATTAATACTGGTTATATCTTATATGGTGTTTGTCAGTTCCTTATTCCTCAAATTCATTCCTCAAAATCATTTCTAATTCCTTATTCCTCAAAAACATATAGTTTATTCCTCAAATAACACTGTTTATTCCACAAAACATACTTTAATCCTCGAAAAACCTATTTATTCCTCCAACCAAATTCAAACAACTTAATTGGTTTGAGGAAGACATAATTTTTTTAATTGAAACATATTCCTATCACACAATGTTTACTTGAAATAATTACTTTTTTTAATTAAGTAATAGGGTTGACTAAAATTTATTATCATACTTCTCTGGTGTTTGCAGATATTACTTAATTCAATGTAACCTCGTTCGTTAAGTGTTGTTATAATGAAAACCATATCGTTCATTCCATAATATTCACCATGTTTTTTAAACTACAATAAATATTTAAGTTTATTAACAACTTCATTCAAGTCTTTGGGAACTATATAACGAGCGTTGTTGACACATTCTGCCTTCTTCACAGATTTTTTTAAGGAATGTCTTCAATAGTATCACTGAAATCCTCACAATTGTCTTCACTTGATGTTTCATCATTAATATCGATTTTACTTTGCTTAGAAAGACTAAGTGTATCATCACCAACACAGGACTTTGCAGCTGGTTGCGATAGTTTATGTCGAAAATTGTTATGGTCATGTGTTGTATATTTCATACAATCAAATTCTTTGTCATTTCTTGTAATTACATTATTCCCCTCTCCTTCTGTGATATGTCGTGTAGATGGTACATTTACTTTCTCAGGAGGAAACTTATTTTTTTTTACAGATCTTGACATGACGACTCAAGTTATATGTTCGTGCGAACTGGCGAAAACAGTATTTGCAGTAAAGAATCCTACGAGATGAATTCTTCAATCATTCCCTCCTCTCATGTCTGTGAACATTGTAGGCGAGAGTGTAAATTTCGTCGCAGTATTTGCAGTGTAGTTTATTTGGTGTTATTTCCATTTTAATCAATGTAGATTAAATGAATAATCTTCGGTGCGAGGAGAAAATTTAGTTCCGAATAGATGTTTACCTCACAATGTCAAAATAATAACCAACTTGTTTCTGTATGAATGTATTGTTTTAAACAGGATCAGGTTTCAATAATAATGTTAAAACATCTTTCGTTCTAATATTCAAATGTTAATTCCGGGGGTATACATACTAATTCACCATGTGATTAAATCTACACATGTTAGATGGAGTACATATTTACTTGGTGTTCGATTAAAATGAATACATAATAATTTAATTTCAGGAATGTAGAATGGAGAGATGGGTTTATGAGTATTTTGTAGGGAATTTTTTAAGACTTTGTTTTCTAAATGATCGTGTTAGGCGAAGGCTAGTCTGTTGAGTAAACCATTTTGAGCTGTTATTGTTTCAACAGGCTTCTGTTTTAAACATGCATATGTAATACGAATTTTATTATTCCCACTAACTTTTGTCTGATAATTCGTTATGTCTACTCCTTAACTTGTATGGATTAAAGTCATTTGTCTAATATATTTCTTTACAATGAAAATTATTTGTTGTTTGTTGGAATGTATTATCCTAAGAGATGGGTTATACGATTATATAATGACCACAGTTTTCCTTTCAATTTTGATAAATGTATTCAGATGAACAAGGTACATATGTATGTAAATGGGTTTACTGGCCGGCCCGATCGATAGGAACAGTATGCGAGAGATAGGGATTTCAATTGCAAAATTGTAGGTCGCCTTAGACAGTCAATTTACATGATTAGGCATTAAATCAAAAACCATAGCACACATTTTGAAAATGACGAACACAATGCAAGATAGAAACCTTCAGTCGTGCTATTTCTTTAATATGACATCCAAATTTGTTTTCTAGGGTTGGTAGTGAGTGAATGCAAGATGGCAGATGAAGAAACCAGAATTGTAATTTCATGGGGATTTGAGAAATTTACACCTGTTTTTGAAATTATGTGGAAGTTTTGTTTCTATTTTTTGCATTCCTATTGTCATTAGAGATTAACTCCAGTAACATTCCATAGTGATTCAAAACATCCGTGCTATACTGACCTTGTTATAAACATAACCAAAATTTAAAGTAATAAAAATACTTTTATTACTTTTCCAAGGCGTGTTTCGAAATAACAGCGCCCAGAAACATGTAACAGCTAAGTGAGAGTACGGGCAGAAGAAACAATAATTTAACACACAAATAATCACTTTTGTTATCATTCAGTCATTGTGGTGTAATGGATAGCGCATTGGCTAACCATGGTAAAGGCCCATGGTTCGCGCCCATCCTTTGGCAAGTTTAGCGGATTTTAGAGCTAACATATCAATTACTATTCGTCAGAAGATACAGGTAATAAAATTTATATATATATATATACACACACAGTAATAGCAAGGCCAAGTAGATACACATGTTGAGAATGTGGAAAGGACTTCAATTTTTTACGAATTCTACTGTAGAGCTTACCTCTATAGATGTACCTTGTCCCACTGCTGGAAAATTACATGTAAAACAGTGTATCTACTGTGGAAAGATCTTCAGCAAAAGCTGTAATCCTCGGCAACATGAGAGAACCGATTGTACGAAGAGTCTGTTTCGCATGACGAAGCATTACGACAATGGGCACATGAAGTTTATGCAATGTGATATATTGATCAACCACATGAAGAACTGCAAAGATTCGTCTTTTGAGAGCCAGCAAGTGATGTCAATTCCCCCTGCTGCATGGATGCGTACTGATTCCACAGGCGGTTATGGTGGGAAATTTAATTCTAATAATGGAATGGGAGACCTACAAGATTTTTCATAGTCAGTATTTGTGGAATGTATACTTGCAAAATGTTCGCGTGAAATCGACGAACTTCAGAATGAACAGTTGTCGGCTCTAATTATTGATGATGACTATGCGATTCCTACAAAGAAAAGTAAATTTGATATTGAGGATAAAACAGGAGGGGAATGTGATCACGAAGACAGCATTGATGATAATGACTATGAAGACAGTGCTGATGAAGTATCTGATAGTAAGAATGGTGATTGTCTCAATGTTACCACACAGTTCACCAACGAGTTTTATTCAACAAGTGGTGTGAAGAAGGCAGAAGTCATCAATAACGCTCGTTACATATTACCCGATGACCAGAATGAACTTGTTGATAGACTTAGATATTTAATTGACTTGCAAAACGATGGGTATCTCTCCCACATTGTTGAGATATCTTCAAACATTGATGAACTGAAGAATTATTATTATATCAGATGAGACTGTTAGCTATTAGCCATGATCTGCAGAGATCTGAGAAATGTAAAGATGTAATTTTCAAAATAATTAGAAAGATAGTATATATAGAGTAAGTAAATTAATTAATATTTATATATAGTAATGTGTGTTTAATTTCTTATACAGCCCCTTCTGCTTCTCTGAAAGACTTGTTAATTCGTTCGTGTTTGAGAGTCTGTGTTATATTAAATTTGCTTGAGTTCATGCATTAGGAGGCCTATAGTTCAATTTTATGTATTATTCGTTACCCGAATGGTTTAAAATCGACTGAGATATATATGGCGAATGAATGAAATAAGGGGAATATTTTTGAGGAATCTTTCGCAAATATTAGGTTGGCCTGGTCAGTTGGTCTGGTAAGTTGGCTTGGTATGTTAGTATGAACCTTTGGTATGGACGGCTCTGGGAAAATTGTTTTGCGAAAATTCGGCGAAGATTTTCTGCGAAGAGGTTAACTATTAGATTCTTATAAGGAGACTATTTTCGAGATCTTCTATCATCATTTGATTGTAAAGGTGGGTGGTAATACAGATTGGTCTTGTTGGTTGGTCTAGCCAGTTTTGTAGGAACTAGTCTCGTAAGAAGTTAGTCTTACACTGCCAGTCTCATCAGGAACCAGTCTTTTGTGGAGTTAGTATTGGTTGGAGTCTGTATTGTGTGCAGTCAGTCGCTAATTATTTGTGTTAGTCGGTATGGTGCATTGATGTGACCAGCTAGTAATTGATGTTTGTGTTGATTGTAATTTTTCTCTATTTTTCGAGTTCGATGTCATTGGGGTAAGGTCAAGACCGGGAACCAAGTGGTAGTTAAATTATTGACAGCACCTCTGGCGACAAAATCGATCATTACTAGCATCACCTAGGTGTTGAGAATTAAAACAAATTACAAGAAAGAACCAATATGGCAGGTAGACTACATTCGACAGATTGAGAAAAGGTGATTGGGGAGGGGAGGGGAATTTTAATACAATTTTATTTATTGGTGCAGGGTCAGTCGTCCGCTGGACGAGGTGTTGTGGGAAAGCTCCAGAAATGTAAGTTTTTAAAAATAAATTTTAAAAGTACTAATTTTTTTTAATGATATATTTATTGTTTTATAAATTCTTAGGGAATGTTTGGGATTTTTGATGAAATTTTGAGTTCAAGGTCAAAGGTCACCAGATAAAGGTCAAATGTCAATATCACATGGATCCAAAATATCGGTAGTAGTCAGTTATGTAATATGCTCGTTGACTTTTGTGAATTTATTCCATTTGTACCATTTTTTCCGATTTTTTAATTATGGTCATCCAAGGTCATGATTATATGGTCGTCATGAGTCAAGGTCGAGGTCACCTGGTTCCAATATGGGAATTGGTTGAGGTCATAACATGGTGGCTGGTCGGTTCCAGTACCTTGTCCCGTCTAAGCCATTCGAAACATAATTTTTTATAAAATTTTTAAATAAATTTCAATTCGAAATTTTATGTATTAAATAATGTTTAGCTCTTTTAATATGTTTGCGATTTGTTAGAATTTTGGATTCAAGGTAAAAGGTCACAAGGTTAAGGTCAATGGTTAAGGTCAAAGGTCAAGATTACCATGATACAATATGGCGGTAGTAGCCAGTAATGTAGTATGCTCGCTGATTTTTATGTACCTATTCAATTTTGACCATTTTTTTCGAGTTTTCAAGGTCATCTATGATTATGGTAATTGGGTCAAGGTTATGTGTCCAGATCAAGGTCACTTGGGTCCAACATGGCAGTTGGGGGATGTCATAACATGGTGGCTGCTTGCTTCCAGTCCCTCTTCCCCTTTGCCCAAACATTTTTTTTTTGTTTTGTTTTTCAAATAGATTTTTTAATACGTTTTTATAAATTTTTGGGGATTTTAGGCGGATTTTTGTGAATTTTTCGTATTTTTTCGGGTTCTAGGTCATTGGGTTATTCAAGGTCACCTGGATCCAATATGGTGGCTAAGAAGACTGATAGAGCCAAGATTGATGATGTTTGGCTCCAGCTCCGATCCTGGATCCTGTGTATCGATTTGGTATACCTACGCCTATAAAACCAATATGGCCGCCACTGCTCTGCCCCTGAGAAGTGAGCCTCCCAAATCATTCTGATGGATTGGAAAGTGCCTTTCTGTTGCTCGTTTTGCAACTGTGGGGATCGGTGCTTTTTTGATGGGAAAATGGGAAATTTTGAGGGATAATAGTTGATTTTGAGGGAAAAAATGGAAATATTTTTGGGAAAAATGGCTGTCGAGGGATTGAAATGACAGAGCATGAACAGCTTCGACGCTCCACGCCAGACGCCACTGTGCCAAAACGAAGATAATCATTATACTAAAAAAGTAAATACTTTATGTTTGGGGTAGTCAAAAAATGTTTGGAAATGGACGACATGGGAGCTCTCTGGTGGTGGATGCTAAAAAAATTAATTAATAACTAGAAAACAATGTAAAGCGAACAAAACTGGACCAATATTTGTTAAAGACGTAATTTTAGTGGCCAATGAGCAGTTTCGATTGGTTGATTGGTATGGGTAAAGGGACAATTTTTGTTATGTAATGCAGTGATTAATTTTTATGGATGGGTTGGCGAGGGGTTGATTTTGAAGGGGAGGGGGCAAGGGAAGGGGGGTCTAATGTTAAATGTTATTTAATTTTTAAGAACTTTTTGTGACTTTTCTCTATTCTTTTATTATTGGCCGGGGAGGGGGCGAGGGGAGTGTGGTGGTGGGATGAGTGTGAGATTGACAGTATACATCCTTCGATTTTTAAAATCAATTTTTCGATTTTTTTTTGCGAATTTTCTCGAATTTTTATGATTGCTAGTGGGGGAGGAGGTGGAATTGGTGCGAGGTTAATGTTATATGTTTCTCGGTTTTTTATAATTTTTTTAGATTTTTCCGATTTTTATTATTGAGAGTGAGAGAATAAAAGGTTCGGTCGGAGGGGGAGGGAGAGAATTGGTTATGTTTGGTGTAGTGAGCAAGGGGTAGGGTAGGTTAAAAACATTTATGTTTAAAATTATTTTTTTTAAACAACATTAAATTTTCTTGGCTATTAGTGACGGTACATTAAAAATTTATGACAGAGTATGTCGACACGTACGAACAGTAAACGTTTCCAGCCAATAGCTAGCCATGTTTATGTTTCCAGTCTCAAGCCCGGTGAAAGCCGTTGCGCGTGTGCTTTTTCCTCATCGCTTTTTAGGTACTACACGAATATCTTTCTGGTGTTGTCGAGGTACTTAATAGATGGTTAATTATTTTTTATTTGCTTTTTTCAAGCATAGTAGGTACCGTTGTAGTGCATTTTCTTGCGTGAAATGTAATATTAATACTCACGACTTTACAGTTTCGTTAAAACTGTTCGTTCCGCCATTTTGGTTGGAATGTCAACCTTGCTATCCTACATCTATTACTGGACGGAAGTTAGCTAACGCCAGTCAGACTTTCAGTGCATGTCATGACAAGGAACACGAGGAAGGAGGAAACTGCAAGTGTGCATTGGACTCAACACAGTTGTTTACTAACGTCTTTTTTTCTTCAGTGGCAAGACAGCTGCGGTGGAAGGATACATTGTGTGCCGTGCTACTGTCAACATTTCCCCCACTTATACGAAATGGACAATACCGTGCCCATGTACTCAGAACAGCGAGGTCTTAAGCGCCGGTACGGTGGGTGAAGTGAGGTGAAGATGAAGCAGTGGAGGGGTGCAAGAGTTAGGGAAGCGGTAGTGTCTAGAGAAAATCCACACGCTATAGTCAACGTCCACCTCTTTCAGTAAATTTTCCAGACAGATTTATTAACAACCATGCCCAATCGTAAAAAAAAAAAAAGGTCGCCTTCTTACAACCCTTTAACCCTCAGGGGTACAACTTAATTTGATGCGAAAATTGCAGCCGCTACGTGTTTTGTTATTGATGGAGGATGTTATTCTCACCTATAGTTTTAGAGGTTGCGTATCTTATTTCGTTGTTCCATTGTTCACATCCGTCTTCATTCATCATTAGTTACTTCTGATGTTTTATTATTAAAAGTTTTTTTTATATTTCCATTTTCTGGGGTGCATAATAAATCCATTAATTATCACTTTATTTAATAAGCCGTAAATGTATTTTCCACCCCATTTTTCACACTGAATCACCTGCCAAACGTTGTAACATGATGAAATAAACAAGCTGTATATAAAATATAGTGTCAGCGTATCCATTGTGAAGGATACATCATCAAGAAGTCGTGTTCAATTGCTTTTGCTGGTCTTCAAGGTTGGCCAGAGTGCTCTGAAGATATAATCGTAAGAGAATTATTATTTCCGTGCTTCATTCTTATATCCAACTCAACAAAGAACTTATAGGCATTTGACTAATGGCCAGGAACCGGAAGAATTTAATATTCTAACTCACCGCATACGAAGGACACAAGCAAATTCTTATCAGGGTGTTCAGATCTGTTCACATCTTGCAAGGGCTATCATGCGCTGGCCCTCAAGTTTGAGGGTGCTTGCTTCATTATCGGCGTGTCATGATGTCGATACCCTGTAATTAACTTAGTTCTATAAATTGCATATGGAAGTGGGAGAGTGAAGGTCGAGACAACAAGCCTACATGTGCCATCCTGTGGGAGTGTAACGAACGTCGTAAATTTAAAAAAGTGAGCAATATGAAACAAGGCCGGGATTCAAACCACATCACAGTTCGTATTGTCCTGCCTCCGGGAGATAAATATCCGTGGTTTAAAACCTGGTATTGGTTAGTGCTTTTTTTTTTTTTTTTTTTTTTTTTTTTACTAAGTTGACCCCATTCAATTACAGATTAATTTATAATTTGAAGTTTTGCAGTGAGCAACCTTTTTGTATGTAATTGCACTCGTTTAAAAAAAAAAACACTCTGGCATATGCCAGGACAACCGAGTACGTAAGCATGCAGAGGTGAAATAGCCGCTTATTCGACCAACTACAGCTGCACACGCACAGTGCCTAAGTGTAAGGTGTATGCCCGGTGGGTAGGACGGGAGCTAATTGCGTCTCAGGAACCCCTTACGCCTACAAGGGAAGGAAATCTTGCAAGCAGACATGCATCGTAGCAGAGAGGGATTTGGCAACCATGGCGAGCCGTTGGAGCCATGACTACCTCCCTAAGTGTGCCTATAGCTAAGCTATAACTAGAAGAGACTAGAAATAAACCTGCAAGGGAGCCGTCAACAGGATAGAATTCAAAATTATTACATGCATTAATCAGAAATGCTATGGGGGGCAGAGGTTGGAGAGATGAAAGACTAGTAGGGAGCGGGCACTTCATTTGGAATTCTTCAATTTTACGCTGACTTTAACCCGTGCGATGCAAGTGCATCACTCTGGCGAGGGAAGTGGGGCTATTGGGCCTCTTTCCCCCCGAATCCCCAGTGGATTCCCTGAAAATTTAAAAGAAAAGCAGTTAGCTGCCAGTGAGTGCTAGCAGTGCCAACACCCACTGGATTTTACAAGATCCGGGAGAAACGGCAGAGACCTGTGGAAAGAAGGATTATATACAACCTAGGAGACCTAATACTAACCTAAGTGACCTAATACTAACATATGCCCTCGGGGACATATATGTGTCTAATTCTAGTGCTGTGATACCTCGCAGCGAGCATGCCTCCGTGGCCATGGGCTGTAACGGCCCAACTAGGGAATCTTTCGCACACGCGGTAGCCAATGAGACACAACGCCCTCTCCCACGGCTTCTCACAGCGAATGAGACTATGAGGACGCCCACATAGAAGGAAACGCCCCACCATTTTGTCTCTGTGTATCTATCTACTCTGTGCCAGGACTAACACGGTGTAGGTTTGTGTTCGACGTCATTTGCAGCAGTTGTTCATGACACTAAGGGATATGTTCTCAATAACAACTGTTGTATCTAACCATGCGTAGGACTTCCATTAATGGACGGAATAATAATTTGTTTTTTCCTTCTTTGTTACAGTGAAGATCATAAAACATTCTCTAAGTGCAATTTCTCGTGTATATGAGACATACTGTAACTAATCTATTCGAGGCTTCTTCACACTTTTGAAAAATCATCTCATGTATGACGTGTTTGGTTGTTTCCTAAACACATCATGTATCATAAGGGTTTTCTACTTCTGTTGACATACAAGAATGACATTTTTGGTTTCGTTAAACGTTTCTTTATCTATCAAATGTATCATTTCATTTATAATTATTGTTAATAAATACAGAAACAAATAGTTCTTGTGCAAAATGTTATTAAACTGAGCAAGCACGGACGCGGTGATGTTGTCCTTTTGGTGCAATTTTCTAGATTCGGTTAAGCTTTGTTTGCATGAGGTGGAGGAATATTCTGGTCGTAGAACTTTAGCAGTGCTTCAGCAAAGTTGTAATTAAGAACGAATGGATTATAACAATGTATTAACGTATTACATATTTTAAGTCGTAACTATGATATTACTATTATCAATTAATGTTCTTGGCGAATTCCTCCAACCTCGCATTCATCCCGTCCCCATGTAATTCTACCTTTCTTTTATTAACAATAACAGAAATGTGATCATTATACAACGGACAAGTTCTCCGACTTCATAATCGCATTCAGAGATTCAGTTCAGATTGTTTTATAAGTCATGAATTTCATCAACTTTTGAAATGCATATACATAATTTCGTTACTTGGACAATTGTGCTTAAGTCAAATTAACATTTTTCGCTTTCAAAAGTACTGCAAAATTGAATCTGCGAAACACACTCCTATATTTAAAATTAATTTTTTTCCCCTAAACTACCTTATTCTAAGCGTTATGTGAAATTAAGGCTCGAAGGTAGGGCGGAATTTTATTGCGTCTCAGGGCTAACCCCGTACGCCTACTAGGAAGAAAGATCATGCAAGGAGACATGCATCGCGGCAAATAGGGATTGGGCAGCCATGGCCTGCACTTTGGGGCCATGACTACCTCCCCAAGAGTACTTAGAGCTAATCTTAACTATGAAGAGAAAAGGGGAAACCGTCAAGAGAGACATAAAAACCCTTGCGACAGAGAAGTTAAAATTTCAAAAATTATTGCATGCATTAAATTTATTTGATTTAAATAGAATGCTACAGGAGACAGAGTGTTTGGAAACATGCTCTTAGTTAAAAGAGGTGGAAAGACTAGTAGGGAGGGGGCGGGAGATTTGTTTATTCTTAACTTGATGTCGGCAGTAACCAGAGAGGTGTTTGGGTGCCTCTATGGTGGGAGAAGTGGCGCTATTGGCCCCCCCCCCTTCCCCCTTCCCGGATCGCTTCTATGAACCTGAAAATTAAATGAGAGAATGTGAGCTGCCAGTAAGTGTCAGCAGGGCTGGTCTTACTGGTTTTTACTAGAACATTCAAATATGATAAGGACCTGTGGGTGAAAAAACATATTAAGCTAGCCTAATTGACCTATAATAATATCCTAAATATAGCCTATATGGGCTATTCACGGTAAAGTGAACACTTTTGAAAGCCTTCTCGTTTGTAAAAATAGTCAATAAATATATTTTATTTTAACCCTAGACGTTAACTACCTAGTGCAGTGGAATATATGCACTTTGTTAATTACTTGTGTGGCGATATTTATTTTAAAAGGTGCTCCGAGATAAGAAATTACTGATAGGAAAAAAGTTACTTGAGCCTCAGATATGCTCACTTTACCGTGAACAGCCTATATTAGCATATGTTCTCGGGGACATATGTATCTAGAATAATACTGTGCTACCTCACAGCGGCCAGTCTCTGTAGCCATGGGCTGTGACAAAGCATATATACGGCTGTATACTGTAAGTGCACTATGCTTCGCAGAGTTGGGGGGTGGAGGGAGAGAGATTTGACTTAGAATTAACGGGGAGGTCTCTCGCCAATTGAAGCATCGAACCACACGACGCTGCGAACCTCTACCTCTCGGCAGAGGCGGCCTTGGAATCAGCTGCAGCGCAGGTCCAAGCATACTAGCAACTGGCTGGAATGAGAGGTCAAGTCTATGTCAACCTATAATGTCCTAAATAAAAAATATTTAAAGTGAAGTAGTGTAGTTAATTAATCTAGGCTGAGCTGTCCCTTCGGGGATGCTCAGGTTAAACTACTCTTTATATATAAAAGGTTGCGCAGGGTCTATAATGATTGGTAAGGCAGTGTGTTACACGCAGGGCTAAGGGGGCCTGTGGACTAGAAGAAACTTGGGTCACTTGTAGCTCTGGGTCTCATCGATATTATAGTCCCCTATGACAGCAATGAGAGGACTGGCGTGTTCCTCAAGGGATTGATAAAAGGTTTGGGCTTGCTTGAGAATTACATCTCGCAGCAGTTCTTGTTTAAGTTCTGCATGCAAGTTTCTGATGGGAACGTACCGTGGCGCATGAAAAGCCAATCTGAGTCATTTATTCTGCACCACTTGTAAAGAATTTAAATGAGTGGGAGCACAGTAAGCCCACATAGGGGCTGCATATGTGATGATGGGTCTAACCAATGATAGGTACAATTGTATCCCGTTTCTCTGTGACAAAGTGGAACTACGATTTAATATTGGATACAGGGCAGACAGGCGGGCATAAGCGAGATTACTCTTTGTCTCCACATGGCGTCGCCATGTCAGCTTACTATCCATAACTAGTCCAAGGTACTTAGCCTCTTCCTTGAAGGGAATATTTTCTCTGAAAAGAGTTAATTGTATATTTGGGATAATGTTTCGGCGGCGTGTGAAGACTAACGCTTCGCTCTTGCCTGCATTTATCTTACTTCGCCACAGGCGATAATAATTTTCAAACTCATAGAGTTATGCCTGGACTAGCTGAATTGCAAGTTCAGCTTTAATTCGTTTAATTTTAATTATCCTTAGCTAGTAAATACCCAGTGCTTTTTCTTTAACCGGGAAAGGATAATAGCAGTAACAAAAGCATTCAACCGTAGAAAAACCCGAACTACGACACATGGAACATGGATAAAATGAGAACATACCAGGAATAAAAAAAAAAGAGAAAATATAACACCGCCTCGTCTTTGTCCATTAGTTGGCATACTGTTTGCTGCTCGTTTCTGACTGACAGCTTTAAATATTAAAAAATATACACTGGTGAGTGGATTCTTTCCGTTTCTACCCCCTCTATCACGTCACGCGAAATACAAGGCGACAAGTAGATTTAAAAAAATAACTGTAAAATACCACCGTTGCCAACAACTTTTGAAACCAAATCGCTCTCGTTTCTGGACTGGGAATGCTGCCGTAAATCAAAAACCTCTCGCTCCAGTTATCAGCGTTGGATCAACTGAGGGTCAGATAAATGGCTGCAAAAACCACCAAAACAAACAGTATTTCAGTGGCGATATATCTCTAACGAAATACATTAAAAGTTAGAGGGTACGTAACATAGACTATTGTAATATGCTCAATATAAGTACTTCTATAATGAAAACACCGAGAGGGAAAGCTCTAAAATAAAGATAATTGTTCAAGGTATAATTACGTTCTTGATGAAATTCAGAATAAAGTTAGCGATTTGGTATTTTTGCACATTTTCGTGTGAACTTCAAAAGTGTTTTATTTTGTGTCGCGCAAGGAATAACTTCAGTTCTATGTGAAAGAAGGGAGTAAAAAGTAAGTTGTCACACATGGCTAGATAGTAAATTCTATTTTACAGATTTGTGAGAGGCAATCACAACTTCGAAAACCACGAAGAGAGAAATGTTTCATACTTTTGTACTATATACATACAAACGTTAATGTGAGTACAGTTCTTCGGTTTGTGGTGTCAGCGGGAATACTCCTTGAAGTAAATCGTGTCACAGGTTTTTTAGCGTTGATGTGACACAAAAATTTCTAAACTGCAAATTATTAAAACAAACTAAAGCTACAGAATATAAAAATAAACCATCCGCTGAAAATTACGTCGACCCCTAAAGTTTAACCATGTGTTTGCATAGGCCTAAATATAAATAAGATGTATATCAGAAATATTTTATTTGACGCCTGGAAGACACTTAATATGGCAGCCAAAATAAATACCTTATCAAAATAAGTTATTTCTGATGTCTTGCAAGGGTCCTTTTAACCACTCCTCATAAACGTAATTTGTGTTCTAGCGCCATTATAGTTCTTTACGCATGACGCACGATTAAATAATCAGTTGCTTTCACTTCTATAACTTGACTGGCCACGTTCGTAATGTGAGGTAACTGTGATGGCGTATTATATAAAACTTCTTAGAATGGCCTGCAGCGTAGATATGGGTAGTTGAAGCAAACTGGTTACCTGCAACTGCCTGTACAATGGTCTGTACTTTGCAATCTGCCTCGATGCAGAGTGAAATGTTGTGTATTATGTTGACTTTGACTTGAGCAGTTCGGATGTTTCGAGAGCACTTGTGTTTTCTGTCTAAATTCCGAGTGCAACGATGCAAGTTTCTTTGCAACATTATATGCAAGATTGCATAGACGCTGGTATGGACGATTCTATACAGATATAGCCGACTGCTGGCTGTTTTCATGGACGTGTGTAAAATTCGATCTGATGTTTCCTACAAGGTTGACATTTTAACCAATAATTGAGAAGATGGTAGTGTATTGCCGATAGTTGTATTTTTTTAATATTTTAACTTAACAAACAGCTTTAAGTGCATTAAAAGGGATTAAACGACAAATAAAAATGACGAAAATATTTACTGGTGGTGCTACAGCATTGTCTAAAAATTATGGTCAACATTTGAGTTTAACACAAAAAGTTCAAGTGATCACAACAAAACCATAAGGACGTGTGCTTTAACTGATACTGCTGAAGTCGCGAATTAAGTCCATTACTGAATCACAGTTTTAGAATTATAATAACAAATGCACTCACGTTTACTTGTGCGGCTGAAAGTATACTATAATAGGTTTTTCCATAGAAACGTCCATACCTGCTTGCATGCAGGCTCGGCTAGCAATTCTCGTGGAAGCTTTCGCCCGAGCTTGTGCGGAATATTGCATGGTCGCACACGGGCTAAGTGAAAAAGTTAGCTGTTACTGGAGATCGCTGAGAACTGTGACGCGGGATTGTTTACGGTAAGTTTTTGGTTGTGATTATGAACTGCTTGGCACGCTCACCTTTTGGCGGCGTGCAAATGTTAATTGCGGAGCTGCGTGCAATGGCAGTGGCCCTGCAAGAACAGTCTAGTATTTAACCCGAGTATCGAGCTGTATGCTAGTAACCTAATAACTTACGAGTTAGATTTGATTTTCATAAGTTCGTTATATCTCTACCATTTAACATATCTCACATTATAAAATCCACTTTTCTTTAGTTAAACTATTAAAACTTAAATCAAAAAATAATATTAGATTGCATGGTTACTTCCTTAATTTCTTCATTCAAATTCAAAATTAAAATTCAGTTCGGAAGTAAGCTTCATATTATTTTTCTTTGTTACCAACCAAATATTTTTACTGTTCAGATAAGCAGTTAGTTTCTCCAAAAAGATTTTGAGCTTCGCCTCTCAACCACCACAGAAATTGTAGTTGCACCACCTACTACGCATTTTTCAAGCCGTTTATCTCGCAAGCATTTTACCTTGGCAACATACGTCATTAAAATTTGAAACTTGATACGCTGAATGTATGAGACGGCGGCTAAATAATCTGGGGCCCTCCGCATAGCCTACTGAAGGCACATTGTAAGCATTATCGCTCGCAGCAGTTTGAACTTAGTGTTTAACTGTGGGAGTACAGAACCACGTTTCCAAGATTATCATTTTATCCAAACTCCTGGTAGGAAACTTACTGTACCATTAACATTATTATCCATTTATCTTATTGCAATAAATTCCGTGAGTTGTGAATCTTGTTGGTCACGAAATGTGAATTACCAATTATGTAGTTATTTAAGGAAAAATTAAAGCATATTAAAGGTAAGAGATTTTGCCGGTCATCCTTTCGTCATACATAAGACCGTAATGAATGCATTTAGCTTCTTCAGTCATTAATAATATTCTTACGTTTCATACCAACAAAATACTCCAGTACAACTTTTAGAAACCAAAGTTATTAGTTCACTCTATTTGAAATGAAAAGAATCTCATTTATGGTGACTCTAAAAGTAATTTACACTAGGTATATTATTGAAGTAGCCTTAAGTTCCTTAAACCATGGGTAGTAATTCATAATCAAATTTTCATCACTTAATTTCTTATTATTTAAATAAAGTGATCTAAAAAATATATGGGCGTTTGGTAAAAATAATTTAATTTTCTAGGAAATTAATATATATTATCCAGCCTCACTAACTGACATAAAAATATTTATTTGTCGAACACATAAGCTCGCTACCAACCAAGCGATAAAATCATCAGGGATCCCTGACTTATTCTGCCATGTACTACAATCAATGGCCAGTATGGCTTTTACCCTCAATCATTCATAAAGAGCAGTTGTAATAAACTAGAGATTTATCGTAGCAATGCTGAATGACACAAAATCGCTAGGATCTACATTCGCGACTCAAAAATACTCCTGCCATTTTACTGCAATCTCGCTTGAATAAAGCGGAGCATTTGAAACGTTTCCTCGCCTGCGCGAGGTGTCACTATAAGCTACAGTGTCTACGAACAAGTACGAGAGCGCGATCTACACGAGTGTACACTCATGAGTAGAGACGCGCAAAATTTGCGTTATATTTAGGTACCATGCTGGACTTTTCTGTCCGATACCTACTTCAGCGCAATTCGTAATTCCATTGGTTACTGACAACGATGCGGGGTCAAAAACATGTGTGACCGTTTCAATGGCTATTGGTTGCTCAACCGTTGGGCCTTTGCTATTGGCTCAGAGCGTCCCTGGGACATGCCACGCAGATTGTCAGCCAGTGGCATATGTTAAACGAGGACACAGCGTCTTGGAGTTTTGTCCGTAACCACAGAATGTGAACTTTGCAGGCCTTTACGCATGATCAGTTCAGTTAGAAATAGGGTCTACCCTAATGAGGTGGTGGCTCAGTACATCGTAGCGAGATGGTTCTGTACTGTACGACTTCTCACAAATAGTAGCCCAGCATTGAATTTGCGAGTGATCTGCTACACTGTGGAATGCACAGGATGATTCATGAGGAGTTATCGCCACCCACAGGGCTTATTCCTTACATAACCGGTGCAAAATATGTCTCATAAATGTGGGTCCTTTTCCCAATATGTAATTACAGAGCCGTTCTACAATCAGCATACCCACCCTACAGTGGAAAGGAGTTTTTGACACCGTTTCAGCATCAATGTGTGGCGTGGTGTCCTACAGGATCAGCTGATTGGACCATTAATTTTCCCGTGACGCTTGACTGGCGTGGTGTAGCTGCAATTTTTACAAGAAGAACCGCCGCTGTTACTTGAATATATTCCGTTAGCAGTGAGATGTCGTATGATCAGTGAGATGTCGTGTGATCTCCCAGCATGATGATGCACCCCCTCACTTCCACGGTACTGTGCTGTAGTTGAACATTTACATGTGCATTTTCCTGAGAGATGGATAGGCCGAGGCGGTTTTCACCCTTTGCAGCCTCAATAGTCTAATCTATCACCACTGGATTATTGCATATGGGGATGGATGATGAGTATTGTTTACCAAAGGACTGCACAAACACGCGAGGAACTACTTGCACGTATCATGCACGCCACTACAGAAAGCAAAGACAACTGTGTGCAGGCAGCTACGTAGTGCGGTATATAACTGCGTGAGGCCAAGTGTGTGGAAGAAGACGGAAACATTTCTGAACAAATTTTGTAAGCTTGTTACACGCAGTTATGATGCTCAGCTGTAAATACTACGGTCTGCTAATACATCACTGTATTTACTTCGGAAATGGTTATTATTGTATTCGTCATTTTTTCAAATGTGTCGAATTACTCTGTAAATATTGCGTATAGGACCCACATTCACACTTTAAATTCCAATCAGTGAGAAACCACTGATTCACAGTGAAATTAAACTATTCGAATCAGTGAAAATGGCTCAACTTAGAATTAGTAGAAAACCACTGATTGTTTCAGTGAAAAAATTTCACTGATTGAATTAGTGACTTGAAATTATTTCACTGGTTGAATAAGTGATGGCCGACTACAGTGGCGAATTAAACATTGTTTTTATTGAATGTAGCCAATTAATTACGTGAAATCAACATATTTACGATATTTTACTGATTATAGATTACCTTAATTTCAAAAAGTAAAAAAAGAAAACCATTTCAGGCAGCTGGGATTGAACCCACAGACCCTTAGATTCTAGGCCGTTACCTTGCCTTCCGCGCTGCCAAGTTGAAATAATGCGAAGTAGATATATGTCTTATAGTCTCACCGTGAAATCGTGAAGTATTGAGTTGTATGCACTTACTTTTTTGTTTTTGGTTTAATTGGTACCGTTGGGATTTTTAAAACGAATACTACCTATATATGGGTGAACTCTCTTCATCACATTATATTCAGTTTAAACCTTCAAACAGAGTGCTGTGACGATTACATGAAAACGAAATGAAATAAATAAAAACGGAATGAAAAGCTGTGTCCCTATTACCTCATAGAATGGCGTTTTGTATGAAGAAACACATTTCAGGAAGTATATAGTGTTTTTTTTTTGTTAGTGTATTTGTCGTTATTTTACTTGATACACATTATTTAGTCGCCTTTTTAAACGTTATTTGACCGTCATTTTTACACGCTGTTTAACTTATCCATCAGTCAAAAACCAACCCACTGAAAAACAGTGAAAAGAATGACTAATGAACCATTGCAAATTGTCACTGGATCAATCAATAAGTGAAAGAAATATGGAATTTTTTCACTGATTGATCAGTTAAATTCACTTAAGTGACTGTTGAATCAGTTAAAAACGTTTGAATGATTGAAACAGTGAAATTCTTACTGATTCAGATTTAGTGCGTAAATGACATATTTTGCTCCAAATGATGTAAGGAATACGCCATGTGCGTGGCTGTGGCAATCAACATGTATATCCGTTATGTCCAGCAGAGATAGCGAGTCTTGTCGTTGATACGTTGTATATCATGGCGCTTGTCCCTGGCGACGGCGGCTTTATCCGAATACATGAACTCACAGTACACTCTTGACACGGTGGGCCGAGGAAATCCTAGTGAATGCATGACTTCGGAGATGGATCTCCTCGTACATCTGGCCTCGACGATCTGGCCGCCATCAAATGCGCTGATATCTTGCAACTTTCCCATTCTGTGCTCAGCTGTTTCTCAGACTGTTCGTGTAACGGCTGACGACATCCCAGTGTCTCTAATTCAACTGCTCATGAACGCATAGTCCAACGGGAGTTCGTCGAAATTAATTTAAACGATTCCGTAGCCTGATGCATAGACATGTGTTCTTTATTTTCTAATTTAATAGCTTCTTGAAACGAAATATTGTAAAATCTTGGCTACCAACGTCGTTGCCTGGGGCACAGATTATCTCGCAGAATTGAAATGGCGTAGCGGCTCTTTTGATGCAAGTGTAACCATTGGCTGCGCGGGCTCTTGGAGCGGACCCTTTGCGTGATTGGCTACTACGTGGTGCAGAAGATTCGCTATTGGCTGGGCTGCTGGTTGGCGGGTACCAAACCACGGAATAATTAAGAATGCGGAGATGAAACAGTGGCATATCCCGTGAACTCCAGACGAACGCACCATCAAAATGGCGTCACTAGCCAGTAACATGTGGCAACGCTGTTTGCCAACCGGCGACCGGAAACCACTCGCCAGCCGGCACCCCAAGCCAATAGGAAACCTTTCGCAGCATCGCAGCAGCCAATCAGACACAGGGCCTATTCCAGGACTCACATATGCCAATCAGCGAATGCTGGGTGCGCCGACATTAAAGGAACCGACAGACCATTTCTTCCCTCTGTACTTGAGGCAGCGGTGGTGTAGTGGTTAGACAACATGCCTCCAACCAGGGCGAACCGGGTTTGATTTCCAGTGGGTTCGCTCCCGGATTTTCGCGCGTGGGAATCGTGTCGGACGATACCGTTAGTCGGTGGGTTTTCTCCGGGTAGTCCCGGCCCTTCCATTCCGGCGCTGCTACATGTTCACCCCACTTCACCCTCGTCGCCTCTCAAGACCTTGATGCTAAGACCCGCCCAGACCTCTCCATTGCAATATCTGTACTCGTCTACTCTGTGGTTACGGGAACTGTAGCGAATGGTTCTCGCAATACAGGCGGGAGGGAACGCGGAATAGCGAAGACTCGCACCTTGTCTTGTCTTGTTATGTAAGCGCGTATTAGGAATGGGAAAGGGGTAGGGTAGTGCTCTACTCGCCAAGACCCGCTTCGTGCCGGAAGAGAAGGCTGTGTTACGTGAGATATCCCAGGGGCTACAGGTGCCCTAGTTCGAGCCCCCCCCCCCCCCCCCCACTCTATCCCGCCACTCCTTTTCCTTCCACACCCTGTCTTGTCGCCAATGACAAAGTGAGGCGACGATAGCGGGCCATAATTAGCATTCCATTATCATAATGGAGCAAGTCGCTAACCCTCCTCCACCCCCTCTCCACCCGCAATCCTCTCCCCGGGTACAAAAGACGGTGCAGAAGAAACTGCGCTGAGGAAACAAAAAAAAAAACCTTTCCATTAGGACCATTAATTGAACTTCGTCGAGAGAAAGAATAGAAACACTTCTCTTAGTAGAGAAGACCCTCGAAGACTGGCAAATGGAAACACCCGAAAGAGAGAGAGAGAGAGCGAGGGAGACAGAGAGATAGAGAGAGAGAGAGAGAGAGAGAGAGAGAGAGAGAGAGAGAGAGAGAGAGAGAGAGAGAGAGAGAGTGATAGTTGCAACTTATAAGTCCGCTAAGCTGTTTTGTGTTTGGTCTGGTTAAGTTCACGGCGATAAGATGAGCTGGATAACCTCCGGAATATTGTATGAGTTCAAATCAGCATACCTGCGTTTTATTTTTGGTAGACGCAGATAAAATCACAGCTTATACGTTTTTATATACGCGAATAAAATGGACGAATGTCCTGGCATGTCTCGAAATTATAATTAACCCATACAAAATATGTAATCTAAGGGAATCATATTTAATACCCGTAATCAATGCTGAATGAGACACGGTTACCTGCTATTAGTAACATTTTTCTTATTAACACGAAAACGTTAAGTCAGCAAATTTGTGGTTAGATGTGGTTGAAAAAGTTGGGAGAATAGACAGATGGATAACCCGTCTTGTATGTACGTATCATATTCTTCTAAGGAAGGATTAGACACACAGCACTTGCATCAAACTTTGCGTTAAAGTAACTTCGAAGGAAAACACCAAACATTAATACAATAGTTGCCAAAAAGATCTCGGAGTCTGGTTTTAAAACTGAAGCGTAGTATGTCGTGAGTCTTTTTTTTTTTTGCCAAGTGAGCTAATTTCCATCAACATCCAAAAGTAGTAAAAACACTATTAATTTGTTTGATACAGCGACCACAAGAAAATCCTTTACGGAACGATCAAGCTATTACCACCAGAACTGGTATAAAGGTGCTTGTAGAGGTTTTCAGACATTATTTGTTAATAAATCAGTCTGATAGTGTTTGTAGAAAACATAATTAGGAAAAACTAATTTTTATATTTCCCGACCATTTATCTTAAATGAGATGACAGATTATATCCAAGATTGGTACATTGTTAGAGAACAGGAAGTATTTGAAATTGAAAGACATTTTGATAACAATTGTTACATGCTGCAGCTCGCACAAGCCGAGATCTTCCATTACGCGCGGTTTGGTTCTGTGGGTGGGGGGGGGGCATACCTCGGCCCTCCCCTCCACACAGTCAGACCCACTCGCTGCCGCGTGCCATCCCCCCCCCCCCTTCCCCAGGGGCAGACGTGGGGAATGACTGACAGCGGGGATGTAGCTGGCGTCACAGACCCTCCTCCTCCTCCTCTTCCCTGCTGGAGAAGCCGACAAGTGTAGAGGATGGACAAGAATATTCTGGGAATTAGGACCCCCGGTGCAGCACGGGATTTAGAGAAATTTCTGGGTGATGGCCTACGACCCTATAATTACAAGCCACAGTTCGACTGTCGGCAGTCTTCGTAGAAGACATCTAGCTGAGTGCGGTAATGGAGCGACGTGCAGAGGACAGATGACGACGGGAGATTGCGAGGCGACGGCGGACGAGGTGCTCGTGGTGTGAATGGACGAGAGGGCGTGAAACCCGACGAGTGAAGGCTACTGTGCAGGAGTGCGCTCGGAGAACTCTAGAACATTGCGGACTAGTGGTAGCTGGACTAAACTGAGGTGGGGCTGAATAACATGTGATACGGACTTTATTGTAAATATTGGAACTGTCAAATTTTGACATATTTATTGTAAAATAATTGAATAGGTTTTGATACACCGTCTATTAGGGCTGATTTTTAAATGTTTTAAATATGTTAATCCTCTTAAGTAATAATTTGTACTGATTAAAGTCATTAATTGTAAACAGTAAGTAATATCAATTATTATGAGTTGCTGAGTCGAGAGAATTTTGATTGTAGTTGTAAATAATTAGGAAATTGTAATTAACTCCTTTATTTAATTAAAACCTCCATCCCTTAATGGACTTGGTTTAGCCCACTGACTTTTGAGAGAAAAATTGTAACACTATTTAAAATGGGCTTCTAAGTTTATTTAAGTTCGTTAACTTTCGCACAAATAAACATATTTTCAACAAACGTAGCACAGAAACGCTCTCTAGCTGAAATTTTACCGCCAAGTATTTATTCAGTCATGAGATAGATATTCTGTCCGGTCAGAACTCTAGAAAGTCATATCCTACAACCAAAACGCTTATGCCTACGCTACTGGTGACTGCTTGGAGGGTTCACAACTTCAGCCCCACGTTATGGCATCTCGGTTTAATCTAATTCAGTTGTATTAAGTTTGCGTACTACCCACTTGGATATTTCGGCATTTTATGTAGCAAATAAAATAAATAATTATTAGAGTTTTTTAATGCGCATCGTAAGTGGAAAAGGGTTTACTAAATATTGAATTCAACTAAAAGTTGGTAAATAGTCGAATACTTCTACCCGTATTCTCTTCCTTTTACATTTTTTTGTAGATGGGTAACTAGAACCAGGTAGGTTAGAAATATTCATTTTAGAAACTGATACATATATTTCCACAAAACGTGCAAACATTGCATGAAACATTTGAAGTTAAAACGATATCTTAACCTGTCCTCATGAGAGACTTCGAAATAATTTAAAGGGATATAACTCACTTTTGTGATATGAACAAATTCAAATCTAAAACAAGTTATTAGTCGATTAACACAAAATAAAGAACACAACTTTTTGATTAAGTGTTATTGTGCTTTGTTCTACACCACACATTTCCTCGTGTTAAAAGTCCGTGCAGTTTAAAAATACCGCATTAAGTCTGATACGACGACTTAACAGGTATCTTGTACCTATATGGCGTTCGCGATATATTCCGATTTCGGATGATAAAATTAAAAACCTAACCTGCTGCTAATATAGATGACTGCTTGGACATAAATTCCAAAGTAAACCTATTCTTGTAGAGTACCACTTAACCATGATGTATAAGTGAACTTGTTAAGGATTACGTATATGGACAGTAAATTATGTCACGATACCTGCCGTAGTCATATACGTTACGTTGTGATCTAAACCTGTGTGAGTAGCCAAGTTTGGAAAGTATTTTGGTTACGTAATATACTGAATTATCAAGCGGCCTCCTTCTATTTATTGTGTACAAACCGACTTCAGAAAGAAGTATATTTAAATATAATCTACATGTACCAAGCATTTTTAAAAATTGTTTCTCTCTCCCTCTACGCCGATATGGGGGTAAGCCAAACTACTCGATTTTCTGTTATTGTTTTACAAACAAAAATGTTTATTCGCAATTTATAACAACGAGAGAAAGAATAGTACCTGTGATGTACTTTAGCACTCTTAGCTGTACACTTTTTTCAGTGAGTAGCGATTATGTCATAACATTGAATTTTTTTTTACTTTAAAAATAGAAAATGGTTTTATTGACAGAAAGCAAGGTTTTTGGTTCGAAAAGCTGAAACTATACATATCGATTTATTGCTAATTTTACAAGAGGGTTTCTTGATACAATACACGTAATAAAATTGGTATAGCTTGAACTTATATGTATTAAGTCTTCATTTCTTTGGTAACATATAACGAATTTCAATCGTTGGACTAATATATCCCTTCTTTATAAATTCAGTATTGACTATTAAAACAGTTTATCACACTGGTATAGACACGATTTTCAATTAGAGTGGCGGGGATTCAAGCCAGTTCGTCGACCGGTGGCAAATCCCTACCTAACAGCAATACTCTTATCAAATCTATTTGTTAAAAAAAAAATAGTAAAAAACGTGAAGATTTGTAGAAAATATTATTTAACTTACATGCTGATAGTGACTACAATTACCAAAAGCCATTTTTAATTTAATTCATTCTCGTTATTTTGCTGGTTAACCGATAAAAATTTATAAGAATTAATTACTAACGGCATTTTTGAAGATTTTATGCCATCCTGTTTCTGTAGTTACCCATACAGTTCGTTCATTCAAGTGAAAATTTTCTGTCAAATATCTATCTAAGCAGGACACATATATGTCTCGGCATTTCTGAAGCTCAGTTGATGTCACTGGAGATGCTCTAACAGCGTGGTCTTGAGAGCCGATGAGAGTGAATCAAGTTCAGTATAGAGCAGAGACGGAATGCAAGGGCGGGGGGAAAAGGGAGAACCTCGAAATAACCCGCCCACCTGCAGCATCGTCTAGCACGATTCCCACGTGCGAAAATCCGGGAGGGGCTCCACCGGAAATCGAAGCTGGTTCGCCTTGGTGGGAGGCGAGCGCTCTAGCCACTGCGTAACCGCGGCCCCTTAAATGAGATCGTTGTATCAGTCTGTGAGTTGGACTGTCTGGGCGTGTGGGTTCTGCTGTACCGAGGTTAGTATCTGAAAACATATTCTCTCTGGAAGGTTGATGTGAACTTGACTAGTCACTGAGAACAAAATATGGTTATATGAACCATCAAGGCTGTTAATATAGGGGCCGCCACCTGGTGGTTTGTAGGTACTATCTAAATATTTTTATATAGCAATACCAACAGAACTGTTTGTTGTATTCATGTCTGTGATTGCATTTGCTACTGTACATACACTGTAAACAATTCTCTGGTAAACTTCCTAAACTGTAATGGAAGTGTTTAACCTATACACTGTATTGTAATAATACCACACACCAAGCTGCAGATATAGGGATGTTTAGTGTCGCTACTATACAAAGTTGGTAGCTTCCCTATGCGTTTGACTGTTTCCTGAGCAAATGTAGAAACGCTACAATGTATGTACTGCTTTCTCACTAAGCGTATACACTGGTATGCTAAATTTCCGAATATTTTCTTACGGCTACTACAGTAGAGCAGTGCGTTCCTACAGCAAAACAGAAAAATTATTACATACAACAGAACAACTTCAACAATATTTGCATTGTTCCCACAACAACTACGTTTGCAATAACCTAACCAGAATATTCTGTGGATGGTACCCTCAAATCGGATTGCAGAACTGTTCAGTACTACCAACAGAACATTCTCTAAGGTTATTACAATTCTGGTTGCTGTGGGAACAGTACAAGTATTGTTGGTTTTTCTCAGATGGACAGCTTTTCTAAGAAACCTATTAATTAGGGGGCCACAAATAAATACTTGATTGGTACAACTAAAGATTTGTTTGGCTCAACGTAAATAAAACAGTATCGGTCAATATAAAAATAAATTTGAAGTTCGAACAAAATTCGAACCTAGATCACCAGCTCCCAAGCTCTACAACCTATCAACGTCAGCTAAAGTGACAGCTAGTATAAGTGGAAAGTTTCTTAATAAATATATTTCAAATACTGGACAACGTGTGCAAATAAATATTCCGAATTTAACAGCTTTATTTTTTAGTTTCCTGTTGAACTTGTTTCATTAGTATGTTTGTACCATTATTAAGCATCAATAAAAGCAGTAACAAACACTACGTTACGATCCTAATTGTCACATATAGTATAAACAAACTTTCGAGCTGTTTTTTCGAACGAAGGCAATCAAATGAGTTTGTTTAACACAAATGAGTTTGTTTGGTTGATTCAACCGAACATTTTGTACACAGTCTACTTTTTTTTTTTTTTTTGCCTCAATACAGAAGTTTTGCTAATTCAAGCGTGTATTTTGTTGTATGAACGAAACTAATTTTGTTGCTTCTGAAGTCCTGTTTACTAAACAAAATATTTTGTTGGAGCTACTAAATATATTTTTGGCCCTATACTGCCAAATATAGGGATATTTTTAGGTGTTCTCTGAGTGTTTGTATTGATTTTAAACTACTGATCAGGCACCAGAATTATATGCGAAATATTATATATTTTGGTGCCTGGAAATAAAAAGATAATTAGTTATGCAATACGTATTTTGCATTTGTTCAGTTTAGTAAAAGATAATTAGTTATATAATATGTATTTTGCATTTGTTCAGTTTAGTAAAATAGCATATCTTGTGGTAATAAAATCAGTATTCCAAATAAATATAGAAAACACATAATAAAATGTTTTTAGAGCTGCAGAATTTTAATTCTTATAACTTCAGTTCTAGAGATTAAGTTACATTGTTATATGGGTCCAAATAAAATGTTTCTATTCATAGGTATGCATTACTTGAGTTTAAATTAACTTTTACCCCAGCTGCAAAAATGAATTCACGTTTGAAAAGTCGACGAGAGTCCTGGTAACTCTGAGCTGCGACTGTATTTGCCTAGAAGCGCCATAGCCAGCTCTCGTTCCTATAAGAAAGCAAGAAGTGCAATTAACGCACTTAAAGTGCAACTCCAAGCTGCGAAACAATCTACTCACATGTTGAAGAACATTCACAGTCGTCTGTGAGAATCGGTAACAAGAAGAGAAAGTAAAGTATTCACAGCTTCCTCGCTGTGTTCTTATCTTATGAGAACGAAATAAAAAAATCCTAATGACGAAAAATTATAATTATGTAATTTACTTCACTTGGCTCAATTTTCCCTGACATACTTTCGGCATCTGCATCAATTACTGTAACGTAACATGTTAAGTTTCTGTATTTATAGAAGATTATAGTTCAGGTTGCCAACAAGGAGGTTCAAGTCAGAACAATCCTTTTGACCTGTTTGTTTCTACGGTTTGCTGCGAGTAATGTTATGACAGATTAAAACACCAGTCCCTCTTATTTAGCATATAGATGCAATGAAACTTCTCTATTACAATTATAATACTTCGTAAAAATTAAAATAAAAAAAAACGTAGATGCTATTTGTGGTTTATTGCGGACAATAAGAAACACTAATGTGAGCCCAGTGATCAATATTTAAAGAGCAGAGAAAACTGAAATGTTTAAGTAAAATTCCCATTCCGATCGTAGTTATTTATGTTTATGCTGAATAATTTTTGTTACAATTTCTCTCTCTAGAAATTAAGTGGGCTCTATAAAGTTTGTTAAGGGATGGAGGTCTTAATCAAATAAAATAATTATTTATAATTTCCTTATTTTATTTAAAATAACTACAGCTAAATTATCTGAACTCAAATTCTCACAATGAATTGAAATCACTTACTGTTCACAATTGACACCAAATAATAAAATTTATAATTACGACAAAGAAATCAATGAAATTAAATAACTAAATATTAGTCCCAGTAGACAGTGTATCAACATATTAAATTATTTTATAATTTATGCGTCCATATTTGACAGTTCAAATATTTACAATAAAATCAGTATTACACTTCCATTCAGTCCCACCTCAGTTCAGTCCATGTCCCGCCAGTCGCAATGTTCTAGAGTCCTCCAAGCGCCCTCACGCACAGTAGGCCCCACTCGTCGGTTTCACGCCCTCTCGTTCATTCAAGCCACGAACACCTCACTTGCCATCGTCCCGCAATCTCCAGTCGTCATCCCTACTGCACTTCACTCGCGCACACTCGTCAGACGGCCTCCGTCAAGACTGCCGGCCGCTGGGTTGCGGCAGTATATATAGTGTCTTGGGCCGCCACCCAGAATCTTCCCCAACTCACGTGATACGTCGCGGAGGGCTGAGGCGCCAGCCAGTCTCACCAGCACATTATTGCGTCGTCGCTAAACATATCGGAAACTCTAGCAGGCGAGAGGAGGTCTGTGACGCCAGCAAGTCTCGCCGCTGTCGGCATTCACGGGATTCCAATAAGGGGGACAGACAGCCACGAGTGCATCATTCCTTGGAGAGGGGAAGGCGGGGTGGGTCTCAGATTACGGCGCGGGGCAGCTCAGTCAGCGCCAGCTGCAGCACGTAACATTATTATTGATTTTTTTGACGTTACCAAAAGCAAAATATTAAGGTACTTTAAGTATAATCCAAAATTTAGCAATTTTTTAGACATGTAAACTTACAAAAATCAGTTTAACAAGACACAAGCGAAGGCGATAACACACAATTACTCGTGCTTAATGTGATACAAAGTTCCAGGCCGTGAACTTATTACTGGGCGGCTATCACTATGCACTGCACAAGCGTGTTTCACACACCATGTTTCATCATCGTATCCCAACATAACAGGACCTCCTAATCCAACCTATGAGTGTTGTTAGAATTGGATTTCTAGACTAGTAGTTGAAAGAGTTGTAACCTAAGGTCACTGTTTATATGCCCTTCATATTTCTCAAGCATATAAGTGGCATAATTTATAAGTAGCACACGTGTATGCATTTCTGTCTTAATACAAAATGTTCCATTGTACAAACTGAATTATGAAGTATAATATAAGAAAGAACATTGTTACAACTACATAATATTATATGGATAGTTCCCTGGATGAGGTACAAAATTAGCGTATAAAAGAACTTATTACAAATAGACAAAAAAATGAAACTCAGCACTCAGATGCTTTTAAATAATTTATCAGATAACTGATTTACTTCATATAAATTAATCATGCTTAGTGTTATTATTCCATAGTCTAACCAATAACTTGCCAAATTAACGTGCAATTTATATTTCATGTCTATATTAAATTTATTTCCAACTTAATTAGGTAATGGCAGCATTAGTAATATTTTCGGATAATGGTCAACAACAACAATATAACATAATTTCTGTTATATTTTTACAGCTGTGGATTTTTTGAAGTAACTGCTTGTTTTCAAGGAGTCGTTCATACATTTCCATGCAGGAATAACAGGAAGAGTCACAAACAAGGGGAACACTTTTAAGTTACAATTCGATTTTTATTCACATGATTAGGCATGACATTCCACTTTTTTTCCAACTATCGCTCCCTCTTCCTAATCATTCTCAAGAGCCTTAACAGATTCCTTCGCAATAGAAAACAAATCAGAAACAACTACTAAGTCTGTTGGTTACCTCCGAAATTTTTCAACCACAGAAATACACACTTTCATATTTTCCCATTACGGCACAGTTTTTAACAAAATCCATCTCCACTTGGACTCTTCATGGCGGGCATCCCACATTTCAAGGTAGCGAAGTTCTGTGTCGTAAAATGTGTGGACAAATGAACTAAATCGTTTGTTTCCATTAGCATCGCATCATCTTGGAAAACATCAGTCTCAAGATATTTGACAAATACAGTTAGGAAGATGGCCTCTTTTTCCGTTTCTAAACTGCGTTCGTAGATGCTTAAGACTTCGCTTATTGTTGCTCTTGTTTCTAAACTGTTATTCGTAGTTGCTTAAGACTTCGCTTATTGTCACTCTTGTTTCTAAACTGTTATTCGTAGCTGCTTAAGACTTCGCTTATTGTTACTCTTGTTTCTAAACTGTGTTTGTAGTTGCTTAAGACTTCGCTTATTGTTGCTCTTGTTTCTAAACTGTGTTCGTAGATGCTTAAGACTTCGCTTATTGTTGCTATTGTTTCTAAACTGTTATTCGTAGCTGCTTAAGACTTCGCTTATTGTTGCTATTGTTTCTAAACTGTGTTCGTAGATGCTTAAGACTTCGCTTATTGTTGCTATTGTTTCTAAACTGTTATTCGTAGCTGCTTAAGACTTCGCTTATTGTTGCTATTGTTTCTAAACTGTTATTCGTAGTTGCTTAAGACTTCGCTTATTGTTGCTATTGTTTCTAAACTGTGTTTGTAGCTGCGTAAGTCTTCGATTATTGTTGCTCTTGTTTCTATGTATTGTTATCGCTGTATCAAACAAGCTTAACTGGCTGTAAACAAACATTAACGAAAAGTCCTAATTTTCTTGTACGAGATATGACTTGATTGTCACAGAGCATTTTTCCTCTGATAAGAAAAATGCCTTTAGTTCAGGCAGTAAAATTTATATAATTCTCTCAAGGGCTGGCATCGGTGTTAGCCAACAAGTGCTACTATAACCAAGCACTTCCTCATAATGTAAAAGTTCGTCAGCAAATTCGCAGAATTCTTTGAGACGTTCAATTGTTTAAAACTTTCTGCGAATACAATAACAATGTGGAAATATTTGTACACCTTAATAATAAATGTATCTACATCCAACGAAAGTTGACTGCAAACTGTCTCCTTACTGTTATTATCAAATGTGTGGCATACAACAATTCACTATTAAGAGCATGTTAAATTGTTTTCAAGTTTAGATAACACATTGACTGATCCTCCTCACTTAGCACCTTCGATCATTAAGTTGGAATTATAAAATGGTAAAAAGAACACTTTGTCTGCTATGTTCCGCTTTTTGAGTATCTGCTCCAGCCCGGCGGAAACTGCTTCTGTTGTTTCAGAGACAACAGAATAAAAATTATTATTTTTTTTTTTACATATAATCCTGAACTGTCATTTTATTAACGTACAATTTCAGGGAATATATTTGTGGCACGATAACTGTTTGTATCAACAGTTAAACTCACAAAATTAGATTTACCAGTTCTTCTTGGGAAAGCTCTACACACTAGGATACTAAAATTCATTAAAAATATATTAAAATTTAGTTCTGACCCGAGACAATTTGATACGCAGCCCACCCATGGAAGCATAACTTTGAATATGGCAAATGGTGTGGCAGCTAAATGTTCCCTCGATTGCTCCTAAGCAAGCCTCATAATTACCTAATAAGAACAAAAATACTGTTACTTTATTTGTTGCACGTTTGTAAACAAGATTAGGTCACGATATATAAATTAATAAGTCACATAGAAAAATTAACTCAGAAGTGAACCTTCACATACATAAGACTGATTCTGAATAAATCAGAACAGACGACTCGATTAAAATGACACATATTCACGATACGCTATTTCATCATGACTGATGACTGCGGTATGAGAAATGATCCCTCCAGACAACCTAGACTGTGGTATCAGTAGACAACCCATGATTAATTCTGTGCATGTTCATGATATAAATATATAAAAATTAAATTCACATAAATTCTTGTTTTGAAGGTGCTGGAAAACTCTGTTTTGCGGAACCGTAGCAAGTTATGCATCATTGTGCCTTTCAGTTTTGGCAAGAACAGCAAATTGTACACTTCCACCATGAGCAACCGAAAATGTGTACAGAATACTTCCCATTCTGATGCCGAAGGTTCCAGAAAGCTACTTTACTTTTCTTGTAGCGCCTCGGTAAATTTACATTTCCGTTTCGGCACTGTAGTCTATAAAGAATGCTGGATCTTGGAAAAATGCGGGAATTGGCGGGAATCAAGAAAAGCGTAGAACACAAAGAATCGCTAAGAATATAGCCAGGCTACTCAGCGAAAAGCAAAGAGAAGTTAGGATGGAGTCTACTAGTCGCTATATGTAAAAACTGACCCACAACATATTATGACATTTATCATGTTACAAATTATAGGAAAAATAAGCCTACATTGTTCAGATTTGGGACAGTGCCTGTTACAGAGGCGTTTTGTAGGTACACGGGACATATTCAGCGAAACTGGAACGGTTCCAAATAAAACGGGACGAATGACAGCCTCACCCTCGAGATTTATATCGTCCATTATTTTCATCGGTGCCTGTGTATCTCTCTTAGACTCACTCAGAAATTGGATTTAAATCACATATGAAACAAAAACATTCAAAAATATTCTATCAGAAATTTATAATTCTCTCGAAACTTTTTGCAGTTAGTGTTATTTTAATTTTTTATTCCAGCATGAACAACCAAAAAGTTGCAAAACCTAAATGACAACAATTTTATACCACAGAACGGATTTTTTTTTATTTTATAAGATATCTTCTTGAAATATTTTTATTAAGCTAAACATTGAACGTTCTACAGATTCTCGCATATCGTGAAGCGTTTCCTGTTTTCTCTTGTTTTATTTCCATGGTAGCATTCCAGCTTAGTAACCTTTCTTCTTCAGACGTTGACCTGGTTAAGTGAATCTCTCATCCCACGAAAGCACAATCCCTCCTGTCCCACTGTAGAAAGTAGAAGGGGTATGATGTTCGCAAGCACAGCATGGCTACCACTGTCTGTAGACGCGCTTAGCAGGGCCGTAGAGGGAAAATGGTGTAGAGTCTGCATGTTGTTATAAATATGAATTACAGTCATATCCACACAAGAACTGAGGGGGTTTATTTTAGTCTGTGAAACATGTATAATAACAAGAAACAATTGATATGATATTAAATGATTATACGTTCGGGGGGAGCAATGTTAACTGATATTAAATAATGTTACTACTATGTTAGCACGCCAAAATTACCTATTATGAACAGTCCCCGCATTATTCTTGACGCCGGAGGCTGTGTCTAGCTGATCGGATGACGGCGGTCGGACACACCCATGCTGTGATCATCCCTGACTGCTGGTCGGATGTGGAAGGATGCCGGGCCCTGCCTTACAGTGGCGTATATCGGTGCGTCGTGTAGGTTTCCGTGTCCCAGATCGCTGGCTAGTGGAGGGGGCTTTGCAAGCGGCCTCGCCTCTTGGTAGCTGCAGTAAGTCGTCACAATTCCTAGCATCCTGATTTACTGAATGTATTAGGCCAGGTTCATATGAGGATGTTCTCATAACAATGCGAGCTGCCCAGTGCTACTTCCCGAGTTCCAACATTGAACTTCTGTGACGTCACTAGCTCCATCGAAAACACAGTGGGTAGTATTTGAGTCTGCAACCACTGTTTGTATGAGTAAGTACTTTGTGCGCATGCTCTAACCTCAGTTCCAACGCTCCCGCCTACCTGGACATGTTTCCCGCGCTTGAGGCAGAAAGGTGAAAGAGCTATAAGGGCGACACTGCCACGGGCATCAAGTGTTCCATCGCCGCTAAGCACAAGGCTCAAAACTGGGATGCAGTGTTCTCGCTCCAGTACGTCTTGCTATGGGACTTTCAGCCGTGACGCTGTTATTTCGTTGGTAGAGTCTGTAGGAAGATTCAATTCAGGGCCCTGGAGTAAGTATCAGATGGGTATATTTTGAGACACAGCTCTTTGAAGAAGAAAAAACAGTGTTTATCCATTTTGGATTACTTTTGAATGGCATTTCTAACGTGTATGGCGTCTTGAAAGCAATTAACAGCCATCATATGAAGTGTGTGTTCTTTTCGTACAACGGCACGTTCGACGCATGTTTGATAGTTTCACAGAAAGACGCTATCGGAACAAAACTACCATTTTCCTTGCTACTCAACACGCCCTTCCTGCTACGGGAGCTTCAATGCGGCCGGATTATATTCAGTCTGGCCAAAGTATTTTATTGAAATAAAAGTGCAGGTCTATTGAAGATCTAAATGTAAACATACACGTTCATCACTGTTCGCCACGCCACTTTGACCGTTGTATCAGCGATGGGTGAGTAAATACTGGAAATGAGCGCAAGACTAGAATCCGTCAACCACGTATTTAGTCTATGGCCTGGATGGCCCACTGGTAACACACTGGACTTGCTACCAGATATGTGTGTACCCATATACAAGCAAGTAGGTCGATGGCTGGAGCAGAGCAGCTGCACATGCTGTCCGCACACCCCAGCATATTAGTGATACTCGCCAGGAACATGTCGGTATGTCGTTTGCAATCGACGCTTCCTAACATACTACTCGCCAGCCGAAAGGCATTTTATCGATAGAAAGTCTGTAAAGGCTGTTCATGACAAAATTAGCACGTTTGAAATCAACCGTTAGGGAAAAGTCACTTCTTCTACCTGCAAATATTTTATAGGGTGCATTGTTTGACATGCGCGCAGTAAAGTTGGTAACGATGGGATGAAAGTAGTTCCATATTATAACGTCGAATAAAAAGCGTTAGGTAACCATTTGTGATCAATTTAATTATTTCCTTCACTTTCTGTTTTTTTTTTTATGCAGCAAAGCGTAAAAATGAGCAAATTTGTGAAATATTTAATTTTCTAATAATTCTACTGTTTCAACAGACCGACTCATGAGTATATTGGTGAGGCCCATGACAATGTTAATTTTACATAAAGGGGACGAATACACAACGTGCATACAAGTAGATCTTCAGCAGAGTTTTCGAAAGTGCTCATTTTACCGTGAACATCCGATACCAAGAATCAATACAGGGTCCTTGGCTAGTTTTGTATGTACATGACGCATATATTTTGAGATACAGCGCTATGTTGTAGAGCTGACAATAGTTTTTCTAATGTGCGTAGCAGTAATCGTCTCAAGTGCGTTATTTTCGCAGATCAACCCCGCTGTGGTCGGACGTGAAAACCACGTAAGTCCGAGATCAGCATGCCCAAACAGAAAACCACGTAAGTCAGAGATCAGCATGCCCAAACAGAAAACCACGTAAGTCCGAGATCAGCATGCCCAAACAGAAAACCACGTAAGTCCGAGATCAGCATGCCCAAACAGAAAACCACGTAAGTCCGAGATCAGCATGCCCAAACAGAAAATCGAAGCCAGTTTCTGTCGAATGAAAGTCCAGTTAATGGACTTCGAAATCTCGCGAACCGAGTGTTGCTTTCCTAACTAACTATCGCATTTGAAGTTATAGTAGTGGCCGAGTTGCGAAATTCTGCAACGAGGTGAATGCTGTCAATCTTTCTTTGCAGGGTTTGTTAGCTTTCAAAATTCATTAATGAAGCCCGCACATTTGAAAAGAAAACGTAGTGTTCCTACTTGCAGAAAACATTGATCATATTTTCCCGTGGAGCATAAGTTGCTGAACTGCTAAAACGTTAAACTAAGCATAAGTAACTGAAGCATATTAGATATTAAGGTAATTAGTTTATATTGAAGTGGTTATATCGTGTATTCAAATTAACCAAATTAAAGAAGAAAAAACGCTATTACATTTAAGTGAAATAATGTCACATCATTATTATAAAAGATCTCATTGTGCAAACGTTGAAGTTCTTACAGCATCAGCGATTCTTTTTGAGCCTTTTAATTATGTAATAAATTTTATTAAAGAAAATCTTAATACGTGTGGCAAAAATATTATTTCTACACTCGCATGAAGATAGGCATTTATAATTAAAATCATTCCCTCTTTCTGGACTGTTATCAATTTACGACTGAAAAACACTGGTGGGAACACCAACTCGCCGACAAAGAGAGCATTAGATTCGAACGGCAAGGGGGTGGGGGTGGGGGGGGGGGGGGGGGGGGGGTGTGGGGGGTGGGGGGGGGGTGGGGGGGGGGTGGGGGGGGAGTGTCTTATCTGGGAAATCCAAAGAAAGTGTAATTCGTTGAAGCAAACGAAAGAGGAGAAAGCTCCCGCGACTTTTGCTCCTCTCTCTAAAGGCAGCAATTACGATCGGGATTCTCACAAATTGCAAGTTCCTTTCATGTTCTAAGTGCTGGGCGGCTGGCAATCCTGAAGTACGTGGTTTTGTGGGTAGAAACAACGACGAAGAAAGGTCTGTCCACCTGGTTTTCACGAATTGTGTTCGCATGTAAATAAAGCAATTGTATCGTTCGCAAAAAAAAAAAAAAAAAAGAATCCTTGCAAAATGCAGTAGCCAATCAGACACAAAACCTTCTCCAGAGCCTCACGCATCCAATCAGAGTGTCAAAGACACCGCCACTCCACTTCATGTCTGTATACTTTTCTACTCTGTGGCTTGAGTAACTCGATCGTCTTATCGAACAAGGACAGTGAATTAGTAAAAGAAAAGGTTTTGGATGTTTACATGACTTTCTTAAAGCGTGCATTCTCAGCTTTCCTTGCTTATAATTTGTTATGGACTCGCTTTTATATGGGCCGCGGGGGCTGAGAGGTTAGCCTGCTCGCCTCCCACCAAGGCGAACCGGGCTCGATCCCTGGCCGGTTCACTCCGGATTTCCGCAAGTGGGAATCGTGCAGGACTAAGCCGCTGGTCGGCGAGTTTTCTAGGGGACCTCCCGCTTTCCCCGCCCCTTCATTCCGGCTCTGCTCCACACTCACCTCAATCACCCTCATCGGCTCTCAAGACATCACTGTAAACAGCCGCCCAAATCTCTTCACTCACTCTATATCTATAGGGTTTCATAAAATACAATTTTTGTTTAACTTCCGAAAGTTCATTTTAAATAAGTTTTGAGATTCAAATTAAAGTAAGCACACATTTTACGTTAAAAAAAAATGTTGGCATGAAATATTTAGCAAGTGCCTGACAGAAAAATGTTTTCGCAAGCATCCTACAAAGTCAAAATTCGGGTAATTTAAAGTTATTTTACATCACAGTTTCACGCTATTTTTAATTAACGTGGTTTCTAATATAACGTTAGTTAGAATACGTTTATTTGTGTTTAATTTTCAGTTCAAGTAAACCTGTTACGTAATTTGAAGCGAAAATCAGGCAGTGAAAGTGTCAACACTAATCATATTACTTTACTTCTATTTAAGTGCAGATAGACTGAAATAGGATGCATCGTGACCGGTGACAGTGAATGATAGCTTGTCAGTCAAAGTGCTGTAAATATATTGCCGCATCACGTTTATTAGTAACGAGAGAGAAGCATCCAAAACAAAACAAACATGGCACAACAACGGCTAACACCGAAATGTCTTCGCGAAAGTTTGTTTTCGTAGAGTGAGAGAGTTCAAGAAATCTTACAATGGAACGATGCACTTGCGAAAATCCGGAGTGAACCGGCCGGGGATTGAGCCCGGTTCATCGTGGTGGGAGGCGAGCAGGCTAACCGCTCAGTCACCGTAGCCCTTCCACCGGCAGGTGAAACAAAAGCAAGGAAAATGCAGTTAGGGAAAACTAAAATAAGGAAAACTAAATTTGGCAGAACTATTTTAGGAGACGCGCAGTTATCGGGTTATTGTAGGTATCGTGTCGCGGAATCACATGGAAAAAAAATGGCTCGTGAATAGCTTTAAGAGGACTTCCTAGTAGAAAAGTGTATGTATAATCAAATGTATACACAGATCTTAGTAACTAACAATAGTCTATTCGCGGTTTCTTTACAGTTTTTGTAACAAACCTTAGAAAAATCATCCCATGTGTGACGTACTCGGTTCTATACTAAATATGACATATCACAAGCGTCTTATAAATGTGTTAACATAAAAGTACCAACCTACCTTATTTATTGGGCAATTGAAACATTTACTTATATTATATCTACAAATTATATTTAATTTGCCATTCACAAGAGTTTTAAAACCAATAAAACTAGGCATGTCAGGAATACCTAATAATAAATCGTTCTTATTAAAAAATTACCGAGTGCGAATGAATGTGGTGCGCTGCACATTTGGTGTAATTTTCTGGATTAGGTAAGGCTTTGTTTGCACGAGGCGGAGGAATATCCTCGAAGTTGAACTTAGCAGGGCTTCCGAAAGGTTAAAAATAACCTTTAATGGATTATAATTATGCTGGGAATACAACTTCTTTTCCCAAGGAAGGCGATAAAAATATCTATAGCCACCACATTTTACTTAACCTATTATAATATAGGTGAAAATATTTAAAATGTTTTATAAAAACAAATTTTAGGGTCTTCCTGCTCATTCCCATTAAGGTAAAGGAGAAAAGTACAAAGTTGAAATAGTTGTTAATTCCGCGGATTTTCTTCGCGTGTAATACTAACACACTGTTACAGATCTACTTTGTGAGAAAGTCAGCTTCCGTATAGCCAGACATGACCTTGAAGCGTTTAAACACTTTCAACTAGAGATTCTTCTTATTATCTGTACTATCTCTGTATTAACTATACAATCTCCGTATTATCTTTATACTCTCCCTTCTCTCTGTACATTCTCCGTATTATCTGTACATTGTCCGTATTATCTACAATTTCGCTGTTTGAGCGTGTCACCAAGTAAGTTACTTGTGAATACGACACTTTTATCATACAAGATAAAAATAAATTATTTAAACCTGCAAGACTATGTTTGTATCACATTAGGCTAAGTGTAGTAAAAGGAAAACAATCGTAAAATTGGAAAAAAATTATACATATAATCACTTAATCAGAGCTTGCCTGCTCAGTTACCTTAAGGCTCAGCTGCACACCTTTGCAGAAATTCGTCGTATTTGTGTTATAACTTCAGTATCACTGAAAATGTTTTATTATAGAGAAAATTCAGATTACTTCTTGTTTAAAATGTGCGTATCTTATTTTCACTGCTTGCATAAATGCAGTAACTTATTGATAAAGAATATAAATATGTACGTGACTTTTTACAGAAAGCAGATAACACACAGTCAAAATGACGCACAAAAATATTAGACGTCTCGTAAAATGTAAAATTATATAATTGTGCATCGTCAGTAATTGGTATGAATCCGAAACTACGACGCGAAAACACAGCGTTTCGGCAGAAAGGGCGAAGCCTAACAAGTGTTAGTAGAAAAGTAAAACCGTACAGTCATAGTTACATCTGTGGGCTTTCATCGCTTGTAATAAAGTCCCGCTGTTACAGATATTACTTGCACGGGGAAGCAAGACGACAGAACAATTGCGCACCAATTCAGATCCTCGCGCGTAGGAGATGAGGCGCTGGGCGCGCCCGTTATTGTCGCCCGGATAGCTCTGCCGCGAATGTAAAAAAAAAAGGAGGCACAGGATATTTAAAAAAAGGAAAATAAACCCACTTATTCCATGAACTTCAGCCACACACGCCTGCATAATGGCGCCCACTGGACAGAAACACGTCAGAATGCCGTTCGCCAATCAGCGCCTGGTAACTTACTTGTTAGCCAGCAGCGTAGCCAATACGGAACATTTCACCCACTTCAAAGGAACCGCCGCGTCATTCCGTGTCTGTGCGTACTTATCTGCAGAATGTTGCCGGTAATGTGAGCGCTTTTGTAGCCTTGGTTACTTTTTCATTTCAGCCATTTGTTATTCTTCAACCACCCTTTTAAAAAAAAATATATTGTCATGGAAGAAATAAACAGTGTGTGTATATTCCACCGCCCTTCGAAGTTAACATCTAAGGCTCCAATAAAATATATTTATTGACTATTATTCCAAATGACAGGGCTATAGAAAGTTCTCACTTTACCGTGAACGATCTATAATCTGTGTCGGTACAATGCACACACACACACAACACACACACACACACACACACACACACACACACACACACACACACACACACACACACACACACACACATATATATATATATATTATATATATATATATATATATATATATATATATATATATATATATATATATATATATATTCTGTGTCGGGGCGGAGCGCTGGAAGGACGTAGAATGCCAGCACGAACCGCGTTACTGGCGACTCGCGAGTTCGCATAGCAAAGTCACGTGCCATGCGTGTCGTGACGTCACCACTCCTACCTTCACCAGCTGACTGCCTATGGAGCACTTCACCTGACTGTACAACGCGAACAACTCATAATAATAGTACAGACACCATGAAAATTGTCAGAAAAGTGCGATTTAGGCTATATATGAAATAAGAATGTATATATTTTGTAACATTACAACATATTTAACTGAAATATGCTTTTCGAATGTAAAACAATTTTAGCGCATTTCCATTTTGGATGTATCGGAAAGCATAATTTAAAGTAAAATCTTCTTCAAGAAAGATCATCATAATATTTACTGTGATACTATGTAATAAAGTCATAGTAATAATGTATCACATCAATTTTATAATTTGTTTTATTTGCTTAAGTTTCAGTCATAAATGTTTGTGACAAATGGACACACATAGAATCAACTATAAAAATTATTTTCTACATTATTATTACAATTTACTTACATACAATCATAGTAATAATTATGACGATTATTCATGACGAAGATTTTCTTTCAAATTATGCTTTCTGAAGTATCCAGAATGGAAATATACTTAAATTTTGTTAAAAATAAAGACTATATTAGTCGATTCTTTTTTTTTTACATTTGAAATGTATTTGTTAGTAAATATTTTATAATGTTGCAAAATATATACATTCTTCTTTCACATGCAGCATAAATCGCACTTTTCTGACAGTTTTCGTGGTATATTTACTACAGTTTTATGAGTTCTTCGCGTTGTACAGTCGGGTGCAGTGCACGAGGCGAGTGTTGAGCAGCGCCGGAATGGAAGGGTGGGGGTAAACGAGAGATACCGGAGGAAACCCGCCGATCAGAGGCATCGTCCGCCACGATTCCCACTTGCGAATATCCGAGAGCAACCCGGCCGGAGATAGAACCCGGTTCGCCTTGCTGGGAGTGTATGAAACAGAAATATCTTCACTTCGGTAGCCATAAATTTACGTATTACACGTCAGACAACTATTAAGCAGAGAGCCACTTGCAGAGAGTATCGCTGAATTCTACACTTTTCAACGACCACATTTATAATTCACTATGCCTAAACAAAAATTCTAATGCCAACCAAAAATATAGAATTTTTTTTTTTCAGTTCTGAAAAATCCACATTAAAATATTTCATCAATTTTAGAATTATAATAGACACGGCCTCTTAATTTGAAACCCATATGGCAACTGGTGGCGCCGAGAGATGACCAATGCTTGTGAATAAAGAAGAGATCTTCACGTTTATGAAGTTCGTGCATGTATACGGTAATACTTAATTTAGGATAGACTTTGAGATCAGCAATTGAATACTTCTCGTAGTTAAGTAAGATGATATTTTACATATTGTGAGTCAATATCATTAATTTGCAGTTCCTCGACTTTACTTCTCTTTCCCATACACGAGGAATCCTAGGCTGTGAGTCCACGGCGCACATCGATACGTTTGAAAATTGTTACGTTAGAAACCTTATGTAAAATAACCTCCAATGGAGTTCAAGTTTTCAACTACGTTCGCTGTTGTTTCAATATTTGTATATTAGACTGATATAGAGCCTACAATAAAACATCATTGTAAATTAAAAGTAAAGTAACAGTAATTCTCTCCACTTCTCTTATTCTCGTAATTCTTTAACGCATTCTTTTATAATTATACTTTCTAATGTCCCTGTCAAACGCTGGGTAAATTTTGCAACCGTGACAAATTAGATATAAGATCCTATTATTTTACGCATTAGCTAATGTGTAAATGGTAACAGCTAATGACAGTATTTTTGATATCGTGATCGATATTTAGAACCTGTACAGGTTACTAAGGCAAATGAGAAATATTGCCATTTTTTGTAGCCTGCGCAAATATTTTCCGTGATCATGTTGAAGAGAGAAGCGCTCACTACATATTTGTTTTAAAAACACAAACGATCAATGAAAACTTAGCCACGCCTTTATATAACTAGATATCAGCGACACCAAACGCCTTTGAGATTCTAATATATATCTCAAGCCCTTTTTTCATTATTTATTGTGAAGAATTGCGTCCTTGAAGGTCATGAAGACGGCGACAGCTTTTTTAATGTGGTCACTGAATATTTCCTTGTTTGCAACAAGAACTTAATAGCGATTTATGCCCAGGCCCCAAACAAAGTGCAGAAGTTATTCGCATAGTTGTCATTTAAAAACCTTGTTATATATATATAATTTCGAGCGACGTTTGCTTACGAATTGAATTTAAGAAATGTTTCAAGTCCGACAGGCTGTCTCAGTTTTGTATTCCCGTTTCTGATGTGTATTTTTCTAAAGTGAAAAGGGTTTAAAACGGGAAATTTCACAATTATTTTTAAGCATATAATTCCCGGTACGGGCTATCCTTTAGACACATGCATTAAACATCTGTGTTTCTCTTTACACGACTTTTCACTACTGAGAATCTCAAGAGGCGAGTAGACGGTAGAACGACTGCACGCCAGTTCAGTACCGTGCACATAGAAGCGACTAAGCATATGATGCCTGCACCTAGGTCGCCCCTAACGCTCCCGCGGCTATAGGACTCGGGCGCGCTAAATACCTCCAGGCAGACGGTGCCCTTAAGATCATATCTCACGACAATTTCTATTTAGTTATCTGAAAGAGTTTTATAGGAAGGACCACATAGATGTAGTAAATTATTATATTTTCTAAAAGATAATAGCGAAAAGTCGAAAATTTCGGAATTTGAGAGCTGAAGTTTCTATGCTCATAATAAACTTTGCCAGCTAAATCACATGACATGTGATCTACCTCATATACACAGACATATTAACTAAGAAAAAAGGATATTTAACAATCGATGCTCAGGTACAGGCATCCTGAATCTATTTTAAAATGGGAATTTATATTTTTGTCAACACATTTTTATTCGTCCGAGAGAAAATAATACTATTGCTTTGAGTGGTTAGCGCGTTTGAGGGCGAGAAACAAGTGAAGGAGCGATAAGAACTACATTGTGCTGTGACCTCTCCTGAAGGGATCAGGTCACACACTTATAAGGGATGTTCGCGTAGCTCAAATTATATAAATAGCAACTAGTGTTAGTGGGTGCAATATAGAAGGTGAAGTCAGAGTAAAGACACACTTCTGTCCAACGTCTTTATGCACTTAGCCAATATACAAATAACACAACCTGAACAAGTTAATTAATATATTAAATTAACCAATAAATAAAGCCTCGGATATCAAATACTATTTAGTCTCTGACCGGAACGTGGTCACCAGAATGTAGTAAAAAGGCTGCTGTGTGCAAGTCTCGAGTCGGCAGCAATGGAACGCCCTCTTGAGGTCCGTCTTCAGGTGGCAGCTGTCTAGAGGTTCGCCGACGGCAGGCGGCGGGCTGGCGACAGGCACCGTTTCTATGTCCCGCTCGCATTAAATAGCTCCGCGGGTTTATTAAACAAGCCGCTGCTCGAGGCTTCGTTCCAGGTTCCATTGTGGTCGTGGTGTCTTCCAGCCAAGCATCATATACTATCTTGACAGATCACAGCAATTGACACGCGCAGCGAGCGTGCGCTCGCCGCAAGGTCTTGAAATGGTCTGCTGTATTCTCATTGTGCCGTGTGTACCTACGGGGCTTTAAGCGGTGTCGCTATTATTGAACTGGTGGGTAGTTTGTAGCGAGGCACTCGAGAACTTCTGAATGTATATGACTCGTATATTTGAATAATCCGTTTTCAACTATGTAGGAACCATGTGCTCTGGATTGTTGTTTCTAATATGTGCGGTGTCTTGAAAGTAATCGACAGGCGTAGTCTGAAGCGTGTGCTCGTTGTGTAGTTCAGCACATTAGACGCACGTTTAATATCTTCGTAAAATATAACGCTGTATTTGAAACCCTTTTCAACACAGCTGAAGCACCGAGCAGGCGAAGCCCTGCAACAAGAAATGATAGCAGAGAAAATACCAGAGTTTGACTGCAAGGACACGAAATTACTTCTAAAATTGATCGTGAAGCCTACTGTTAAACTATGTTTCGTACATTAATCAGTGGACGGGGACACAGAATCCTCGGGCTAAGCCACCGTCGGCGAGGCAGGTAAACATATGAATTAGTATTTGAGGTACAACGTTGTCTGGGAATTCCGGCACGTGCTAGCTCGCACATCCGGTCCTGCAGTTGCAATAGGAATTATAAGACTTAGGGTTGAAGTAAAGCAACAGCCTATGGAACACTGCACCCGACTATACAACGCGAAAAACTCATTTTAAAAAGTAGTACAGACACCATAAAAATTGTCAGAAAAAAGTTATTTATGCTGTATACAAAAGAAGAATGTATATATTTTGCAACATTATAAAATATTTCATTAAAATATAATTTTTAAATGTAAAAGAATAATCGATTTAAGTGGTCTTATTTTTAACCAAATTTGAGCATTTTTTTCATTCTGGATGCTTCAGAAAGCAGAATTTGCAATTAAACCTTCATCGTCGAATGTCGTCATAATGTTTACTGCGATTATGTGTAAGAAAATTGTAATAATAAATTAGGAAATCATTTTTATAATTGATCTTATGTGCGTCCATTTTTTCACAAAAAATTATGGCTGAAATTGACGTAAATAAAGTTAATTATAAAATTTACATGATACATTATTGCTATAATTTTATAACACATGAACACAGTAAATATTATGACAATCGTTCTTGAAGAAGATTTTCTTATAAATTATGCGTTCCAAATCATCCAAAATGGAAATGTGCTTAAATTTAGTTAAAAAGGCGGACTCTATCGATTGAATAATTTTTTCACATTAAAAATGTATATTTTAGTAAAATATTTTATAATGTTCCATAATATATACATTTATCTTTCATATACAGCATAAATCACACTTTTCTGACAATTTTAATAGTGTCTGTATTAATCTTTTTATGAGTTCTTCAGGTGAAGTGATCCATAGGCAGTTGCTTTACTTTAACCTTAAAGCCTGATACAGACGGGCAGGTTCGGGCTCACTAGGTGAATGACATGTGGATGGGGATGATATTAAATAGATTTTGTAGGTTAATGCCAAATCCGTTCAATTTGCTAATCCTAATCCGAATAACTGGCAAGTTTCATAATTGTATTAAGTCTTAAAATGTTTTATAAAAATTTCCCAAAAGGAAAATATTTTTAATTTTTGAATTTTTGGATGTGTAATAGTTTGAGGTTGTTCTGATTTTAGAGAGCGATGTTCACTCTCTGACGTCTGGCAGCCGACTGAGTGGAGAGGTGTAGTGTATTGAGTGTATATAAGTGTCGAGGTTGGTGCAAGAGTGGTATAAGGGTCGTTATTAATGTTTTTTGGAGAATGTCGATGTTTACCGTAGGACGTCTGGAGGTGAACTGTGGATGGAAATCATGAGAGCAAGATAAGTCCGTTCGGTTCGAATGTCACTGGAGAAATGAATACTCGTGTCTAACGAGAGCAACCGCAAGATACGTTTGTTTTGGGTAGGGAATGGAATGTCTGTGACTAATGAGAGCAGCAGAAGAGCTCCATCCAGCTCCCTCTCTGAATGCATACTGTGCACTCGCAACTAATTACATACGACAGAAATAAACATTATTAATATTTCGTTGAAGCAAAGAAAACACACACAACATTAAATCAGACTCATATAAACCAAACACGTAACATTAAAAAATGTGTTACACAAGAAAAACTAATGAAATGAAAAACAGCTTAAACCAACGATGTCGGAAATGACAGAACTACAAGTTGAACATGACAGAACTACAAGTTGCACATGACAGAACTACAACTCGCACATGACAGAACTATAAATTGTACAAATGTACAACAAAATTTATATTAATATGGTAACAAAATATGAAGAAGTCCCAAAACCGTTTCCCTGCCAAAGAATAAATTAAACGAAACATGTGTTAAAAACTCAACTGACTAACCACAGACATATTAAATCACACTAATATAAAACAAACAAATCTCACACATTCAAAATATACAAACTTACTAACGAACAAAGTCCTACAATAAACTATTTAAATATTAACCCAAGAAAAAAGTATTTACCCGAATACATGCACATTAAATTACTCACTTATCACCCACGAACCCACGTGTCATAAAAAGCACATGAAATACAGCCAACTTGCCCTATTATCATGTCATAACTCACCATAATTCCATGGAGTAAAGAATATTAACAACGATGAAAACTAAGAACATGTATATCACTTCACCTTCATTGGGTCTCAAGAGCAAACATTAATTAATGTTATTACCAAAACTCAAATACAGTCACTCCTTGCCTTCCACAAACTGATTGAATACACTAAATGTAAAATGTTTACTGCACACAAAGCAATAATTCTTACTTACCCCTAGCAAACATTTGTTAAAAACACTTCAAGCACAGCCTTTTCACAAACTTGTCTTCCATTAGCTCATACAACCATCACAAGAAACTCACCACAACTTCAAATTAAATAACAAAAAACACACATTGTCGCAATACCGCGGCAGGATACTACAAACACACATTCTGATAGCTTGTCATATGCCGGCAGACCACACCCTGTCGCACCGACTCGAGATTGACCGACACATGTTTAGATTAATAAAAGTTTAATAAATATGCGAACTCAAGTTCCTGTATGTATGTGAAATGTAGCATTTTGTGTTAAACGATATTATCAAGGATACTGTAACAGTCCTGCTTCCTACTGACCTGGCCCCTGGTCTACACTTCACTCTGTATTCTATCCAGACACTGTACATCTCAACCTTCTTCCTAGGAGGACAACTGTCCAATGGGAAATCTAAGCTCTAGACAGATTCGTTGACCAGAATTCATTCAAACAACATATTTTATTACAACAAAACTTACATGTTCGTGATAACTGTTAAAGCACTATATATATATATATATATATATATATATATATAATATATATATATATATATATATATATATATATATATATATATATAACACAAATGTTAACTCTCAATGCTTACAATTAGTACAAATTATTCTAACCATGAATTTCTAAGAGAAATGTCTAACCTTCCAGGATTATTACGTTAATGTTGATTGGGTGACGGGGCTCGAGAAGTAACTTACGCCTTAAGGATGTATATTTTAGAGAATTTACTATAAGATGGAGAAAATTAGTCGGGGTTTTACCAATTATTATAGTGTTTCGCACGAGTCGTAGAAATTTCCAAACACTGCTACTTGGATTATGCTAACCAATATGGCAGACTGCAGAATGGCCAAGAGTTCCACTAAGCCTGGTATGTAGTGATGCCCTCTGCTTCATAGTTGGCTCTGGTAAGCAATATACTGACTGACTTCTTGAAATTGCTGTGACCATATGCTGATGACTGAGGGGGGGATGACCACCCTGAGTGGTGCTTAAATACACAGCTGCTCATTGGCAATGTGGAGCACGTTTTCCAAACAATTAACTGGCTCCCCAATCTATATGTTATTTAACCTTAAGTGGTTTGTGCATGGCGCCTTGGCTGCCACTGCAATATGTATGGCCAAGTCGATGTCTCCTCCCTGCCTCATGTCTCCAGCACTCCAGCCAGGTCGGATGTCCACATGCTACTGAAGACTTCTCACTAGGAAGGTTCTGCCTGCTCACTCTGCTCCCCTGAGTCCTCCAGCACCCGGAGTACATTTAACTGACCTGGATTCGGCTCGGGAATGTCGCCAAGGTGTCAGGTAAGGCGGCGATAGGCTAGCTCGACAGGAAGGAAATATATCGGGAGTGAAATAAAATGGACTTGAAACATAATCCCTATTCGATTTACCTTTAATCCCCTAAAACATATTTTTAATTCCAGGAAACATAATATTCGAAATACATCTTAAAGAGGAAAAATTTCTATTGTTTCAAAGAAATATCATGATAAAATACAAACATGACCTGAATTATAATTTTAATATTCCCAACTAGTGATAGAAATGCCTTTGTATGGACACTGCATGTCTTCGAGGAAGACCAGAGAAAAAATACGTAAACACTGCTTATCGCCGTGCCAGAGTTTTTGTGACATGTCTGAGAGAGGAGTTATATGCTCAACACAGAAGTTAAGCTTGCTGCCTAGTTACCAGGTACCCTAAACAGGGAGGAAGACAATCTAAGCTGCCTAGAAGACACATTAAGCTACCTCAATGCGAAAATTGTTAAGTAGACTCCCTACCTCGTGTCTGGAACACTTCTCGATCTGACTTATCTGAAGATAAATAAACAGAAAGACCCAAAGGATCTTTTTGAGGACGAACAAAGCAACTGTGCTCAGATAAGCAACATATAAACACTATAGTACTGGTTTGTATGTACTATGGTTTAATCTATGTTGCTGTTGGTTCGAAGTACTCCAATTGGTATAGAAGTCTTCTCAGATATCTAAGGATAAAGTAACAATGTTTTGTTATACTGATAATATTTTCTTCTTGGGCTTGTTTTGTGCCGCTGAAGTTTTTGAAAGTTGTGATGTTTGTACATAGTAGAATAAGTTTGTTTTTGAGTTATCTTGTGTCTGTTATCTATTCGTCGTTGATTTGTTTATATGTACTGTATGGTTAGGCAATGTGAGATGACGTTATTACAGACGAGATGCCTATAGTTTTCAGGCATAGCTTCCTATTGACGCAGTTATTATGTTCTTCATGTATTTATTCATCTTCTAGTGTTGTGTATTCTGTGTTATGTAGCCTACGTAGTAGTTAGGGAAGCTAACATATTAGGTAGTGGTTATGTAAATAACATGATAAACATTTAAGTTCTGTGTAAACAATGAATGAAGTGAGAGTGAGCAAGTGTCGCTAGTGAACTATTTATCACCAAACATTTATGGGGCTGCGATTACAGACACTTGGTGTAAGCTACGGACACACATATCACTACACACGCCAGTGAATGTAAACACACACACACATAAATACATATTTTTGCTAGAGACTGTCGAGCCTCGACAGCAGCGATTTTTAGTGCAACGATATTCAGCACGGCGAGGGAGACAGTGTGTTGTCCCAGGAGGTGCAGAACTGTATGTACAGGTTAGACCTGTACCTGATTCAGTACATCGCCGAACCACGAGGCGAGTTCTTCAGAGATATCGATGTACGATGCCTGCTTGCGTGGATGCGTGCATCTAGACTGCAGACTGTTTGGCGCGATTTTGAGGGCAGGGCAATACTCATGTTACTTCGAAAGTTTGGCGAGGACACCCGAACTGCTCTACAAATCATGTTACAGGAGCAGACAACGTGCCATTGTGTCTTGTCCGCACAGTTGTAGACTGCCACGGTGCCGCCTAATAGAACTTGTGTACTTTATTTTTCAGACTCTTCGGCAATGAAAGTTTCCTTACCCAATACATTGCTATGTAATTTTGTACCATATTGTGTGTTTTTATTTTTCAGCTTCTTATGATGAGTATAATTAAATATGGTTTTTAAATCCTTGCTGCAATAGACTGTTGAATGGCTATGTTAATAAGGGAATGTTAAATAAACATTTTTTTACAATGTGAATATGAACATATACACAGATACGTTCTGCATGTTTTGTTCCATTATTTTGTTTTTATGTCTAGGCATATCATTAACGAGAGATTTCTATCCAGGAGGTGCTGTCTGTAACACAACATTTAAAACTTCATGAAAAACAGTTCTGTAGTTAAATACCAGGTTGTAGATGAAGGCAGGATGGTGTAACTTGTAGAAGGAACGGAGGTAGGAAAAAAAAATGTATATCTGGGTGTGATAGTGCTTTACGTGGCTCAACGGCTCACAGGCATTAAGTCTAGATAGCTGCCTATACTCTTAAACAGCTGCTTAAAAAAAATCTGTGGAGTGCTTATTCTACCAAACTCGATGCAAAACACAAATCAAAAACTATTTCGAGCTGTTAGAAACTAGAACACCCTAACTATAATTAAAATCCCTCTGCTGCATCCAACTGTAGGACGAGCATCCTAGCCTTATATCTAGCATAGTTAAAGGTTGGTGGCAGAGAGAGTGAACTTTCAGATGGCCCACACGTCCTTATTCTATGCTGAGCTCTCCAGCCAATCGGAGTACAGGATTATAACCTGTTAGCCAATCACAAGGCTTCCTGACTAACGATCGAAAGTGATACACTCCAAACTGCATAAATCCCTATTCCATAGAGTTACAGGTCTAGTAGAAGTTAAATTAAAATATACAAGAGAATTCCCTTAAACATTAGCAATAATGTGAGATCAAAAATAATGTAAAATATTTAGTTATTAATTTAAAATACAAACAAAAGAAGAGCTACCTATATATTTCAATTAAACATTAATTATTGCCATTTGTACATCTAAGTTTAAATGTAATAATCATATCAAAAATGCAAAGATGAAAAAATATAAATAACCAAAAATCAAACATATGTGAAACATAGGTAAACATACAAATATTATGCATGACAGTGTCTAATACGCGAAACAAACATTAGTTATTACAAATAGGTGCTGATAGTGAATATGTCTTACAATGTTGAATCTTATGTAATGCAAAAGTGATCATGAAAGCTTTAGGAAGCAGCGAAGGCTGGTTCTCAATATCTAGGCTTGAACACATTTTGCTATGCTGGTAAGCTAACATCGTGTTGAACACTCTCACGCATTGTTCATCGCAAGAATTGGTGATCGCTGTGCATATTACCTGCTGTATGTCTCGGTGAAACCTGTTGACTATTGTACGTCTCAGAGAAGGCTGTAGTACATCTTAGTGAAGCCTGTTGACTATTGTACATCTCAGAGAAGGCTGTAGTACATCTTGGTGTAGCGTAAATCTCAGAGAAGGCTGTAGTACATCTTGGTGTAGCGTACATCTCAGAGAAGGCTGTAGTACATCTTGGTGAAACCTGTTGACTATTGTACGTCTCAGAGAAGGCTGTAGTACATCTTAGTGAAGCCTGTTGACTATTGTACATCTCAGAGAAGGCTGTAGTACATCTTGGTGAAGCCTGTTGACTATTGTACGTCTCAGAGAAGGCTGTAGTACATCTTGGTGAAACCTGTTGACTATTGTACGTCTCAGAGAAGGCTGTAGTACATCTTAGTGAAGCCTGTTGACTATTGTACATCTCAGAGAAGGCTGTAGTACATCTTGGTGAAGCCTGCTGACTATTGTACGTCTCAGAGAAGGCTGTAGTACATCTTGGTTAAACATGTTGACTATTGTACATCTCAGAGAAGGCTGTAGTTCATCTTGGTGAAGCCTGTTGATTAATGTACCTTTTGGAGAAATCTTTTGTATGTATCAGTGAAGGTTGTTGATCGATGTAATTCGGAACCTCATGGTGATACACCCCCGACACGATCTAATCTCGACAACTGCTGACTTAAGACTGAGAAAAAAATTATTTATTCCGTCTTATATAGTAATCGAATCCAAAGTTACTGCCATTTTCCATAAATGTTAATTAAAATAAGGTTTCTTCCAAAATATTTTTTAATTTGCCACTTTACAAGTCCAATAAAACTCATTTCAGCCTGGAATTTTGGTCTTTCAATAATATTTTGTTGAAATGTATTGTTTTTAAATAACACATTTTTGATTTAATTGGTATAACGAAAAACTTCGATAGGAACATTTGCAAAAGGTCTTTATTTTCACATACGAACTTTTTGTTATTACTTAATGTTTCGTTGGGAAATATACAAGCAAATACGTATTTTCTAGGTTGACTCTGTGTGCACACTAGTTTACATACGAACTTTGTGTTATTACTTAATGTTTCGTTGGGAAATATACACGCAAATACGTATTTTCTAGGTTGACTCTGTGTGCACACTCGTTTACAATGGTTCCCGAATCATGTTAGGTACTAAAATGTTTTAATGTTGGTTAGTGTGAAAACACTATCTCGCATGTAAAATAATTTAGGGAAATTAAACATTTTCAAATATTTAATTTTATGTCTTGGAAATCGGTTTGGGTGAACAAAGTATTACGTAACATTATAAGAAATGTATTTCTATCAGTAGTTGGAAATATTAAAATTCTAATTCGGTTCGTGTTTATATTTCATCGTGATATTTCTTTGAAATGGCATAAATTTGTCCATTTTAAGATGTATTTTGAATAATATGTTTCCTGGAGTTGAAAATATGTTTTATTGGATTAAAGGTAAATTGAATAGGGATTACATTTCATTTGGTGTAAGTCATTTTTTACATTTCACTTGCGATATATTTCCTTCCCAGCGAGCCAGCCTTTCGTTGCCTTACCCGACTGCTTGGCGACATTCCTGAGCCGAATCCAGGTCAGTTCAATGTACTGCGAGCACTAGAGGATGCAGGGGAGGGGGTGAGCAGGTAGAATGTTCCTAGCAGGACGCCTTTAGTAGTGTATTGATACCCGACCTAGCTGGAGTGCTGGAGACGTGGGGCAGGGAGCAGACATCGACTTGGCCATACATCCTTGATAATATTGTTTAACACTACACCTTACATTTCACATACATATAGGAACTTCAGTTAGTATATTTATTAAACTTTATTAATCTAAATGTGTGTCTGCCAATCTCGAGTTGATGCGACAGGGTGTGGTCTTCCGGCGTACGATGAGCTATCGGAAGACGCATTTGTAGTATCTGGCCATGGTATTGCGATAAAGTGTGTTTTAAATTATTTAATTTGAAGTTGCAGTGAGTTTCTTGTGATGGCCGTACGAGCTAATAGAAGACACGTTTGTGAAAAGGCTGTGCTTTATGTGTTTTTAACAAATGTTCGCTTGGGAAGACGAGCAGTGACAGTATTTACATTTTGGTAATAACATTAATTCATTTTTGCTCTTGAGAGCCAATGAGGGTGAAGTGATGTACATGTGCTTAGGTTTCATGGATATTAATATTCTTTATTATGTGAATTGATGGTGGGTTTTGACGTGGAAATAGGGTAAGTTGGCTGTATTTCGTGTGCTTTTCTATGATGCCTGTGTTTGTGGGCGATAAGTGATTAATTTAATATGTGTGTAATCATGTTAACTTGTTCTGCTGGGTGTAAAATACTTTTTCATCTGTTAATATTTAAATAGTTTGTTGTAGGACTTTGTTTGTTAGTGAGTTTGCATATTTTGAACGTATGAGATTCGTTTGTGTTTATATTAGTGTGATTTAATATGCATGTGGTTACTGAGTTCAGTTTTTAGCATTTGTTTCGTGTAATTTATTCTTTGGTAGGGAAATAGTTTTGGGACTTCTTCATATTTCGTTACCATATTAATATAAATTATGTTTTCCATTCATAAGATTTATAGTTCTGTCATGTGCGAGCTGTAATTCTGTCATGCGCAACTTGTAGCTCTGTCGTTTGCAACATCGTCGGTTCATGTCATTTTACATTTTATTAGTTTCTGTCATATGATTTTATTTTTAATGTTGCATGTTTGGTTTATATAAATCTGATTTAATTTTGTGTGTGTTTTCTTTGCTTTGGCGTTATATTAATATTTATTTCTGTGGTATCTAATTAGTTGCGAGTGCACAGACTGCATCCAGAGAGCAAGCTGGACGGAGCTCCTCTGCTGCTCTCATTAGTCACAGACATTCCATTCCCTGCCAGAAGCAGACATATATTGCTATTACTCTCTGTAGTCTAAAGTGCTCATTCCTCCACTGACATTCGAACTGGATGGGCGTATCTTGCTCTCTGCTTTTTCATCCTCAGCACACCTCCAGACATCCTACGGTCAACATCGAATCTCTCCAAACAAAAATTAATAAAGGACCCTTATACCTCTCTTGCACCAACCTCGACACTTAATACATCCAATACACCACACCTCTCCGCTCAGTCGGCTGCCGGACGTCAGATAGTGAACATTGCTCTCTAAAATTAGAACATCCTCAAACTACTACACATCCAAAAATATAACAAAAAATTTTAAAAATTTAAAAAAATTGGAAAGTTTTCAAAAAAATCGATTAAGACTTAATCCAATCATGAAATTTGCAAATAAATCGGATTGGGATCAGCAAATCGAACGGATTAACCATTAATCCACCAAATCTATTTTTATACCATCGCCAACGATGTCATTCACCTAGTTGTCCAGAACCTGCTCGCCCCTACTACTAACATCTTCTTGTATGCAAGTCCCATGCATATACTGTACACATAGTAGTAGTACTTGAATGTTGCAGCATGCCCAGAGACTCGATTATAGAGGCTCTTTTTTTGGGGGAGGGGGGCTGTAAAAAATAATTTGTGCATTGGCAATATTATCAGCTGTTAATAACAAACTATGGAGACAATATCGGTGCAAATAAATTTGCGGGGACTACATAAACGTATACAACGCAAATGTAAAAAATGACTTGCACAAGGAGGTGTACGAAAGATAGGATCGTCTCTAAACAATTCTAGCTAACATGCATGATAGCTACTTGCATACAAGTTGGCCATTCATACGATGCTAGTTGACTTGCAGAAGAAATATGCCCGTGTGTTTCAGGCTTAAGACTTGAGGGTACGCGACAAATGGGTATTTGAACTTGTGTACGATAATTATGGTACATCCGAACCCAACTTTTATGGAGTACACGCACCTCCCCTAGCCTGCCCCTACCACGCACCTCCCCTAGCCTGCCCACGCACTTCCCCTAGCCTGCCCCTACCCCCAACCCAACTCACACACGCGCGTTTTGGCGTGAAGCGTTAGACGCGGCAAACATTCATTCTTGATAATAAGTAGGGCTATAGAAATCCACATTCAAAGAGAGCAGCATATTTTTTATTTTATTTTCGTTGCGTATACATTGAGTGTGAACACAGTATCTTGCGTGCTTATCTGTATGGTCGATTGCCCCGGTGTAAAGTCTGTTCACGTTAAAGTGAGCACTTTCGAAATCAATCTTAAAATAAGTCACTGGCTCTACCTGCGTATATTCTAAAGGGCGCAATGAGTGACATGCGCCCAGTAAAGTTGGTAACTGTGGAGGGAAAAGTAAGTCCATATAATAACATCGAACAAAAATTGTTAGGTAACCATTTCTAACAACTTAAATTATTGTAGTGTAAAACTGAGCAGATTTGTATAATATTTACTTCTATAGTAATTTCACCGTTTAATTTGACCGACGCATCAATAAAGTGATGAGGCCCATGGTAATGTTAATTTTACATAAGGCGGAAGAAAACGCAACGTGTATACAAGCAGGGCTTTCAAAAGTGCTCATTTTACCGTGAACAGACTGTAAATATTCTGGAGAGATATACACATCAGTTTAATAATAATTCAAACTAAAAGTAACAATGATAGCTTGTTCGGCAAATATGTTAAATCTTTCCCATTATCACTTTGTTTTAAGATTGTGTTTATCTTTCTCCAGGCAAACGGTAATTATCGTCGTTAGAGCTGATAGTCAGGAAGTATATCCATGTTGTTGTTACTTTACGAATATGTTCGCGGGGCGAAGCGACGTGTCCGCAGGCTGCGGATGCACAAATCATTACAGGCGGCAGCGAGGTGTAACAGTCTGTAGGATGGGTTGGGGGGGGGGGTGGGGGAAGGAGGTCCCTCACTAATAACGTCATAACCACGTGGTCGCATGTGTTCTGGCTAGCGACTACTAGATGTGGCGCCAGCCCAAGGAGGCGGCGCGTGTTTGTTGACGTGGGGGGCGGAGAGCGGGGAAGGGGTGGAGCGCATCTAACCGCAATACGGTGTGTCGGGAGAGAGGCTGTACTCCGTCACACTCACACGTTGCTGCTCCAAATTAATATGCTCTCTCCTCCCGGCTGGGAACTAATATGGCACCGACCATCGCCCGGAAGATGTAATTGGATCCTCCTTGCGCGGTACAGCCGTGCATTCCTGCGAGACGAGGAATTGATTCCATGTCTCCCGGCCCTTCAGCAAACTTGTGGCCGAGCACTTACGAACAACACTTCGCGAATACAACGGTAGCAAGACCCTCGAGGAATTAATAACACTAGTATTAGTCAGGTCAACCCGTTCGATGGAATAGTGTTTCAGGAATTTGCGTTCGAAATAAGAAAACCATTTTTTTTTGGCAGTTTTAAAATCTTTAATAATAAGTTTTGCTGGGTAAATACCAACAAACACTTTGTGGTCGCGCGGTGGTCTAGTGGTCATATTACTCGCGTCCCACCAAGGCGAACCGGGTTCGTAGGGTGAGTGAACATGTTTGGGCGGCTCTTAACATCGAGGTCTTGATAGCCGATAAGGATGAAATGAGGCGAGTATGGAGCAGCGCCGGAATGCAAGGGTGGGGGAAACAGGAGATCCCTGAGTAAACCCGCCGACCAGCGACATTGTCCAGCACGATTCCCACAAGCGGAAATCCGGAGGCGACTCCCCGCTGGCAATCGAACCGGGTTCAACGAGGTAGGAGGTGAGCAGTCTGGCCACTACACCACCACGACTGCGCTATAAAGCTATAAGACTTGAATTATATTTCCCGTACGTTGTCCAGCATTTGAAATGTTTGTGTATTTAAAAACATTCCGATTTCATTAGCAGTCACTTTAGCCGAGCTTCTAAGGCGTAGCGCTCGGTCGCAGTTGATCTGGGTTCGAGTCTCGATCGGGCTTGAAACACTTTATATATAACCAAAACTGTTTAATGCACCTAGAGATGAACAACTCTTTAATTGCACCGACCAAATCTTTATTTGAAGCAACCAGTAAGAGCAAAATGATTAGATTTTTGTCAACAACAAAATATTCCATTGCTTCTTTACAAACAATAAATTTGGTTACGCCAAACTAACTTTTGATGATTCAACAAAAACCGTGTTTTCAGTGCGATCTGTCATCGGAAGGAGCAAAAAATCATTAAAAGTCAGTAGTCAACTGGTAGTTCTAGCAATCTGCCTCGCTCATCACGTGCAGGCGATCATCGCAATGAAGACAGCTTGAGTCACGTTTATATCCCACTGCTAGCTAGAGAAAGACTCTAGTAATCTTCTTAAGTTTGTGTACTTTATTTGCAATCAATATTGTAACGCACCTACTGCCAAAATAGTATTCACGCCTTATTAGGAAAAAATTACATTAAACGAAATGAAGATGTCCTGCTCACCAAACGAACGCATGCAAAAAAAAAACCTCTAACATTCAAAATAAACAGGCGTGCATAAGCAGTTGGTTCCTGGATTTAGCGTCAAAGTCTGTAAGACATGCAAAACACGTCTCAACATTACAACTAACTTCGCTTGACGTCGCGTTGGCTATATATATATATATATATATATATATATATAGAGAGAGAGAGAGAGAGAGAGAGAGAGAGAGCGAGAGAGAGATAATACGAGAGAGTTAGCGAAATCAATGGAGAAAGAGAAAAAGAGGATGGTGATAAAGAGATAGGAAGGAAAAAGAAACAAAGAAAGATATAGAAAGAGAACGAGCTAGAAAGAAATTCAGAATAATAGGCTACCGAAAGAATGATACAGAGAAAGAAAGAGAGAGGAAAGCGCGATAAATAAAGGCAGAGGAAGGAAAAGAGACATAGAAAGAGAGTTGAGAGATGAGAAATTCAATTGGAAATGAAGTCTTGAGAGCCGACGACTGTGAAATGAGATGAGAATGGAGCAGCGCCGGAACGCAAGGGCGGGAGGAGACGGGAGATCCCTGAGGGAACCCGCCGACCAGCTGCATCGTCCGGCACGATTCCCAGTTACGAAAACCCAGGAGTAACACGGCTGAGGATTGAACTAGGTCCATCTTGGTGTGAGGCGAACAGTCTCACAGCTCAGCCATATAAAGAGAGAAAGGAAAAGATACAAATAAAGAATGGGAAAGAGATAGAAAGAAAGTGAGAAACGAAGATGAAATATGAGTAAAGAAAGACAGACAGACGGACTGGAGTCGCGGAACTATAACTCACCTTCCTACTAGCAACACGCACTGAACTAGGGTTGTGAATAAAGCTTGGCTCGCCTGTACGCCAACCTCACCCAACAAATAGCTCTTACAGAACCCACGGCTGTTTATATACAAGCAGAATTGTGTGTGTTACTATTTCAGTGCTTGATTGGAAGCTCAGTTTACAACCATGCTGATTCACTCGTAATTTTCAATGCCAAATTTCCGAAGCAAATATTGAACAAACTATATGAGTATGAGGGGATTCACTAAACTTCAGAAATTTCAGTCTGGTACAGATTTTTATTGAATAACTTTTAAAGTGTCTATTTTCGTAATTTCCAAAATATTTTATTTTTTGGTGAATTATCCCGATTAGTTTTCAAATCATTCTTATTTGGTATTTAGTGTGTCCCCTATAAAGGGGCAAGCCTTTGGTGAAGAGTAATTAGACTTTCAGGAATTGTGGAAGGACTCGGCCCATACAAACGTGCACGAGTACATCCGTGACTTACCCGGGATTCGAACCCGGAACCCCTTGTACCATAATCTCGTGTGTAGCCAAGCCGACTACTCTTCAGGGCTCGGCAAAGCTCTGGACACATCCAAAACTATCGCGTCTACATGCGGTGATATTCCATTAAACTTTTGCTATGGAACGCATGAAACAATGTACCTGTGGGAAATATCGGAGCGGGAAGCTACCAGCAACAGCCAATTAGAACTAGTTCCAGTTTCCGCACGAACCGCGCAGAAAAGCTGAATTCACGGCGAAATTTCTGCTCGCAGAAAGAGGACACTTCGCCGACATTTCCCAGAGGTCTACTGTTCCACGTGTTTTATGCCATTAATTTGATGGGTTATGCATCAACAGTCTACGACGGCTAAATGTATAAATTTCTAATGAAATATGAACATTCTAATACTGGTTTTACTCAACCCATTGTTGTTAAAAAATAAACCAATATATATCACGAAAGCATAAAATATTTTTGGAAACATAAAACAAAATTATACATTTTGACCTTTTCATTCCCACATTTATTAATTTTTTTCTGTTGTTTCAGATAAAAAAAAAATTTGTCGCGTGCTGTACTTGATTGGTTGAGAACTTGTCCGTTTATTACAAACCAATGAGCCGCAGGCGCTGTAATCTTTGTCAGTGACATGAACCAGTCTTAACGTAGAGCCGTAGCGTAGTTGACGTATCACTTACACTCAAGAGAAATCATTGGGCACTGAGCTTCGTAGAGTACAGCACCATTCAAACATTATTTTCCTGTGCAACACGTAGACAGCTGGCTCTACGTTAAGACTGATTCATATCACTGACAACTGATTACAACGCGTACAGCTCATTGGTTTGTAATAAACGAACTTTCCTGACTACAAAAATATTTCTATTACATCCCCGCAAAAGGACAGGTGTGATTGAACAAAATATTACACAAATAAATACATTTTATTGGGATCAAATCAACTCAGTGCCTTAGTGACTGAAGACCAGCCAATAATGAACGTTGTGTAGCACAGTAGGCGTGTCCATTGTCATGTTGGCCTGCACCAGAACTGTAGTGTGTGGGAACACAGAGACCAATAGAACCGGTATTCCTGCAGTGGTGAATAAATTAACTCAAGTCTATCTTGTCTGCTCCAAATATTTGAGACAAGCTAAAGTAAGTAACCTATATCAAGCAACCACTTTAAGTACACAAGTTATGCTGGTATCGGTTTCTCTATTTACCGCCATCCCATTGGCCCAAACCACACGGGATACCCGTACTGCACTGAGCCACCTTTGTTATTGGCTGGCTGTCTGCCACTGGAACCCGTGTTTATCCGTGCTTCAGTCGAATGTACTTTTATACTCAAGTTTCACGCCTACACATGACGCATAGATATGATGGAAAATTACGAAAATTGTTTAAAAAAACATATCTTCTATGACAATCTAAACAGTTTATTTTTCATGATTGGATGAAGAAGGCTTCGACTCGGCTAAGTTGTTTGCAGACCAATCACGAACGTTCTGCTTTATAGTATCAAAATCTTCATTGGGCCAGTGAAACGGGGTAGTAGCTTCATAAATGCGTGACATCCAATAAGGAAAGAAAACTGCCGGACATGTGTAGAGTATGTTGAATCCTAGAAATCAGTCAACTTTTCCCGCGATAAACCATCATCCCTAATGATCATCATCTACGTTGCAGTGTTTTTGAAATAGTCGTTTTTCCACGGAATTATTAAACGCACGTCCAATGACCTGATCTACGAAAAGAACTCACCCTTCAGACGAGGGCTCACTAGTGCTTTCAAGACGTCGCGGACATTATAAACACCCTTCTGAAAGTTCTCCGAAATGTCGTATGTCAAAATATACACGTCAGATACATACCAAAACTATCCAAGGGCCTTGCACAGGACTTTCCTCGAATAAAAAAATAGGATCACCAAAGTTCCACAGATACACATAGCACAGCGAGAACACTGCGCGTCAGCTGGAAGCCTCATGCTTAGAGGCGATGGCGCACTTTATGCACTTAAGTTTAATAAAAACCGTGACGTTAATTTGGGTAATTAGACAAAAATTCAGTATTATTTTCACCTCATGTGTAACGAAGAGATGTAGTGCTCTCGGAAAATTATAATTAAAACTACGAAAACAATAAAACTGTATGCGTGTGACTGTTGCGTTCAGGTGATCAGGTGTTCGGATATGTCCAGATATTCCTCACTCAAGCTACACTAGCGCACAGAATATATAAGCCAAGAGAATCTGAATGTCGTGGCGATTACTGTGGTGTTTGTTGTTCAGTAGTAGGGGCATGCCGATTCTTAAACAAAAGGGATGCCGCCTTTTTCATACCAAAGGGTTAAATTGATTTAATGGGTTAATTAAATTGCTTGAAAGAATTAATTAAATCGATTAAAAAGGATAATTAAATTGATTGGAGGGGTTAATTTTTGAAAGGGTTGATCCTAAATCCGACCTTAATCCGATCAAAAAACTTGATCCAATTAAATTCCTATTTTAAAAAATTTTAATCCTATCAAAAATTTTTGTTTGGTACAAGAGTGTACTAATGGCCAAATTTATTTGTCTCTTTCTTTCTTTTTGTCGGTTGGGGAGCAACTCTGGTAGATGATGACCCTCTGAGCTCTGGCACTCGATGAGGTGTGAAGTGTTGGAGACAAGGTATATATGAGGAGAATTTTCTGCAAGAGTGGCATAAGTGTTTATTTTTTTAGTTGGTAGTGACATTGCTCATAGACAGTGTTGGGAGATAGGTGACTTTGAAAGATACTAATATTCAGAATGAATGACAGTGCTGATGTAATACACGAAATATATTGCAAACGAGTTCTGCATATGAATAACCTGGTGTCGACAAGTGCTAAACTATCACATTTACATGAGTCTCAAGTGTAAAATTAGTTAACGAATCAAAAATGTCGCTATTAATTATATGGCAGTCTTCCTAATCACAATAGAAAGATATTTGAAAACACGTAAACGATGTGACACTACATAATGCCTCTCGCACATACCTTATATAATTTTTATAACACGTCCATTTGGTCGGGAGATGGCTGAAGTAATGACTGCAGTGTATGACGTGCACCAACTTATAAGCAGTTAGATACGTGGAGTGTGGCCAGCATCTCTGACAGGTGACTAAGGATATAGCTACTTGGAAAGATATGTGAATACGATTTATATGACAAATGGATAAATTTATGTTAATTACACACATACTAATATATAAATTACACTAGTTGAATTAAAAAACACATAACTAGAATCGCAGTTAACGGTCAGTGATTATAATTCATATCCATTCGTTCGAGAGGTCACTGCAGCACTGACTTGGATATAGAACTTATGTCAACATATAAGCTGTGTTGAGAGCAAACATTACCGGCATTGGCCTATGTCTGATTATAGACTGAGGTGAAAAATTCGGAAATGGAGGAAAATACAAAACGAATTTTTCCAAATAAATTATACGGCTAAGAAACACAAGTACATGACAATCACTAAATGAATTACAGAACCAAGCTATCCTGTTTTAAAAAATAAATTAAATGGCACCAGGAGCTTCCCCAAAACACATCCATCTGCCTGGGAGGCTGGTTGATGAATGGCTAGGGGAATGATGTGCGCCAGCTTATAAGCTGTTATATATGTGAATCATGGCCGAAAGGCAACTGAGTTGAAATTTACAGCGAAAACTCTGAATAAACTATGTCCTACAACAGACAATGAAACAATAATTAAACAAAAGAAAAACTTACTCTGATTTTTAACTAAAGTTTCATTATTGTAAGAAGAAGAATTCACTTTTAACAAAAAATTTCCATCGAAGTGTAAGGAGACTCGGATGGCGTAATCCCGCAACATTTTATAGGAATGTACTATAAATTATTTTTAATTTGCAAAAGTTGGTTGAAGAAAAATTATTTAAAATAACGGATGTACTGCAAATTTTTCCATTTAGACTGTGAAATTCACTGCACCAGTTAGCGAATCGATAGTGAAAAATGCTACCAAGTTTCGTCCACACAACTCAGAAACAGGGTTTACATGATAAATGTACTACATAGGTTTAATACATGAAAATAATTTTTTCCTGATAAAATTTTTAAAAAGGTATAAAAAAAATTTTATATTAAAATGTGTATATAATATTCCTTAACGAGAATCTAGGTTGGCACTCAGGCATATTATATGCCTACACTCTCCGAAACTCGCTGACTGACACCGCAAATCAGCGACCTTGCTACCCCTTGGTCATGGGTGCTCACCACGCCTGGTGAATTCTAGAGAGCGATGTAGCCTATACGTGTATTGTGGACAAGTGTTTGTGTCAAACTAAGATGACACTGGATAAGTAAAACTGAGCACATCGATCCTGCTTGCAGCCGCCCTTCCATCTCCCCTCAAATGCAGAACGTGTCTTTATGCGAAAAGAGAGTTCTCTTCCAAGGCCACGCAGCCATGACCTCTTCTCCCTGCACTAGCCCAGAGCATGTTTTCTGCTGGTTGGAGAACGGTCCTTTCCAAGGCCATGCACCCCACTATCGATCCAATGCCGTGCTTCGCAAAACCTACCTATGGCCCCGTCAAGGCGAGAACACATTTTCGGAGGACTGCCCTGTCCACAGAGGGTGCTAGACAACCCCCACCATCGATCCAAAGTCACGCAGTCCCACCCTCCTCCCTTCACTGCCAGCCCAATCCATGTCTTTTGTCCAACAACTTCGGGGACTCTACACCGGCCGAACACCCCTCAAGACACCAAGTTGGACTCTTTCAAACTAATTATTTGTTTGCAAAACTACACTATACCCATGAATTCTGGACCCTCCCGAAAATCTGCCCTGTCCAGTTCTGTGAGAGGTGTGCTTATTCCCTCCACCCACCTCTTCCCTTACTTACCATACCTGGAGCTGGTCAGCAGCCTTCAAACTTTTGTGGCAGAGGATATTGGAAGAATTCTCGAATTCGGGTCTCAAGTGTGTGAATGTTTAATGCAAACAAATATATTTTAACAACTCCCACTATTTAATTATTGCACATAATTTGTGAGAAAATGTACAAATACAATTAATCACGATCTAGGCTAAAGACTCGAATAAATAATCCATATAAATTTGTCACAGAATGAATAAATGTGTGAACGCTAACCAAACGACTTAAATGAAACAGTCCACACACTTCGTCGAAGAAAAACAATGAAATCAATGCTAAGTTACTTAACACAAACACAGTTTATCGATCCGAAATAATTTCATAAAACTCAGTCGAAAACATATTGCAGAAAAAGTTAAAAAAAAAATTCTTATAGCAAACACATGTAGTTCATCATCGGAAATCCATATATACGAATCCTATCCTAATAATGCTCTGATAATTAAAATGATAATAGATGCACACAAACTTCAAAATAACGGAAAAGATTTCTACCATATCACAATAAAATCTTAGTGAATCCTGTAGTTAACACTCATAGAGAAACAGAATTCAAACGTTAATCAACGATTATTAAAAAAATAAATAAATTTATTAACATGCGTAAAAATATTCTATCTACTATCGTTTTTTATGTTACAAAGGTTAAATACATGGAAAATAGAAATATTTCGAAAAGTACTGCTACGAAGACGGTGAGCGAGGTGTGAACCCTGACCAGGTAGATGTAAATAGAACCTAGCAAGCATTGCAGGTTGACGTCGCAGCTAGGTGAAGTACGGTGTCGTTGCGAATGCGTAAACAGTATGGAGGACCACTATCGGCTGGCATGACTTTGTTCGTCTTTTCTATCCTGCAACAGAGCGCTAGCCGATGAGGGACGACCTCGCTCCTTTGTCAAGGGAATGCAACACACTGGCGAACTGCCTTCAAGCAACCAGCCTTTCTCAATCGGGACAAGAACTGATAGCAATGCATTAGTTTTATACATGTCCCAGCTGTAGGAATCCTACAGGCTACATGTAAGGTGTTACACACATTTACTTTCTGAATAAACACTAAATTAACTGATTTACACAATAAAGGCAGATATAGAGTAAATGCCATTTCTATATGTTTTAATTACCTTGTGAAAATTGTAAGTGTTTGTTAATACCCATTACCTGCATTTTACACGTGTATTTAAAACTCATATACTATAATTAAATTATTTATTTCATCTTGTTTTCTGTTATCACACAAAATCGTTTACTAGTTGCAAATATTCATAGTATTTACTGTATTAAATATTAACAATTTCGCTATTTTTAGGTGATATTCACACAAACTGGCTTCATTTCGAGACAGTATTGTTCGCTTTTATGGAAAGCACTAAGACAAAGTGATTCGTCAATTGTTGTGCACAAACACACACTCGTTAAGCTGACTGAAGGAAAAATTACGTATTCAGATCACATCCAAATATTTGTGCTCACTTCAAACATATCAATTAACCAAGTAATTTTGGTTTTGTTATGTTAATATGCATTTTTCAAAATATATGTGTAAAAAAAGGTCACACCCAAGAATAAATACATGTTCTTCACACAAACAATGTGTAAAGTTATGATCCTTGATTGATTAAGTAAAATGTTATATTTTATTTTTGCAAAAACATTAACTTGCCCTTTCTTTAAGATGTAAATTTATAAAATTCCAAATCTGCAGTTTGGAGATAAATGAAACACACATTCACTTTGAAATAAACTTTCAATATATCCTATTTTTCCAACAAATATAATATTTATTTACATATACAAAAATTATATTATTCTTTAAAAATATGTCTTTATATGTAGAAAAAACACTCAATATCCTTTTCTGGGAACGAGGTTGGTAACATTTGGTTGATGTTGCAGCAAGACAAGCTTATTACTCTAAAATCTGTGAGTTGTTATTCACAGCGGATTCTAGATGAGGTGTTGGTTCGCAGGCTGTTGGAATTTCAGATTAATTATTTTAGACGCTATCTGTCATTTGATTGTTTCAGTCTTGATAACACTGGCAGTTTAATTGACTTGTAGATGGTATTATTTTATTTAACTACCTCATTGGCTGTATTTTATATAGCAGAGATGAATTTATTATGGTATTGAGTGTAGCGTTGTGGGAAAAAAAATGTAGACATGAATGCTATAGTATCACACAGCAATACACCAGCCAACAGAATGAAGCGCTGAAATACAAGGAGTGTAAAGTAAATGGAGGAAATTTTACATACACATCATACTGACATGAGGCAAGGCTCGCAGTTCAGAGACTCTACACACATTCTGGCTTTCATGGAACAGGATATTTATGGGTTTCCTATTGTATTAAAACATTGTAGCAAATTTTTTATCTGTACATCGGAGAGAGTGAAGAGATTTTGGCAGTTCTTGAAACCGGGGGTCTTGAGAGCTGAATAGGGTGAAACGAGGTAAGTAATTAAGCTGCATCGGATTACAAGCCTTCTTATCGCTACTAAACTTGGATTACTTAGTATATTTACCACCAGTGGTGAACGGCCAGTATTGAGAGATATGGACATCCATTTTTATATCAGTTGTAAAGTTCACCCGTTTCCACAAGCACTAAATTCTTCAAGTCTGGTTATTAAATATGGCACTATGTTACTGTCATAAAGTTCACCAGCATTGAATGATTGCAGGATAGGGAGGAAGTTACTTTGAAAACAGAATGATTCCATAATGTCTTCCTCTGCTGTAAGGGACTTCAATTACTTACACATTACTGTTATACTAATTCTAATAAGTTGGGGTGATGTTTTAGTTAAATCTATCTAAGGAATTCTACACAATGTGAAAAAACTAGAAAAGTCTGCATCACTGTTAAGTCTATCATTAACTACTTGCACATCAGTTAGCCTGCCATCGAATGCACCATTACCAAGGGGTCGGCAGTCAGTGGGCTTTGGAGAGATTAGGCATATCATATGTTTGAGTGATAGCCAGGATTCTCGTTTTAATATTTAAAAATTTTTATAACTGTTTTTTAATTTATCGGAGAAAAATAATTTTTGTGTGTTAAACCTATAAGTGCATTCATCATGCAAAGCCCATTTCTGAGTTCTGTAGACGAAACTTGGTAGCATTTTCGACTATTGTTTCGCTAATTACTACCACGAATTTCACAGACTAATGGAAAAATTTGCAGTAGGTCTGTTATTCTTAATAATTTTTCTTCAACCAACTTTTGCAAATTAAAAATAATTTATAGTACATTCCTATAAAGTGTTGCGGGATTACGCCATCCGAGTCTCCTTACACTTCGATGGAAATTTTGAGTTGAAAGTGAATTCTTCTTCTTACAATAGTGAAACTTTCATTACAAAACAGGGAAAGTAATTTTTTTAAATTATCGTTTCATTATCTGTTGTGGGATGTAGTGTATTCAGAGTTTTCGTCGTAAATTTCAACTCAGTTGCCTATCAGCCACACTCCACATATATAACAGCTTATAAGCTGGTGCACGTCATACCCTCCAGTCATTCATTCACCAGCCTCCCAGGCGGATGGATGTATTTTGTGAAATCTCCTGATGCCATTTAATTTATTTTTTAAAACAGGATAGCTGGGTTCTGTAATTCGTTTAGCGATTGTCATGTACTTGTGTTAGTTAGCCATATAATTTATTTGGAAAAATTCGTTTTGTATTTTCCTTCATTTCCGAATTCTTCACCTCAGTCTATAATCAAACATAGGCCGACACCAGTAATGTTTTCTCTCAACCCAGCTTATATGTTGACATAAGTGCTATATCCAAGTTAGTTCTGCAGCGACCTCCCGAGCGAATGGACGTATATTATAATAACAGACCGTTAACCACAATTTTTGTTAGATGTTTTTTAATTCAACTAGTTAAATTTATATATTAGTACATGCACCTTAAACATAAATTTATCCATTTGTCACATAAATCGTATTCATATCTCTTTCCAAGTAGCTATATCCTTAGTCACCTGTCAGAGACGCTGGCCGCACTCTACATATCTAACTGCTTATAAGTTGGTGCACATCATACACTGCAGTCATTGCTTCAGCCATCTCCTGACCAAATGGACATGTTATAAAAATTATGTAAGGTACGTGCGAGAGGCATTATGTAGTGTCACATTGTTTACATGTTTTCAGATACCTTGCTATTGTGATTAGGAAGACTGCCATATAATTTAAAGCAGCATTTTTTATTCATTAATTAATTTCATACTGGAGACTCACGTAATTGTGATAGTTTAGCACATGTCGACAACAGGTTATTCATATGCAGAACTCATTTGCAATATATTTTGTGTATTGCATCAGCACTGTTATTAATTTGGAATAATATCATGTTTTAAAGTATCTTATCCCCCAACACAGTTTATGAGCAATATCACTACCAACCCAAAAAATTAACACTTATGCCACTCTTGCACAAAACTCACCACATATGCACCCTGCCCCCAACATGTCACACCTCTTCGAGTGCCAGAGCTTCGAGGGTAAACGTCCACCAGAGCGGCTCCCCAACCCACAAAAAGAAAGAAATAAACTAATAAATTTGGCACTTAGTACACTCTTGCACCAAACAGAAAAAATATCAGATTAAAAAAATTAATCTGATTAAAATTGGATTAACACTCTTGATCTGATTAAGATTGGATTAACCCTTTAAATTTAATTAATAATTTTAGTCAATTTAATTAACCCTTTCAACCAATATAATTAACCATTTCAATCAATTTAACCCTTTGATGTCAAAAAGGCTGCATCTTTTTGTTTCAGAATCGGCACGCCCCTACTACTGGGGCTGGCGTTTTTGGACGGAGCTGTTGTATTACTATAGTGGTGCCACTGTAACTTGCGAGCTCTGCCAATATCGGGCTACTTCTACCTGGGAGAGGAAACGATTGTACGGTGGCGGCACGGCAGGTTGGAAGTAGTGCCTACTGCCCCCCTGCCAGCTACCTGTGCTTGGTGCTTTGCAAGTCGTTCTGCCTCTCTATTTCACTCGTGTAGGCAAAGCCAGGCCCGTTATTAGGCCAGTGCAACCATAATGCTGGAATCACAATAGCACCACTGCCTCATTGAGAATAAAATAATTTACCTGCCAATCAGCAACCTGTGATGGCAAGGCGACAAAAATCGCGTGCGCGATCAGATTTACGAATAGAAAATATTTCTAATCTATTCATGTTGAGGGCGCGGCAGGTCTGTAAATCCGTCTAACTCGCCAACTTCTTGGTGTCAAAGTTCTTCCCGCGCATTTATCATCTGTATTAATAAGTAAAGCAACGTACTTTTATGCAGCGGTGTGATTATAACCACATTTCCACGTTCAGGGTATCAGCGAGCGTGAAAAGAAAATAACGGAGAAATTAATGGCTGTCGTACAAAAGCTCAGCATGTAGTGGCAAGGCACAATTTATAAATAATGTTTAAAAATTTAGGTTGCGAAACGGTTAAACTAGTATTCACATTAACGCGAATATTCTTTGCCGTATCGCGCCATACGCATCGCATATGTCTCGCTATTGTGATTCGAGCATAACACTTTCACACATGATAAAATTCTTTAAATGTCGTTCACGGTATAATTTGCACTTTTGAAATCAACCTTTGGAAAAGGTCAGTGATCCTACCTGCATACATTTTTAAGGACACGCTGACTGCCATGAGCCCAGTAAAGTTGGTAACATCGGATGATATGTAATTTTGTGTTTCAACGTAGAATTGAAGCTGTTAGGTAAAAATTTTTGGGTGTGAAATTATTTGTTATGCTTTCTGTTTTATTAATGTACAGAAGAGTACGAATTAATAAAATTTTCGTACGTATAATTTTTTTATAATTTTACACTTTTACTTGGCAGTCGTATGAATAAAGTTATCAGGCTCATTGCATTGTTAATTCTGCATATGATGGAAGAATACACAGTATGTATGCAAAGAGATCTTAAGTAGGGCTTACAGAAATGATCAGTTTACCATGAACAGCCTGTAGCGACGTTTCTGCTTCACACAGGCTAGCTGTGGATCGTGTGCATGCACCAGTAGAGAGGACAATAATGTATTTCCTGTTGCAGTTATTTCTTCGATATTTCTTTACTCCACTTGTCCACGCTGAACTGCTCCAGCCTACAAGGGCTGCCTTCCGTCACTGCTGAAATCACTGATGGTTTATCAGTGTTCGCCAGCAATAAGGGAACAATAGTCATTAAGCAGCAGATATTTCTCTTCGTCAGTAAATCGATTGTTTCCGAGTATCTGACAGTAGTATTCCCGTGTGCAGGAAAATATAAATAAGTGTGGCGGACACACTAACCTCACTAATTTTCACACAGCATTTGGACAAAAACAGTAAAAATCTTACTCACCCTCTACTGCTTCTTGGACATCTTCTGACTGCGCCACAGTGTTATAAGTGATTGCTTCAGCACCTGTACTTTCCGTGAATATGACTTGAACTCGGACATGATTTGAACTTGCAGCCAAACATAGGGTTTACCTGACAACACTGACGTTTTGAACGCCAGTAAAATCCGCGATCTCAGAAATGGTTGTAGCCTCGCACAGGGTACCTCTCAGACGCGACCATCAGTGGCCATGAGTGCCTTCAGGAATATCGGAACAATAGCTGCCGTTGCTGAGACTACTGACCAGTGAGATCAGTGAGTAATGGAAGACCACCCTGGAGAATTTTTCCCAGTTTGTGGCTGAGAAGCGGGAGAGCAATAGAAGCGAAACTGCCACGCACATCAAGTGTGCCATCGCCCCTAAGAGCAAGCTCCGAACTGACGTGTGGTGTTATATTCGCACTGTGTGTACTCTTGGGACTTTCAGCGGTGACCCTATTATCTTATTGGTGGAAAGTGTGTAAGAAGTTCAGCTCAGATCCCTTGAGCAGTTTTGTATATATCGGAAGCGTATATTTTGAGATGCAGCGCTTTGATGAAGCTGTTTCTAGCCTTTCTGAAGTGTCGTGATATATAATTAGTTACGCGCTCAACAGTCCACATCTGAAGTGCGAGTTTCTTTCCGCAGATGAACAAATTGGACACAACTTTAATACTTTCGTTGGGAAACGTGTATTTCAAACACTCTGCAGCTGAGCTTCAAGTGCCAAGTACGCTGGAACAGAGAGTGTTGCCGGACATCCTCAAGCGCGCTAAAAACATAAGCGAATTTTGTGGACAATGCATATTAAATCATCATGCAGAGTCTGACGTTTTACAACACTTAACTATGAACCCCGAAATTAAGTAATAATTATTTTAATTACCTGCAAATGCCTTTTTAAGGTCAGTGAAATCCTGATATTCCAAAAATTGTTCTAGGTTACTTCATCAGCTATTCTCAAGACAACGCCATGCGCGAACTTCAAATTCAAATTTGAAAGTGAGCCACCAACAAAGAAGGCGAAAATCAACTATATTTATTAGTGTCGTCGACAATATCTTCGGTCGCTGCAAATAATTTATTTGTTCAAAATATGTCGCATGTAACAAAAATATAAATTTGTGTAGTTTTGCACAAATAAATTTGTTTAAATAATAAATTACTCGGCTCTGTGAAGAAATTCTATTCATTTGGAGAAACTGGGGCATGGTTGTATGAAGAAGATATCGTTTATGTGAAACAAACACCACACAAACAAACTGAAACGATTATTTTTCCCATTGTACGACGTAGCAGTTTCTTTCTACCACACTGCGTATTTGGAAGACATATTTGTTTTCATAGTGTGCTTAGTTCTTAGTAGTCTTTGGCAATCGCATTAATTGTATTGGTGTTAGGAGGATTTAATAAGTGAAACATTAATAATCAAATGTTTCCCGTATGACATAGCTAGGGCCACCTGTTTTTATCTCAAATATTTACACAGACGCTGTACTTCAATCTCCTATGTGCAAACTTGCAGCTTTCCTTTACCTATCGGTCGCCTGTCTTCGTGTAAAGAGAGTCTGTTGCATGAGTGAGCCAATCACAATTCAGTTTCTCAGATACTGACCGCCTGTGATCCGTGGGCAGACAGATAAGACTCGTAGTAATTCAAATGATTAAATCACCAAAGTGGTTCTGAACTAAAGTGTTTTGGAGCACAACTTGTCCTGAAATCTTTTTGCGAAGAGCAAGTGCTCCTAGGCAAGTGGAAAGTGTTAAATACTCTGTGACTAGGACATAGTCTTCAAAGTGACAAGAGTATATAAGCACGCAATGGCGAGATTGTGAGGCGGTTAATTTGATGTGGGTCTAACCATTCTCTGATTGGCTGTGAGAAAATCTGTGAACTGGCCTAGTGTCTAATGCCCAGTTGCACCAACATCTTCCCCGATTCGAGATCGAATGACGTTAGTTCCGAACCAGGATCCAGTTAGATCTTGGTTCCAATGTAAAAGTGTTGCACCACCGAGGACGTTGAATGATTCTGGATCTCCGATTCGTCGATCTTGGTTCCAAAGTGAGAGATCGAGATTAAGTACGAGACAAATATTGCTATTGGTTCGTACTACATGACGCGATGGGAGTAGGCGTATTTTTCACTATAGATAGAACTATATGTGCGATGTTTTATCTGCTTTAAGTGAATTATTGTTGTACAAATTTGACTGAATAATATTCAAGTGTGTATAATGTTGTTTTAATTTCACAAGAAAACAATCGAACGTAGTTCTATAAGTTGGCGTATTTTCAAACTACATTTGTCGATGATGGCTGCTGATCATTGATTGATATTTCGAACCGCCAATTTCGGCGGATCGAAATGAACTTCATCTCAATCTCCAGTCCAGCTCTGAACTCGAATCTTGCAAAGTGTTCTGTGTCGATCTTAGATACGATATCGGATCGACCGGGCATAAGTGGCATCTGCGTCCTGCGAAAGGTTTCCTACTGGTAAGTCTACCACGTGGGGCGTAAGTTAGCAAATGCTGATTGGCGAACGCCTTAGCGACAGTGTTCTGGCCATTGACGCCATACTGCTGTCATTAGTGGTAAAGGCTGTTCACGACAAAGCGAGCACTTTTGAAATCAACCTTAGCAAACAGTCACAGTCAATTTGGTACGTACAGCATCAGCAGTGTCAACATGGTTTCCCGCTCTCTAGTGGCGAGCATTAAGGATAGCCCTCCCCTAAACTTCCTACCCTGCTTTCCCTATCTCAAAGCTGCGTCAAAATTATTTTCTCATTTGAACTTTACTATTCACTGTTCATGGTCAGCTGAGCACTTTTAAAAGCCCTGCCTGAAATGTGCTTTGCTGCTCGTTTTGTATCCTTTCGGCACATATAACATTCACATTTTCGTGGAATTGATCATTTTATTCATGCGCCGATAATGTTAAACAATTAAATTTTTGTTTGGGTACCCAAATGTGTTACATTATTCCCATTCCCATTTCGTGTATAGATCAGAATTAAAATTAAAAAAAAACTTGATTTGCTGCAAATTTAAACGTTACACACGAATACAGAAATAAGGGCCATATGCAGACAAGTATCTAGTTGCCACTGGCACTAGAGCGGAAGTTAAAACGGCACTAGATTACTAGTTTTGTGTATGCTCAGTTACTTGTTGTAGTGGCCTATACTTTGTTAGTGGAGAAATATAGTCACCGAACTACCTCCCTAAATTACCATCTAGTGAAGATTGTCTACAAAATGGAGGTAACAAAACTCGTATTTGACTAATATTTAAAGTTTTTAACGTCTACGGGTCTGTATATTCACACATTCCTGTTAAGAGAAAGTATTTATGGAAGCGGAAAACTGCATATACGAATATACTGTAATTTTTCATACAGATTTGTTTCACAAAAATAAAGTGTAGATCATATACAACTGTAATAAATGCGTTGTAGTGGTTAGATAGCGCTAAGCTTAATTAATTTGGTTTATTACTCTAGATTTTTAATTGTTTTCGTATATAAGTATACGAATTATTTGATAAAAATAGGAATATCTACAGATTGTCTTTATTAAAAAGAAATTAAGTAGGTTTCTATAATATTAAGCATATTATACAAGAATATTAACGATTTCGGAAAGCATATTTAGAAAATCGTACAATAAAATAACTTATGTTTGGTGTTGGAGGTGTATGTGTGACGTATTGCTAATGATTAATTAATGCCTTACCTCATAAATCCTCTTTAAAAAATCCCATAATTGCATTATTTCATAAACTTCCATTAATAAAATCTTAGAAATGCAATTGCGCATATATTTATTAGTTGACTGGCAGTATTTACAATTCTACATGCGTTTCCTGTTTATCGCAGCATATAAATTACATTGTTAAACAGTATAAGAATAATATGCGTATTTCGAAAATCAAACCGCTCCATCTTATTTCTTACGGGAAGAAGCAGACGTCATAGTTTTCGTGACTTCCTATTGGCTGAGATCTACTGACGTCATTAATCTCGTGCAAGCTCGTGTATCCTCGTATTTAGTGAGCATCCATACTAAACTTCATGAATGCGCACTAGTCCTAAAACTAAAAATGTCTGAGCGTACGGAATCTAGTGACAATTGGAATCTCCACTACAGGAAGTGGTACTGGTGATTCATTTCTAGGCGAGTCTGTGCTTATGGACCCAAGACTTGCAACTATGTTCTTTAATTCGCTGCTTATTCTACGGTGAACTGCGTATTTATAGAGACCATGGAAAAGGTTTTGAGCTAACATATCTTCAATAACACTTTAACTGGTTCATTCATGATTGGATGAACAAAGTTTTGACTCGGCTAATTAATTTGCAGGCCAATCACGAATGTTCTGCCCTATAGTATCAGAATCCTGATCGGCACAGAGAACTGAGGTAGTAGATTACACGCATACATGCCCGCCAATAAAGAAAGAAAACTGTCGGACTGAGCGCCGGCAACTTCAGATCTGCACACTCGCTTTCGCTATGCTTGAGCGACGTGACCTAGAAGGTCAGCTGGCAGACCCTGGGGTCATGCCCCCTCGGGGGCACACTCACAGCTGCCACACATCACGTCTCCCGTATATCGACCTAGTTACCATCCAGTTCGATACCAATCATCGCGTGCGAGGTTGCCATAGAGTAGCTGGTGGCGGGACCTCACAGCCACGTCACACACTGCTAGTCCATGCACAGTATATTTACAATTTTTGAATAAAACCTTTAAAAAATAACCTCATATATGGCATTTTTGCTTGTTTCCAAAATATATCACGTATCTGAAGCGTTTTGTACTTGTGTTATCATAAAAGTACCTTATTTTTGTTTAAATTAAACTTTTACTTATATTCTATATATATATACATATATATATTAATCATAACATCTCATTTATAAATACTATGAATAAATACAGAGAGGGAACAGGTGTGTTGGTAATGCCTAGAAAGAAATAGTTCTTATGCAACATTTAATTAGAGTGAGTGCGCACGAATGTAGTGCGTTATCATTTGGGTTTAAATTTTTAGACTTGATTAAAATTTGTTTGCGTGAGGTGGGGGAATATCCTGAAAGAAGAACTTTAGCAGGGTTTCAGAAAAGTTGGAAGTAACCGTAAATGGCCTATAATAGGTTGCTCACTTTTGAAATAAACCTTTGAAAAATGTCATTGCCCCTAGTAATAGGATTTAGATGAGTCTGGGACAATGACATCTGGCGTAGGAGCAAGGCGGCGACCGGCTGTCATCTTGAATTTTCCTTTTTTCCCCTTTTCCCTAAAAATTTCCCTTGTTCCCCTAAAAATGGCCTTTTTTTCTTTCTAAAAATTTCCTCCTTTCCCCTAAAAAAAACTACCGAGCCCTCAGCTGTAAAAATTAGCTTTTTTTTTTTTTTCTCTAAAAACGAGCCATTGGGAGCTTTTCAGGGGTTTGTCGGGACTCAGGACTCAGACCCTATATCCATGACCTTACGTAACATTGAAAACAAAAGCTAGCGAATTTTTTTAAATATATTCATTAAATTCAGCAAGCATATTATGTTACTGACTACTCCGACATATTGGATACAGGTTAACTTGAATGAGCTTGAACCTAAAAAATAAAAAATAAATAAAAAAATTTTAATTTTAGGAATTATTTAGAAATGGTTAAACAATTACTATTTTTTTTTAATTATTGAAAAAATTTCAGTAAATTAAAAAAAAATTTATTTAACAGAAACATAAATTTGCAGAGGACTTCCCTCTCCACCACCTATACTTATTCTGCAATCTTTTTTTATTCGTCTGTCATTTGTTTATACATTTGGAAGCCACCATATTTGTTTTTTCATTTTTTATTTTATTATATATTCCTGGGGGCTGCCATCTTGGATTTTTTCATTTCTCATTTATTTATACATTGCTGGAGTTTGTCTGTTACCTTCGTTCGACTGCCATATTGGATTTCATATGTTTTAATAATCTAAAGCTGGGTTTACAATTGACTTAACAGAATAAGTTTACCCTTTGATTAAGATATGATTCAATGTAATCAAAGGTATTAGTTTATGACTACCATGTGCAGGTCTTCACGAGTCGTGCACGTTCTTGGCGAGACTTAAAATATTGATATATTTTATATCTTGAGTAGGCCTACAAGTCAAGATGAAGTAGCCAATCAGAGCCCAGGGACATTTGTTTTTGGTGGGAAACTGTATTTACATCATGTAGGCTATTTAGGTTATGTCACATTGTGAAATCGTATGAAAATAACTATTTTTTATGGAGAGACAGTATCCTATTAATTTATGTAACTGTTCATGGTCATGTTTTCTTTCTTGGAAGAGGTTATTGAATCGTTTTAATTAATCTCTTCAGATTTATTGACGTAAATGCATAATGTTGGCACCGGTTTCCCCTTCTAAGTAAGTTATAAGATATCCCGAGTTTTTCAAAACTATTGCACAAGCAGTAAAAACAAATAATTAAGTATGTTTAAATAATCTCCACTCTTGTCCATATTTCCATGTTATGTCGGTTGTTTTCGTCTCCTACGATTCTGATTGGCTAGACTTACAGTTGCTAATTCAATCATAAACTGCAAATCTTATTATTGTTCATTTTCCTTGTGCTTATCGAGTTATTAAGTAATATTCTTAATTCTTCAGTCTTTAATCGTAAACCCACCTTAAGTAGCGCTGGTGTACATGAGTGCTGTTAAACACATTCAGCTAAATACATTTGTTAGCCATGTCTGAACAAGTTTAAAAACAGAACGTGTTTTTGTGGTTACACACCCAAAGGAGAAAAAAATCAATGGGAATTCTAACCTCAGCAAACTTGGAACTTAGGATTGATATTTAATTATAATAGCCACCATTTTTCTTCACTATTGATTTTATTAATTGTTATAAAACCTACACTTTTACTGTGATTGCATAATGGGTGAGTATTAGTCCATGAATCCTTAAACTTAAGTTTATTCAACAAGTGCAGGAATTCCCGCGAAATTCAGCAATATTTATTTCACTGCTTGTTTACTTCGAAGCAGCCAATAGGAGCGTAGCAGAGAAGAGAAGTCATTCGAAACGACTTGTGAAAACTGTTCACTTCGAACGAGAAACAACTGCGATTGGAACTCGTTCGAAGGGTATGTAACCTCTTCAATGGCTGAACTTGTTTTTAGTGAAGTAGTTCTGCATCCCGTCTAACAGCGGAAATTTCCTCAAAATGACGTAAAGGTGGTGACGTGAGGTCACGTGTAAAAAAGAGACATCCGAAAACCTCATTTTAATGCCCTACAGTTCCTTTTTCAGAGTAAATATAATGTGTTTATAGTGTATCATTACCATGTGTTATCATTCCCACTTCGTTTCGTTTGTTTTACAGTATATATTTGTTGTTTAATATGGAAGGGAGTTTTTAAGCATGTTATAGTAACTGTTGCAAGGGTAATGGTTTGTTTTGCAGAGTGCCATGTGACAAAGTAGTTCCACGTGGTGCGTTATACGGCAACCCCTGCAGGCACATCATGTTAAAACTGCAGTAGATGCCGAGGACTGCGAGAGGCAGGTCGCATGTACCGTTGGTTCTGCGCACGGGTGGCATTCACTTTTAGCACTGGGCATTTTCTCTGCAATAGACTCATAATACAACAAGAACATTTTTCCCGAGCCACCCTGGACACTGCCTCTCACCTTCCCCAGGTTTGCATCGTATAGGGAAGCTTTATATCGCACTAAAAGTCACCCATGGGCCTTCGCACAGTTTTTACTCATTACTACCGCTGCCGACGGGTTATCGTCCAGCTTTGCAATGTAAAGTATTTTCCCTGGAGGAAATGTAATCAATCGCCTAATAAACGCCACTACATTTGAACGAGTGTTCCATATTGAGGTAGCCACAAGGCATTTTAGGAACAGGCCCTTATAATTTCCCACTCAATGTCAAGTGTGTTTAAACTTTTCTATCAAGTATTATTGGAAGTGTTTACAGGACTGTGTAATGTAATATGGGTGTGTGGATAGCTATAATAATTCACAGCGTACATCACATACCATATTTAACCAACATTCAAAAGAGGAGTGATGCAACACAGAAGGATAGCTGCCCATGGTCGTCAGCCGTACAACCTTGACTGGCGGATGAGACTGCTCTACCACTTCAATGTCACTAGGTCTGGATAGTGTCTGGCGCTGCGGGTAATACAACCTAATATAAATCACCTCACCCAGACAAAATCACTCTTCAAAACTGTATTTATTACTCTGACCACTGGATAACTGTCTACCATCAAAGGTACCTGCACATTTTCGATCACTTGGAAGCCAATTTTGAAGTGCAACAGGTGGCAAGTGAGGCCAACCCACTCGCTGATCACCTGTCCTGCTCACTCGCAGAAGCAGTTGCGCAAGACGAGGAAGATTGGGAAGGCATACTCCCCCCCCCCCACCCAGCCATACACGAGACCAACATCAACAGCCTATACAATGTTCGAACCACACAGTTGTGCCAACTGCCCATATACAAGACACACTCAGGGAACAGGTAATAGCCGAGCAAAACAGATGTCCAATTGCCCGCGAGTGGACAAGAAAGTGTGCAGAATGGGTAATGGAAGGTGTATAGTTAATGACTGATTTGAATCACATGTAAATGTCAATAGTGTCACGTGGTGCACACATGAACAGCCAGCAGCACATGACATGTTAGTACGTTACACACATGAAAATGAACTCGCAGGACATCCAGGTGCCAACAAAACACAACAGAATATTACCAGGGATTTCCACTGGCAAGGGGTTGTCGTGCATACACGAGCTTTTATCCACGAGTGCATCAAATGCAATTACTACAAGAGCAGGCAACAATATGAACTCCAGCAACAACGTACCCGTGAACCCAGGGAACCTTTTGAAACAATGGCAATTGATCTGATGGGAACCTACCCCCGGACATCTGCTGGTAAGAATTTTATCCTTGTCATCACGGGCCTGTTTTCTCACTGGGTACAGACGTACCCACTTTCCTGTGCGCGAATATATACTATTGGAAAAACACTGCATAACGAGTCCTTTGCCCTCTGGGATCCATGTGTGTTGCTGAGCGATGATGGCACACTCTCCACCGGACATGTGTGGAAAAATCTGTGCACAACATGGGGCATAAAACATCACATAACAGCTATTTATCATCCATATGCTAACCCCACCAAACGTAGAAATCAGGAATTCAAAACCCAACTATGTTTGTGCTTGTGTGAAAATCATGTGTCCAGGGAAGAGCACCTACCTATACTACACCACAATATAAACGAAGCAACCAGCAAAACACCAGCCCAGATGCTGCAGGAATGTGACCTTCCCCTCCCGAGTGAGTTCTTCTGCGGGATGAGGGAACGCACCACAGACTACGCTGCAGGGGAGAGTAGAGAAGAGGCTAGAAATAGAGTGATAAGGGAGGCGCAAGAAATGCAGAGATGCTACCTGACCACGTGGGTACCGACCTCTGCTCGAGCTGGTTTTGCGGGAAAATGGACAGAACCACACACTATCATCCGAACCAAAGGTGAATTCTGTTATGATGTACGATTGAACAATCACTGCACCGCCACATTTCACCATGACACTTTACACCTTGTGAGAGAGGATGCCAAGACGCCCGGCGTCCAGCAGCCTGTGTCAGAAAATTTCGGGGCAAATGAGATCTTGCCTGCACCGTTCACTGAGGTGGAGAACTCGGTAAGTTCTGACATTGCCATGCCGAGTACGCTCGATGCCATGACACTCGATGTTTCAGCATTTACAAGAGCTCTGGCAGAAGATATGCTGATGCCCGCCTCTTGTCAGGAGTATGTGGTCATCGAGATGCGGGAAGACAGTGATGCCACCAACAGCAAGGGAAGGGGACAAGTTGAGGATAGCCAGGATCGCCAGGTGAAGGCTACCCCTGATAGTGTCGTGATGGCACCAGGGTGCTGCCATCCTGTGACAGAAGAGAACAGCTACGACGAGTCAGGAATGGAGGAACTTTCCTCACTGCCCCGCCGCCCAACACGTGATCATCGAGCTCGCATGCTATGTGGGTGATATGCGGCCATGCCCCTGCAATCACAACAACCCACATGGCACCACCTTCACCTGGCGATCCTGGCCATCCCTAGGTGGTCCCCTTGCGTTCCTGAGACAGCGGCCAAGCCCACTTCCAGCACCACAACAACAACAACACGGCAATTATGCCCTGCAGCCACGTGGGAATTTGAAGCCACTAATACGGTGCTGTTGAAGTCAGCAGTCGGCGAGTGAACGACCTCCGAAGAGGGGGGCGTTTGACATGAACCATTCAACACTAGCCCATACCTCCTGCCGACAGCACACCTGTCACAGCATCCTCTTGCCATGTGCGACGTCAGTGCTCCAGCCTGTGTTCCGTGTATCAATGCACAGTTCATTAGTGCAATGACATAAAAGTTTTATGTTTTGTTTACCTTTGGAAAATTTTCCTTTTAATGTTTAATATTTTCAGATTGCTACAGTGTGTTTCCCATGCGTGTGCCATAGCGTCCTTTTGTCACGTCATGTTTGTTTATCTTTTCGAAGTTTAGTGTTTATGTTGTGTCTTAGTGTAATAATATTTAATAAAGAGTTTATGTTCCTGTGAAGGTGAATACTGTGTACATATGTTGTGTACACGGAATATTAACATATTAATAACAAGGTAAATATTACTTGCTGTTATGACAGTTGTGTTGTTTACTTTTTTCAGTGTTTATGTCATATGAAATTTTGTTGTTGGAATGTGTAATAAAGAGTTCACATGTCATGGGAGGTAGATACCATGTACACATGTCGTGTACATGGAATATTATTATAAGGGTGTATTGTATTCGTAGAGCACACATCCCTGCTGCCGATTATTCCATATTCTGTGAGAATAAACGGAATTAAGGGGTACGGGGAATGTAGCACATGTAAATAAAATACTCTGATTAAATTTGAACATGTAATTAAGCACTCAAGTAAAAATATATTAAAACAATAAGCACCATGAAAACAAACAGAAAGAGAAAATATAAATATATAGAATATGATATAACTGTACTTCATTAGTGCACTCTAGTGTATACACGTGAGACTTTGGCTTTAGTTTACAAATGCCGACACGTGGTGTAGAGGTGCCTTGCAGCGACGTAGCTTGCGAGTGGGGAAAGGGCTAAAGGGCTAGGGAATAGGTATCTGGTCCACGTCTGAATATTGAGCCTTGAAATCCTTTTAGTTATTATTTAATTCTACTTTTCCATTTTGCTGGCTGTACGGATTAAATAACGGCCATGTGACTTTGCACGTTTACGGTGAAGAAGAAGAATAAAGAAATAGAAAACACAGATGTAATGTTTGGGGTTAAGTAGTTGTAGTTTGGAGAAGACTGTGTTGTGAATTTAATTTGCGATGAATATTTTGAAAGCAGAAATTGAAAGAAAACGAAAACAGTTAGAAGAGAAAAATTTATTGGTACGGAATGAAGGGTTAACATATCTACCAAAGCTGTTTGTATTTGTATTTAGTTTTGTCAAATTCATCGAAATTGTGTACGTAACTGTATATTAGTTGCAATTTTGAAGGAGACTGGCAATTCTAAAGTTGAGAAACATTTCAGTGTAAATAAATAAATAGGGAAAGGGTACGTGATTTGAATTTAATTTAATGTTCCCATAAATGAAAAATCGGGGTGTAGTGTAGAACTCGATTCCCGAGATTTGTTTATAAGGTTTAGGGGAACCTATTTGTTAAGTTTGCCTACTTGGCTGTGCTCTCGCCAAGCACAAACCAAATAGAGGACTGTGTACTTGAGAATTATAAATGATTTGCAATGTACATATCAATACCTAAATAAATCACCATACTCAGATCAGATGAGTATTCTTCAAGCATTAGCCTATCTATGGAGCTATTTATAAAGAAAAGAGTTTTTATTAAAAATATATTTCAGTGATATTCTTAATCATTATAATTTAATTTTGATTCATGAGATATTGTGTGTGGCATTGAAATTGCGGTAAAATTGTAGAATATGAACTTTTTTTTTTGGGGGGGGGGGGGGGGACAATTTTGTGGAAAGTGGTATAGTTTCACTCTACTAACTACACAGAATACGAATTTACTAGTGTCATTAAGATCCAATAGCAACTCCAAAAACGATAGTGGGGAGAGATAAGAAGATCAGGGAAATTGCAGGGCAAAACAGATAAACAATTTGTACGCTTTCATGATAAAATTTTACCCCGCAATTACCCCCCAGCTAATCGCTCTCCCCAGTATGGTATTTGTAACTTGTATCTGTAACATTGTCAATTTAGTTAATGTTCTGTTGGATCCTCTTGCAATTAGGCATGCTTTGCACCTGATAAAAATATTACAATTATTTTATTAAAAATTTTAAATTGTAAAACTGTAATAAAAAAAAAACATAAATTCGAAATATTACCAATTTACGTAGTCTACACACACTATATTTCAGTGCAGACGGGCTACACTTGAAAGTAATTTCTGGGGAAACTCCAAGCTTCTCTGATGCATGACCATTTCGCAGTCACCACCTACAGAAAACAGCTGAAGTGCCTTGACTCACTGTCTAGGGTATTTCCTCCCCTGCTGGCGCTCAGGACTCTGGCTCGTAGTGTAATCTCTGGCTATGCGTGTACAGTATTTTAAGTACGAGGGTCTACGCTTGAATATCAGATATAATCATTTTATAACATTTGGGGATGTTTGTGTTGATAATATTGTGAATTTTGGTATTGTTGGGTTAGGGCATTTTGCAATTTAACATATTTTTCATGATAATCGTGATATAATTGTTATATTTTATCAGGAAAACACGTGTAATTGCAAAAATATCTAACAGAACAATACATAAATTGACAATATTACCAATACGAGTTACAAATACAATATTGAGGAGGGCTATGAACTGGAAGGAAATTGCGGAGCACAATTATTTTACTACGAAAACGTACATATTTTTTACTCATTTTACCCCGCAATTTCCCTGATGTTCATAGCCCTCCCCACTATCGTAAAGTTACATTTAATTTGGTTACTACTCACCGAATCAGTTTCCATCTATACGGCGTAGATGATTAATCACGAGAGGACGTTGATCCATTTGACAACACTACGCAGACACGCTAATCACCATACAAGTGTTATAATTTAACTTTTCCCATCCTATAATAGCAGAGAAACACTCAATTTCACACAGTTATTAGATTTAACTCATTACACAACATGAATTGCAATTATAACATGTGTTTAAGTACTTGTAAATCCAAAACCTCCGAAAGGCATAACAAACATCAGACTTATACTAACGTCCGGCAATTTCCCACATCCACTTGATGTTAACCAATTTTGATGCATATTTGTTTCCTGTCTCTTGTGCATTATTGATCACCATCTATTGTATTGTAACATGGCGTTATACAGCACCTGCTTATAAACACAGTCTATGAACGTCTGTTTGAATGATCTACCATGTATATTTATTCTACTAGTAATACGTTACATAGTACTATCCTGTAGTGAATATAGTCCAGGTAAGCCTTGAGTTATTCACCAGAATTACATAATATCCTGAAACTGCTTGCTACCTATTCCGATCGCTGCAGCATAAATATACCCTGTGAATGATATTTTATACATTTAAGATTAATTTCAAAAGGTATTCTCGCATTTAATACAATTTTGAGAGCCAATATCAATATATTTAACTTAAATTATACGTGTTTTATTGCATCAATGCAGCAATCTTGATAACCCTTCCTCACAACACATTTCATTTTTTGTCTGTGAACTACATGAAGCCTCACTAAAATTCCTATTGAGTGTGATTAGAAATAATCATATCTAACATATCCAAGTATTATTTTCCCATTTTAAAATAACATCTGTTCTATGAAATTACCTAAATTGCCTATTCATTTCTCAGTGTACTCATTAATTCAGCTATTATACAATCAACGGAAAATTATTATGAACCTATTTCATTGGCTCGTTACAGTATTTGCAGAAGACTACTCAAGCTTGGGTGTGATATCAAATAAATATTTTAAAAAAATAGCGTAGCCTAAGTATAAAATACACAGCTGTGAGTTAACTTTGGTAGTGTTAGAGTACTCGAGACAGCAGGAAGCTAAATGCTAGGTGGAGTTCGATTGCACAGAACCCCGTGACAACATGACGATGGCTATGGCTGGCAAGTAGTAATGTGCTGGAGTTACGGTATGCTATCGACATGTCTCTGCGCCAAGCTCTGAGTCCCTCTCACCACTACTGACCCTGGAAAACCTGGAAAAAATAGCGTAGCCTAAGTATAAAATACACAGCTGTGAGTTAACTTTGGTAGTGTTAGAGTACTCGAGACAGCAGGAAGCTAAATGCTAGGTGGAGTTATAGTGCACAGAACCCCGTGGCAACATGACGATGGCTATGGCTGGCAAGTAGTAATGTGCTGGAGTTACGGTATGCTATTGACATGTCACTGCGCCAAGCTCTGAGTCCCTCTCACCACTACTGACCCTGGAAAACCTGGAAAATATAGCGTAGCCTAAGTATAAAATACACAGCTGTGAGTTAACTTTGGTTAGTGTTAGAGTACTCGAGACAGCAGGAAGCTAAATGCTAGGTGGAGTTCGAGTGCACAGAACCCCGTGGCAACATGACGATGGCTATGGCTGGCAAGTAGTAATGTGCTGGAGTTACGGTATGCTATCGACATGTCTCTGCGCCAAGCTCTGAGTCCCTCTCACCACTACTGACCCTGGAAAACCTGGAAAATATAGCGTAGCCTAAGTATAAAATACACAGCTGTGAGTTAACTTTGGTAGTGTTAGAGTACTAGAGACAGCAGGAAGCTAAATGCTAGGTAGTTGATGCACAGAACCCCGTGGCAACATGACGATGGCTATGGCTGGAAGTAGTAATGTGCTGGAGTTACGGTATGCTATCGACATGTCTCTGCGCCAAGGTCTGAGTCCCTCTCACCACTACTGACCCTGGAAAACCTGGAAAATATAGCGTAGCCTAAGTATAAAATACACAGCTGTGAGTTAACTTTGGTAGTGTTAGAGTACTGAGACAGCAGGAAGCTAAATGCTAGGTGGAGTTCGAGTGCACAGAACCCCGTGGCAACATGACGATGGCTATGGCTGGCAAGTAGTAATGTGCTGGAGTTACGGTATGCTATCGACATGTCTCTGCGCCAAGCTCTGAGTCCCTCTCACCACTACTGACCCTGGAAAACCTGGAAATATAGCGTAGCCTAAGTATAAAATACACAGCTGTGAGTTAACTTTGGTAGTGTTAGAGTACTCGAGACAGCAGGAAGCTAAATGCTAGGTGGAGTTTAGTGCACAGAACCCCGTGGCAACATGACGATGGCTATGGCTGGCAAGTAGTAATGTGCTGGAGTTACGGTATGCTATCGACATGTCACTGCTCCAAGCTCTGAGTCCCTCTCACCACTACTGACCCTGGAAAACCTGGAAATAATAGCGTAGCCTAAGTATAAAATACACAGCTGTGAGTTAACTTTGGTAGTGTTAGAGTACTCGAGACAGCAGGAAGCTAAATGCTAGGTGGAGTTCATAGTGCACAGAACCCCGTGCAACATGACGATGGCTATGGCTGGCAAGTAGTAATGTGCTGGAGTTCGGTATGCTATCGACATGTCTCTGCGCCAAGCTCTGAGTCCTCTCACCACTACTGACCCTGGAAAACCTGGAAAATATAGCGTAGCCTAAGTATAAAATACACAGCTGTGAGTTAACTTTGGTAGTGTTAGAGTACTCGAGACAGCAGGAAGCTAAATGCTAGGTGGAGTTCGAGTGCACAGAACCCCGTGGCAACATGATGATGGCTATGGCTGGCAAGTAGTAATGTGCTGGAGTTACGGTATGCTATCGACATGTCTCTGCGCCAAGCTCTGAGTCCCTCTCACCACTACTGACCCTGGAAAACCTGGAAATAATAGCGTAGCCTAAGTATAAAATACACAGCTGTGAGTTAACTTTGGTAGTGTTAGAGTACTCGAGACAGCAGGAAGCTAAATGCTAGGTGGAGTTGAGTGCACAGAACCCCGTGACAACATGACGATGGCTATGGCTGGCAAGTAGTAATGTGCTGGAGTTACGGTATGCTATCGACATGTCTCTGCGCCAAGCTCTGAGTCGCTCTCACCACTACTGACCCTGGAAAACCTGGAAATATTAGCGTAGCCTAAGTATAAAATACACAGCTGTGAGTTAACTTTGGTAGTGTTAGAGTACTTGAGACAGCAGGAAGCTAAATGCTAGGTAGAGTTGGAGTGTACAGAACCCCGTGACAACATGACGATGGCTATGGCTGGCAAGTAGTAATGTGCTGGAGTTACGGTATGCTATCGACATGTCTCTGCGCCAAGGTCTGAGTCCCTCTCACCACTACTGACCCTGGAAAACCTGGAAAATATAGCGTAGCCTAAGTATAAAATACACAGCTGTGAGTTAACTTTGGTAGTGTTAGAGTACTCGAGACAGCAGGAAGCTAAATGCTAGGTAGAGTTGGAGTGTACAGAACCCCGTGACAACATGACGATGGCTATGGCTGGCAAGTAGTAATGTGCTGGAGTTACGGTATGCTATCGACATGTCTCTGCGCCAAGGTCTGTATCCCTCTCACCACTACTGACACTGGAAAACCTGGAAAATATAGCATAGCCTAAGTATAAAATACACATCTGTGAGTTAACTTGGTAGTGTTAGAGTACTCGAGACAGCAGGAAGCTAAATGCTAGGTGGAGTTTAGTGCACAGAACCCCGTGACAACATGACGATGGCTATGGCTGGCAAGTAGTAATGTGCTGGAGTTACGGTATGCTATCGACATGTCACTGCGCCAAGCTCTGAGTCCCTCTCACCACTACTGACACTGGAAAACCTGGAAAATAATAGCGTAGCCTAAGTATAAAATACACAGCTGTGAGTTAACTTTGTTAGTGTTAGAGTACTCGAGACAGCAGGAAGCTAAATGCTAGGTGGAGTTCGAGTGCACAGAACCCCGTGGCAACATGACGATGGCTATGGCTGGCAAGTAGTAATGTGCTGGAGTTACGGTATGCTATCGACATGTCTCTGCGCCAAGCTCTGAGTCCCTCTCACCACTACTGACCCTGGAAAACCTGGAAAATATAGCGTAGCCTAAGTATAAAATACACAGCTGTGAGTTAACTTTGGTAGTGTTAGAGTACTTGAGACTGCAGGAAGCTAAATGCTAGGTGGAGTTCGAGTGCACAGAAACCCCGTGACAACATGACGATGGCTATGGCTGGCAAGTAGTAATGTGCTGGAGTTACGGTATGCTATCGACATGTTACTGCGCCAAGCTCTGAGTCCCTCTCACCACTACTGACCCTGGAAAACCTGGAAAATATAGCGTAGCCTAAGTATAAAATACACAGCTGTGAGTTAACTTTGGTAGTGTTAGAGTACTCGAGACAGCAGGAAGCTAAATGCTAGGTGGAGTTCGAGTGCACAGAACCCGTGACAACGTGATGATGGCTATGGCTGGCAAGTAGTAATGTGCTGGAGTTACGGTATGCTATCGACATGTCTCTGCGCCAAGCTCTGAGTCCCTCTCACCACTACTGACCTGGAAAACCTGGAAAATATAGCGTAGCCTAAGTATAAAATACGCAGCTGTGAGTTAACTTTGGTAGTGTTAGAGTACTCGAGACTGCAGGAAGCTAAATGCTAGGTGGAGTTATGTGCACAGAACCCCGTGACAACATGACGATGGCTATGGCTGGCAAGTAGTAATGTGCTGGAGTTACGGTATGCTATCGACATGTTACTGCGCCAAGGTCTGAGTCCCTCTCACCACTACTGACACTGGAAAACCTGGAAATAATAGCGTAGCCTAAATTATAAAATACACAGCTGTGAGTTAACTTTGGTAGTGTTAGAGTACTAGAGACAGCAGGAAGCTAAATGCTAGGTGGAGTTGGAGTGCACAGAACCCCGTGACAACATGACGATGGCTATGGCTGCAAGTAGTAATGTGCTGGAGTTACGGTATGCTATCGACATGTCACTGCCCAAGCTCTGAGTCCCTCTCACCACTACTGACCCTGGAAAACCTGGAAATAATAGCGTAGCCTAAGTATAAAATACACAGCTGTGAGTTAACTTTGGTAGTGTTAGAGTACTCGAGACAGCAGGAAGCTAAATGCTAGGTGGAGTTCGAGTGCACAGAACCCCGTGCAACATGACGATGGCTATGGCTGGCAAGTAGTAATGTGCTGGAGTTACGGTATGCTATCGACATGTCTCTTCGCCAAGGTCTGAGTCCCTCTCACCACTACTGACCCTGGAAAACCTGGAAATAATAGCGTAGCCTAAGTATAAAATACACAGCTGTGAGTTAACTTTGGTAGTGTTAGAGTACTCGAGACAGCAGGAAGCTAAATGCTAGGTGGAGTTTAGTGCACAGAACCCCGTGGCAACATGACGATGGCTATGGCTGGCAAGTAGTAATGTGCTGGAGTTACGGTATGCTATCGACATGTTACTGCGCCAAGCTCTGAGTCCCTCTCACCACTACTGACCCTGGAAAACCTGGAAATAATAGCGTAGCCTAAGTATAAAATACACATCTGTGAGTTAACTTTGGTAGTGTTAGAGTACTCGAGACAGCAGGAAGCTAAATGCTAGGTGGAGTTCGAGTGCACAGAACCCCGTGACAACATGACGATGGCTGTGGCTGGCAAGTAGTAATGTGCTGAGTTACGGTATGCTATCGACATTTTCTCTGCGCCAAGGTCTGAGTCCCTCTCACCACTACTGACACTGGAAAACCTGGAAATAATAGCGTAGCCTAAGTATAAAATACACAGCTGTGAGTTAACTTTGGTAGTGTTAGAGTACTCGAGACAGCAGGAAGCTAAATGCTAGGTAGAGTTGGAGTGCACAGAACCCCGTGACAACATGACGATGGCTATGGCTGGCAAGTAGTAATGTGCTGGAGTTACGGTATGCTATCGACATGTCCTGCTCCAAGCTCTGAGTCCCTCTCACCACTACTGACCCTGGAAAACCTGGAAATAATAGCGTAGCCTAAGTATAAAATACACAGCTGTGAGTTAACTTTGGTAGTGTTAGAGTACTCAAGACAGCAGGAAGCTAAATGCTAGGTGGAGTTCGAGTGCACAGAACCCCGTGACAACATGACGATGGCTATGGCTGGCAAGTAGTAATGTGCTGGAGTTACGGTATGCTATCGACATGTCTCTGCGCCAAGCTCTGAGTCGCTCTCACCACTACTGACCCTGGAAAACCTGGAAATAATAGCGTAGCCTAAGTATAAAATACACAGCTGTGAGTTAACTTTAGTAATGTTAGAGTACTAGAGACAGCAGGAAGCTAAATGCTAGGTAGAGTTGGAGTGCACAGAACCCCGTGGCAACATGACGATGGCTATGGCTGGCAAGTAGTAATGTGCTGGAGTTACGGTATGCTATCGACATGTCTCTGCGCCAAGGTCTGAGTCCCTCTCACCACTACTGACCCTGGAAAACCTGGAAAAAATAGCGTAGCCTAAGTATAAAATACACAGCTGTGAGTTAACTTTGGTAGTGTTAGAGTACTCGAGACAGCAGGAAGCTAAATGCTAGGTGGAGTTCGAGTGCACAGAACCCCGTGACAACATGACGATGGCTGTGGCTGGCAAGTAGTAATGTGCTCTAGTTACGGTATGCTATCGACATGTCTCTGCGCCAAGCTCTGAGTCCCTCTCACCACTACTGACCTGGAAAACCTGGAAATAATAGCGTAGCCTAAGTATAAAATACACAGCTGTGAGTTAACTTTGGTAGTGTTAGAGTACTCGAGACAGCAGGAAGCTAAATGCTAGGTAGAGTTGGAGTGCACAGAACCCCGTGACAACATGACGATGGCTATGGCTGGCAAGTAGTAATGTGCTGGAGTTACGGTATGCTATCGACATGTCACTGCCCAAGCTCTGAGTCCCTCTCACCACTACTGACCCTGGAAAACCTGGAAATAATAGCGTAGCCTAAGTATAAAATACACAGCTGTGAGTTAACTTTGGTAGTGTTAGAGTACTCAGACAGCAGGAAGCTAAATGCTAGGTGGAGTTCGAGTGCACAGAACCCCGTGACAACATGACGATGGCTATGGCTGGCAAGTAGTAATGTGCTGGAGTTACGGTATGCTATCGACATGTCTCTGCGCCAAGCTCTGAGTCGCTCTCACCACTACTGACCTGGAAAACCTGGAAATAATAGCGTAGCCTAAGTATAAAATACACAGCTGTGAGTTAACTTTGTAATGTTAGAGTACTAGAGACAGCAGGAAGCTAAATGCTAGGTAGAGTTGGAGTGCACAGAACCCCGTGGCAACATGACGATGGCTATGGCTGGCAAGTAGTAATGTGCTGGAGTTACGGTATGCTATCGACATGTCTCTGCGCCAAGGTCTGAGTCCCTCTCCACTACTGACCTGGAAAACCTGGAAATAATAGCATAGCCTAAGTATAAAATACACAGCTGTGAGTTAATTTTGGGTAATGTTAGAGTACTAGAGACAGCAGGAAGCTAAATGCTAGGTAGAGTTGGAGTGCACAGAACCCCGTGGCAACATGACGATGGCTATGGCTGGCAAGTAGTAATGTGCTGGAGTTACGGTATGCTATCGACATGTCTCTGCGCCAAGGTCTGAGTCCCTCTCACCACTACTGACCCTGGAAAACCTGGAAATAATAGCTAGCCTAAGTATAAAATACACAGCTGTGAGTTAACTTTGGTAGTGTTAGAGTACTCGAGACTGCAGGAAGCTAAATGCTAGGTGGAGTTGATAGTGCACAGAACCCCGTGGCAACATGACGATGGCTATGGCTGGCAAGTAGTAATGTGCTGGAGTTACGGTATGCTATCGACATGTCTCTGCGCCAAGTCTGAGTCCCTCTCACCACTACTGAACCTGGAAAACCTGGAAATAATGCGTAGCCGAAGTATAAAATACACAGCTGTGAGTTAACTTTGGTAGTGTTAGAGTACTTGAGACAGCAGGAAGCTAAATGCTAGGTGGAGTTATAGTGCACAGAACCCCGTGACAACATGACGATGGCTATGGCTGGCAAGTAGTAATGTGCTGGAGTTACGGTATGCTATCGACATGTCTCTGCGCCAAGGTCTGAGTCCCTCTCACCACTACTGACCCTGGAAAACCTGGAAATAATAGCATAGCCTAAGTATAAAATACACAGCTGTGAGTTAACTTTGGTAGTGTTAGAGTACTCGAGACTGCAGGAAGCTAAATGCTAGGTGGAGTTATAGTGCACAGAACCCCGTGGCAACATGACGATGGCTATGGCTGGCAAGTAGTAATGTGCTGGAGTTACGGTATGCTATCGACATGTCTCTGCGCCAAGGTCTGAGTCCCTCTCACCACTACTGACCCTGGAAAACCTGGAAATAATGCGTAGCCAAGTATAAAATACACAGCTGTGAGTTAACTTTGGTAGTGTTAGAGTACTCGAGACAGCAGGAAGCTAAATGCTAGGTGAGTTGGAGTGCACAGAACCCCGTGACAACATGACGATGGCTATGGCTGGCAAGTAGTAATGTGCTGGAGTTACGGTATGCTATCGACATGTTCTCTGCGCCAAGGTCTGAGTCCCTCTCACCACTACTGACACTGGAAAACCTGGAAATAATAGCGTATCCTGAGTATAAAATACACAGCTGTGAGTTAACTTTGGTAATGTTATAGTACTCGAGACAGCAGGAAGCTAAATGCTAGGTGGAGTTCGATTGCACAGAACCCCGTGGCAACGTGACGATGCTATGGCTGGCAAGTAGTAATGTGCTGGAGTTACGGTATGCTATCGACATGTTACTGCGCCAAGCTCTGAGTCCCTCTCACCACTACTGACCCTGGAAAACCTGGAAAATATAGCGTAGCCTAAGTATAAAATACACAGCTGTGAGTTAACTTTGGTAGTGTTAGAGTACTCGAGACTAGCAGGAAGCTAAATGCTAGGTGGAGTTATAGTGCACAGAACCCCGTGGCAACATGATGATGGCTATGGCTGGCAAGTAGTAATGTGCTGGAGTTACGGTATGCTATCGACATGTCACTGCCCAAGCTCTGAGTCCCTCTCACCACTACTGACACCTGGAAAACCTGGAAATAATAGCGTAGCCTAAGTATAAAATACACAGCTGTGAGTTAACTTTGTTAGTGTTAGAGTACTCGAGACAGCAGGAAGCTAAATGCTAGGTGAGTTATAGTGCACAGAACCCCGTGGCAACATGACGATGGCTATGGCTGGCAAGTAGTAATGTGCTGGAGTTGCGGTATGCTATCGACATGTCCTGCGCCAAGCTCTGAGTCCTTCTCACCACTACTGACCCTGGAAAACCTGGAAAATATAGCGTAGCCTAAGATAAAATACACAGCTGTGAGTTAACTTTGGTAATGTTAGAGTACTCGAGACAGCAGGAAGCTAAATGCTAGGTGGAGTTCGAGTGCACAGAACCCCGTGGCAACTGATGATGGCTATGGCTGGCAAGTAGTAATGTGCTGGAGTTACGGTATGCTATCGACATGTCTCTGCGCCCAGTCCTGTGTCCCTCTCACCACTACTGACACTGGAAAACCTGGAAATAATAGCGTAGCCTAAGTATAAAATACACAGCTGTGAGTTAACTTTGGTAGTGTTAGAGTACTCGAGACAGCAGGAAGCTAAATGCTAGGTAGAGTTGGAGTGCACAGAACCCCGTGACAACATGACGATGGCTATGGCTGGCAAGTAGTAATGTGCTGGAGTTACGGTATGCTATCGACATGTCACTGCTCCAAGCTCTGAGTCCCTCTCACCACTACTGACCCTGGAAAACCTGGAAATAATAGCGTAGCCTAAGTATAAAAATACACAGCTGTGAGTTAACTTTGGTAGTGTTAGAGTACTCGAGACAGCAGGAAGCTAAATGCTAGGTGGAGTTCGAGTGCACAGAACCCCGTGACAACATGACGATGGCTATGGCTGGCAAGTAGTAATGTGCTGGAGTTATGGTATGCTATCGACATGTCTCTGCGCCAAGCTCTGAGTCGCTCTCACCACTACTGACCCTGGAAAACCTGGAAATAATAGCGTAGCCTAAGTATAAAATACACAGCTGTGAGTTAACTTTGGTAGTGTTAGAGTACTCGAGACAGCAGGAAGCTAAATGCTAGGTAGAGTTGGAGTGCACAGAACCCCGTGACAACATGACGATGGCTATGGCTGGCAAGTAGTAATGTGCTGGAGTTACGGTATGCTATCGACATGTCACTGCTCCAAGCTCTGAGTCCCTCTCACCACTACTGACCCTGGAAAACCTGGAAATAATAGCGTAGCCTAAGTATAAAAATACACAGCTGTGAGTTAACTTTGGTAGTGTTAGAGTACTCAAGACAGCAGGAAGCTAAATGCTAGGTGGAGTTTCGAGTGCACAGAACCCCGTGGCAACATGACGATGGCTATGGCTGGCAAGTAGTAATGTGCTGGAGTTACGGTATGCTATCGACATGTCTCTGCGCCAAGGTCTGAGTCCCTCTCACCACTACTGAACCTGGAAAACCTGGAAATAATTGCGTAGCCGAAGTATAAAATACACAGCTGTGAGTTAACTTTGGTAGTGTTAGAGTACTTGAGACAGCAGGAAGCTAAATGCTAGGTGGAGTTATAGTGCACAGAACCCCGTGACAACATGACGATGGCTATGGCTGGCAAGTAGTAATGTGCTGGAGTTACGGTATGCTATCGACATGTCTCTGCGCCAAGGTCTGAGTCCCTCTCACCACTACTGACCCTGGAAAACCTGGAAATAATAGCATAGCCTAAGTATAAAATACACAGCTGTGAGTTAACTTTGGTAGTGTTAGAGTACTCGAGACTGCAGGAAGCTAAATGCTAGGTGGAATTATAGTGCACAGAACCCCGTGGCAACATGACGATGGCTATGGCTGGCAAGTAGTAATGTGCTGGAGTTACGGTATGCTATCGACATGTCTCTGCGCCAAGGTCTGAGTCCCTCTCACCACTACTGACCCTGGAAAACCTGGAAATAATTGCGTAGCCGAAGTATAAAATACACAGCTGTGAGTTAACTTTGGTAGTGTTAGAGTACTCGAGACAGCAGGAAGCTAAATGCTAGGTAGAGTTGGAGTGCACAGAACCCCGTGACAACATGACGATGGCTATGGCTGGCAAGTAGTAATGTGCTGGAGTTACGGTATGCTATCGACATGTTACTGCGCCAAGGTCTGAGTCCCTCTCACCACTACTGACACTGGAAAACCTGGAAATAATAGCGTATCCTGAGTATAAAATACACAGCTGTGAGTTAACTTTGGTAATGTTATAGTACTCGAGACAGCAGGAAGCTAAATGCTAGGTGGAGTTCGATTGCACAGAACCCCGTGGCAACGTGACGATTGCTATGGCTGGCAAGTAGTAATGTGCTGGAGTTACGGTATGCTATCGACATGTTACTGCGCCAAGCTCTGAGTCCCTCTCACCACTACTGACCCTGGAAAACCTGGAAAATATAGCGTAGCCTAAGTATAAAAATACACAGCTGTGAGTTAACTTTGGTAGTGTTAGAGTACTCGAGACAGCAGGAAGCTAAATGCTAGGTGGAGTTATAGTGCACAGAACCCCGTGGCAACATGATGATGGCTATGGCTGGCAAGTAGTAATGTGCTGGAGTTACGGTATGCTATCGACATGTCACTGCTCCAAGCTCTGAGTCCCTCTCACCACTACTGACCCTGGAAAACCTGGAAATAATAGCGTAGCCTAAGTATAAAATACACAGCTGTGAGTTAACTTTGTTAGTGTTAGAGTACTCGAGACAGCAGGAAGCTAAATGCTAGGTGGAGTTATAGTGCACAGAACCCCGTGGCAACATGACGATGGCTATGGCTGGCAAGTAGTAATGTGCTGGAGTTGCGGTATGCTATCGACATGTCTCTGCGCCAAGCTCTGAGTCCTTCTCACCACTACTGACCCTGGAAAACCTGGAAAATATAGCGTAGCCTAAGTATAAAATACACAGCTGTGAGTTAACTTTGGTAATGTTAGAGTACTCGAGACAGCAGGAAGCTAAATGCTAGGTGGAGTTCGAGTGCACAGAACCCCGTGGCAACGTGATGATGGCTATGGCTGGCAAGTAGTAATGTGCTGGAGTTTCGGTATGCTATCGACATGTCTCTGCGCCCAGCTCTGTGTCCCTCTCACCACTACTGACACTGGAAAACCTGGAAATAATAGCGTAGCCTAAGTATAAAATACACAGCTGTGAGTTAACTTTGGTAGTGTTAGAGTACTCGAGACAGCAGGAAGCTAAATGCTAGGTAGAGTTGGAGTGCACAGAACCCCGTGACAACATGACGATGGCTATGGCTGGCAAGTAGTAATGTGCTGGAGTTACGGTATGCTATCGACATGTCACTGCTCCAAGCTCTGAGTCCCTCTCACCACTACTGACCCTGGAAAACCTGGAAATAATAGCGTAGCCTAAGTATAAAATACACAGCTGTGAGTTAACTTTGGTAGTGTTAGAGTACTCGAGACAGCAGGAAGCTAAGTTATGGTATGCTATCGACATGTCTCTGCGCCAAGCTCTGAGTCGCTCTCACCACTACTGACCCTGGAAAACCTGGAAATAATAGCGTAGCCTAAGTATAAAATACACAGCTGTGAGTTAACTTTGGTAGTGTTAGAGTACTCGAGACAGCAGGAAGCTAAATGCTAGGTAGAGTTGGAGTGCACAGAACCCGTGACAACATGACGATGGCTATGGCTGGCAAGTAGTAATGTGCTGGAGTTACGGTATGCTATCGACATGTCACTGCTCCAAGCTCTGAGTCCCTCTCACCACTACTGACCCTGGAAAACTGGAAATAATAGCGTAGCCTAAGTATAAAATACACAGCTGTGAGTTAACTTTGGTAGTGTTAGAGTACTCAGACAGCAGGAAGCTAAATGCTAGGTGGAGTTCGAGTGCACAGAACCCCGTGACAACATGACGATGGCTATGGCTGGCAAGTAGTAATGTGCTGGAGTTACGGTATGCTATCGACATGTCTCTGCGCCAAGCTCTGAGTCGCTCTCACCACTACTGACCCTGGAAAACCTGGAAATAATAGCGTAGCCTAAGTATAAAATACACAGCTGTGAGTTAACTTTAGTAATGTTAGAGTACTAGAGACAGCAGGAAGCTAAATGCTAGGTAGAGTTGGAGTGCACAGAACCCCGTGGCAACATGACGATGGCTATGGCTGGCAAGTAGTAATGTGCTGGAGTTACGGTATGCTATCGACATGTCTCTGCGCCAAGGTCTGAGTCCCTCTCACCACTACTGACCCTGGAAAACCTGGAAAATATAGCGTAGCCTAAGTATAAAATACACAGCTGTGAGTTAACTTTGGTAGTGTTAGAGTACTCGAGACAGCAGGAAGCTAAATGCTAGGTGGAGTTCGAGTGCACAGAACCCCGTGACAACATGACGATGGCTGTGGCTGGCAAGTAGTAATGTGCTCTAGTTACGGTATGCTACGACATGTCTCTGCGCCAAGCTCTGAGTCCCTCTCACCACTACTGACACTGGAAAACCTGGAAATAATAGCGTAGCCTAAGTATAAAATACACAGCTGTGAGTTAACTTTGGTAGTGTTAGAGTACTCGAGACAGCAGGAAGCTAAATGCTAGGTAGAGTTGGAGTGCACAGAACCCCGTGACAACATGACGATGGCTATGGCTGGCAAGTAGTAATGTGCTGGAGTTACGGTATGCTATCGACATGTCACTGCTCCAAGCTCTGAGTCCCTCTCACCACTACTGACCTGGAAAACCTGGAAATAATAGCGTAGCCTAAGTATAAAATACACAGCTGTGAGTTAACTTTGGTAGTGTTAGAGTACTCAAGACAGCAGGAAGCTAATGCTAGGTGGAGTTCGAGTGCACAGAACCCCGTGACAACATGACGATGGCTATGGCTGGCAAGTAGTAATGTGCTGGAGTTACGGTATGCTATCGACATGTCTCTGCGCCAAGCTCTGAGTCGCTCTCACCACTACTGACCCTGGAAAACCTGGAAATATAGCGTAGCCTAGTATAAAATACCAGCTGTGAGTTAACTTTAGTAATGTTAGAGTACTAGAGACAGCAGGAAGCTAAATGCTAGGTAGAGTTGGAGTGCACAGAACCCCGTGGCAACATGACGATGGCTATGGCTGGCAAGTAGTAATGTGCTGGAGTTACGGTATGCTATCGACATGTCTCTGCGCAAGGTCTGAGTCCCTCTCACCACTACTGACCCTGGAAAACTGGAAATAATAGCATAGCCTAAGTATAAAATACACAGCTGTGAGTTAACTTTGGTAGTGTTAGAGTACTCGAGACTGCAGGAAGCTAAATGCTAGGTGGAGTTATAGTGCACAGAACCCCGTGGCAACATGACGATGGCTATGGCTGGCAAGTAGTAATGTGCTGGAGTTACGGTATGCTATCGACATGTCTCTGCGCCAAGCTCTGAGTCCCTCTCACCACTACTGACCCTGGAAAACCTGGAAAATATAGCGTAGCCTAAGTATAAAATACACAGCTGTGAGTTAACTTTGGTAGTGTTAGAGTACTCGAGACAGCAGGAAGCTAAATGCTAGGTGGAGTTTAGTGCACAGAACCCCGTGACAACATGATGATGGCTATGGCTGGCAAGTAGTAATGTGCTGGAGTTACGGTATGCTATCGACATGTCCTGCTCCAAGCTCTGAGTCCCTCTCACCACTACTGACCCTGGAAAACCTGGAAAATAATAGCGTAGCCTAAGTATAAAATACACAGCTGTGAGTTAACTTTGTTAGTGTTAGAGTACTCGAGACAGCAGGAAGCTAAATGCTAGGTGGAGTTTAGTGCACAGAACCCCGTGGCAACATGACGATGGCTATGGCTGGCAAGTAGTAATGTGCTGGAGTTGCGGTATGCTATCGACATGTCACTCTGCGCCAAGCTCTGAGTCCTTCTCACCACTACTGACCCTGGAAAACCTGGAAAATATAGCGTAGCCTAAGTATAAAATACCAGCTGTGAGTTAACTTTGGTATGTTAGAGTACTCGAGACAGCAGGAAGCTAAATGCTAGGTGGAGTTCGAGTGCACAGAACCCCGTGGCAACGTGATGATGGCTATGGCTGGCAAGTAGTAATGTGCTGGAGTTACGGTATGCTATCGACATGTCTACTGCGCCAGTCTGTGTCCCTCTCACCACTACTGACACTGGAAAACCTGGAAATAATAGCGTAGCCAAGTATAAAATACACAGCTGTGAGTTAACTTTGGTAGTGTTAGAGTACTGAGACAGCAGGAAGCTAAATGCTAGGTAGAGTTGGAGTGCACAGAACCCCGTGACAACATGACGATGGCTATGGCTGGCAAGTAGTAATGTGCTGGAGTTACGGTATGCTATCGACATGTCACTGCTCCAAGCTCTGAGTCCCTCTCACCACTACTGACCCTGGAAAAACCTGGAAATAATAGCGTAGCCTAAGTATAAAATACACAGCTGTGAGTTAACTTTGGTAGTGTTAGAGTACTCGAGACAGCAGGAAGCTAAATGCTAGGTGGAGTTCGAGTGCACAGAACCCCGTGACAACATGACGATGGCTATGGCTGGCAAGTAGTAATGTGCTGGAGTTATGGTATGCTATCGACATGTCTCTGCGCCAAGCTCTGAGTCCTCTCACCACTACTGACCCTGGAAAACCTGGAAATAATAGCGTAGCCTAAGTATAAAATACACAGCTGTGAGTTAACTTTGGTAGTGTTAGAGTACTCGAGACAGCAGGAAGCTAAATGCTAGGGTAGAGTTGGAGTGTACAGAACCCCGTGGACAACATGACGATGGCTATGGCTGGCAAGTAGTAATGTGCTGGAGTTACGATATGCTATCGACATGTCTCTGCGCCAAGGTCTGAGTCCCTCTCACCACTACTGACCCTGGAAAACCTGGAAAATATAGCGTAGCCTAAGTATAAAATACACAGCTGTGAGTTAACTTTGGTAGTGTTAGAGTACTTGAGACAGCAGGAAGCTAAATGCTAGGTAGAGTTGGAGTGTACAGAACCCGTGACAACATGACGATGGCTATGGCTGGCAAGTAGTAATGTGCTGGAGTTACGGTATGCTATCGACATGTTACTGCGCCAAGCTCTGAGTCCCTCTCACCACTACTGACACCGGAAAACCTGGAAAATATAGCGTAGCCTAAGTATAAAATACACAGCTGTGAGTTAACTTTGGTAGTGTTAGAGTACTTGAGACTGCAGGAAGCTAAATGCTAGGTGGAGTTATAGTGCAAGAACCCGTGACAACGTGACGATGGCTATGGCTGGCAAGTAGTAATGTGCTGGAGTTACGGTATGCTATCGACATGTCTCTGCGCCAAGGTCTGTGTCCCTCTCACCACTACTGACACTGGAAAACCTGGAAAATATAGCATAGCCTAAGTATAAAATACACATCTGTGAGTTAACTTTGGTAGTGTTAGAGTACTCGAGACAGCAGGAAGCTAAATGCTAGGTGGAGTTTATAGTGCACAGAACCCCGTGACAACATGACGATGGCTATGGCTGGCAAGTAGTAATGTGCTGGAGTTACGGTATGCTATCGACATGTCACTGCGCCAAGCTCTGAGTCCCTCTCACCACTACTGACCCTGGAAAACCTGGAAATAATAGCGTAGCCTAAGTATAAAATACGCAGCTGTGAGTTAACTTTGGTTAGTGTTAGAGTACTCGAGACAGCAGGAAGCTAAATGCTTGGTGGAGATCGAGTGCACAGAACCCCGTGGCAACATGACGATGGCTATGGCTGGCAAGTAGTAATGTGCTGGAGTTACGGTATGCTATCGACATGTCTCTGCGCCAAGCTCTGAGTCCCTCTCACCACTACTGACCCTGGAAAACCTGGAAAATATAGCGTAGCCTAAGTATAAAATACACAGCTGTGAGTTAACTTTGGTAGTGTTAGAGTACTCGAGACAGCAGGAAGCTAAATGCTAGGTGGAGTTCGAGTGCACAGAACCCGTGACAACGTGATGATGGCTATGGCTGGCAAGTAGTAATGTGCTGGAGTTACGGTATGCTATCGACATGTCTCTGCGCCAAGCTCTGAGTCCCTCTCACCACTACTGACCCTGGAAAACCTGGAAAATATAGCGTAGCCTAAGTATAAAATACACAGCTGTGAGTTAACTTTGGTAGTGTTAGAGTACTCGAGACTGCAGGAAGCTAAATGCTAGGTGGAGTTGGAGTGCACAGAACCCCGTGGCAACATGACGATGGCTATGGCTGGCAAGTAGTAATGTGCTGGAGTTACGGTATGCTATCGACATGTCACTGCTCCAAGCTCTGAGTCCCTCTCACCACTACTGACCCTGGAAAACCTGGAAAATATAGCGTAGCCTAAGTATAAAATACGCAGCTGTGAGTTAACTTTGGTAGTGTTAGAGTACTCGAGACTGCAGGAAGCTAAATGCTAGGTGGAGTTATAGTGCACAGAACCCCGTGGCAACATGACGATGGCTATGGCTGGCAAGTAGTAATGTGCTGGAGTTACGGTATGCTATCGACATGTTACTGCGCCAAGGTCTGAGTCCCTCTCACCACTACTGACACTGGAAAACCTGGAAATAATAGCGTAGCCAAATTATAAAATACACAGCTGTGAGTTAACTTTGGTAGTGTTAGAGTACTAGAGACAGCAGGAAGCTAAATGCTAGGTAGAGTTGGAGTGCACAGAACCCCGTGACAACATGACGATGGCTATGGCTAGCAAGTAGTAATGTGCTGGAGTTACGGTATTGCTATCGACATGTCTCTGCGCCAAGGTCTGAGTCCCTCTCACCACTACTGACCCTGGAAAACCTGGAAATAATTGCGTAGCCGAAGTATAAAATACACAGCTGTGAGTTAACTTTGGTAGTGTTAGAGTACTCGAGACAGCAGGAAGCTAAATGCTAGGTGAGTTGGAGTGCACAGAACCCCGTGACAACATGACGATGGCTATGGCTGGCAAGTAGTAATGTGCTGGAGTTACGGTATGCTATCGACATGTTACTGCGCCAAGGTCTGAGTCCCTCTCACCACTACTGACACTGGAAAACCTGGAAATAATAGCGTATCCTAGTATAAAATACACAGCTGTGAGTTAACTTTGGTAATGTTATAGTACTCGAGACAGCAGGAAGCTAAATGCTAGGTGGAGTTCGATTGCACAGAACCCCGTGGCAACGTGACGATTGCTATGGCTGGCAAGTAGTAATGTGCTGGAGTTACGGTATGCTATCGACATGTTACTGCGCCAAGCTCTGAGTCCCTCTCACCACTACTGACCTGGAAAACCTGGAAATATAGCGTATCCTAAGTATAAAATACACAGCTGTGAGTTAACTTTGGTAGTGTTAGAGTACTAGAGACAGCAGGAAGCTAAATGCTAGGTGGAGTTATAGTGCACAGAACCCCGTGGCAACATGACGATGGCTATGGGTGGTAAGTAGTAATGTGCTGGAGTTACGGTATGCTATTGACATGTCACTGCGCCAAGCTCTGTGTCCTCTCACCACTACTGACGTGGAAAACCTGGAAATAATAGCGTAGCCTAAGTATAAATACACAGCTGTGAGTTAACTTTGGTAATGTTAGAGTACTCGAGACAGCAGGAAGCTAAATGCTAGGTGGAGTTCGAGTGCACAGAACCCGTGACAACATGACGATGGCTATGGCTGGCAAGTAGTAATGTGCTGGAGTTACGGTATGCTATCGACATGTCTCTTCGCCAAGGTCTGAGTCCCTCTCACCACTACTGACCCTGGAAAACCTGGAAATAATAGCGTAGCCTAAGTATAAAATACACAGCTGTGAGTTAACTTTGTTAGTGTTAGAGTACTCGAGACAGCAGGAAGCTAAATGCTAGGTAGAGTTGGAGTGCACAGAACCCCGTGGCAACATGACGATGGCTATGGCTGGCAAGTAGTAATGTGCTGGAGTTACGGTATGCTATCGACATGTCTCTGCGCCAAGGTCTGAGTCCCTCTCACCACTACTGACCCTGGAAAACCTGGAAAATATAGCGTATCCTAAGTATAAAATACACAGCTGTGAGTTAACTTTGTTAGTGTTAGAGTACTCAGAGACAGCAGGAAGCTAAATGCTAGGTGGAGTTATAGTGCACAGAACCCGTGGCAACATGACGATGGCTATGGCTGGCAAGTAGTAATGTGCTGGAGTTGCGGTATGCTATCGACATGTCTCTGCGCCAAGCTCTGAGTCCTTCTCACCACTACTGACCCTGGAAAACCTGGAAAATATAGCGTAGCCTAAGTATAAAATACACAGCTGTGAGTTAACTTTGGTAATGTTAGAGTACTCGAGACAGCAGGAAGCTAAATGCTAGGTGGAGTTCGAGTGCACAGAACCCCGTGGCAACGTGATGATGGCTATGGCTGGCAAGTAGTAATGTGCTGGAGTTACGGTATGCTATCGACATGTCACTGCTCCAAGCTCTGAGTCCTCTCACCACTACTGACCTGGAAAACTGGAAATAATAGCGTAGCCTAAGTATAAAATACACAGCTGTGAGTTAACTTTGTTAGTGTTAGAGTACTCGAGACAGCAGGAAGCTAAATGCTAGGTGGAGTTATAGTGCACAGAACCCGTGGCAACATGACGATGGCTATGGCTGGTAAGTAGTAATGTGCTGGAGTTACGGTATGCTATCGACATGTCTCTGCGCCAAGGTCTGAGTCCCTCTCACCACTACTGACCCTGGAAAACCTGGAAAATATAGCGTAGCCTAAGTATAAAATACACATCTGTGAGTTAACTTGGTAGTGTTAGAGTACTAGAGACAGCAGGAAGCTAAATGCTAGGTGGAGTTCGAGTGCACAGAACCCCGTGGCAACATGACGATGGCTATGGCTGGCAAGTAGTAATGTGCTGGAGTTACGGTATGCTATCGACATGTTCCTGCGCCAAGCTCTGAGTCCCTCTCACCACTACTGACACTGGAAAACCTGGAAAATATAGCGTAGCCTAAGTATAAAATACACAGCTGTGAGTTAACTTTGGTAGTGTTAGAGTACTCGAGACAGCAGGAAGCTAAATGCTAGGTGGAGTTCGAGTGCACAGAACCCCGTGGCAAACATGACTGATGGCTATGGCTGGCAAGTAGTAATGTGCTGGAGTTACGGTATGCTATCGACATGTCTCTGCTCCAAGCTCTGAGTCCCTCTCACCACTACTGACCCTGGAAAACCTGGAAATAATAGCGTAGCCTAAGTATAAAATACACAGCTGTGAGTTAACTTTGGTAGTGTTAGAGTACTCGAGACAGCAGGAAGCTAAATGCTAGGTGGAGTTGAGTGCACAGAACCCGTGACAACATGACGATGGCTATGGCTGGCAAGTAGTAATGTGCTGGAGTTACGGTATGCTATCGACATGTCCTGCGCCAAGCTCTGAGTCCCTCTCACCACTACTGACCCTGGAAAACCTGGAAAATATAGCGTAGCCTAAGTATAAAATACACAGCTGTGAGTTAACTTTGGTAGTGTTAGAGTACTCGAGACAGCAGGAAGCTAAATGCTAGGTGGAGTTCGAGTGCACAGAACCCCGTGACAACATGACGATGGCTATGGCTGGCAAGTAGTAATGTGCTGGAGTTACGGTATGCTATCGACATGTCTCTGCGCCAAGCTCTGAGTCCCTCTCACCACTACTGACCTGGAAAACCTGGAAATAATAGCGTAGCCTAAGTATAAAATACACAGCTGTGAGTTAACTTTGGTAGTGTTAGAGTACTCGAGACAGCAGGAAGCTAAATGCTAGGTGGAGTTGAGTGCACAGAACCCCGTGACAACATGACGATGGCTATGGCTGGCAAGTAGTAATGTGCTGGAGTTACGGTATGCTATCGACATGTCTCTGCGCCAAGCTCTGAGTCCTCTCACCACTACTGACCCTGGAAAACCTGGAAATAATAGCGTAGCCTAAGTATAAAATACACAGCTGTGAGTTAACTTTGGTAGTGTTAGAGTACTCGAGACAGCAGGAAGCTAAATGCTAGGTAGAGTTGGAGTGCACAGAACCCCGTGACAACATGACGATGGCTATGGCTGGCAAGTAGTAATGTGCTGGAGTTAGGGTATGCTATCGACATGTCTCTGCGCCAAGCTCTGAGTCCCTCTCACCACTACTGACCCTGGAAAACCTGGAAAATATAGCGTAGCCTAAGTATAAAATACACAGCTGTGAGTTAACTTTGGTAGTGTTAGAGTACTGAGACAGCAGGAAGCTAAATGCTAGGTGGAGTTCGAGTGCACAGAACCCCGTGACAACATGACGATGGCTATGGCTGGCAAGTAGTAATGTGCTGGAGTTACGGTATGCTATCGACATGTCTCTGCGCCAAGGTCTGATCCCTCTCACCACTACTGACCCTGGAAAACCTGGAAAATATAGCTAGCCTAAGTATAAAATACACACTGTGAGTTAACTTTGGTAGTGTTAGAGTACTCGAGACAGCAGGAAGCTAAATGCTAGGTGGAGTTAGTGCACAGAACCCCGTGACAACATGACGATGGCTATGGCTGGCAAGTAGTAATGTGCTGGAGTTACGGTATGCTATCGACATGTCTACTGCGCCAAGCTCTGAGTCCCTCTCACCACTACTGACCCTGGAAAACCTGGAAAATAATAGCGTAGCCTAAGTATAAAATACACAGCTGTGAGTTAACTTTGTAGTGTTAGAGTACTCGAGACAGCAGGAAGCTAAATGCTAGGTGGAGTTCGAGTGCACAGAACCCCGGGGCAACATGACGATGGCTATGGCTGGCAAGTAGTAATGTGCTGGAGTTACGGTATGCTATCGACATGTCTCTGCGCCAAGTCTGAGTCCCTCTCACCACTACTGACCCTGGAAAACCTGGAAATATAGCGTAGCCTAAGTATAAAATACACAGCTGTGAGTTAACTTTGGTAGTGTTAGAGTACTGAGACAGCAGGAAGCTAAATGCTAGGTGGAGTTGAGTGCACAGAACCCCGTGACAACATGACGATGGCTATGGCTGGCAAGTAGTAATGTGCTGGAGTTACGGTATGCTATCGACATGTCACTGCGCCAAGCTCTGAGTCCCTCTCACCACTACTGACCCTGGAAAACCTGGAAATAATAGCGTAGCCTAAGTATAAAATACACAGCTGTGAGTTAACTTTGGTAGTGTTAGAGTACTCGAGACAGCAGGAAGCTAAATGCTAGGTGGAGTTCGAGTGCACAGAACCCCGTGACAACTGAGATGGCTATGGCTGGCAAGTAGTAATGTGCTGGAGTTACGGTATGCTATCGACATGTCTCTGCGCCAAGTCTGAGTCCCTCTCACCACTACTGACCCTGGAAAACCTGGAAAAATGCGTAGCCTAAGTATAAAATACCAGCTGTGAGTTAACTTTGGTAGTGTTAGAGTACTCGAGACGCAGGAAGCTAAATGCTAGGTGGAGTTCGAGTGCACAGAACCCCGTGACAACATGACGATGGCTATGGCTGGCAAGTAGTAATGTGCTGGAGTTACGGTATGCTATCGACATGTCTCTTCGCCAAGGTCTGAGTCCCTCTCACCACTACTGACCTGGAAAACCTGGAAATAATAGCGTAGCCTAAGTATAAAATACACAGCTGTGAGTTAACTTTGGTAGTGTTAGAGTACTCGAGACAGCAGGAAGCTAAATGCTAGGTGGAGTTATAGTGCACAGAACCCCGTGGCAACATGACGATGGCTATGGCTGGCAAGTAGTAATGTGCAGGAGTTACGGTATGCTATCGACATGTTACTGCGCCAAGCTCTGAGTCCCTCTCACCACTACTGACCCTGGAAAACCTGGAAATAATAGCGTAGCCTAAGTATAAAATACACATCTGTGAGTTAACTTTGGTAGTGTTAGAGTACTCGAGACAGCAGGAAGCTAAATGCTAGGTGGAGTTCGAGTGCACAGAACCCCGTGACAACATGACGATGGCTGTGGCTGGCAAGTAGTAATGTGCTCTAGTTACGGTATGCTATCGACATGTCTCTGCGCCAAGGTCTGAGTCCCTCTCACCACTACTGACACTGGAAAACCTGGAAATAATAGCGTAGCCTAAGTATAAAATACACAGCTGTGAGTTAACTTTGGTAGTGTTAGAGTACTCGAGACAGCAGGAAGCTAAATGCTAGGTAGAGTTGGAGTGCACAGAACCCCGTGACAACATGACGATGGCTATGGCTGGCAAGTAGTAATGTGCTGGAGTTACGGTATGCTATCGACATGTCACTGCTCCAAGCTCTGAGTCCCTCTCACCACTACTGACCCTGGAAAACCTGGAAATAATAGCGTAGCCTAAGTATAAAATACACAGCTGTGAGTTAACTTTGGTAGTGTTAGAGTACTCAAGACAGCAGGAAGCTAAATGCTAGGTGAGTTCGAGTGCACAGAACCCCGTGACAACATGACGATGGCTATGGCTGGCAAGTAGTAATGTGCTGGAGTTACGGTATGCTATCGACATGTCTCTGCGCCAAGCTCTGAGTCGCTCTCACCACTACTGACCCTGGAAAACCTGGAAATAATAGCGTAGCCTAAGTATAAAATACACAGCTGTGAGTTAACTTTAGTAATGTTAGAGTACTAGAGACAGCAGGAAGCTAAATGCTAGGTAGAGTTGGAGTGCACAGAACCCCGTGGCAACATGACGATGGCTATGGCTGGCAAGTAGTAATGTGCTGGAGTTACGGTATGCTATCGACATGTCTCTGCGCCAAGGTCTGAGTCCCTCTCACCACTACTGACCCTGGAAAACCTGGAAAATATAGCGTAGCCTAAGTATAAAATACACAGCTGTGAGTTAACTTTGGTAGTGTTAGAGTACTCGAGACAGCAGGAAGCTAAATGCTAGGTGGAGTTCGAGTGCACAGAACCCCGTGACAACATGACGATGGCTGTGGCTGGCAAGTAGTAATGTGCTCTAGTTACGGTATGCTATCGACATGTCTCTGCGCCAAGCTCTGAGTCCCTCTCACCACTACTGACACTGGAAAACCTGGAAATAATAGCGTAGCCTAAGTATAAAATACACAGCTGTGAGTTAACTTTGGTAGTGTTAGAGTACTCGAGACAGCAGGAAGCTAAATGCTAGGTAGAGTTGGAGTGCACAGAACCCCGTGACAACATGACGATGGCTATGGCTGGCAAGTAGTAATGTGCTGGAGTTACGGTATGCTATCGACATGTCACTGCTCCAAGCTCTGAGTCCCTCTCACCACTACTGACCCTGGAAAACCTGGAAATAATAGCGTAGCCTAAGTATAAAATACACAGCTGTGAGTTAACTTTGGTAGTGTTAGAGTACTCAAGACAGCAGGAAGCTAAATGCTAGGTGGAGTTCGAGTGCACAGAACCCCGTGACAACATGACGATGGCTATGGCTGGCAAGTAGTAATGTGCTGGAGTTACGGTATGCTATCGACATGTCTCTGCGCCAAGCTCTGAGTCGCTCTCACCACTACTGACCCTGGAAAACCTGGAAATAATAGCGTAGCCTAAGTATAAAATACACAGCTGTGAGTTAACTTTAGTAATGTTAGAGTACTAGAGACAGCAGGAAGCTAAATGCTAGGTAGAGTTGGAGTGCACAGAACCCCGTGGCAACATGACGATGGCTATGGCTGGCAAGTAGTAATGTGCTGGAGTTACGGTATGCTATCGACATGTCTACTGCGCCAAGGTCTGAGTCCCTCTCACCACTACTGACCCTGGAAAACCTGGAAATAATAGCATAGCCTAAGTATAAAATACACAGCTGTGAGTTAACTTTGGTAGTGTTAGAGTACTCGAGACAGCAGGAAGCTAAATGCTAGGTGGAGTTCGTAGTGCACAGAACCCCGTGACAACATGACGATGGCTATGGCTGGCAAGTAGTAATGTGCTGGAGTTACGGTATGCTATCGACATGTCTCTTCGCCAAGGTCTGAGTCCCTCTCACCACTACTGACCTGGAAAACCTGGAAATAATATGCGTAGCCTAAGTATAAAATACACAGCTGTGAGTTAACTTTGGTAGTGTTAGAGTACTGAGACAGCAGGAAGCTAAATGCTAGGTGGAGTTATAGTGCACAGAACCCCGTGCAACATGACGATGGCTATGGCTGGCAAGTAGTAATGTGCTGGAGTTACGGTATGCTATCGACATGTTACTGCGCCAAGCTCTGAGTCCCTCTCACCACTACTGACCCTGGAAAACCTGGAAATAATAGCAGTAGCCTAAGTATAAAATACACAGCTGTGAGTTAACTTTGGTAGTGTTAGAGTACTCGAGACAGCAGGAAGCTAAATGCTAGGTGGAGTTCGAGTGCACAGAACCCCGTGACAACATGACGATGGCTATGGCTGGCAAGTAGTAATGTGCTTGAGTTACGGTATGCTATCGACATGTCTCTGCGCCAAGGTCTGAGTCCCTCTCACCACTACTGACACTGGAAAACCTGGAAATAATAGCGTAGCCTAAGTATAAAATACACAGCTGTGAGTTAACTTTGGTAGTGTTAGAGTACTCGAGACAGCAGGAAGCTAAATGCTAGGTAGAGTTGGAGTGCACAGAACCCCGTGACAACATGACGATGGCTATGGCTGGCAAGTAGTAATGTGCTGGAGTTACGGTATGCTATCGACATGTCACTGCTCCAAGCTCTGAGTCCCTCTCACCACTACTGACCTGGAAAACCTGGAAATAATAGCGTAGCCTAGTATAAAATACACAGCTGTGAGTTAACTTTGGTAGTGTTAGAGTACTCGAGACAGCAGGAAGCTAAATGCTAGGTGGAGTTCGAGTGCACAGAACCCCGTGACAACATGACGATGGCTATGGCTGGCAAGTAGTAATGTGCTGGAGTTACGGTATGCTATCGACATGTTCTGCGCCAAGCTCTGAGTCGCTCTCACCACTACTGACCCTGGAAAACCTGGAAATATAGCGTAGCCTAAGTATAAAATACACAGCTGTGAGTTAACTTTAGTAATGTTAGAGTACTAGAGACAGCAGGAAGCTAAATGCTAGGTGAGTTGAGTGCACAGAACCCCGTGGCAACATGACGATGGCTATGGCTGGCAAGTAGTAATGTGCTGGAGTTACGGTATGCTATCGACATGTCTCGCGCCAAGTCTGAGTCCCTCTCACCACTACTGACCCTGGAAAACCTGGAAAATATAGCGTAGCCTAAGTATAAAATACACAGCTGTGAGTTAACTTTGGTAGTGTTAGAGTACTCGAGACAGCAGGAAGCTAAATGCTAGGTGGAGTTCGAGTGCACAGAACCCCGTGACAACATGACGATGGCTGTGGCTGGCAAGTAGTAATGTGCTCTAGTTACGGTATGCTATCGACATGTCTCTGCGCCAAGCTCTGAGTCCCTCTCACCACTACTGACACTGGAAAACCTGGAAATAATAGCGTAGCCTAAGTATAAAATACACAGCTGTGAGTTAACTTTGGTAGTGTTAGAGTACTCGAGACAGCAGGAAGCTAAATGCTAGGTAGAGTTGGAGTGCACAGAACCCCGTGACAACATGACGATGGCTATGGCTGGCAAGTAGTAATGTGCTGGAGTTACGGTATGCTATCGACATGTCACTGCTCCAAGCTCTGAGTCCCTCTCACCACTACTGACCCTGGAAAACTGGAAATAATAAGCGTAGCCTAAGTATAAAATACACAGCTGTGAGTTAACTTTGGTAGTGTTAGAGTACTCAAGACAGCAGGAAGCTAAATGCTAGGTGGAGTTCGAGTGCACAGAACCCGTGACAACATGACGATGGCTATGGCTGGCAAGTAGTAATGTGCTGGAGTTACGGTATGCTATCGACATGTCTCTGCGCCAAGCTCTGAGTCGCTCTCACCACTACTGACCCTGGAAAACCTGGAATAATAGCGTAGCCTAAGTATAAAATACACAGCTGTGAGTTAACTTTAGTAATGTTAGAGTACTAGAGACAGCAGGAAGCTAAATGCTAGGTAGAGTTGGAGTGCACAGAACCCCGTGGCAACATGACGATGGCTATGGCTGGCAAGTAGTAATGTGCTGGAGTTACGGTATGCTATCGACATGTCTCTGCGCCAAGGTCTGAGTCCCTCTCACCACTACTGACCCTGGAAAACCTGGAAATAATAGCATAGCCTAAGTATAAAATACACAGCTGTGAGTTAACTTTGGTAGTGTTAGAGTACTCGAGACTGCAGGAAGCTAAATGCTAGGTGGAGTTATAGTGCACAGAACCCCGTGGCAACATGACGATGGCTATGGCTGGCAAGTAGTAATGTGCTGGAGTTACGGTATGCTATCGACATGTCTCTGCGCCAAGGTCTGAGTCCCTCTCACCACTACTGAACCTGGAAAACTGGAAATAATTGCGTAGCCGAAGTATAAAATACACAGCTGTGAGTTAACTTTGGTAGTGTTAGAGTACTTGAGACAGCAGGAAGCTAAATGCTAGGTGGAGTTATAGTGCACAGAACCCGTGACAACATGACGATGGCTATGGCTGGCAAGTAGTAATGTGCTGGAGTTACGGTATGCTATCGACATGTCTCTGCGCCAAGGTCTGAGTCCCTCTCACCACTACTGACCCTGGAAAACCTGGAAATAATAGCATAGCCTAAGTATAAAATACACAGCTGTGAGTTAACTTTGGTAGTGTTAGAGTACTCGAGACTGCAGGAAGCTAAATGCTAGGTGGAGTTATAGTGCACAGAACCCCGTGGCAACATGACGATGGCTATGGCTGGCAAGTAGTAATGTGCTGGAGTTACGGTATGCTATCGACATGTCTCTGCGCCAAGGTCTGAGTCCCTCTCACCACTACTGACCCTGGAAAACCTGGAAATAATTGCGTAGCCTAAGTATAAAATACACAGCTGTGAGTTAACTTTGGTAGTGTTAGAGTACTCGAGACAGCAGGAAGCTAAATGCTAGGTGGAGTTATAGTGCACAGAACCCCGTGGCAACATGATGATGGCTATGGCTGGCAAGTAGTAATGTGCTGGAGTTACGGTATGCTATCGACATGTCACTGCTCCAAGCTCTGAGTCCCTCTCACCACTACTGACCCTGGAAAACCTGGAAATAATAGCGTAGCCTAAGTATAAAATACACAGCTGTGAGTTAACTTTGTTAGTGTTAGAGTACTCGAGACAGCAGGAAGCTAAATGCTAGGTGGAGTTATAGTGCACAGAACCCCGTGGCAACATGACGATGGCTATGGCTGGCAAGTAGTAATGTGCTGGAGTTGCGGTATGCTATCGACATGTCTCTGCGCCAAGCTCTGAGTCCTTCTCACCACTACTGACCCTGGAAAACCTGGAAAATATAGCGTAGCCTAAGTATAAAATACACAGCTGTGAGTTAACTTTGGTATGTTAGAGTACTCGAGACAGCAGGAAGCTAAATGCTAGGTGGAGTTCGAGTGCACAGAACCCCGTGGCAACGTGATGATGGCTATGGCTGGCAAGTAGTAATGTGCTGGAGTTACGGTATGCTATCGACATGTCTCTGCGCCCAGCTCTGTGTCCCTCTCACCACTACTGACACTGGAAAACCTGGAAATAATAGCGTAGCCTAAGTATAAAATACACAGCTGTGAGTTAACTTTGGTAGTGTTAGAGTACTCGAGACAGCAGGAAGCTAAATGCTAGGTAGAGTTGGAGTGCACAGAACCCCGTGACAACATGACGATGGCTATGGCTGGCAAGTAGTAATGTGCTGGAGTTACGGTATGCTATCGACATGTCACTGCTCCAAGCTCTGAGTCCCTCTCACCACTACTGACCCTGGAAAACCTGGAAATAATAGCGTAGCCTAAGTATAAAATACACAGCTGTGAGTTAACTTTGGTAGTGTTAGAGTACTCGAGACAGCAGGAAGCTAAATGCTAGGTGGAGTTCGAGTGCACAGAACCCCGTGACAACATGACGATGGCTATGGCTGGCAAGTAGTAATGTGCTGGAGTTATGGTATGCTATCGACATGTCTCTGCGCCAAGCTCTGAGTCGCTCTCACCACTACTGACCCTGGAAAACCTGGAAAATAATAGCGTAGCCTAAGTATAAAATACCAGCTGTGAGTTAACTTTGGTAGTGTTAGAGTACTCGAGACAGCAGGAAGCTAAATGCTAGGTAGAGTTGGAGTGTACAGAACCCCGTGACAACATGACGATGGCTATGGCTGGCAAGTAGTAATGTGCTGGAGTTACGATATGCTATCGACATGTCTCTGCGCCAAGGTCTGAGTCCCTCTCACCACTACTGACCCTGGAAAACCTGGAAAATATAGCGTAGCCTAAGTATAAAATACACAGCTGTGAGTTAACTTTGGTAGTGTTAGAGTACTTGAGACAGCAGGAAGCTAAATGCTAGGTAGAGTTGGAGTGTACAGAACCCGTGACAACATGACGATGGCTATGGCTGGCAAGTAGTAATGTGCTGGAGTTACGGTATGCTATCGACATGTTACTGCGCCAAGCTCTGAGTCCCTCTCACCACTACTGACACCGGAAAACCTGGAAAATATAGCGTAGCCTAAGTATAAAATACACAGCTGTGAGTTAACTTTGGTAGTGTTAGAGTACTTGAGACTGCAGGAAGCTAAATGCTAGGTGGAGTTATAGTGCACAGAACCCCGTGGCAACATGACGATGGCTATGGCTGGCAAGTAGTAATGTGCTGGAGTTACGGTATGCTATCGACATGTCTCTGCGCCAAGCTCTGAGTCCCTCTCACCACTACTGACCCTGGAAAACCTGGAAAATATAGCGTAGCCTAAGTATAAAATACACAGCTGTGAGTTAACTTTGGTAGTGTTAGAGTACTCGAGACAGCAGGAAGCTAAATGCTAGGTGGAGTTCGAGTGCACAGAACCCCGTGACAACGTGATGATGGCTATGGCTGGCAAGTAGTAATGTGCTGGAGTTACGGTATGCTATCGACATGTCTCTGCGCCAAGCTCTGAGTCCCTCTCACCACTACTGACCCTGGAAAACCTGGAAAATATAGCGTAGCCTAAGTATAAAATACACAGCTGTGAGTTAACTTTGGTAGTGTTAGAGTACTCGAGACTGCAGGAAGCTAAATGCTAGGTGGAGTTGGAGTGCACAGAACCCCGTGGCAACATGACGATGGCTATGGCTGGCAAGTAGTAATGTGCTGGAGTTACGGTATGCTATCGACATGTCACTGCTCCAAGCTCTGAGTCCCTCTCACCACTACTGACCCTGGAAAACCTGGAAAATATAGCGTAGCCTAAGTATAAAATACGCAGCTGTGAGTTAACTTTGGTAGTGTTAGAGTACTCGAGACTGCAGGAAGCTAATGCTAGGTGGAGTTATAGTGCACAGAACCCCGTGGCAACATGACGATGGCTATGGCTGGCAAGTAGTAATGTGCTGGAGTTACGGTATGCTATCGACATGTTACTGCGCCAAGGTCTGAGTCCCTCTCACCACTACTGACACTGGAAAACCTGGAAATAATAGCGTAGCCAAATTATAAAATACACAGCTGTGAGTTAACTTTGGTAGTGTTAGAGTACTAGAGACAGCAGGAAGCTAAATGCTAGGTAGAGTTGGAGTGCACAGAACCCCGTGACAACATGACGATGGCTATGGCTAGCAAGTAGTAATGTGCTGGAGTTACGGTATGCTATCGACATGTCACTGCTCCAAGCTCTGAGTCCCTCTCACCACTACTGACCCTGGAAAACCTGGAAATAATAGCGTAGCCTAAGTATAAAATACACAGCTGTGAGTTAACTTTGGTAGTGTTAGAGTACTCGAGACAGCAGGAAGCTAAATGCTAGGTGGAGTTCGAGTGCACAGAACCCCGTGACAACATGACGATGGCTATGGCTGGCAAGTAGTAATGTGCTGGAGTTACGGTATGCTATCGACATGTCTCTTCGCCAAGGTCTGAGTCCCTCTCACCACTACTGACCCTGGAAAACCTGGAAATAATAGCGTAGCCTAAGTATAAAATACACAGCTGTGAGTTAACTTTGGTAGTGTTAGAGTACTCGAGACAGCAGGAAGCTAAATGCTAGGTGGGTTATAGTGCACAGAACCCCGTGGCAACATGACGATGGCTATGGCTGGCAAGTAGTAATGTGCAGGAGTTACGGTATGCTATCGACATGTTACTGCGCCAAGCTCTGAGTCCCTCTCACCACTACTGACCCTGGAAAACCTGGAAAATATAGCGTAGCCTAAGTATAAAATACACAGCTGTGAGTTAACTTTGGTAGTGTTAGAGTACTCGAGACAGCAAGAAGCTAAATGCTAGGTGGAGTTCGAGTGCACAGAACCCCGTGGCAACATGACGATGGCTATGGCTGGCAAGTAGTAATGTGCTGGAGTTAAGGTATGCTATCGACATGTCTCTGCGCCAAGCTCTGAGTCCCTCTCACCACTACTGACCCTGGAAAACCTGGAAATAAATAGCGTAGCCTAAGTATAAAATACACATCTGTGAGTTAACTTTGGTAGTGTTAGAGTACTCGAGACAGCAGGAAGCTAAATGCTAGGTGGAGTTCGAGTGCACAGAACCCCGTGACAACATGACGATGGCTGTGGCTGGCAAGTAGTAATGTGCTCTAGTTACGGTATGCTATCGACATGTCTCTGCGCCAAGGTCTGAGTCCCTCTCACCACTACTGACACTGGAAAACCTGGAAATAATAGCGTAGCCTAAGTATAAAATACACAGCTGTGAGTTAACTTTGGTAGTGTTAGAGTACTCGAGACAGCAGGAAGCTAAATGCTAGGTAGAGTTGGAGTGCACAGAACCCCGTGACAACATGACGATGGCTATGGCTGGCAAGTAGTAATGTGCTGGAGTTACGGTATGCTATCGACATGTCACTGCTCCAAGCTCTGAGTCCCTCTCACCACTACTGACCCTGGAAAACCTGGAAATAATAGCGTAGCCTAAGTATAAAATACACAGCTGTGAGTTAACTTTGGTAGTGTTAGAGTACTCAAGACAGCAGGAAGCTAAATGCTAGGTGGAGTTCGAGTGCACAGAACCCCGTGACAACATGACGATGGCTATGGCTGGCAAGTAGTAATGTGCTGGAGTTACGGTATGCTATCGACATGTCTCTGCGCCAAGCTCTGAGTCGCCTCTCACCACTACTGACCCTGGAAAACCTGGAAATAATAGCGTAGCCTAAGTATAAAATACACAGCTGTGAGTTAACTTTAGTAATGTTAGAGTACTAGAGACAGCAGGAAGCTAAATGCTAGGTAGAGTTGGAGTGCACAGAACCCCGTGGCAACATGACGATGGCTATGGCTGGCAAGTAGTAATGTGCTGGAGTTACGGTATGCTATCGACATGTCTCTGCGCCAAGGTCTGAGTCCCTCTCACAACTACTGACCCTGGAAAACCTGGAAAATATAGCATAGCCTAAGTATAAAATACACAGCTGTGAGTTAACTTTGGTAGTTTTAGAGTACTCGAGACTGCAGGAAGCTAAATGCTAGGTGGAGTTATAGTGCACAGAACCCCGTGGCAACATGACGATGGCTATGGCTGGCAAGTAGTAATGTGCTGGAGTTACGGTATGCTATCGACATGTCTCTGCGCCAAGGTCTGAGTCCCTCTCACCACTACTGACCCTGGAAAACCTGGAAATAATAGCATAGCCTAAGTATAAAATACACAGCTGTGAGTTAACTTTGGTAGTGTTAGAGTACTCGAGACTGCAGGAAGCTAAATGCTAGGTGGAGTTATAGTGCACAGAACCCCGTGGCAACATGACGATGGCTATGGCTGGCAAGTAGTAATGTGCTGGAGTTACGGTATGCTATCGACATGTCTCTGCGCCAAGGTCTGAGTCCCTCTCACCACTACTGACCCTGGAAAACCTGGAAATAATTGCGTAGCCGAAGTATAAAATACACAGCTGTGAGTTAACTTTGGTAGTGTTAGAGTACTCGAGACAGCAGGAAGCTAAATGCTAGGTAGAGTTGGAGTGCACAGAACCCCGTGACAACATGACGATGGCTATGGCTGGCAAGTAGTAATGTGCTGGAGTTACGGTATGCTATCGACATGTTACTGCGCCAAGGTCTGAGTCCCTCTCACCACTACTGACACTGGAAAACCTGGAAATAATAGCGTATCCTGAGTATAAAATACACAGCTGTGAGTTAACTTTGGTAATGTTATAGTACTCGAGACAGCAGGAAGCTAAATGCTAGGTGGAGTTCGATTGCACAGAACCCCGTGGCAACGTGACGATTGCTATGGCTGGCAAGTAGTAATGTGCTGGAGTTACGGTATGCTATCGACATGTTACTGCGCCAAGCTCTGAGTCCCTCTCACCACTACTGACCCTGGAAAACCTGGAAAATATAGCGTATCCTAAGTATAAAATACACAGCTGTGAGTTAACTTTGGTAGTGTTAGAGTACTAGAGACAGCAGGAAGCTAAATGCTAGGTGGAGTTATAGTGCACAGAACCCCGTGGCAACATGACGATGGCTATGGGTGGTAAGTAGTAATGTGCTGGAGTTACGGTATGCTATTGACATGTCACTGCGCCAAGCTCTGTGTCCCTCTCACCACTACTGACAGTGGAAAACCTGGAAATAATAGCGTAGCCTAAGTATAAAATACACAGCTGTGAGTTAACTTTGGTAATGTTAGAGTACTCGAGACAGCAGGAAGCTAAATGCTAGGTGTAGTTCGAGTGCACAGAACCCCGTGGCAACATGACGATGGCTATGGCTGGCAAGTAGTAATGTGCTGGAGTTACGGTATGCTATTGACATGTCACTGCGCCAAGCTCTGTGTCCCTCTCACCACTACTGACAGTGGAAAACCTGGAAATATCTGGGAATGTTGCCCCAATGCCCAGGAGCTTGGACGTAGAAGCCATGGGGTTCCGGACTTTTACTGGTATTATAAACACAACAAAGTCTGAGTTAAATGTTTATATGTATAATATCAGTTGCTTCTTTCACATTTTGACTTTCAAGTGGGTTGGTGATTGTTTTGTAGCAGCCAAACAAGAAATTTTTTAAGAGGGCGGAACTGAAAGCAAAAGAAGAGCAGGATTACTGGCAGAAGTATGGTGAAAGAAATGCTGAAGCAACGTGTGACAGCAATAAAGCAATGAAAGGTAAGTCTGAAAGTGACCAAGTTTTTGCTATATATGAAAGAAGTAGTGTAATTTATTATAAATGTAAGTTGCAGTACGATGTTGTATTAGCACTAACAGGAGAAATTCTGTAAGTAATACAATAAGCCAAACTATAGTTTGAGTATTCTTCTTAATATATATGAGTGTGCATGTATTTCAGTCTACTGAGCAAATTGCACAAAAATTTTGATATGTATAGTCCATTCACGACTGGAACAGACTTTCTTGGAGCCTTGCTAAATATCTACTTGCAGGTCAGTTTCGTATCCTTCTGCCAAATGTAAACAAACATTGCCATGTGATTGCCGTAGCATCTGACCCACATTCCATCGTGTGTGTACATGTGTTCGTATACTATAGCTACATCTAAACATAAACATTGAAATGTGACTTCTACTATTATACCTGTCAAATGTGTTATTTACTGTTTACAGCTTTTCAAAGCATTCTGCCATATTTCAAAAACTATTTCGTACGAATATTCACAATTTAGGTCAACTTTATGACATTTTAAACATGCCTGAATTGACAATAGTTATTACGGATATTTTACATTGTTAACGTATTTGTTTTCCACGACAAGCACATGACACGTAATGCACGCTAATATTTTGCCGCGACTGTGTTTAACACTGTTACAACTGCGGGGTAAAAAACTGTAGTATTTAACCTCTTGTTATTAATATATGTTGGGTTATTTCTTTAAAAGGACGGCCTCATTTGGAATAAATATTAAAACGAAGGAACAACCAGTCCAACGAAAAAGACACATGAAATTGAAGCATGTTACTCATTTCGCTTATTTTTTGTCGTGCCAACTTTGACGCCGTCGGGTGAGACACGAGACGAACAATGACACAAATACTTAATGGTAATTTGGGCGCCAGCGGTGCTTCCCAATCACCGCACTATTGAGACTCAGGGTTCTCAGGGATGTTGTGGGTTCTGTGTGTCCGTCTCACCTGTGCGTACTTACAAACACATTTGCAATACTAAACTTTTAATAAAATCAATGAAATAAACAATAGACAAAACATATGTGGCTAGGACACTGCACGCCTAAATGGATGATTTCACCAAAGTGTTTGAAAGCACATCCTTCACAAGGGAAGAGGGCCGACAGCCGCTAGGGTGGACTGACGGTTTATCCCTGAAGACAGGACACTGTGAATTACAAATGAATACCCTTAATACACATTAAAATGAGTGATTACTCGGCATCACTAACGCAAACTCGTTGGGGCTCGCCCTCCAGCACGTGGCTAATGTGGTGACGGCCTATACACAGAGCCAGCTAGGACGGAAGTAATTGCACTGTACACTGATTACACAATTACATAGACCCTTGAATGATACATGAAATAAGATGGGACATGAGAGGAATATTCACAATAAACACACACATGTGTGAAAACAAGCTTAGGTGGCGCGGGTTCCGCTGGATGAAGTTCGTAGCAGACCACGTGGTGCAGGTGAAATTGCAATATTTCTGCGTGGAAACTGCAAACTAAATTCAAATAAAGTATTATTCCTGTTGAGCATGTGGTTCTGTTTACGATTAGAGTCATTACAGGCTGTAACGTGCCTGATGGCGGTGAAATCAATCATTACTGTGACTGCGTGGTCAAATACAAAAAGCATCAATTTACGTGAAAAATACGTTGAACCTTGAATAAAACTGACATAAAACCCTGAAATAAATTATTGCACATACGATGTTATATAAATAAGCTCTTAAAACACAATGATGGCATGTACATTGACTCAACTTAAGTCGGCCACATGGTTATACGTGATGTTGCCGTAAAATATTCAAACACGAAAATTACCCTTAAATATATACATAAAAATAAATCTCTTAAATTTGGGTGTAGCAGTTATGCAGAAGTTACACTGAAATGCCATAAACATAGGCATATGGCGTCTGATTCAAAATGAGGGGGTCGCGTGACCTCTCCAACATCTTTCTCCTCCTTCTCCTCGATTAAGTTAAAAATGTCACAAGAGCGTAAGAAATTAGAAAAGCGGGAGCATAATGCTGGGGAAAATGTCTGGCAAAAACGTACGCAAGCAAAGATTAACCGGTAAACTACATGGACTATGGAAACCTACATCAGTGAACAAAAGTAGTAGTGTGTACGTGACAGTGTCTTACCTCGCCAGCTCTCCTCGACAGACTGTCCAGATACAAGCATCGCACGGACCTATCATGGCCGCATGCGGGGTTCACATAAGCAGAAGTGTTATGTACGCCGAGTGAAATATTTTGTAGTGAAAATAAGATGGCACAAATTAAATTAGACATTGTTTAACATTTCTATAATTTTGTTACGAAGTTCAAAATTATTTTAATGTCTCTTTGTTATGGCGTTCATGCCAGAATATTAAGTGTTCTTAATATCGGTGCCACAGGCACTTAGAATATTCATAACCAAACAATTAATATTATTACAAGCACTTTAAAACATTTTAAGACATATTAAACACTGTAAAGACAATATAACACATTTCACCCTGAAATTAACATTTATAGGAAAGTTCAAAATTGTCTTCCTCTCTGCGCACGTGCTGTATACGTGACACGTGAGCGCCGTCATGGGCTCTATTTCAACTTAAAAGATAGCATTGAACGTGCACACAAATAAGCCTACCGTAACTTTTATTTTGCTCATATTTCTCTGTATTGCTACTTACTGTTTATTGAAAATTATCAGGCGGGGCTTAGTATTTTGGTATGTTCGGTACAGAACACTTAATACATTACGCTCTCCCAGAGAAGGCCAGGCCCTGAAATGATAAAGAGGCGGTCAGGTCAAAAAATAATGAAAACTATATGGTAGTTTATCTTTCCTTTCAAAGATTCTGATGTATTTGATAATACATTTTTTTTTTTTTCTGTGTTATTTGGAAGGAGGGTGACATAAATGTAATTGGTGGCTGGGGCTTGTAGTGTTGTTAAAAAAAACATGCACTTGCGATGTAGTGTTACTTTCATCATTGATTAGTCCAGGCACTTTTAAAATAATAATAATAATTGGGTAGTCTTCAGAAAAAATCACAGAGAAATATTAGTACAGACCTTCATTTTAAAGTGAGCAGTAATGTATTTTGTGTTTTTAGAAAAGTTTAACATACTTTATTTTCTATAGAAATTGTGGTATGCAATTTTGTTATAGGTGTGATAATCTTAATCTTTTGAATGTGGTGTAGCAAATTTTCGAACCCAATATGTGTTTCTGTTCATCCCACAAAATAATGCCTTTTACACTGTTAGAACTGCATTAATTTTATTTACATGATTTATATTTTTGTTTAATTTATTACTCATTGAACATCAAACATAGACTTACTTATTGGTATTGTATTGTACTTATATGTAAGGTCTATATTCAAATGATGGACATTAAATAATTAATTAATTAATTCATTCATTCCTTCAACAACACATTGTTTTGGTAATTATGTCAAACAGCTGTGCATTTAAGTTGTTAGTCTACATCCATAGTCTACCTTCTTGGTGTCTATATCAAATTAACATCAGAAATGTGAAAATTTCAGGTGGAAAGGCGGAAGATGATGGCGAAGATCACACGACTCTGCCTAGGAAAGATGTGATCAGGCGACTTCGGGAAAGAGGAGAACCAATATTGTTGTATGGGGAATCAGAGGTAGATGCTTTCAAACGACTGCGACGCAGTGAGATTTTGGAGCCAGAAATTAACAAGGTATTTTAACTTTTAACCTGATTATTGGTATCAGTAGAGCAATAAACATTTTAAAATTATTGTAGGATATTATAATCTCAGCTACATTCTTATCCTATTTTCGGTAACCTGACAGCTCGAGATGTTTTGTTGCTGAAGTCCTGTTTCATGGAAAATTGTTAGGATTGTAGTGTGTATCAGTTACAGTTAAGTAGAGTAAGATATATATACTGCATACAGTTTTGAGTTCAAGTTCACATGATTTGTGTTGCCATTTGGCATTCGTTAACAAAAATTGGGACATTGCTGATGACTTAGAGGGCTGTAACAAAAAATGAGCATTTCTCGAAGATTTTATTCGTTTTGAGAGCTTTCGAAATCTAACTGACATGGAAAATTAACTAATAACTTAGAGTAAACCCCCTGTGTCCATTAATTAAGTTGGCTGTCATACAGACTGAGGGCACAAATAAACCCTTGAAAGTTATTGCAGTCCAATTTTATATAATGTCTTGTAGCAAGACTAGCAGATCTTTGATAACAAGAAATTCATTAATGCTGCTTGAGGTATTGTCAAAGAAGGTAAATACAGTATGGATTTGAGTAGTAGTGTATCAGTTGTGTAATTCATGGAGCAGTTACAGAGTAATTGGCTATTGTTAACTTTGTCCAGGGCCTGCGCAATGACTTCCAGGAAGCTCTAGAGAAGGTTGACCAAGCATTCTTGGATGAGATTCTTGCATCTCACACGCAGGATGGAGATGGTCACATGTCTAATGACGTAAAAGTGCAGGACGATGGTATCACGTATGACGAGATACAGAAAATGGCTGCCACGCTTGGCAAAGGTGACAAAGACTTGGACATGAAAGTTATTACACACTTTATCCAGGTAGGTGGAATGTGGTGGCATTACAAAATGTGTTACTATGAAATTATTACTTACTATACAATTGTATATAATAATGGGCTGTGGAACCAGTGAGTCAGATAGGTCAAATGACCCCGTAATAATCTGCTGCGAGGGTCAGGTTCTTAAAAGGAATACTACATTAGTCACAGAATAATTAAGTAGAAAACACACTGAGTGTGCATCACAACTTGCTTTGCACTACACCAGTTTGATTTTCATCTACTTAACGTGTACCTTCTTTTACATAGATAATAACCGTAAACTAACAAACCATATGCCACTCTAAAGCTGAGAGTTTACAGAAACACGTTTAATAAATACAATTGACGTTGGCAAACATCTTCTGTCCGAGGCCCACTGAAGAGACTAAGTTTTCACGCGGTATAGTAGCATTTCTACGGCCGACACGTGTGTTCTCGCTCTGCCGGATCACCGTACATTCCCCACCCACTGCAACCCAATACTCTTCCTTTCAACCTGCAACGGTTACATAGACTCTAAACACCACAACCTGCAACTGACAACACTGTACTATGAGCCTGTGCCATCCGTCAGATTTGGCTACATGTTTATTTGTGTTATGATTTCTTCCTTGTTCACTGCAGGTCGTAACCCAGCCTGTAACAAGCTGACACTTGCTCGAGTAGTGCGTTGAACTGGCAGTCGATACTGTGCATCCACGCCGTCTGCCAGTGTCTTTTAATGTTTGTTTTGTTGTATATTTTATCCCGGCTCCGAACTCTTGTGCGTGCTTATATAATTAATGCAGACGTAGTCATGGACCAATAGACCATACGATGAAAAGACAACAGCGACAGGTAACCAATTTCTTTCGAAGAAAATGTAAATGTATTGAAAATGGCGACGATAGTGCTAGTGAGTGTAAAAATTAGTGATAGTGAGTGTAAATATTTCTGCAGTGAAGATAAGGGTGTAACTGATTGTAAACCACAGACCCAGCCAGCACTAGCAATAACAATAGTAAAAGTGATGCTGCGAGTATTCGTGATCATGAATATACATCTTTGTGTACTAAAGATACGGGTGCTGTTCTTCTGACTGATTCTAAATCACACATAGCCACCGCAGACATAATTGGAACTTCGTGTTCGCCTACTGTAAGTGGTAATTGTATAACTTTATCCCAGCCTTTAAGTATACAGTATCCAAAAAAAAAATATATATATATATGTGGAGTAGCTCCTTCTTTTAAAGCAGAATGTTAAAAGAAGTGGCCCTTGGTTCATTGGGATGAACTGTAAAATGTTTTGTTTGTTTGCAAGCTAAACAGCTTTACTGAAAAGTTATCACTAGGTCAAAAGTTGGCTTAACCTTCATTGTTTCTGGATTTCCCAATTGGAAAAAAGCTTCAGAGAAATTTTCATATCATGATAATAGTGAATCTCACAAAGGTTCCGGAAAAAAAAGCTCTTTTAGTTTTCAATCAAAAGCCAGTTTCAGCTGGTTATTTGCCCAAGTTAGCAAGGAAATGGATATAGCTCAGAAGTCTCTCATTACAGTTGTTTTAAGTAACAAATTCTTAGCTAGGCCTGGTCTTGCTTTAAGAGGCAAACAAGAAAAGGAGGGTAATTTGTATGAGCTACTTGAATTAAGATGAAACGAAATACCTGACATTAAAGATTGGTTGTTCAAGCGGCATGATATCCATAATGAAATACTGCAGTTATTGTCTTTAACAGTACTGCGCAATTTGAATCAAGACATTAAAGAGAATTAGTAATTTGCTTGTATTACTGTCAAGATCAGTCCTATGACGGTGCTAAAATATGAAAGGCTTCCAAGCTGTAATTAGTTCCAAAGAGAATAGAGCTTGTTACATACGTTGCTTCAATCATTTTTTAAACTTACCTCTCATACATACTTCTAGCACCGTACCTGAAATTTCGAATGTTTTGGCAAATGTCCATACACTTGCAAAATTTATTAACTAATCTGCCAAAAGAATTGCTATTTTCGTCAATTACAAAGCAGATGATAATCCAGCTTTGGCAAAAAATACTACACTGAAACCTCTGTGCTCTACAAGCCTTTGAACATAGTGAATTCTCGATATGAAACAATACCAAGTGTACTTGACGGCTCGAAATCCAAAGAGTCTGTTGCAAATGGATTGTCTGCTTTCTTTGAAAAAACCAGCAGTTTATTTTATCTTTGAAGTGTCAGTAATATATTTTGGTATTACAGAGGAACTTGCTAGAAATCTGCAAACCTCAGATATCAGCATCACATCCGCCTTGAGGGAAACTGAAATAGTTATGGGGCGTATTACTGACATTAGAACAGAGGACAAGTTCACCGAGCTGTGGGAGAAAGTTAAGAAACGAGGGGAAGATCTGGATTTACAGTCGGGTAGCCTCCCTCGTGTCCGAATACCTTCAAAGCACAATATTCAAGCCCCGAGCAGTTCTTCAGACAAAAGTACTTTGCAGTTATCGACGGCATTAAATGCGAAATCGAATCACGTTATCAACATCCAGGAGTGGCTATTTACAAGGCAATTGAAAATGTTCTTGTAAAGTCATCAAATGGGGAGGTCGAAAACATTACAGGTCAAGTGCTACAAATTTGTGATCACTTCAAGGGGATTTGAATGTCGAGAGGTTTACGAAGCAATTCGCAGAACCTAGAAGAGAACACCCACAAATCCGAAGATTATTTTCAGAAGTGTGTACTTGTTTAAAGTTGCTGCTTGTTTCACCAGCAACATCGGCAACAGCTGAAAGAACTTTCTCCGCTGCTCTAAAATATTTGAAAACATGGCTGCGTTCTACAATGACTCAAGAACGTCTTAACCACATAACTGTATTGGCTGTACATTGGGATCTGGCAAAAAACATTTCCAACTTGGATATTGCCAACACATTCATTTCTTCAAAAGAATCAAGAAAATGAGTTTTTCGCCACATCTATATGTAAATTGTGTTTAATACACAAAAACTATTATTTTTTAAAATTAATATGTAAAGACACACTTGAGCATTATTTCCAAATATGATTTATTTAAAATTTGAAATTCTTCAACTTGATAGTGTATTGGTGCAGTATTTATAGAATTTGTATTATCTGATTTCCAATATTTGTTTATAATCGTTAATCGACATCAGTTTCAGTTAACATGTTTAAAAAAATGGTGTGTACATACTTAAATGTATTATGCAAGTTTTGAGTAAGTGTTGATATTAAAGACTGACACGTGCCGCTCAACCTACTAATTAACAATGATTACGACTCATCGCTAAATGTTCCTATTTCAACCACTGCAAAACGAGACAGAGAATTTTCTACATGAATTTTCGGCCACCTACTCTACCAGGCAGCAGGTACTTATGAGCAGATTCTCTTCACCTGAAGGTTATGCAACCCGGCAGTCACGCCGCCCCCCCTGCCCCGTGCTGAGAGCTTACAAGCCGCCCGCTACCGGGCAAGGTCGAGCGCCGCAGACGAGGCACAAAGCAGAAACGCTGACCAGAGTTTTTCAACTCCCACGCCAACCAGGGCAGGATATTCGCCCTTCCCGCAGCCCACGCCGCCAGCCTACAAGCTTCACCTATATAAGACCTGATACTGCCAGGCTCTGGCAGTCATTCTTTCGCAAACTCTCTCGTGACATCCCAGAGCACTAATTCAGTGCTGGGACCTCCGGGAACTTCGTAAGTCTCGAGTACGCCCTCAGCAGCTACTCTCCTTGCGTCAATATCCATAAAACACGTACACACATATTTAACTTCACTTTGTCTCTTCCAGACACCCTTTTCTTAGCCAGTTTAACTTTAAATACTTTTGCATTCGTCTAGATCCAGTTACTCCCCACTTTACTAGAACCAGGTCGCCTCCACCTGGAACCGCAGTTACCTTCAGCTCTCCACAGTCTGATAGGAGGTAGCACAGTTCACGTGTTTATTGCATCTCCAATAAACACCCATTGTTCACTACCCTTCTGCTTTTCATTTCCAGAGTACTTGTCTGTGTGACGGTCAGGGACAGAATACGACGTGCACCGCCAACAGGAACCCAGAGTACTGACATCCACATTAGACGGCTACCTGTTTATTCCCAACACCAGAGCACTAAGTCAGTGCTGATGGGGAGAGACAGTGGTGTCCCAACCACTAGGAATATCTTCATGCAGGGATGGGCTACAAGCTCAGGTTATCTCTCACGTTGAGCACTAAGTTAGTGCTGAAGTGACCTTAGCCTGAGGGTTGCCGCCCAACCTGGTACGAACGCACAACCAGTAAAGGCTTGGTGACCTACACGGCTCCACATCCCTGATCAGCTCGCATGAATGAGGGATCAGTGGGGACTCCTATAGGTCTCGTGTTGGCAAGTCACTATTGGGTTACACTTTAATTACTGTACCTATTTAAGTGTGCTGCGTAGGCTGTCACACCAGTGTGCCCTGTGCCTTACAAGATAAAGAGTGACAAGAGGTGTAGAGAGTGATACCTGGCTCACGCTGCTATCAAACCGTGGGATAGTATTTCCTCATCCTATGCAGGACAGGCAGGCGGAACGGGACCGCGCCGCCCAGCCCAACTTAGACGACAAGTAGTAGGCACAACTGGTTCGGTAACAGTAATCTTCTTGTCACCATGCATTCGTATTCACCCTTCCTGCCACTCAGTGGTAAGAGGTTTGCTAAACAGAACAGAGAGCAGATATGGCTGGGCAAACCCCAACTTCTGGAGCAGTGAAACCTACGACTGGAATTGCCGCTTCGGAGTAGACCGAGCTTGCCGCTATTGGGTGAAACCCACTTCAACCGCAACACCCAAGACGACGGAATAAATAAACAACAGCTAACACCCATCGCCTCGTACCGTAGAACCAGAGTAAACCACCCCACTTTTGGTCTAGTGGCGAAACCCTGACATACGTGTCAGTCAGACTAACAGTCACGCGTCGACACGTTAGTAGATTTTTTTCCCTGTGATCTGCGATACTTCCTAATGCTTTTTTCAATTTATATATTGCGCAATGCATACTCAAGAAAAAAAATTTTCCCCAATCTTGAATACTGATCGATGGCTGGGGAAGGCGTGACTATTGTTATAATTAGTGAGCCTAGCGTGAGTAAAGATATTATCGTCTGAATGTAGGGTAGTTTTATAGAACTGTGTGCAAATGACAAAGAAGGAACCAGTTGACTACGTCGCCAGGCCCGACATGTGCTACAACGCAAACTTGTTTAATCTGACACCCTTCAGACGAACGACACACCTCAGACTAGCACCCCTCGGTCGTCTATACCAGAGGTCACCATGCCCGGACCGTGGCCGGTATTGCCTATGGTGATCCCCACACATGAATCCGAACTCAATTTCATGCTGCATATATGCTGGCCGTTGACCTGCTACGGCGACGTCAGCTATCTATGTGCATCTTCGTCAAACCTGATCACTGAACAGTCTACTCCATCCCCAACTGCGGATCACTGGCATGTAAAGATGTGTACCATCTGCACAGCTGCCTGGAAAGTAATAAAAGTGGCAATTCCACCCTCAACTCAGAAACATAGGATTGCTTCGCCACTCCACACGTACGTTCCCATGTGTAAGCCCACCAAGCCATCACTTCTTGGAGACGGTACGGCCCATGAGACGTAGAGTAGCAACAGCCAGGATTGCTAGACCCCATTCCATGCTACTCGAACTAGGAATCACTCACAACTAACTACTGTTTCAAATCTAATTATTTTAATTCCACCTTCGACAGCTGCATCCAGAATTTTGACAACTCTCATGGTGAGCAAGGTCCTGCTCCCTGGGAGAGACACGTATCATTAAGCTCACTCTGGGGTTCGATTCTCCCCTACCTCCCCAGCACCCTTCGGTTAGGCGGGACCCTACAAAGCACCCCGCCGTGGGCTAAATCCCGACCTGCCAGGCACATACGTCAAAAGTAACCACCGCCAAAAGGGGTTATCACAACCAATAGGAGGGAGTCGACACTTGAAAGCAAATGCAGAGTGGTGGTACTGTAGGCGGGACCATCCTCCAGTAAACCCCTCACCGTTATTAAATTGTAAGCTTAATGTGAGCCTGCGTGAGCGCGTCAAGTATTAATATTGGTACATGGCGCATAGCTGGCAATTACTTTTTGTTTGTTTCTCCAACTTTAACTCAGCGTGAGATGTTATGGTAACCACGCCAAGGAATAAATCCAAGACAGCTGCACCTAGAAGATGACTGAGATACACTAGTTGCTAGTGTACAAACTACGCACATCAATCATGCGCCCCTGCCTAGCCAGCCGAACAAAACCAGTCTGCCCCTAAGCCAGCGTCAGTTACCACTCACAACCACAGAATTACCCTGCTTCCATCCCTCACCAAGAGAGTGCAGCAAGGGATGATGCCACCCATGAAGGTAGGAGCCAGCCAGACGAAGATGACAGTACGACACCGAAGAAAGCAGAAGGGAGGCTGTCGACCATATTTAGGGCCAGTCGAGACCCCAGAATGTGAGTTGACTTTGTGTTATCGTATTGACTTCCTCTGTCTTGGCAACTCAACAGCTCGCCCTACCACTGCTGTGCTGGAAGTTCTCTGCCTCAACAAGACTTCTACCAACGAAGCTTGCTTCAACCTCTGATACACACACTCCACTTGCGAGTGCTTACTCCGTACTTCCAGGACCACACTAGACAACAGTAGGGTTAGATTCATTCTCATGACGTCTTTATTAGTTGCTGTAGATTTCCTTATTGCCTAACATGTCCCCTTCACCTGTTATTAACATAACTTGTGCTGGTTGCTTCTTGGTAATTACCATAGCCTAAGAGTTAGTATGGATCACCATGTTTATTCTACTCAGAATAAATATGTTCAAGTCTACACACTGCGTGCTGATTCCAAGTGTGATTTCTATCTCTCTACTACCTTGTAAACGTTGTTCCCCAAGGAAGAGGCAGCTAACCGCTTCTTGTCTACCAGTTTCCGACACTAGAGTAGGACTGCTGGCTCCCTTAACTGGACAGTACGTACATTACAAAACACCGCACAAATCTCCGGCCACCCATACTCTAGGGTCAGTGCGTAAAGGCACTTGTGGTGCACATGTATGGCAGAGTCCCCTATTAGGTATACTCAACAAGGAAGCAACTGGACCACCAGAGCCAGCTAACCCACTCCAGCCACAGCGTGAAATTCGCCTGTTGGAGTGCCAGGACTGAGCGTGACGCTATCACATCTGGGTACTATAGGTAGAGAAATTCCATCACCAGTCTTTCTTGCTGCGACAACTCATAAAACCTACCCCATGCCATTCACCCAATGAGGAGGGACTAAGTAGAGGCAGCTACGGCTCCTACAGCCAGCCAATTGCCAATTAAGAATGGAAATCTCTGAATAGTAAAAAATATTTGCACGGTTTACAAAAATATTTTTTAGATAGTAGTTACCAAAAAATTTTTTGCATTGCATTTTTGCAACACACTGTTTTATGAAACATACAAAATTGTTTATGTACAGTTGGTATACAATTGTATGCCTCATGATTCCTTAGAACGGCCTCGTAAAATTGGTACCTTCGTAAAAACGTAACAGACTGATTATGACCCCTGAAAACCCAAGTATGTTTGTACATTAAGTCAGTTTTTAATTGTCTCTAGCACAAAAAATTTTTTAATGAAATATTAATTTATTTTAAGAGTGGGATGGGGCTGTGCGTCCAAGGTCAAGAAGCGAGGGAGCGATACGGGCGACACAAACACACACTTCTAACACCCCATCGCTCCTATGCACAAGGTGTGCCGTGTTTCTGTCGTAATGCTGTTCTGTGCAAATTAGATCTCTGACAGTGGGGTTTTATTTCACGCGATGAAAGCTCACATATTAAACTAAGCCCATATGTTTGTACTTTTTTCTTGCTGCTTAAGAAAACTGCATACGAAAGCTTTTAAAATGAGTTATTTACCATTTTCATGACATTTTTCTTCAAGAATACACTTAATATGACAAAAGTAAAAAAAAAAATAGTGGCATAGATAATTGTTTTTTTTTCTCTCTCTCTTTTCTGATAAAAAGTCGTATTTGCAGAACATTTATTTACCGAGATACACGTACTCTCGCAAACAACTATTTCACAGAAAATGTTTCAGTCCTTCCTACTCTTAATTGACAGATTTTTCCCAAATAAAAGTATACCCCAGAACATTCTATATGACCTCCTCTTGTCCTAACAAAGCTTCCCTTCATAACATCACATGTCACATGCAGGGTAGTCAGATCTCCAGGCGCCAGGTAGTGAGCTCACTATAAACCATACCAATTAAATGTACCATAAACCAAGGCTATCTTGCTCCAGTGAAAAAAGATGTTTCAGAGCTCTCTAGCAAGCACTCAAGTGACTACCGTTGATTGCTTGTACCGTGACAATATAGATGGCACCACATGGCCTAAAAATAAATCTCTAGGTCCTGTAAATGTGGGCCTACCATGGCTGTCTACGGGGTTCACACAAGCGGAAGTGCTATGCACACCCGAGTAAAACTTTGATATTTGAAAATAAATGGCACAAAAATTATTTAAATATTGATTTACATTTTAGATTTTTTGTTTGAATTTTCTGTATTCTTTAAATGTCTTTTTATTATGATGTTTGCACTGGGATAATAATGTTCTGTATCTTTGCGGAGCGCACATTTTGAATTCATAACCAAACACTGAGCAATTTTATCAAACATACATTTCAAATATTTAAACACTTGAAAAACCTGAAAAGAAACAAGAGACATAATTTTACACTTCAAATAAATATTCCGTTGTGGAAAGTTCAGGTTACGGTCTCCTTGCGCACGTGCATGCCCACATGTCACATGAGTGGTGAGTGCTGTCATGATCTTAATGCGGCTGGCTGTTAACCGGTGTCAGTACCATAATTTAATCTGTATCTTTCGGGCATTCCAACATGCCCATAAAATTTGACGTAGGTCCAATGGTTCGCAAGATATTGACTACTTTTAAATCCGTACCAAAATTATCCCAGCTGGCAGTGAGCATTCCAAAAGCCTTTGCGGGTCAAGATCGGACAAACAGTTTACAAGTTATTAAATTTTAATAGTACAAGTGTGCTATAATATATACCATATTTTATTCATTGCATAATATTTACACAGCTGCGAGCACCTTGTGGTTTTTAGACAGCCCATACATACCACAGTTATGATTTTTGACAATATGTACTTTTATGGTACATAATTGAGATATAATAAAAACAGGTTGAGAGTTGTGAGCGAGAACTGATAGGTGTGAGTGAGCAACTTGAGTACACCCAATACATACCACAATTATATGCTTCACCAAAATTTTTCATTTAATTCACCAAAATTTTTCATTTAATTCATTTTCGTCTCATTAATCACGTTTATGGCGTATATTTCAGGTACAATAAAAGCAGGTAGAGAGTTGCGATTGAGCGCCGGTAGGCACAAGCCAGCAAATTGAGTAGTTATTGCGCCCAACACGTACCATAATTATCTGATGCAACTGAATTATTTTTAATATTCACAAAAATAAATACCATAATTATCTGATAAACCTGTCGTGGCCTAGCCCGTGTATTCCGTGGGCTAAGCCACGATGGGTGTATCAGGTAATTATCATATTTATTTAACATTACAGTAATTTCCTTGAAGTCACAAAATAAAATTTAAAAAAAACTGCGAAACCGCAAAATAAGTGTGTACTGAGCTATAATTTCCCTGAAAGTTTTATTACAGCTTTTATTGTGGAAACGTGATTCTACAGAATGTAAGGAGACTGTGTTGGTTTATCATTGGCCAAAGGACGGTTGGGTTTCAGGCCGTCCACCATTTGTTTCCGTGTGATGTGGGTTTTATATACCCAATAGTTTCAGTGTGTGGCAACGACACTAGTAAAATTAGCAATTTTCTTTCCAAGTTCTTTTGTGTTCATGACAATTTTAATTTGGTATCAAAAAAAATTTCCGTTATTGGGTGTGATGAGAATGTTTTGGTATTGAAACTGGTATCAAGTATCGAGAAAATGTAGTAATGACCCATTCATAATTTTTATTGGAGAGGGTTAAAAGTAGGGATGATTTTTCATGCAGATCCCAAACTGGTGTTACACTGTTCTTATACTAAAAGATGTTGTCCATTCTTGCTTGTAGTTTCTTCTCAAAATGTGGGGAAACAGGCTGAACAGTCGAGTTGGAACTGAGAAAATGGCAGTGCGTGGGAAACTTGCCTGTGCGACGTACACACAAACCCAGGTGTACCTGAAGCCGTTGCTCAGGAAACTGAAGACAAAGTCGTTGCCTGAAGATATCTTGGATTCGCTGACAGAGATCACATCATTCATGCTTGAAAGAGATTACATCCGGGTAAGAATAGGCAATTTTCACATTTCTCATGACAATTGTTTCTCTGCTGTTATTTTACTGGCCTAGTATTGACCAATTATTAGTTAGGAAATGAGCTTTTGAAGTTATGGAGAAATGAAACTATTGTGTTTAAAATGTCTGTCAAAGAGTGTAGTGCTTTTATAGCTGTCGCTTTTATGTGGGTCATGAATCTTATTGGTTCATGGAGAGTTATTCTAATATGGTGGGTACTAAAGAAACAAACTATGTAACACCAAGAAATGTTGAATGGTTGTCTGCATCACACTGACACGTGACACTCTGTCGACTAGACTAATTCAATGCCAAGCAGATGTCTGGCTGGTGCTTCCCAGTGTAGGATACTGGCCTGGTGGCTTTTTGGCAGGGCATGAAGTCTGGTTCTGCCAGAACAGTCTTCAGTTTCAGGCCTTGTACATTATACCTGGGCGTTTAAGATTGCTAGTGTCGGGACGTGTCTCTGGCTGAAGGACTGGGCGTGTTAAGGTTCCTGCAGTTTGAGTGAGCTGGTTGTGAGGTGTGGTGCACGTCGTTGGGGACAGAGCAACAGGCGTGAGGTAGGCGACGGCGGCTGTTGGCTGCTGTTTCATTTGACTGAAGTATTCCACAAGCCACAGGTGGACTTCTAGACTCAGGCAGGTTGGTGACTGGAATAAATCTCGTAGTACTTCTGGTGTGACTGATGAGCAGGTGTCGTATGGCTTGAGCTGCCCTATCGCGGCAACAAGGGCAGGAGTCAGCTCTTGCAAACGTCCAGAGGAAATTAACATCTGTTTAACCTTCTCCTTCACACCACTTCATCTGGAGTAAGGCATCTGGAGTCACACACACACACACACACTCACGTCTGTGAGGTGAAAAGCAAGGTCCGTGTTCTCTACCGTGTAGAGCCACGTGCGTGGTTGCCGATGAGCGGATACCTAGTCTCAGTGCTCAGCTCTAAGGTATGATGGGTAGAGAAAATTATACCTCGCTGCCTGCAGTCCCAGTAAGTGGGTGTTAGTCACGACTAGTTTTCCCAATCCAGGGAACATCCCTGTCTGGCACAAATGTGCAGTGGAGAAGGGCGAGCACCGGGCCGACAAGCTGGTCTAGATATCTTGTACCTGTGTAAGTTCCGCCATTCTATCTACCAGAGTATGTAGATAGACTGGCCGGCTAGTACTTGTGGGTAAGCAAGATGTATTAATGGCTGAGAGAACAACTGAAGACTATACTGACTTCCTATCACATTGTTGCCCAGAAGGGGCCATAGTGTCTAGTGTGAATAGATGATATAAGGCACAGTACTCTAAGCAAGGCATGATGGAATAAGTCCAACAATGGAGCATAGGAAAGGTATTCCCCTCTGTCACAAAGATGTGGTGAAGGACGGAAGGTATAGCAAGGAATGAAGCTAGTGAGTACTTCGGTGGCTAGTGCGGTGAAGACTAAGCATTCAGGCTGGTCAGTTCTGACAGCGTGTGCGATGGAAGACTGCTCTTTTGTTGTGGCTCGTGGATGAGCCAATGAATGACTGGCATCTGCAGGCTGTGACCCGCTATTTATACTCTACCAGGTGGCTGCTCGGCGCTCATTGGCTGGCGTCTCCCTCCTAGTAAGTGCTATCTACTCGCAGTGAAGGTTGCCAAAATACGGGATGCCAGGTGTCCCAATATGAATATTGTGCATGGTGGTGCATGTGAAAAGGGAACTGAGTGAATCGTCTTCCTTCGGATGGTTCCTACTTGGGGTCTTCTATGTTCCCTGGATGTCGAAAGGGGGCTGGTCTCATAGGTTTCCGAGTGGGGACTAAATTCTGTAGGGGAGAAGATGTTCATGGTTTTGGTTGGAATGGTTATTTTAATCACCTTCCCGGCTGCCGTACGAATAGTACATGTCGTGGGTGGCTTTGTGTCGAAAACTGGGGGAGGGGTAGGGAGTTTCACTACCGGTGCAGGGTTTGATTTATGGTAGATAGTTACGTTTTTGTAACTGGGCCACTGCCAGCAGATTCCTGACTCTGAGTCTAGCTCTGACTCATGCTCACACACGATCAAAGGCAAAATCAGACATGGAACGAGGGTAATGATCTCAGGTATGGGAGATTGATTGTGGGTGGAGTCTGTTAGCGACGGGCTTTCGGGTTGTGCCAACTCTCTCTGTAAGGTCCGTCATGCTCGATGGTGGTTCTGGCTGGGTATTCCTCCTCCCTTCTTAGTCATTGGGTATTTAATTCCACTGTACCTATTACAAACTTACACCTTTCTGTTAGAGGCTCCTTTCGTAGAGTGCCTTTACCAAATAATTCCTCCCCTAGCCACCATGATAACAGTGTCTTTTAAAGTCACTCCTGAGACACTGTCATTGTAGAACTGGTAAGCTATCATTGGAACGTGTACGCGGGCAAGTGTGGATGTTCCGGACATTCCCAGGAATTCCAGTATGTCTTTGCAGACTGCCGCCTTCTGCAGGCCCTGTGATCTTGAGGGTTCGGCACACTCACACATATTATGCAGAGAGAAATTAATTATCTGATGAGCCTTAATTAAAATACTTTTATAAATATCAAATGATTCAGGGTGTATAAATAACAAGTAAATTAATTCCAAATAGAGGTGTAGCGTTTTATTATCGCTTGCGGAAAACACTGGGGATCCAGCTCTTTTATAAATTAAATTACTTTGGGCCAATTCAATTTACTTTACGTTATATAGGTGAAAGCAAACATGGGATGTCAATTATCTAAAGCAAAATAAAGCAAACTCCTAGAATTGTCGCAATTTACTGCAAGATACGTGTATGAGGGGTGGTTTGTCCAGAGGGGACGTCGCGACGGCCTGCTACAGTGGAGTCAAGGATAGATTTGGGTAAAGGAGTGCAGGGTGCGAGTGTCAAGGTTACCAGCCTTCCCAAGCTGTTGGAGCTGGAGCTATAAGCCTTTACAGGCTGCTGGAGCTGGATGGCTGGCTGGCCTTCTTCAGGCTAGGAGAGGTGGAGTCTGTTCAGACCCAGGAGAGCCCTCCAACTTTGTCGGCGGACCGATGAACTCTGGCAAGAGTGTTTTTGAACTTCCTTATATAGTCCAAATTCTTCGCTTCTGGGCTCTCCCAGGGGTGTGGGGGTTGCAAGCCTCTCACCGCAGGGGTAGTTTATCTCTGGTTAGCGGGCGGTGCAGCTTATTTCTTATTGCCTTGGGTGGAGGCTGACAACAGGTTTGCCGCCTCTACTCGAGGCTGTGCTACTGTGACATCACTGGGTGCAGGGATGCTGTGATCCGGTGGTGACTCTGTTAACTTCCTTATCACTGTAAACTGGTCTGTGGCTTGTTGGACAAAACAAATTCTGGTCGAGAGAGTGGCGACCGCATATTGAAATCTGGGTGGGCAGTACAATTTAAATAATTAACCTTGTTAATTATTTTCCGTATCTGTGGTTGTCCGTGCATGGATTCAAGCCTGTAGCCACTTAGTTATGTATGCCACTCTGGACTTCCCCCAAGGCTCTCAGCACTCGCTGATGGGGCAAAGTCGACCCGTATTATGCGTAGCAGTGTGGCATACGTCAATGTTGATTAATTAATTTCTTTGTATTTAATTTTATACATGAACATTTCTTAACAGTTGAATTTTGTTTGACTATAGCTAGAGTTACAGTGATGCAGGTGTTAGCCAATCCTACACCCTCTTACGAATATTAAAAGTATGCATTGACATTGCCAACCATACTGAGTAAAATCTACTCTCATTGTCTTGCCAGCCAATAGCTACAGCTTGGTAAGGCTTTAGTTGGAACAAACTGAATTACGTTATTCGTACAATTTGCTATCTTGTTATATGATTCCATATAGGAAAAAAAAAACTTAGTTATAGGTGCCACCTACCTGGAGTTGTTCAGTGCATTTGAGACTAAGGAGCAAGTGTGTGATAAGGGTGGTGCTGACACGCATGTGTAGTGCCATATAACTCCTTTGCGCAAGATGTTTTAACTGGCATGTAGTGTCTCCATCTTCATGTTGTAAGGTCAAAAAGCAAGTTCAGTGCAGGTTACTGTAATAGTTTTGTATTTTTCCGAACAGTATGTTACCAGACAGCAGTGAGGAAAAGCTGATTTTAGCTGTGTTGGAAGGCTTGGAAATAGCATTTACAATGTGTGTGTTGTATTAAGAATATTATTCTGACATTTGCCGAATTATTTTTTTTAATGTGGTATAATGGCAACAGGTTTAATGGTTTCGTAAAAAAACAAAATTTGAAACATTTTGCAAGCGATTCAAGCACCAGGTAGGCAGCATCCTTAAGAAGTGCTTTTGTGCTAATTCCCAGAATTAAATTTGGAACAAATTTTTTCCCTGCCGTAATCAGGCCTTTTACTGTGAATTTCAATTCTGTTACTGTGAACTGTGACCTTATGTAAGAAAACTGTATGACTGTATATGCAAAGCTTAATTTTTTACTGCGAGTTAGTGCCAATGGCAGTTACCCATATAACTGTGAGATTTGCGAGTTGTGCTAAAGTATTGCAGTTGCCATGTCTTTTTTTTTTCCTTCCTGTGGTATATAGTTGAAATATTTTGTGGTGTTTCAGGCGAGTGATGCTTACCTTCAGATGGCAATTGGCAATGCGCCGTGGCCTATTGGAGTCACGATGGTGGGTATCCATGCTCGAACTGGCAGAGAGAAGATCTTCTCGAAGAATGTTGCGCATGTCATGAACGATGAAACACAAAGGAAATATTTGCAAGGCTTAAAGAGACTCATGACCAAATGTCAAGAATACTTTCCTACGAATCCCTCTAGATGCGTAGAATATTCACGAACTGAGTAAATGTCGCTACTACCTATATAAATATGTGTACATATATAATGTTTTTGAATAGATAATTTTTTTATAACTTTTGTGTTCTGTGATGTGTAGTGAAACCAGTTAAATAATCATACAAGATTTAATACAAGTCAAATATAACTATACAGAACAATGCTCAACCAGAAATATAATGCATATACTGTCCTGTATGCATATGGCATTAAGAAATCTAGGTATGTATACTCTAACATGAACAAAGGATTTGGCCAAAACTGAAATTGTTGCACAACTACTCACACCGCAAGTTAAAAGTAAGTTTGTAACTGTTGACGTGTGATGTCCTACGGGCAAATGAGGTATGTACATCACGGCCCAAGTGTTGTGGGCGGGGTGCGAGGGCTCACATACCCGTGGTGAGACTGGATCCCTAGTCGCTGCGCAGAACTGAAGCCCGGCCAGTATACAGGACTGGCCGTGTGGCTCTCCGGTAGGGCACGAAATCTGGGACAACTAGAGTGATCTTTCTTTTAGGCGGGACCACTCTCACAGGGATACATGGGATACGGGTGACCAGCGATGGTTGCTGGACCTGCGGTGGTTCGGACGAATGACTGCTAGTGCTGGCTCTGGAGCGTGGTGCGAAGGAGGGCAGGTGATTGTGGGTGCTGACTGTCGTCGGGGTAAATTCGGTGATCGGGATCCCCCAAAACCACGGGTTAGTTATTCCATACAAAGTGTCTTAACCACTCGGTTATGCTTTGAATACGGGGTTACTCTCCGTCGAGCTTGATGGCGATGTAAAGAGGGTATGTTATGAATACGGGGTGAGTTATTCTCCGTCGAGCTTGATGGGCGGTGTAAAGAGGGTATGTTATGAATACGGGGTGAGTTACTCTCCGTCGAGCTTGATAGGCGGTGTAAAGAGGGTATGTTATAAATACAGGGTGAGTTACTCTCCGTCGAGCTTGATGGGCGGTGTAAAGAGTTTGGGTACTGATGCGGGTGATGCTGGTCTCTAGGTGGCGGATGGCTTGCGCGCTTTCCTGGGGACTGAGGTTTGCAAGTTCAGCTGGGAGGCGGCTAAGCTCCGGTTGGTTCTTAGAGATAGTATCTGCTCCTCTTATCCTCTTGTGGATGCCTTTGACTGGAGAAGGGCATGAGGAAAGAATCACAGAAATACCAGACTAGTAGAGGTGGAGCAGGTAATGCTGGTCCTACTCAGGTGTACTTTCAAATACCACAACTGCTATGCCAGAGTCACCCTCTATCTCAGTATCTGGCACCAGAAGTGCGGTGGACACTGAGAGTAAGGTTATACTCGGCTGACCGTCCCAATACATGGGTGTTCCCCTGAAGGGTCAGTGACCCCGAACCCGAGGAATTACTCCTACTGATAGACATCTGCGAATCAGTGATTTACAGCTCAAAATAAAATTAAAATTATTCTCAAATTTTGAATTTTTGTAGAAATTAAATTTATTTTAAACCACATCCCAAAGTGGGAGAACAGCAATACTATATCAATTGATCTTAACCTCTCTTATCACATAATTAACTAATGTAGCATTTCAATATATAATTTTCAGAAATTTTACTGCTGTTTCTTGCAAGATTTATACAAATAAAATTAAATCTGAATATATTTGTTTTCATAGGTGATAGATATAGACTACTGGTTAACAAAGTAAAGTAAAACTTTACCTGCAAAATTTTGTGCCTGCATGCAACAGTAATTTGTTATTCCCTATAATTAATATTATGACAAAAGTTTGCTGATATATTAATCTTGTGTGAGAAGTTTTGAATAAGTACTGTATCTTATTTAAGTATAGGCCTACTGTTTGTTTAATAACACTGAATCTTTATCAAACAACTGACGCTTGCCGCTTATATGAGTTATATCAAACACGACTACAACTCATCCTAACGTGTTATATTATACCAGGAACCACAACCATAGATGACTACAGGATTGTTTCCCTTGGAGGGACACACATGGTATTTCCTGATGTTCCAGACCCAACTTCCTCACACTACTCACGTAGTATCTACGTATCCCGAGGAAGGGTCAAACCCAGCACGTTATTCACAATTTCGTTCAGAATCACTCCCAGCAAGTGGGCAGTTCTAGCACGTGAAATAAGCATTGTTTCCAATCGGCCACTGCAACACGTCAGCCTCCCCAACGCACCTGGCAGACAGTGTATCGCCACCCCAATGAAGCTTTCCAAAGAGGGCCAAGCACCCGAGCGCAAGGGTAGATTCTCCCACCCTACTCGCCTCCCACTCCAGCCAAGGCGTGGGCCAGCCGAGCACACTATATAAGTCCATGCACGGAAGAAGACACCAGTTATCATCTCCAGTAGCTCGCCTCAACACTTCTGTGCCGGAGCTCTCTACTGCCTACCAGATCTTCCAGATCTTCAACTGCCGCCACCAATGACCACAGGCTCCTACCACCTACTACTAGAAGCTCCAGAGGCTTCAACCACCAACAGCTTCCAGAAGCTCTGCAACACCAGAAGCCTGCAAGACTTCACTCCATACTTCTGCTGTTGATCCTCCTGGTTCAACAGCCACCACTACTTGCTGGTGTGGCAACTACATGAACTGCCCTTTTGGTAGTGGCCCTTTTTTTGTAAAGTCTTATCTAGACAACCCGAGGGTATAGTAACTGTTTCGGAGTTATTTTCATAGCCATCAAAGTCATTCTTATCTTGGATAGCCTAGGAGCAGGTCACCTCCAACTGTAAAGCGTAGCTTACTTCCGTTTAAATTTTCTTAGTAGCAAGAGTACGTGTCACCAGTAATTATTATTCGTAATAAATAAATTTTATTTCTATCCCGAGAGTAAATCTGTTATAGAGGTAAATCCTTTCCAACTACTAGGTACTCAACCCTTAAACAAAGCAAGCAGGAGACAGGGTTTTATGAACTATAGTGTAGGACTGCAGATCCCCTTCAGGAATCTGTACATCAGAAACATACACCACTTTCGACGGCTACCCGTTCTGTGCACCATGGTGTTCAGAACAGTAGAGCCCCAACCACTAGGTTGTCCAACAGGAGCAGGACAGCCACCTCAGGTCGTATCACTGCCGGAGCGCTGCTGGTAGGGGTATTTGCTTGAGACTGGAGGCCCGACTTTCTGGACCACACCCAACAGTAGTAGGAAGATGGCCCACCGCTCTAGGTTTGTGCGCCAAAGTGTAGAACTGATTAGAGCACAGGTTTCGCGCCATCAACTGCTCTTGATTTTACACTTATGGTATCATCAACTGCTTGCGCCCAACTAGGAGTAAGTTAGGAGTCACTTCTGTCTCTATGCCATTTGGAGAAAGGCACAAAACACGAAGGGGGGAGCAAAAGGAGAAGTTCCTTGCTGCTAAGCGAGTATGCATCAATAACCCCTCTGCACTTGGCGGAGGCACCCCACGGGAATGAGCTCAAGCCGCCCTTCACCTGGAAAGGCCTTCTTCAGCCAGCATCCCTGTTTACTTCTCTACACAAACTAGGCTCGGAATTGATTGTCATCCAGCATATGTGCCCTGGTCACTGGGACTGACACCAGATTGGGCATCTCCAACACTACCCAGGCAACTGCTAATCCCAGTCGATCTGCTTCTGCACCAGAGGCCAGGAAACCAAAGTGTGAGTACCCTGGTAAGTCAGCCCTACCTCAACAGGCAAAAGTTGTAGTCGGGCATATTGCGGTACCACCCACAAATGATTTTGTACAGTGTCGTAAACCAACCCGACCAGTGTTAACCTCTCGCAGAAAGACAACACAGAGCAAATAATTGTTAACAGAGCATGCCTGACCTAGCGCACACCAAAGTTAGATTGACTAAGTCTAAGCGACATGCATCAACTGAATTTCTGGTGCTCAGCGTGGGGTCAGCGTTAATAACTGTTAATCAGTAAAGGCGGGACCAGGTAAGTAAAATCAGTAGCAGAGACCGAATGAACCAGACTTTGAGGAGTCTAGAAACACCTCATGGCGCCCATACCAATAGGATATCAGACAGGCAGTCCTACAAAGCCACACGCCAACGGCATGGCTAACATGGTCCCAGAGATGTGTAGTCATACAACTTACCAGGGTATTGATATTTACAGCATTATATGCTCCCATTGTCACAGACAGTTCCATTACCGGTGCCTGGAATTGGAAGACGAAGCCTGGAACACCGATGGATTAGAGTACAGGTGAGAGACGTGTTGAACTCGACAAGACACATATTGTAGCTGGATCACATGTTCACAGGTCACGGCATCGACATAGTTCACTGCATCATATGTAACGAGCCGTACCACCTTACCTGCATAGCCTGGCCGGAAGACTGGGTTACTTGGCCGGGGCTGGTGTGTCGATGAGAGGTATGCAAGCGAGCTGCAAAATACCATCTGCATAACCCAGGACATCACTCAGGGTACACCTGGCCACCAGGGACAGCTCCGGGATGCCCTGCCCAAAATTACGTGGAGGAAATGCAAATTCCTTACTATGCAGGTCGACCCCATGAGGACCCCGTCGCTTTCACTAAATGTATAAGAAGAAAGGAATAAATGTTTAACCAAATATTTCCCGACGGGAACGAATACAGTGCCGTCCGCTATATTGGAAGAATGTTGTTACCTAATCTGAGGAACGTTTTGTTGATGCCAAAACCGGCAAGCCTAGATGTATTAGTAGACTGTGCGAAAGAAGCGGAACTCAATTTCAAGGCACAAGCAGCCCTCGATAAACCACAAAGTCAATGAAATCATACCCACCTTAGTCAGCGAAAAAGGAGAAACCCCTCCCTTAACCCACAAACGCCATCTGTACTGAAATACTGGTTTTGACCAGGTCTCCATTGGAATAAAGATTCCCCAAAAGGGCTACGGGACCACAGCGTACAGGAGGAGACCCTGCATACAAAGCAGCCACTCCAACCACACCAGCCGCTACCTGTCAGTGAAGACAGCAGGTGGGAAATGCCAAAGCCATGGTGTGAAGCGAGTCACCACAACCGGGCCCTATATCCAACACTTAAGTGAAGAAGCTACCCTCCTCGTCGCTCCCCACATAGAAGTGGAGATCAATGGCAAACAGGTCTTAGCCCTTCTAGATTTAGTGGCGACAGGAAATTTTATCAGAAATGATCTACTAACACAGCAACAACGGAACACTCTCCAACCACAGAAAAATGTCGTATGAATGGCCCAACCCAATGCTACACTGAACGTAAGCGGTCAAATTGAATTAACCATGAGTCTATAAACATTCCCATATGGCTGAATTCGTGATCTTTCCGGGTTCTCATGGAGGCTGTCGTACTCTGCTATCCCTGGCTATGACAACAGCAATGTGTCATAACTCACGGGAATCAGCTAGTGTATCTAGGTGATAATTACCAAATCATAATAAACTGGGAAAGCAGTCCTGAAGCAGTGATACCTATGCATATAGACCACAGTAACATAAATCATGAACTTCCGGAGTCAAGATTTCAAGAATTAAGAAATGTCCTGGATGAACATGCCAATGCCTTTGGGCAAAGGGGCATCTTACCCCAAACTAGGTCTATACAACACGAGATATGGAACACCACGGATGCCCCAGTATATAACAGGCCATACCAAATATCCACTTGTAGGCATCAGTTAATTATGGAGCAAGTCAAAGATGAAGGAGCAACGGATGGTTGAGCCCTCTCTGAATTTTTCAGGTTTTCCCTGTCTATCACATTTTTTTCCCCTGACCTATACCGATGAAATAAAATCACATTTTTCATAAGTTTTATATAACTGAAGCTTTGTACACAAACTAATATAACTGTATATGAACTTACACTCTTGCAACTTTCCATTTAATGAGAGGAATGTTAAGAGTCGTGTAATACGTTGACGCATGACATGGGGTAACTGACGACGATATAAAGGTCGGGCAAGGTTTTAGTGTGTGTATCAGAGACAGTAGCAAAGTGACTTGGCTGACATTATTGGATGCTAACCGGACCCCAGCTGGTATATAAGCCTCCAAGATGAAGCGAGAATCTTCAGTGCCCTTGACATGGAGTTAGGATACTGGCAGATTGCTGTGCCACCACACAGCAGAAAGTTCATGGCCATCATGACGCCTGAAGGTGAAACTTTGCAGTTTTGAGTAATGCAGTTTGGACTAAAAAATGCACCTGCCACATTCGAACACGTCATGTCAGCGGAAGTGCTCATTGAATACGATGGTGAATTTTGCTTCCCCTATTTACACGTCATCGTTTCAAAAGCATGAGAAGAACACTTAACCCATCCAAAGGGTACTGGAGAGTTTCGAATTACATGCGATGACATGTAGGTTCACAAAAAGTCATTTTGGGAAAACCTCAATTGACTACCTTGGGCACGTAGTCTCTCAGGCTGGAAACTTCCCACAACAAAACTCTATCCGTGCAATAGAGGCGGCAGAGGAGCCATCTAATAAACGACAGCTACATTGACACCGTGCCCTATGCAAATGGCTACGTGACTTTGTGCCAAACATAGCCAACCTCATGGCACCTCTCCACCCGCTACTAGAGAAAGAAACACGTTGGAAGTGGGGACACGAACGACAGGCATTCCAAGCTCTGAAGGAAAGCTTTAGGAGTCAATAAAATCACTCCATCTACCCAAGGAAGTGATCCATTCATCCTACAGATTAACGCCTGCGTAAATGGCCTGGGGGCAGTATTGTACCAGCAGGGTAACAATGGCCAGCCTAGAGTAATTGCGTACACTTCCACATGTTTGAATGAGATCGGGCAGCAGTACCATCTCAATGCGCAAGATTGTCTGGTGGTCATATGGGCGGTAAGAAAAAAAGAAAATACAGCTATTATCTACAGGGGCAGCACTTCATCCTACGCACCGATTCCAAGGCCTTACAATGGCTTAAGGAATCCCGCAATGCCAAAGCCAAACTCTGGTGGTGGGACATGTTTTTAACAGAGTTCGATTTCGAGGTCCAACACTGCCCGGGGAAAAGGAATGACTTGCCAGGAGCTCTATTATCCCACCATTTAAGTTTAGTGGAAGATGCTAAGGCCGATGAGGAGTGGGAGATGATGGCACATAGTCCGCATGAACAGATCCAGTTATTACAACTTCAAATCAACTGACATCAAATCACCCTGCACCAACAGGAAGACCCAAAGATTCTCCAACTTCTGCAACAGCAACCGAACCAGTTTGAACTCTGAGAATACATTGTCTGGGCCTGCAGTGGGCAACCTACAGCGCCATGGAAAATCTATGTTCCACAGGCATTAAGAAAGGACATGTGCAGGCACCACCATGATTATCCCCCAGGCAGGACATCCCGTGACACGTGAGACCCTCCTGGATATAGGGACGAAATATGGCTGGGATGGGATGAGCAGGGACATCCGGCAGTACATTAGCAACTGCGAAATATGCTGCCGAGGCAAAGCCTACCCCGGGTCTTCGCCATCCACAAAACCTAGGAGGCCCAAAACTGCGTGGACACACCTGGTAGCGGATCTGATGGGCCCATACCCCAGGAGCATGTGGGGAAACCGCTACCTCCTGGTAGTTACTGATCAGTTTTTAAGGTGGTTTGAAGCGTTCCCTTTACCCAGCCAAGAAACTGCACCATTCATCCAAAAACTGGAAGCCGAGGTGTTTACTCACTGGGGGTATTCACTGGTGAACCTAATGGACAACAGTTCTCGTTTACCAGCGCCCAATGACAGTCAGCTTGACAGAGGAGGGGAGTGGAAACGTGGGCGACTCACCTGTACCACCTCCAGACGAACCCCACTGAGTGGAGGAATCAAGAGATTAAGGAATGTGTCCGACTCAGTGTGGAGAGTGGTCGTAAATGGGACAAACACATGCCCACCATTCTGTTCACCCTTCGATGAAGAAACAATGAAGCCATGAACATCAGCCCAAGTCAACTCCTCCTGGGCCAATCAATACGATGTCCAAGAGATGGCAATGGGAAAGCGAACCAACGGAAATGTCTCAACCCGAAGACGTCCCACTAGCCACACTAGCCCATACCAAAATGGCTCAAGATGCCCAGGATGCGTACATCCAACGGAAATATCCAAAGTCAAAAAACAGGTGTAAGGGGCTTCAACCTGGGCGAAGCAGTGCTCCTGAAACACTACCCCTTCAGAAAGGCCAGCAGCCAATTTAGTGCTGGACTTGCTGATAAGTGGGATGGCCTATATTGAGTATTCGGATGCCAAGATAATGTCCACTGGGTAGAAGACCTACACGGACAGCTATCTGAGGCCAGATACACCCCTTCCCCAGTCCTATTCTGGACCAAGTAGACGGCACAGCAGCCGCTGAAACTTCATGTCCACTGGATGAAGAGGAAGACTTCCGGCCCAGACAACAGCTCTCGAAATCTAACCAAGGCATACCAGGAGGCCCGAGGCAAGAACATCAGACACGACAGGGAGCCAAGCTATTCTCAGCCCCTGGGAATAGACTTTCCAAAGCGTCGAGAAGCAGTCGCCGTAAGATCCCTGCTCTTGATGCAGACGAGCTATGCCCGTAAAGTCACAGCCACACGTGACTGGGCCACCCCTACATTAAGCAAAGTCATGGCGCAGCCCCTTGGACCGCGAAACCAACCAGAAACTTTGTCGCTCTAGTAGGATCTCTGAATGATCCGAAACTCCCCAGGTGAAGGAGGCAGAAGAACCACCTGCACCCCCCCCCCCCCCGGCCTTCCACCAATCCGGAGCCAAGAGTCGAACCTGTGAGGACGTCAACGAAGTCGACCTTGGAAGCTGAGATAGCACCTCCAACAATAAGCCACCAAGAAACAGACACACAGACGAGCCCTTCCTCTCTTCCATCCATGCAGTCGCATCCATACCTCTTTACTCTCTTCCACCCATGTAGTCGTGCCCATACACCTCTACTCCCTTCCTCTCTTCCATTCATGTAGTCACGCCCATATCCCTCTACTCCCTTACTCTCTTCCATCCATTTAGTCAAGCTCATACCCCTCTACTCTCTTCCACCCATGTAGTCATGCCCATACCCCTCTACTCTCTTTTATCCATGTAGTCAAACTCATACCCCTCTACTCCCTTCCATCCATGTAGTCAAGCCCATACCTCTACTCTCTTCCATCCATTTAGTCACATCCATTTCCCTCTACTCCCTTCCTCTACAGTTCATCGTACTTTCTTTATCCCTCCCCAACCATAACCTTATTCATCATCAGCATTCTTGCCCTCTTGCTCATAACACATCCACCTCCCGTAACCGCATCCTCCACAACAAGAAGCCCCTTTGTCTTCGTGATACTCTGCCTAGACGTCTTTTTTACATTAGTATGGTATTTGCTTGATTCGTAAATGGCTAAGAGTAACCGCCATCAAGGTGTTACACTTTGAGATTCTCGAGCTAGGCAATGAAGCACACAGTTGCACAACGTATGCCTGGTAACTACAGATGTCGTGAGCAGTCACATTTGCACACACAAACATGTGGTGCAAATGCAGTGAAAATTAATTAACCCTTGAAAACATTTTAGTGAAAATTTTTAATGAGTGGCTGTGCCTCTAAGAAAAGACAGACATTTTCATTAGCCCCGACTATCATGATCTCCAGACATTAAAATGATGTCTGTGTTTTTTTTTTGTGTGAGTCAAACTGTCTGGACGTGATTTTGACCCACCCCTAACTCCTATGACTGCAACTTGCCATTTTTTGTATGAAGTTCATGTTCAATCATCTCTAACGCATAAAAAACTACTTTTTAAATTAAATATAAATACATATGTATATTTTAATAGCTGGACATCTCCTGAATAACTTGATACCCGAGAAAGCCATATTGGACTACCCCTTGTAGTAAAAAAAAAAAGACCTAAAAACAGTATGAGATGGCCATTGAAAGTGTGTGAAAATATTATACTATGTATTATTAAAAATAAAGATATTATTAACGTTCTATTATGCAGGTCTCATAGGTCATACATTGCTATGAGGCACACAGCAATCAAAAACTTTAGGTGGCATTGTACAATATGTGTGTGCACACCGGGCTCTCGCTTTGGTCTGGCCATTTCGTTGCTAGAAAATCGGACATATTACGCACAAAGCAGTAACTAAAAATACTGTTGGAGATGCCTTACATTTGAAGTAAAACACTGGGCTATATTTATTTATGATAGATATGAAGATACGTTATTTAGATTAAATCACTCATATGCTGCGGATAGCAGCGAATACATGTGCGTATGTAGCTGGGTGAGCGCCTAGATCCTCTGCAGTGCAGCTGGGCACGGCAGCTTACTACTGTCGCTGGGACCTAGATCCTCTGGCTGGGCTGTGAAGTAGGCGGCCCTGGCACTAGCATCAAGCTGGTGCCAGGCTGCACAAATGCCACTCAGCTGTTGCTCATACCGGGGCCGACTGCCTCGCGCAGCTGTTGATTGATCGCTACAAGGTTACTCATGGGCGGCGGCTAGCCAGCCCACGAGTCATGCCCATACCCACGTAGTCATGTCGTTACTGCTAGTGTTGGGAAAACATGCTGATAGATGCTATTCACGTCAACGTGTTGAATTTCTACGAAATTTAGGCGGCATGTTGGCCTCTGTACTGGTACAATGAGGCCCAGCAATGTTTACAGGAATACGAAAATTTAATGTGGTCTACTTGAAATATTAATTAACACAAATTTTTGATTAAATAATTCTGACGTGGCATATACACGCACGCAGCCTAACTCACCAAAATAAATTGCTCACCATAAAAAATTGTCACCTTAGGTAAGTATGGGCAGAGGAGGGTTGACAGAAGTAACAAATGAGTGGGAGGGGTAGGGCAGAGGCGGCGGTAGGGTACAGTACGTGACTAGACAAAGAATTCTCAACCCGGCTTGCAAACCGCCCCCCCCCCCCCCCGCCAGCAAATACCACAGTGAGTCCCCTTTTGACTTGTAATTTCGCTGCTTGGAACAACAATTGTCAAAGTTTTGAGAAACTGGTGACTGCTAACATCAATAAAGGCCAGTTTTCCATAGACTGAAAACCTTGGATAATAGAAACTTGTACCGCTTTGAAGAATAGGTCTTCAAAAACTAATCCTGAAACTACGTTTGAAGATACCGCCGTTGGCGAGGGATTACTGTATCTATTTTTAGACGTCGCATATTTTCTACTTTTTTGTCCCAAACTTTTCATGGTTCCTCGGGATTGGGTCGTAATAGAGAGGTGGTCGTAATGAAGGGGTTTTACTGTACTTCTTCAGCTGTAGACAGTAGTCCTGTTACAAGTAACAGCAGTTCTACTCCTTCAGCAGCTTCATATTTCAGTGCAACAGAGGCGATGGATGCTGAAATTAGATGGGCTCTTAAATGTATAGAGAGTCTTTATTCACTTAATTTTTGTGAAGGACTGCCACAACTTCAAGAATATGTTTCCAGATAGTAGTATTGCGAAACAGTTTTCATGTAGTGCTACAAAATGTGCATATATTATTTGTTTTGGACTTGCACCATACTTCAAAGCTGTAATTTTCAAGTGTGCTAGTGAACTAGAACACTTAAGGTACTTCACATCCGTGGTTTTGGGCCACTCTAGTGCAGAAGTAACTGTCAGTTTTGCATGAAGGAACAGAAGAATTAAGTGTCTCAAAACTACTGAACTTATCAATGGATGGTTCAGCTGTCAACTGGAAGTTATTCAATGTTCTGCAAGCTGATTTGAAAAAGGATTTTTGTTGCACTCTTCACACCTTAAATAAGTGTTTTAAACATGGCAATAGGTCAACATTGTAGGACCTTGAAGGTTTTTTTTGGCAAGCATTTACTGGTTATTTAAAGATTCTCCAGCTCACACAGAAGATTATTTAAACATTTCTCTGACCAAAGAACTCCTCTGTAAGTTTTGCAAACATAGTTGGTTGGAAAATGTTCCAGCAGTGGAAGGAGCACTGGAAATGTGGGGTGACTTAAAAGAAATATATCGAAGAAGTCGGAAAAGGAAACCTTTCAACAATAAATTGTAAATCGTTCAGCATTGTTGAGGAAGCATGTAAAGATGTTTTGATGTGAGTAAAGTTGAACAGTTTTCTTTCTGTTGTTAAACTGTTGCAACCTTTTCTAACAAAGTTTCAAAATGACTTGCCATTCTTGCCTTTCTTAGCTGTAGATCTAAGAAACATTGTTGTTAGTTGTTTAAAGAATTTCAATATCATGAAGAGTGAGTACATTTTGAAAATAATACCACCATACAAAGTTTCTCTCTTTGACTTTAAAGATAAAAAGTGCCCGTTGAGCTCAAGCTAAGTAAGTGGGGGGGTTCATTGCAGATAGAATGGTCGAAGAACTTATTCACAAAAGTGAAGTTACAGAAAGACAGGCACTAGAACTCAAGACACAAAACACAGATTTTCATTTTTTTGATGGTTGAGAATTTGGTAGCAAAGACTCCAATCAAGTATGCTTTCGTTCAAAATCTTTCATGTCCTTGATCCACGATTTATGTCAACCGATAACTACAGCTGCTACAAAATGAAACAAATTTTGTCTACGCTTGTAAATGCCAAAAAAATTTCAGAAAAAGTTCTGTGATGAAATGTTATTAGAGTATCGAGAACTCCTCAAAAATGCACAGGAAAATAAAGCGGTGTTTTGTGACTTTGAACCTGCTGTTTCTCGAATTGATGGTTTTTCCCACACTCACTTTAGTGGTGTAAATAAGTACGAGCATCTGTGGCACAAGGGTTTTCCGTTAATCGCCATCTGGAAGTGGAAAATTTAAAAGAAGAATCATATGTAGCAAAGAGGTTGATAATTGAAGAGGTCAAAATTTGTGGCGGTATCAAAAACCGAAATCCATGAGCAAAGAATTTCAGGCATCTGTTGCAGGAGCTTGATAAAAGTATATGTCATACTTCGAAGACGAACGTAAGAAGAAAGTCAATGAGGTGGAAAAGAAATGAAGTGTCGAGTTAACTGAAGAGTTAAAAGCTTAGACTCAAACAATCAGTAGACAACCTTCAGAAAATTGCTGATAAACTGGCTGAACAAACAGAAAATATAAATTTTATTGTACAGTCAAACAGTTTTAGGAATACAGCAAAAGAAAAATTAGTTGAACTTCAGAAGCTTGAAAAGAAGATTCAAGAGATATCCGAAAAGATGAAAAAATAGCATGCTTAAAATTGTGACGTATCCGTACAACCTATTACATAATAGTAGTGCATGTCCAAAAAGTCAATTTATGTGTGATAAGTATAAAATAAGTGAAATAATAAGTACTTTTACACAGGAGTGAAAAGAAAGTAGCAAGCTCAACACTGGACTATTTCTTTGCATCCTAGTGAACCTAACTTGTGTGTTTATCATAAAATGAGTGAATAATTTCTCACCAAATGAATATAGTGGTTAGTAAAAATGCATTGAATGTATCATAATTTTTGTCTTTATATGTGTGTGTACTTGTAAATGCAGATCTGTGTAACAGCATCAGGTATGTAGATTTTAGAAATTTGGTAGTGTGTCATATTCATGCTACACAATTCAGTGTAGAAAGTGTTAAATCTTAGGAATAGTCATTTCAAAACATTTCACTGTTATGCAAAGAATGGTTTAAATTATGGGACTTTCAAGGTAAGAGTTGGCTGGGAACTACATAAGTGTCATTTTGCTTCTCTTCATCCAGACAGAGTGGCATAATAAACCACTGCTGTGTTGGTATTGTAGAAGCTACACAGTTTGCAGTGATAACTTTCTCACCAATTGGTTATCTCTTTTCACTGAATAGTGGTGGAAGAAAATTATGATTTACCGTACATGTTCAGAATTTTTTTTAATTTAGAATTTCCTTGAAAGTGCTTGAAATTTTTTGGCCAAAAAGAGTGGGAACCATGATTAATTAAAAAATTTATCCAGAAAACTTTACAAATTTACACGTGTTAGTGCCTCCAGAGACAGAGAATAGTCTGACAATCATTATAGTGACTGGACAAACTAAACAAATGAAACAAGGATGAAAAAATTGCTGCTTCATTTCAATGTTGTTTAAAATGTTTTTTTTTTCTTCACAGCACATCAAGCTTAATTTGCTTCAACATATTTTACTACACCAAAACATGCAAATAGCTTTTGTAGATACCTGTATTAGGACATCCATTCATGCAAAATATTAAAAAGTACTTTATAAAACTTTTACATTCCTAAACAGTTATGTGAACTTACAAAATCAGTACTTCAAATTTCTAATTAACTTGTTTGATAAATAAGTAGCTACACAGCCAGCAAGTCTGGTAGAAATACCAACAGCTATGAACACAAGATTATTTTAAAAATTATTTCGACCAATTAAATAATTAAACAGTTCTATTATACTATACTTACCATTCATAAGGGTACCATGCCAGTCAAATTGTAAATTTACATCTGCAATGCTTAAAAGTGATTTCATTTTGTCATAGCAATGATGATATTTTTAATTATTGATATTTGAAGATTGCCCTAGCTGGAACTTCGTTTTATTCTATAGACAAGATTTTTCTGTTGATGTGTGGTTGAGGAAAGCTTACCACAGAAGGTTATAACCATACATTAATATGTATTCAACTTTAATCCTATCTTGAACCCTCTGTATCACTTGCATTTTAGAGTCAATTAAATTTTGGATTTCACCGTCCCATTCCTAATCACAATTTCTTATAGCTTCTGTTCCCATTACAAAATTAAAATAGGACTGGACAGGAAGGTTCGGTAACTAATACTATTAATCTTAATAAATATTTTTATATCAACCTGCTTTATTGTTTCCAAGTCTTATGGTTTTTAATTGAGATTTTTATTACGAAATCTGTTTAGTTCAGTTCTAAACAAAATCTATAACCAACCATATTTTACACTCAAATATTAAACACTTCACTCTAACACACTACATAACATTTTTTATTTAATGTTCTGATTTTTAATATTTTGCTGCTTGAGGAAGCACTCTGATAGTACAATTTCTTTACAGTATTAAAACAATTTACTTATTTAAAGCTATATTAGTAGCTATTAATTTGTGTAGTCAACAGTAATAACAAATATTATTTTGTTTTCTAATATTTCTTTGGGCTCTTCAACATTATATGTATCTTCAAATCTCATAGTAATATTCTCTTTTCTAGATTTTGTTATATTTATATTTTAAACTTTAGATAGTTAAAGTCACATTAATTTGGCATACCACAAAACATATTTTTACACATATCATTATGTCATAGCAGAAATCACAGTTTCCTTCAAACGATTCATGAGCAAACTAGTAAAAATTATACACACATCAAATGGACATACATTTTCATGCTTAACATTGTGGCACAAACAATAAATTATAACATTTTAAAACAATGCTGTAATGCACTACCACTTTAATTTTTAATTGATATGTTTTATTATTTGTGAATGGTACTACCTGCTTTACATTAATGTTTTCTTTGCAACTTCCTCTTGTATGTAACCACTGGCTATACTATTAGTGGAACCTTCTTTAGAAGAAGTATAATGAAAAAAAACCTTCAAAATAAGAAATGTTTAAAACCAAATAGTATTCAAAATTATTATTTTTCCCAGATTCTCAAGATTATATGTTGCTGCATACTTATTTCTTTTATTAATGTTCTCCAATGGTAATTTACAATTAATTAGAGATTTAACAGAATTGCCACCTAAACTGCATATGTGCGTGTGTCATCCATAAAGTATAGCACAGAGAATGATAATTTATATTTTACAAAGATTGTGCGTTTTCGATTATACAGTCTAATAGGGTTTTCCATCAGGTATTTTAACTTGATTTGGCATTGAAAACTAAATAATTCAATAAAACACCATATTTGGAACAAAGAACATTGCATTGTACCGGAGGTTACAAAATACATAACTTTCAATCATTGTTTCTTTCTCGATTTTTGTATAAAATTCCCAAATTAATAAACAAGAGAGAGATTTCGTATCCTTTACAGAATTGTGTCAGTAATAAGTTGTGAATGTGATACCATTTGACCTTTATGTTTTCTACTGCAAGGAAGGCAATTAAATCAACTGTTACAGAAAGTAATATATACCGTACACATGAATTATGTATAAACCAAATACAGTATTTAATGATATTACTATTTTGTGGTTTAAAAATATTACAGGCACTGTTCGCAAGTTTTTTAAATACTGTGGATTCTCACTAGCTAAATGGCTGGATAATCTAGCTCAGTGATTCATGCACAGCGTCCGAAGTCTTACCAAACAAAGAAAGATGAGCAGTATTAGTGTATCAATGTACCGTATAATTATTCTCCTAATGTAGACTTTCACTAAACTTGGAAGAGGATACTTTTCATTTGATTTCTCCTTATAGTGTTCTTGATGTCATGTTAATAAATATTCATTAATGAATAATATTTCAGAAACATAAGTAATATTATACCGAAAGCCCTTTCATTCAAGAAAGTGTATAAAAATTTGGGAAGGAAGAACCAAAGGTATAAAATACAGGCGAGGGTAAAACTAAAAATCATGGAGGGGGGGGGGGGAAGAAGGGGAGAAAAAAAAGGGGGGGGGGAGTTGTATACAGAGAATTAAATAATACACCTATTCATAAATCATAAGGTAATATGTATAGTTTTAGAAACTGTACTAGCTGTGGAATGCAATTACTGCATTAAAAGTAGCAATTTGTATAAAACACTAAAAAGTAATTATGTACAGGAATATGAATACCATTAGATTGCCATTTAAAATATTTGTTATAAATCATTATTATATATATAAATATCTAATACTTATTATAAAATTAAAATTTCCTTAATCTGCAGAGCACCATGAAATTTAAGAGCAAATACAATAGAGACAAATACTGGACAGCTGTATACAAAGAACACGGGGGAGCGTGCGAACAGCAGCGAACCTAGCGGCTTGAGGTGGCAAACACCCGTGAACTTTGTGTCTGTGTATACGCTGCATAGTGGACATAAGTGCATTCGTGCACGAAATGCAGTATTCCTACAAAGTATTTTGTTTGGAACATTTTTATTTTATATTGTAGTGCAGGTGTCTTAATGCATGTACAGTAGTGTTTTTATTTTTAAAAGAGGCGGTATTTAATGCCGAAAATCTCGAATAATAACTGAACTCTACAATCTTTACAATAATAACTGTAAAATTTATCTTGTAATGTCCGTGATTAAACATGATTTGTTTTTAATTTTTGTACATGTGTGTATGCTACAGAAATACATAAAAAATATATGCTTATTTTTCCTAACTAGGCCTTAATACCTAACCTATAACACACATACATTTTTTACATACTGTTTCGTAACATCTATCGCGAATTAATACTATTGTGTTAGTAATTTTTGTATAAGAATGATGTAAAAACATCAGTGATCTTCCTCATTAAAAAAGAAAGTGATAAAACTAAATTTGCTGCTTAAATTTCCAATTTAATACGCATCTCCATCACACGAGTATCAAACATTTAAAATGAACAAATATTTTTAGTTCTCACAGAGTAAAATATTTTTGGAAATTAGCTTCTTGAATGCTGCTGTTGTGCTGATTATATGTTTGTGATCCATGACTTTGTAGTTCCAAACAACAAGGGAAAATTAATCCTAAATATTTATGCCTACCCTTTTTTTAAATAAAGGACATATTAATGCCATATATTTTTGTTTTACTAGCCAGTGTGGATGTAGTCACATTTATTTTGGGGTGGGGAGTTGGCATCTGCCCACACCCCCTTTTTTTATTTTCAATTCTAAAGTAAGGTTTTGTTTAGTAAAGTTATACCAGAATATGAATGTCAAGCTTCAGAAATTTGTGTTTCGCATTATGTATGTGCTGGAAATGAGTAAAAATATTTGCTAGTGGAAAAACAAATTCGAAAATGGAATAGATTTTGCAGAACTAATAGTGTAACTGAAACAATTATACACAGTGCAAATACCACCTGCCATGGTAATTCAATGAACGTGAATCACTAAAATCATTAAAACTATATAAAACATAAGCAATTCCCAATCTAAAATGCACGACGATAAATGTAAACAAATTTGTCTCCACTTCATGTTGGTAGAGCACAGGGCAATCACTTTTCGCACGGAAAATCGCCAGCTGTCTGGTATTAGTCTCTATATTATTTGCTAAGAGTTAGTTAGAGAATAAATGATTAAGAAACAACAATTTAAATTCAAAAAATTAAAAAAGAGGTGCTAAAATTTACAACAGAATCACAATAATTTCTATACATAGTTATAAAACCTCTCTTAAAAACTCTAGTTATCTTGCCAAAAATTTAGTGAGTAGAAGTACGAATTACTGTACTCTATTTGGTTATTTATAAAAATTGTAATATCTGCATAAAACCTGAAGTAGTGCATTTAATGGCACATAATGTTGGAGTAACTTTAACTATTGTATTTATTATTTATGATTAATATAGATCTATTATAATTACTGTACAAAAATATTAATTGTTATATTTTAAAACACCTTTTTTTTTTTTAATAAATTACATTATGGCAGTTACGTAGCTTTACTTTGGTGAGTTGAGATTTAAAGGAATCTTGTTATTATTCATAATGTGATTAATGGCTCATTACTAAAGCCATTCATCTAAATGTTTTTGTTCTAATCATATTATTAAATGAATGTTCATCCAAGTCAGTGGTGTCCACAATTTCGGAGGAACCCTTACATTATTATCAAAATAAATTATGCTCATCTTTAATACTTGGATAAAACACATAAATTATGTACTCCAACTGCAGTTTTAAATTAAAAATGTAGTTTCGTATGCTTCAAAAAATTATGTTCATAGTACACTCATTGTCTTTCGAAATAAATCAACTTCTTGCTAAAAAAAAATTACAATTAAATTTTTACATGTTAGCATTAACATTTGAGCCTGTTGTATTTGACCACACAAAATTCATAAAAATACTGAATGCTAAGTTATTTTGCTTTGTCCCTTACCCCCAAAGGAAGTACAAATGATACAGTGAGAAGACAAATTCATATTAAAAACAAACTTGTGAATTCAAAAGAGGAGCAAATCTGGAGACCATGTCCGAACATGTTGTAAAACAAATTTTTGCAACACACTTCACTTTGTGGGAAAAGAAAGCTTACATGGCTGGAAACAGCGAAGAACTACATATAAACTCGTGAAACATGATAACATCTGCTTACATTGACTCTGCACATAATGTGTCCAGATTAAAAAGTTTACAAATTGTTCTGTTTGATTTGCAAGTAGAGTCTAACAGATTTCTGTTAGAACCCTGTTATTGTAGCAAATTTAGGACCAAAAAAATGTGGATCTACACACTTTGCATTAAACAGCATCCCTTATTTGGTTTTTTTTTTTTTTTTTTTTTTTAAATAGTTTCTACCCAACAGTTAGGAGAGAGATATACTGGCTCTAAATATAAATTACTAACAAAAAATAATACAATACCACTCACTACCCATATCTTTTTCATGCAGTAGTTTTGTGCATGAAAGTATGTTCAACAGACTTTAATATGCTAACAACATTTTATCATTATTATGCTGAATTGGTATTCATAGTCCATTTGGCTTACGAAACAATTTTAACCTTTACAGGGCTCTTTGTCTTCACGTATTACAAATTTTAGGTGCAATTTGAAAGTCCACATACTTGACCACTACTATGGTACACTGTTATGGACTTTTGTTTTGAAATTTAAAATTACGAGCATACATTTATTTCCACAATTCAGTTTACACCAAATGACGTACACAAAAAATGCCAAACAATAATTTGTCATTTACATTTAAACAAATAGGCCAACAGTAACATCACAAAAAATTTTTTTTTCCTGAAAAATGCTATGCAAATATCTAGAACCACTTTGAATTCAAAAGACGATTACTGTTCACACATTTAGTAAGTACGCATAATACACGTGTGGGAACTAGTTACATTTATGCAACAATTCTTGTGCACCAAATGGAATAATTCTATAATTTTGTGCAGCAAAGAAAATACTCCAAAATTATGTGCCTCGAACAATCAGAAACTCTCAATTCCAACCACTTCTCTCCACCTAGATCAAAAACTAATATTTTCACAGCACTTTGCATTCATTATTTCCTTGATACCTGTCTCCGTCTCAATTTCATTTTTAAAATAAAATCTTTGCTTGAAATAATAACATATTTTTTCCCCAATTGTGAACAAACTAGTTGCAGTCATCATTTCGGTTTCGAATATCGTTCAGCTTGTGATTCGTTTCTCTCGCAGTCAGCCGTCATGCTACCACGACGCCAACAGCTTGTGGTCGCGACGACCACTCGCTATACTATGTATCTGTTGGCTTCCACTGTGAGCTGTTCCAGTCATGCCGTCGAAACTAAGACAGTGTGTGCGGCTGTGTGGCTTTGTCTTCACTGCAGTCTGGGCTGGAACGTCTGGTACGCTGCCATCACCCCACTTTGATCCATCTGTCAATGGAGTACTCGAGGGCAGCAAGCCATCTGGGAAAATAATTGTGGCCACATTTGTAAAACAGAGTTCAAATTTTGCTGAACTCTCCAAAACACAAAATTGTAAGGAAAATGCTGGGTTCCCAAGTTGGGGAATTTCTCTTGGAAATATAATTTCAGCCAAGAAAAACTAATCTTGCACTGTAATACCACATTTAATCATCCCCAAGATAATAGTGGACCTCAACAAATTTGAAGCTAATGTAGATGTGGGCTTGGATGAGTTTTTTTCATCAGATTATGAGTGGCAAAGCTAACTATTATCAGCTATGGGAGGTTGTTGAATTTTTTCTTATTTGTTGTGGTGCCTCTGTTGAAGGTGGTTTTTAATGAATGAATTACTGTTGGTGGAAAACCTATGTGGATATAGGCCATTCACAGTTACATGACACTTTTCTGAAGCCCTTCTAAAGTTCTACGTTTGGTTACTGATTACATATCCTTCCGCTACTTGTTAACATAAACACTGCCATGTGACTACATTTTAACTGTGAAATGCTTTGTTTATGAGTTCAGTTATATTTCAAAAACCATTTCATACGAATGTTCACAATTTAGGCCTATAACCATATTTAGGTCAACTTTATGACTTTTTAACAATATCTATGTTGACGAAAGTTCTTATGGATATTTATTATTTTACATTGTTAACATATTTATTATACACGACATAGCACATTACACATAATGCACGTAATATTTTGCCACGACTGTGTTTAACCCTGCTACAATCGCCTCTTGTCATTGATATGTGTTGTAATATTTCATTAAAAGGATGGCCTCAGTGGGAATAAAAATTAAAAGGAAACAACAACCAGTCCAACGAAAAGACACTGTATATTCAAGCTTGCAACTCGTGCCGCTTATTTTTTGTACCTAGAATCGACAAACCTAAAAGACTTAAAAGATAGTGGTGAACAAGCACACATATAGGTCTACCATAACTTTTAGTCCTCTCATATTTCTATGTATTGGTTACTTACTGTTTTCTGGGTTTATTTAATTACTTATTGTAACTTATCTGGCTGGACTTAGGTTTTGTTGGAGTTGAGGCAAACATTCTAATGACAGAAACGTAAGCATGTTACACAATTGTTTTTCAAACCCCTAGGGTATGGTTACAACTTTGTAATAAACATACATGACTTTCAAACAATTAAATTTGTCTCGAAAATAGTTGACAGTTAAAACTGACGCCGCCTAACAGCCTGCCGCGTTAAGACCATGATGGCACTCAACACACCCATGACACGTGGCCATGCCGTGCGCAAAGAGGCCGTAACCTGAACTTTCTAATAACGGAATATTGATTTGAAGTGTAAAATTACGTCTCTTGTTTTATTTTCAGGTTCTCGAGTATTTAAATGTTTAAAATGTATGTTTGATAATATTGCACAATGTTGGTTATGAATTCAAAATGTGTGCTGCGCGAAGACTAAGAACATTATTATTCCGGCATGAACGCATCATAAAAGACGTTTAAACAATACAGAAAATTCACAATTTAAATATAAAATGTAAATCAATAATTAAATTATTTATGTGCCATTTATTTTCAAAATATAAAAGTTTTACTCAACGTGCATAGCACTTCTGCTTGTGTGAACCTCGTAGACAGCCATGGTAGGTCCAGGCGACCCCTGCCTCTGGGCAGTCTGTTAAGGAGAGCTGGCGAGGTAAGATGCTGTCATGTACACACCTCAAACTTTTTTCACTGATGTAGATTACAATAATTCACTCTTAGTATACCGGTTAACCTTTGCTTTGCGTATGTTTTGCCAGACATTTCCCAGCATTATACTTCCGCTTACCTTAATTTGCACCCTTGTGGCTTTTTTAGTGTAAACGAGAAGGAGGAGAAAGATGTCGGAGAGGCCACGCGGCCTGCACAACTTTGAATCAGGCGTCATCTGCCTATCTTAAAGGCATTTCAGTGGAATTTCTGTTTAATTGTTGTGTGCAATTTTAAGGGCTTTGTTTTCACTTATGTATTTAAGTGTAATTTTCCTGCTTAATTGTTTTACGGCCACATCACTTGCGACCACATGGTTAATAACTGCCAAGTCAATGTCTGCGCCATCCATGCGCTTTGAGGGTTTATTTATATAATATCATGTGCACCGTAATTTATTTCAGGGTTTTATGTATTGTTTCATTCAGGGTTCCCTGTAATTTTCATGAAATTGATGCTGTGTATGTATGACCACGCAGTCTATTTCAAGATTGATTTTTCCGCCATCAGATCAGGCATGCTAAAAGGCTAAAAATGTCATAGTCTACAGGAGAACATTTTTCTCATCAGCAATAATAATTTGTCTGACCACAATTAGCAGTTTTTATGGGGAAATATTGAAATTTCATCTGCACCATGTGATCCACTACGAATCCTATCCAGCAGCATCCGCGCCATCTAAACTTGCTTTCACGCATCCACGTGTTTATTGTGACCATTCATGTTGTGTCCCATCTTGTTCCATATGTACTCGTGTAATTTATGTAATTTGTATGGTGATATGATTTCCGTCCTGGCCAGCTATGTCGAGTCCGCATTAGCAATGCCAACTAATTGCACGTGTTTGTTCATTTCATAATTATCTGCACCCTGTCTTCAGGAAAAATTGGCAGTACACCCTAAGTCATCCATCTAGGAGTGCGCTAGAGTAATTGCGGGCTGGAGAGTACCCAAATGGAATTAGCTAAACACATCCAAGTTTCGTAAAGTTAACCTCGGCACGATTTGTATGAGTGACAGAATAAAAGGCAATTATCACAATGCTTAAAGTCTTTCCTTTGTAGTGACAGCAACCTCTCACTATTTTCAGTGATTAAAGTGTAGTTAAGATGTTTAGTGATGAAAAGTGTTTTGTAAGTATGCTCAGGTGAAACGGACACACAGAACCCACAGCATCCCTGAGAACCCTGAGTCTCAACAGTGTGGTGACTGGGAAACACCGCTGACGCCCATCTACCGTAAGTTTATCTATAAATTTCACATGTCTTATATCTGCAATGACACACACATACACTGGTCCAACATAACATAATGGTAACAATACTCTTTCACACACACAGCGGACATGATGCTCTTTACACTATATTAATTTTTGCAGTGGAAAATCACGTTTATCACATCATATTGCCCGGGTAGGTTTAAAAAACTTAACAAGTATGAACGTTGTCCCACTGCCATATCATGTTGGCGTCGTCAGTCGCCATTTCTGCCAACTTAGGATTTGTATCTGTCCCGCCATCGATACTAATACTATACAGATGTATTGTGAGTTTGTTTAATAGTTTTTATGTCTCGGGTAATCTCGAAAGCTACACTCCTGATTATTATAATTATTTCACTGTTAGAAAGCAACATTCTTCCAGATAGACATAGGCTATGTTTAATTCTAAAAAAAAATCCTTGAGAAATTTCAAAATTTGTAAACTAAGCCACAGAAAAATGAGCTACTTGGCTGCTTTCTAAGCATGCTCTACGAATACTATTAGAGTTAAATTGAAACAATGTTAGAAGAAACTGTGTATCTTAATATAAAACGTACTAAAGTAGTCACGGGTAGTCACAGGTTGTTGCATGTAGTCACAGGTAGTTGCAGTTAGTTGTGGGTAGTTGCAACTTGTTGCAGATTGTGCAAGTAGTCATAAGTTGTCGCAGGTTGTCGGAAGTAATAGCGGGTAGTTACAGGTTGTCGTGAGTAGTCTCAGGTAGTGGCAGGTAGTCACAGATAGTGGTGGATAGTCGCAGGTTGTCGTAAGTTATCGCAGGTAGTTGCAAGTAGTCGCAGGTAGTTGCAAGTAGTCACATGTAGTTACAAGTAGTCACAGGTAGTCACTGGTAGTCGTGGGTAGTTGCATAAAGTCACAGGTAGTTGCATATATAGGTATGTATTTCAATAACTCCATAAAACCTGAGTGAAGTGATGGTGGGCTGCTAGTATATTATAATAAGTACTTAAATAATAAAATCTTGTTTTAGTTGTAAATTACACATTCAAAAATCATTATTTTTGCTGTACAAGCATGAAAAAAAAAAAAAAAGTATAATTTTTCTGCTATTACAGGCAGAGAGAGACAGAGAGAGACAGAGAGATAGATATAGAGAAGTAATAGTTATACATCCCAGCATGTTCAACCATGGTACCTTTATTTGGACCATTAATAAAGTTACACACTAACGAACATATGGTCATCGAGGTCATCTGTCAAAAAGGAGAGGCTCTCCTGGGTCTGGATTGGCCCTGGCATAGGATAGAATTACGAGAGCTTCCACAGCCGAGTATTTCCCGACACAAGCACCGCCCCTCCACGCATCGCAGAGGCAATGCTGCCACCATCGCTCACCTGCAGAGTTAGCACAGCAGCAGGAAAGAGCATCCTGCTTCACATTAAAAACCAGGTATCTAAAAGACGTAGGGTAGTAACCATAGTCTCTCGTCAACCTACCAGGCCGTAGTTTCCTAAATGCTTCCGACGAAACTGGCTTCACGATATCGGACGTCTATAAAATTGGACAGAACCACTGTCTCCTATCTGGAAACCTATCAGGTCAAGTTTACTTTGGTGTTTAAATCCCCTTCATCTTTGGTTACCGCTAGAATAAAGAAATCTCAAGTGTAAGTATCTCCAACGTGGGGAACTCCCGACCCAGCAAGGCATCTTATATTTTGCACCTCGGTGCTTGTCCTAACTTGAACACCCTACAGTGTACATTTGAGGAAAGAGGGTGATGCGTCCACATAGTCTTATTAAGCCAAGTTTACTCTTCAATAATATGCTTTGATAATTAGCATTTCAGCAGTAGTTTCAATGCAGTGTTCAAATACCCGAGACGTGTATGGAGAAGGCGAAATTGTAGTTGATAAACGTGCCAGCAGAATGCATACCTTGCTCCATCAGCGGCCCCAGCCACGAAGCAGGCACATCACAGTGTTGCCAAGCATTTGTGGCGAGTGTTCATTCTCATATTCAGTACTGGAAGAAGAGTCAGTACAAGGAAAATGCCATTCAAAGGGCGTGAAAATCTTCTAAACTAATGTTGTTTCTCCAAAACCATTCATCGAAATACTTTCATGTTGTGGAAATTGACACACAGTTACTTCCTTTTTTAAAAATAACCTAAGACTATTTCAGAAAATATATCTACTAAGCGTTTGTGCACAATTCCTGAAAAACTGTATTGTAAAAAGTAAAATGGATAAAAGTTTAAGAGATGTAGAGAAAGGAAAGTAATTTTACATGAAGTTTGCCTTACTGTTAAGTGACCTGGTTTTCACATAATGGGCTGATAAGTTGAAGGTGAATTATCAGGCATAGATTCTAACGGGTACATCAAACTCTCTATATATTTTCAACACTAAGCCTATACAAAAGAAATATAAAGATTCCAACCACCTTTCTAAAATACCACCTTCACTTCTCGTCACAGTACACTATCAAAATCAGTTGGAGTGAGTTCAATTATGTGCAGGGACTCAAATTTGAAAAATTGCTTGACAAATGATTGGAATTAATGTAGTATACTAGCTGTAACATAAGTTTTGTTGACTCATTTAAATAAATAATATAACATCTCAAAATACTGTATATAATTGATTGCAATTCGACACCAAATGCAAGACGACATTAAACTTTCAAAGACTCTGAAAATAAGAATAATTTGACAGAATGCAAGTAAAATTTTGAATGCCCCATGCACACTTGATCAGCTGAGAGCGCACACGGAGAGATTATTGATCGCGCAGTGTGTTCAAGGCGGGCAGAGGGCAGACAGAGAAAGGGAAGCGACAGAAGGAGTGAAACCATACCCCTTCATGCCGCTACATGTTGGAGACATTTTGCACGCATGGCAAATGTCTGTCTTTTGAAGTAATTAATTAAATTTCATTGCAAAAAAAAAAAAACTTTTAATCTTGAGACAGAAATGAATAAATAAGGTAGTTAAAATTTATTTCTTTACAGTCTCTAATGACTAATAAATAATTCAAAACCACAGGCTCTGATTTTCCCGTACACAAATCTGTTGCGAGTTACATTGCACGCGGACTCTGTTCTTATCTGTTATTAGATAATAAAATGTGTTGAATAGGCCCTTACAGGATAACAGTTTATTCAACAGATGCCTGTCTATTGTAATAAATTAATATAAATCCTCCGATTTCCCCACTGGAAATTAGTGAAAATGGACTTTATGCTAGGTAATACATATCACTTGATGTTCAAACAATTTTGGTGACAAGGGGATGTCAAGTATATACTTCTGGGCATATAATTTTATTAGCAAAAATTATGTCTACTAAGTTAAATTAATGTTTTGCTTTAAAATCATGTTGATTTTACACCAGATACAATTAAACACCAACTTTACAGGAAAAAACTAGCTTTAATCACTAAAGAAATCATCTTTGCAAATAATAATCCCCATAAAAATGTATTGCGTAACATGTTCAGGTGAACATATAGTTGTGGGAAATCTTAGGTGACGGGACCAAAATATATTTTGATCGACACAATATCTGATAAACGATACAAGCAGGTAGATTTATCATTATTTATATGAGTTTTTTTTTACAGGACCACTGAAAATTATTTGTGGATATGAAGTCAAGAAGGGGAGTGAGGCAGTTGACAGGGGATAACAGCGCTTCAGGATACATTGAACAAGTATCCAGCCAAAACCTGCAACATACAGTGGAAGTGCCGGTACTATACAGATTGGTAGAAATAGTCTAAAGGAAGATGAAAGGGGAAATTCTGTAGTTCCATCATCTTTTCAAACCGGTAACGAAAGAATTTGTCTTTCTGTAAGTCACAAATTACCATATAATGACAAGATGAAGACCTAGTATGAGAGGAGAATGTCGGGCGAGGTATTTCAAGGACAACTGGTGTGGCTGTACGACCTACAGAGGCGAAAAGGGTACTTGAAGCTACAGAAATGTTAGTGAGGCCCCTACAGGATTATGAAGAAATTTAATGATGTCTTTCGTATTTGTCGTCGAGGCTCTCGGGCGGAGTCGAAGATTGTTCACGTCGACCGATTAGCACTCTACTATGGTGCTGAAGTTGCATCGCCCAAAGAGCGAAGAGTGTGTGATATATTGGGCTGTGAGTCATAAAGGAATGTTTGATTGACATATGAGCAATAATCCTTGAGTTATGAAGGCATTTTGCAGCAATAGCCCTTTGGCGGCTCACACACTCCTGACCTTCAGCAGATAGAATTTCTGCGTTTACCTGAAGAATTTTCTGGTTTACAGACCTCATTTCTCCAAGCGTGAGTCGGGGTGTGTTGAACCTTCCAGATGGTCAGGGTGACCGATATATAAAGGTGATGGACCTCCAAGCAGGGAGTTGATGAGTTGCGTGTTTAAGAGAGCCTGGAGTCTATGTGATTGTGCGATGTTAAGTGATAGACAACGAGCTAGGAGAGCAACGAGTAATGCCGGAAGTGACTAGTGGGAGGAAAATCTATGACTGCGAGCATCAGAGCAGTAAAGGTGTGACTGGCAGGCTGGACTATTGGACTGGTTTCGTGAGTGAAAGACATTACAATTACAAATGATGGCAACATACAGACTGAACATGTGTTAATGATGAGTATGAAATAGTTGACTATAACCAAACAGAGACATTAAGAACGATAATTAGAGTTGAAATAGACATTAAATATTGCTCTCACTGAGAAATAAAAAGAGTAATAGTGGAGATAGATAATTTAATACTGTAAATAATAGCTGTGTGAATAAATTAGAAATCAAATTTAGTTTCTATATTTTTATTAAGACTAAGACCTCCATCCCTAACAAACAAAGCTTATCCCCTCAGGCATCTTGTAACAATACAAAGTAGTTCATTTCTTTTTGTTTTAAACTCAAGCAGGATAAAATATAACCTATCCTTAAAGATTTGTTCTTTGTTATATCAACGGTGTAAAATTTTTTGCTTTAAAATACGGTATTTAGTAATAAATGAATAAGTTTATAATATTTTTATATTTCTGTGTGATTTTACTATGTATTAAAGTGCAAATGGATTATGTGTAACAGTATTTGAATACTTAGAGTGAAATGAATGCCTGGTTGGGAGACGAATATAAAAGCGAGTAGTAATTTATAAAGGGTTCTGAGTCAATTTTCTAAAACTGTTGAAGTGTTTATCGCATAAGCTGTTAATGTAAGATAAAGAGAACGTAAATGTGTGGAATGTATTACCAGTGGTTACGGCAACACATCTCTGCCACCCAGAAAGACACATTTCAGTATCCATATTAACTATTACAATAAAGTCATTTACATAAACAGTGTAACTTTTGTTTAGATAGACTATTACATTTTTTAATGAGTCAGAAAACACTGTATTCTCGAATAGACACATACACACAAAAGTTGGACAAACACATTTTCCATGGGGATACAGTCATGAAGTTTCGCTGGCTGGGCTAGCTCCTTCAGGCTACGTTCATAAATGTAAAGTTATATGTACCATGTTAACTACATAAAGAGAGTGACATTAATCAAGATGTCATACAGACCACAACAAGAGTGATTCAGATAGAAAACCATCCATTACACATGCTAACTGCATTAAAACAGTAATATTTGCAGAAAAAAAACCCTGAAAATATTGAAAATCCAAAAAAGGACTTATAATTGGCCAAAAGACATCAGGTCTGTGATAAACCATGACATAAAATGCTGTTTTGCTATAAAAAGCAGACATTTTCATTTAAACAGCAAGAAATTGTAAGTAGTTGGAAATGGCAATTCTGGTTCTCAATGCAGTGGTCTTATAACTACTACTGAGGATGGCTGTGTTTAACCCTCTTTATAGTATTGTGGAAATACATGAAAATTGAGATTTGTTGAAATGTAAGATAATAATTGCAAACCATTGCTGGGACTTTACGAAGCCTATAAAAGCACGAAATAGTGTTCTAAAGATGTCAGTTATCACTCATTTGATTTTTTATGAAAAATTAAAACATGTCCAAAACTGGCCATTTACGTAAATGAGAGTGGTAAAAATCAGTATAATTGTGCAAGTGAATTTAACCTAAAGTAATGTTATTTAACTTATGCCGTCACTTGCTGCCTGAAGAAGATGGCTTAAGCCAGCAAAACAGTGCAACCTCCCTTCGACATGGAAAATGTGTTCATCCAACTTTTGTGTACGTGTGTGTACCCACAAGTACTAAAGTGTGAGTATTTTTGGTCTTCTTTCTCCTTTTTAAAATATCATTAGATGTCTAGCAGTCTATCTGCACCACCTTCTTTATATATAAAATCCTTTGTGTGTGAATAAACCGCATCATCACTGACAAACCACTGGACCAATTGAGACCATATTCACACCATTTGTTACAGGCTTATAACATGCCTGATGGCGGTAAAATCAAACATTAACATGACCGCATGGTCAAGTACAAAAAACATCAATTTACGTGAAATTACATGGAACCCTAACCAAATTTAACATAGAACCCTTAGTAAAATATTGCACATACGATGTTACAGAAATAACCTCTCAAAATGCAACAATGGCGTATACAATTACTTGGCGTCTGTCGGCCACGTATTTATCTGCGAAGTTGCTGTAAAATATTCAAACATGGAAAATACCCTCAAATACATACATAAAAACAAAGCCCTTAAAATTGTGTGTAGCAATAATGCAGAAGTTACAATGAAATGCCATAAAGATAGGGGGATGGTGCCTGATTCTCGTTGCACGGGCGTGACCTCTCCGACATCTTTCTACTCCTTCCCCTCGATTAAGTTAAAAATGCCACAAGGGCACAATAAATTAATAAAGCGGAAGCATACTGTTGGGGAAAATGTCTGGCAGAACGTATGCAAGCAAAGGTTAACCGGTAAACTAAATTGACTATGGAAACCTAAATCAGTGAAAAAAAGTTGTAGTGCGTACGTGACAGTCTCTTACCTCGCCAGCTCTCCTCGACAGACTGACCAGAGGCCAGCGTCGCATGAACCTACCATGGTCGCCTACAGGATTCACATAGTGGCAGTGCTATGCACGCTGAGTAAAATATTTTATTATTGAAAATAAAATGGCACAAATTAAATTTAATGTTGTTTTACATTTTTATAATTTTCTTATAAATTTTCTATATTAATTTAGTGTCTCTTTATGATTGCGTTCATGCCGGAATATTAGTGTTCTTAATCTCGGTGCTGCAGGCACTTCGAATTTCATAACCAAACAATTTCAAAATAGCAACAAACACTTTAAGACATATTAAACTCTGCAAATACAATATAACACATTTTACACTGGAGAATAATATTTATGTGGGCGTTCAAAACTATTGGCCTCTTTGCGCACGTGCGTGGTGAGTGCCATCATGGGCTCTAGCGCAGCTGGCTGTTAGCCAACGTTAACGTATAGGGGTGATACAGGGGAAAAATTCTTAGCTAAAGTAGGTATCTATATACTTAAGTTCATGCATTTCAGTTCAGTGCTGTAGAAACTACATAGCTGTGACACACCAGGATGGACAAACGGATGGACCTGATGATCTTATAAAGGCTCCTTGTTGACTACGGAATCATAAAAAGGTGCAGTTCTGTAAAGTGATGTGTGTGTTTGAATGGATTGATGTGCTCAATCAATCCTGCGTTATACATACTTATCATTTTATTATTAGCCTATTGTATCCCACTGCTGAGCAAAGGCCTCCACCTCTGCCTTCCATTTGTCACGGTCTTGAGCCAGACGTAGTTAGAATTTAAAAGTGACCTAAAATTGCAAATTATTTTTTTTCTCTGTACCTCCCCTGTACGTAAAGAGTTTTAAATGTCGCGAGTAACTACTGCTTTATAATTGTACTCATACATTTAACTGAAGACATGTTTTCCCTTCAGAGTAGTTGGGTTTTAATTTTTTATAACTTTATTTTTTATTTACCAATTTTTTTGTTGAAATTAGTAGTAGTGACATTTCAAAGGCTACAGAGCCTTTCCGATTCTGCTAGAGAATTGGTGTCAAGATCATTAATGAACAATCCATTTAATTTTTTTTTACCATGGTAAGGGTAACATATACGTGACCTTTGGCAAATATACGTTTGCCTAAGTCTACCACTGCGCGTTCCAAAGTCGAACCTTGTAATTTACACATGCCAATCACCCAAAACAGAACAAGAGGTAATATTTTTCTTACAATCTTTCCGCTTCCCCTCAATCCATCACACTCTCTGGACGTTGGTTCAGTTCATCAAATTTAATATCCACAGCACTAGGCAGCTCCCCAGGTTCGAGTGTGAATGACTGTGGCCCCATCTAGTTTAGTTAAGGGGAAATTAATTTGTAGCTCTACCATATGCCGCAAATGAAATGATTGTGCAAGCTAACTTTACCTGTGGCCCCATCTAGTTTGTCACAGCTGTCATCTTGGATTTTCTTAATCCTGTCATAGTCTATGAAACTCAGGTTATTAAAAGGAATTGATACACAACTCATTTATCAAAATTGGTGCCATAGGTGCAATGCTACAGTGGAACATCCATATTTAACATAAATACATACGTTGTGTTAAACCATAACCCTTCCTTTGCTTCGCCGTAGTAGGGTAAAAATATAAAAATTTGTGGTACGTATCCAATGTTCATACACTTTTGCAGTTCTTTCCACAAAAACACCTAACACAACCAAACTTGTAGCCATTATGGCACCATATAATGTAAGTATTAGAAAGGTAACTGTGAGAATGGCATGGCTCAGTCATTACATAATTGAATTATAGTAATAAAGTATGTGATTGTGAAGACAGTACATGACTTTAAATAATGTATTACTAAGTTGTACATTAACTTTGGCAACCAGTGCAGGTACATCATAATAATACAAAATAAAAATCACCAGACACATGTATCACTACTGGCACTCCCACATTATTAGCATATTAACTACTACTTTCCCACGTTTGATATGCACAGCTAAACTGTGTTCAACTTTCATGCTGTATGTGACCTGGGGCAATAATTTTTGCTCGAGTAACTGAGCAAATAGATATTTCATAGCATAGCATAGGTAACAGTTTTGCACAAACAGCATTATTTATTTAATATGTACTGAAAATAAGTCAAACGACTCCTTCGTAAAGCTTTAACATTTATGTTGTTGCCTCTTTGGTTACGATTATTAGACTACTTTTGATAATCGTCATTTGGGGAAGTGCAAAAATTTTACTTTGTCAGTTTTTATACTACAGTTACAGCAGCCGTAAAGAGCAAAGTGCGGCAAGTATACTAGTGGAATTAGATAAACGTGGTATATTACATTTATCGCGGGCTTCAGATTAAAGACAAGATATAAGCGATTGTTGCTTTGTCCTTAGGTGTAATACAAGTTGTTTGTTTCTGTTTCTTATGATTGCAGAGGATAAATATATGCCTTTAAATATTTGTCATGTTTTTTAAAGGAAGTATACCACATAACCCAACTTGCTGTTCTGCCTCCTAGGCCTATAAATTATGCCACTGCCCTAAATTTGTCACACTGGCCCCATTGTCAATCTGAATGGAGAGGAAAACTTTATTGCCACTTATGACACAGTACATGACCACAGGCAGGAATTAAGTTGTAATACACTAAAAAGACCTTTTCGACATTTTTTGCATCAAACAATGTGCAACTGTCCATCACTAGTCTACCATGAAATCTCCTGGATTTCCTCACCCCCATTATACCAAGCATGCCTGTGATATTTGTGAAGTTTATTCAGGTCATAGAAAGGAAAATTTCCATCAAGGCATCTAACACATGTCTTCAGACCCTGTATTCGTCACCTTCACCACATGAGGAGGATGTGCATACGGTTCACGGTAACCTACAAGGTGCAGTGGGAAACTATATCACTAACACAGCAGTTAAAACATTTGCCTAGCGTACCTAGTCTGGCTCTTGTAGTTTTTTGTACTAAGACAATTGTAATTGTGTAACACAAACATTTTCAAAAAGTTTCCAAATTTAAAATTAAAAAACAAATTATTATAACTTGCACTTCTCATGGTCATAAATTATCATCATCAACATTATCATAATCAGCAAATTGACTCACCTCTTTCTATCCATTTCTGTGTCAGTGTGGAAGTAGAAAAGTCTTTGATGGCTGTCTGAAGAGATAACTTCAAACGCGAATCTTTTCCCTCCTGTATTGGAGTTTTGAACTCTGTATCCGTGGAGGCACACCATCCCTTAAATAATAACATAGGTTAGTTGATATTACATTATGTGGTATAATATTTCAAACAGCTGCATGAGGTAATGAAAAATAAACCATACAGATAAACTTGGAGTTACAAACTACTTGTATAATCTCAACTGCTGTTATAAAGCAACGAAAGTATATTTCTTATGTTTGTTCAAATAAGGAGAAAACTGTAGCATACACACACTTTCTCTCCTTCTCTATCAGAATCTCTTTCTCTCATTCTTCTTCTTATTCACTTTGGGACCACAACGGTTGAGCAGTTATCACTCCCAGATTTTCGCAGATGGAAATCGTGCCGGACTATGCCACTGGTCGGCGGATTTTCTGTGGGATCTCCCATTACCCCTGCTCATGCAGTCTGGTGCTGCTACATTCTCACCTTATTTCACCCTCATCGGCTCTCAAGACCTCATTGTTAAGAGCCACCCAAATCTCTCAACTCAACTCATTCACATTCTCACTCATTTACGCTTTATCTTACTCTTTCTTTGCTCTCACTCATTCTCCCCTGCCCTTTGCACATTCTCCCCTGCTCTCGCACATTCTCCCCCTCTCAAGCTCATGCTTCCTGTCTCGCTCATTCTCCCTATCTCAATTTCACTCTCCCCCTTTCTCATTCATTCTCTCTTGTTTGTTCTCGCTTTCTCACTTATTCTTCATTCCTTTCATTCATTCTCTTTCATTTACTTCCTCTATCACTCACTCTCTCTTACTCTGTGAAACTATATAATTTGTAGACAGTTTTGTGGCTCCATGGTATATGAAGAGCAAATGCCAATGTAATAGCCACCAATAAATTACAATCAAGTATAAGCTAGAGATGGGACATTCAATACGTCAATACCCATCAATACTGGGCCGTATCGAAAGTATTGAGTATCACGTTGTGCATATCGACACTTTTATTTGATGCATGAAACGTAATATTATCGACACATGTATGGCTTGGTCCACCATTTTCCCTATTGTCATGAAGCGACACCGTTTATTTTCGTTCTGCATTTTACTAGTTTTGGAAAGCCTGTAAAGTGTTGTATTTATTTAATGACAAGGGGATGGGCCCATGGAATTCGCAGGCTAATCCACCGTTGGTGGAGCAGGTAATTGTACAAAATAGTAGTTATTGTACAGTGTTACCTGGGAACTCCTGCATGTGCTCGCTCATTCCTATCGGCACTCGCTAGCACATCTCGACCTGCAGTTGCAATGGGAATATTGTATTTATGGTATAGTGTTGTATGGGAATGCCGGCACGTGCTCGCTTGCACATCCTGTCTTGCTTAAGACATAAAACTTAAGGCTTATAAATCAAGGCTTAAGACTTAAAGGTACGTGACAAATGGGTATATGAACTTGCGTACAATATGGTACTCCAAACCCAACTCTCATAGTATACATGAACCTTAGGCCTGGGGCACAATAACCCCTCCCCGCAAAAGTAGGGGGGAGGGGGTTGGCAACCATAACTAGCCTCCTTCCCCCTGGGACACTATTGATCCCCCCTACGCCAGTCCTCCTCCCCCCCCCCCCCATTTGGATTACGAACAGTAAGTCAGTGTGTATTGTAAATAACACATTTTCAAACGGTTATTAGAATGTCTGAAATGTATGTGGCCTAAAAAACCACCATTTCAACTCTGTTTTGCAATGTAAAAATATCACGTTTATTGTATGGAAAAAGAACTTTGTCAAAAATATTTACATTCGGAATGTGTTTAGTATTTGAATTGGTACAAACTACATATTTATCACATTTTCTTTCGGTGAGGTTAGAACTTCACAGGTTATATAATAATTAGAATGTTTCTTTCATATGAGCAAATTTTACTCTCGAGAATTAAAACAATATGTAATTAAAAATGATACAGTCTCATAAGAAAAGGTGCAAAACAACACCATCTCATGAAAGACATTAAACTAACTGTCTCTTCCAACCACATCCAATCCATTAGCAATAAAATTAATGGAGCCCCAGCAGTATGACTTTGCCATAACAAACATAAGGTAGGGTGGAATGGTAACCTACGTTGATCAACGTATTTGTTTACACTCATTGTTTTCTTCATAGATAGAGCAGCTGTGGCGTAAGGATACATTGTGGCCATGCTACATTTCTATAACTGTCAAAATTTAGTGAACTTATGTTCGATATTCTGAATGCAAGTCCACATTTCAATTTTTTACATGCCATTTGTGTTTACAACCGGTATTTCATATTAATTTTACGTATTTTGTGTGTGCGCAATCTATGAAAACGACCAACGCAAAATGACAAATAGAATAATAAACATATCTTACTTCTCGTACTGGTAGTGGAAGAATTGCTATTGTTGTTTTTTATCGGACGATATACAATTCCCACATTTCCTCTATCTGACTTAATCCAGAAAAAAATGCAATGCTTGTTTTTCTAAATAAAATTTTTAAATCTTTCTTAGTTCAAAAATTGATATGCCTGACATTTTTTTAGTATCATATAAATATTTATAATTTTTTAACACTGACAGGCCTACCATAGACACTAAGTTATTATATTTTAGATTTGTTTCCATCGTCTGTAATATTATCTTGTGTGCTTTTTCTTCGATTTTAAACTTTATCATAAATTTGGTTGAGAACAATGATAATGTAGTTTACAAAAATTTGATTGCATTATTGATTTTTTTTCTTACTCGAGAGTATCGAGTATTGAAAGTATTGAGGGTATAGAGATTTGAAAACTGTATTGAGTATCGAAAACATGGTATGTCCTACCCCTAAGTATAACACATTTATTCATGTACAAGGATGATGTAAACATCTGCACAATGAATTTATTGACATTAATCATGTCATTTAAAAATAATCTTTAATGAAATCCTGCAATTCAAGTGACCTCTACCACTGTTAACACAGTTATACAAACTTTGTCACTTGTCACAAAGCATAAATCCTATAGTAACAAAAAAATACTTGCAACATGAAGGAAATTAAGAACACACGTACATGAAGAGTCACACAAGACAAAGACCAAACACTACGACTATGAAACACTCTCTCACCCAGAGCGCTCTCCGACGTATTGTCTTGATAGATATACAGACAGGCATCCTTGAGAACACAGTACCGCCGCCTCCATGTTTTCCACTTCACGCCGAGCCTCATGAGGTAGCCGAAGCAATCCGGCTGCTGAATAGAGCTTGGGGCTAGCTTAAGGTTATGCTTGCTGATATCCAGCCACTCATCCATCTACATAGCATGCAGAAAGTTAGGCATTAGTATGCACAGGTTAGCACACATGTATGTTTGTAAACTTGCCCTCTTTTGGGTAGAACCTAGTTGGGGTTGATCACAACTTGATGATGGCCTAACAAATATGTAATATTATAATTAATAATAATAATCATCATCAAGCCCAGTGCACACAATCATGTATTATGTTGCACAGGAAGATTACACTTGACCAGTATTCTACACTGCGTGGTCCAACGCCCTGTTGGCAACGAATGAAAAATGTGTTGCTGGTCTATATTACAATTATAGTCTGTCTCATTTAAAGTTTCCAGAATTTGACAGCTACTGCTGCCAACTTATTTAAAGTGTAATACAGTAGTGGCGTATTTGAAATAAAAAATGTCAGCTGACCGCCATGTGAAGCAATGGTGGTATCCCTGAATCTCACACATTCTTTCTTATATCGGCGAAAAAGAAAATAGTGCACAGTACAAATAAAATAATAAGTAAGCATTTCGGAATAAACGTAAATAATATTATGTAGTATTCTGTATAAGGATATTAAACGTGTTTATAGTTTCAAATTTGTTAACTTGCATAACAGAAATAATGAAAAAGGAGGGCTGTTTATCTTCATCAACCAATGACTGGATACCACGTTGTTATTGTGAGATGTGATTTTTGTGTGCGGGCTTATCAGTTTATTAAGTTCCGAATCAAATTATAGAATGTTGTGTGAATAGTTATTTAAAATGCAGCAACTTAAAAATCCTTCATGCACTCACCAACGACAGCATGACATTGTACGTGTTGCCAAAGAAGTCGAAGATATGATACTAATGGGAGAACTCGAAAGTCTTTTGTGCTAGAAATGACCGGCAGATTGCTTGGAATTTCATCAAAAACAGTCGCAAAGTAAATAGTGATAAATTATGTATGTGAATATTTGGAGTGTGATGTATTTTGTTGGGGAAATATAAATATCTTAGGCAAGCGTTTGTTAGTTCTTGTATAATTAAGGTAAACATGTTAAGTTTGTGTGCGGGTTTTTAGCAAACAATATATAAATGTTCAGTATTCATTTCATTTCTTAGAAAGTACGTATATGTTACAATTGAATTAATTTTTGTTAGGTTAAACCACAAATAGTATTGACTTCACCAAAACATTGAGGTTACATTGCTTGCCTGTGTGTGTATGGCGAAACCACAAATGCAGTAATTAAATACTAATTATTTAGGCCTAATTACGTTAAAACTGAGATGTATAATGTTTTGTTTGTCCAGAAAGTTTATGTAAAGTACACTTTCTTTCTGTGGTAAATTTTTTAGTTATGGTAATAAATACTAATCGTATAGGACAACACATTGTACTTAAATTTTGTTTGGGTGACGATGGGCATGCATATTAAATATCTACGTTACTGTAATAGTACATACGGCCATGTGTTTGATGTAATTGCCACTAGGTTTCATTACTTAATGATCACAGGCCTACCAGTCTTCACCATTTGTGAGGAATGTTTTTTGTACAGGCCTATTTTATTGTAATTGCTACAAATAGGTTCTGTAATTATTGATTGTAGAAGACTTTTACAGTTCTAATGGACTATTTCTGTGTATGATTTGACAGGCCCCTACTCTTATTGTGTTTGTCCACTGCCTAAGTGTAATTTCTTTAAGGTAGGCCTGCTGGTGACATTGCCTTCACACAGAACTTCAGCAGACTTTTGTTTTCTCGTAGTTCATTTTACTGCTCAGTTGTGATGTTTTTTTTCTTTCTGATGCTCACATTAGTTAATTATGCAAAGTTCACATTATTTTTTTAATGAATCCGTTAAATTTTTCAAGAGGCATACAAAGAAGGCAATTCTGATCATACTGTGGGTCAGGTAAGTTTTTGTATTCTCCATTAAATTGTTTAACATGTGTGATTTTATTTTGATTACAGTGTTAATTGTAACCAACATCAATGTCTTTCAAGCTTGCCTCAAATATTTTCCTGTTGTGAGAGTTGCAAACTTGCAAGTCCAATGAGGTTTCTTGATGTAAAAATATATTTTTTTGCGTTTGTGATTATTGATTTGATAGTAATTAATAATATATCTTTAATTAATTGTAAGAATATAAATATATTTTATTGATAGTATTTTGATAACACAATGTACATGTTACCATAAGAAATAAAAAAGAGATCTGTGTAATCACATAGTTGATTTGTTTGAAATGTCAAGTAAAAATTCACATTATATTGACGTGTTTTTACAGTCACATGGAAAGCACATGGTGGCGGAAGGAAACATATTCAGTTTGTTTGCAAGGTACTACTTTCGTACAATCTGTCAAAATCTGGAAACCTTACACGAGACAGACTATAGCTCGTACTACTATCGCTGAACATAAAGCTTGTTTTAAATTAAAAAAAGTACAGTGTCATCTTAAGTACAGCATGAATCACACCTCAAATCATAAATTAAATTGAGTCTGGAAGGGTCGAGAATGAACCCAGACTACATATCCTAGGTTAAGTCTTAAGGGTATTGTCTGTTTCAGGCCCCGAACAGTGCGAAGGTCTCCAAATGTACAATTGTCATTTTAAAACTTTTAAGTATTTTTGAGCGGCATCAGCGTATGAATAACATAACATTAAAGAAAATTTCCACATCCAGATGTAAGTTTCTGTTGTCTATTTCTGCCTCTAATGAACTTTTTTTTTTTTTAATGAAAAAGGGCTAGTGTAAATATTTCACAATACATTTTAGTTATGAAACTTTTGGTACAGACTAACACACCATAGCAGCATGTAGCACATCTTTGTCCTTATTATTACTCCTTAAAATGATAGGGTGACCACTGAAAGTTTTATGAGGTGAATTGACAAGAGACAGACCATATTCTAGTTGAGCACCTTGTCGCCTCGTTACTTATGCTTAGCGGGATTTGTTGTTGGAGGGCGAGGCCGGAGGTACCCCCCCCCCCCCCCCCACTTCCCCCTGGGTGACGGTGAAGCTGTGTTGGGTTTTTGTTTGAATGGGGTTTCACCTGCCGCCTGAGTTGTTGGCTTTGACCACGTCAATAATTGTGCCTTGAGCTTTGGGTGGCGTGCAGGAGAGCAATGGGCACGTGGATGCCCTGGTTGGAATATAAGCTGGTGTGATGTTAAGGGCCCTGTGACTACCCTGGTAATGTTAGCTGGCCGGACAAAGATAGGTGTCTTCTTTGGCGGCATAGGTGGCAGCGGATATACTGTAAGTGGTACGTGCCAGACGAGGTTAGAAGTGGAGCTTGCTGAGCTGGTGGTTGAACCTCTTTGACGTACAACCTCCTCTTTCTTCCAGGAGTATACCTGGTTGTTGACTGGGCTGCTTTCCCTTTGTACCTTGGCCTGAGCTAACCCTCGCTTGACAGCTTTGCCCGGCACAGCCCTATAATGAGGCATAAGGTGGTGGAGGTAACCATTTAGGTTGATAGTGGGTGGTCAGTAAGGGGTTGACACAGCCTGATGGTATGAGGGATGTGGAGGTCAGGTGAGATGGGAGGCCTGTACTACTAGTCTTCAACCCAGAGACTTGGCATGCGGAATGCCGTGGTCTGACCCAAGTTCCAAGCTGGAGGTTACAGTAACGGCAAAGGGTGTCCACTCCCATGGCTCCCTGGTGCGTGGAACGTCGTGGTCTGACCCAGGCACTTTCTGGAAGGTTGGTAGTCTAAGAGACAACTGCTCTAATGAGGCACTGCAAGGCAAACTTCCTAAGTTGCACTTCGAGACAGCTGTCAGTAGGAGAGAAAAGGAGCAAGGAGTCGGCTCCTGGCTAACCCTAGAAGAGTCTTACTAGGACAGGTGATGAACCGGAAAGAGAAAGGACAAAGTGTGGGAGTACAGAGTCTGGAGAAACAACTCGACCAAGCCCCATTTACGTCTTTTTTATCGATTGCTCAATTAAAACACACAAACCAGTCCGTACCCTGACTGAGGCCTGAAGGGCAGGTCCCAAGTTGCGAACTTGTATAGTTACCTATGTTTCGGAATATGTGGCAACGCGGGGGGCGAGGGTTACCCCAAGACTGCGGTACTCACCCTCGTGATAGCTGAGAGTAAGCTACAAGGCAGCTGGAAGCACGGGGGCTTTGATATATTGACGGGCAGCACTGCAGTGTTGTGCAGAGTAGAGCTCTCGACTGAACAGTGTAACACTGATGTGACTTCTGGAAAAAGTTGATAGTTCTTCGGGCAGTGTGACGTTCTGCGAAGGCGAGACGTGAAGTCCGGTGGTTCTTGGGCAGCACGAGACAGAGTAAGTGGACTGGTGCGAGACATTCATCGGTGTACACTCAGGCAGAGCAACATCAGGCAAGTGAACTAGTGCAAGGAACTGATGACTGCTAGTCCTATTTATACTCGGCTCACAGAACCAGCGGGGGTTGTGAAGTGTGGAGAAAGAGATGCGAAGGAGAGAAGAGAGTAACTGAGAGTGGTGGAGACTTCCCCTCATGCGCCAGGCGCTGGAGGGGTAAGCAGCAACATGATGTGAAGAGGGTTGCAGCGCAGCAGGCGGCAACAGCCGGACAAGCCATCCTATCTTGGAAGGCATCCTGTGGCGTGTACGGTGTAACGGTTCTTCTCAGGAGGAGGCCGCGGCTATGGCGAGGCTAGATGAGAGAATGACGTCGCTCGTGGCACATCAGCCATGCACATAAAGGTGACCAGATATTCTATGCACATACCTAGGTCACCTTTGCGTTTCTTCAGTATTTCTAACTCAACAACCACCATAATTTTTTACGAATGGTTAAGAAACAGATTCTCATTATCTACTGTGATTTTAAAGTCTGAATAGACTGATCAGTCATTCACTTTGTATAAGTTGGACCCTGATATGAGACCCACTGCAGACTCTGAGACATTCAAAAGCATAATGCTAAAGGAAATTGAAAAGCACTATGATGCAATATCTCATTGAGCAAGGATAATGGTTTTCCAAATGTATCATATTCTGGTATTGCCCCACTCCATCTAGGTAATATTTACACTAATCAACGAGCCGAGAAAATACCTTTGCAAACTGTAAGAAAGTGTGAAATAAGTGTCTATAAAGTCTGAAAGAGTTTCCACTAAAAACTACCATTTGTGTGTGTGTGTGTGCGTGCGTGTTTTTTTTTGTATATTGTCAATATAATTAAATTTTAATTTTTTTTTTTTTTTTTTTTTTTTTTTTCCAAAATTTAAAACTAATCACATTATTTATTATAGTATACCTAAATGTGATTTAAAGTAAATGGTTTTTTATTCTCATTCAAATCTGGATATGTAAAACTAACAAGATATCGCCTCTTTTGACAACAGAAAACTTGACTTCATAAATTGTATTGAGGATGTTTCTTATTTACATTTATTTATTTTTTGTAAAATAAACTTGGTATTGCAGAAAGAAGAGCAAGGACAAACCAAGCAATAACCAATGTTTCTTTCACCTATAGTATTCAGGCCATCACATACCGTACCATATTATTTTTCCCATTATAACATTTCTGCTGTTGTTTCTTTTTTATATTGATATGATAAATGTGATGAAAACCAACCATTTAGGACAAGTTTACAAACCACACAGATGTTAGTTAACACAGAGTTTTAAGCTTACTAACACATTTCAAAGTAAAACACAGTACACTCTCTAAAACTACTAAAGTTTTCTATTAGTGAACAATAAACATACAGTACTATGTTACTACAGTATGTTGTTGGTACTGGTAAATGATATATGTAAACTAGTCCCACATCAAGTGAGTAAAAAAAAAAAGTTACTCTTTTTACACGCTGGTCCCAGTCTTGTACATTAGTTGGGCAAATAGATATTTGTTTACAATTATCTGAAGTTAGGTAGTCTTTCACATAACAGAACACGCACGAATAGGAAATATGCAGCTTTCCTCTCTTCCAGCTCAACATGCTTATGCCAGACAATGTGTGTAAAAAACAAAATTATTTAACTGAACACGAACAGAATTTCACTGTACACATACTGTTGTACCTATTGCTAGTTTTACTTATGAGAGCACTGTGTTCGGTAACTGTCCTGACGAGAATGCGAGAAATACTGCAACAAGATAACTTATTTCATAGAGTAAACTGTAATTCTAAAAAAATTTTGTATGAACCCATGGAAACATGACTAAATAGAATATATATAATATTATATTTGTAGTATCACTGAAAGTTTAAAAAACAATCACAAATTGAAAAAAATTAGCTATGTTTAGAATGTAATTAGTATTTAAAACAATGGATTCAAATAATATTTAAGAGTAGAATAAATACTGAAATTATATTAAATATGCCTGATTTAATATTACGTGTACCTCAACAGAGTGCTATACAAAATTATAAACATTGTGTTGCATGGCTACTTCATCCATCCATCTGAATCCACCCTATCTATATTTTGATCCTTTAATAGTAAAAGTATCCTGCATGTTGAATGGCTACCCAGGTGATCAGTTTCCCCCCAATGTTTGGTTAAAACATCTCGTGGCCTGAGCAATACAAGTTTGCTTCAATGATTGTATTGACGCATGACGTCTTTTCAACAATGGTATGAAATGACTTACCTCATCAGTAAGCGAGCACAGTCTGATTTCAACGGAGTTCTATTGTTGACCACGCAACCAGATGTTATTAATTTTACTGTTTGCTAGGGCAAGAATAGACATTCCAGCCAGCAGATTGTATCACAGTATTCACCGGTCCACCAAGTTCCACTGCACGCCACTAAATAGCTACACCAGTACACTTCGCCACCTCCTCATCACCAAACTGGCCAGTGACATCACGCCTTGAAGAAGCTATGCTGTAGCTACACTCTCTCTGTAGTGCTGCCTCTATCCAGCTGGCCGAAGTGGAAGAACCAGCCAGAGTATAAATACTGGGAGTCACCCTTAAACGACAGTTATTCATCGGCTTGTCTTCGAGCCACACTGCCTGCTCTCCCCACCGCATCTCTGCCGGAGACCTACCCTGCTCACTCTGCTCCTAGCTCTACCTGCCCTCCCTTCACTGCATTCGTGCCGAAGGAAAACCTCTCTCCTTGGTCTCCACTGCACTTTGTTGCCGGAGCCTTCCTTCTCTACCAGCTTAGTCTTTATTGCATTTGTGCCGAAGGAAAACCTCTCTCCTTGGTCTCCACTGCACTTTGTTGCTGGAGCCTTCCTTCTCTACCAGCTTAGTCTTTATTGCATTCGTGCCGAGGATTCCACGCCACACGTCATCTACACACTGAGGCACTATGGCCCCTTCTGGACAACACATGCGTAGGGAGAAGTACTAGTTTAGGTTATTTTAATAACGTTCGTCTACCCCACCATTGTCAACTTAGGATCAGGTCACCTCTACCTGGATAACGTAAGATTAATATTCCTTAAGCTCTTGCCAGCATTAGGAGGTAGTGCAACACCACTTGTTTATTTCCCATCAAACGGAATAAGCAATAGTTTTTCTGACTCAAGGGTATCCTTGGGTCAGCACCTCTCCTAGTGTATGTCACACCAAGCAAGGGATTACAGGTAATCCTTGGGAAATTTACTCATACAAGCCAACATCCTGTCAGAAGACTCACACGCACTAGTGCTGACCAACCTTCTGCATACCATGGTAGGCAGATCAGTAGAGCCCACACCTAGGTACTCTGCCTCTCAAGTCCAGCTTGTTGGCTCAGTGCTCGCCTGGCACTGGAGGGGTCGTTCCCTGAGTTGGGAAGACTGTGTGCTTCTGAGACCCAAACCAAGTGCTCACCACATTTAGGTGCAGAGCACTGCGATAAGCTGTCCGTTGAGTTTGCAGACATTCCACGTGGTTTTACACCAGGTAGGACTACACGTCACCTGTGATCACTTCACGGATGTGAGGGTGTGCATTCTAATCCAGATGCCTTTCTCCCGCCGAAGTTGCATCCGCGAGAAGGTAAAAAAGGTGCTAACTGCCTCACTGCGCTTGCAAGAGCTTACCCCCTCCCTCATAACCGTACTCGGCCAGCTCTCGCCCAAGGACCAAGTCCAGGCATTGCGTAGTTTGCAGTTACCTATTACACCAGAGATCTCCAAAAACCTTTTTGAGGCACCCACGCATCTGAACAGGTAGACACACCCTTGGATCACCGAGTATTTAAGCCAGCCCAATCAGTCCTTGGAAGCCCCAACTTCCAGCTTCAGACATAAACCAGCAGTTCCAACTCCAACAGCTCACACAAGCTCCGAGTACCGAATCGCTAACCCACCTGTAGCTCACGTACGCTCGTCAGAGACGAATCAGGTCAAGCAATCATGCCCAGGTATCCCGCTGAAAGTCAATAAACTGAAGCGAAAGATCACACTAGCCGAACCCTATTCTGTGCCCAGCCGCAAAGCTCCCAGGCCAGTCCTCTACACTGTACGTGCACCAGTACCACGTAGAGACTAAGAAAGCAACCTGTAAATCCCACCAGAGGGTGTGCCTGACCTAGCATCCCACAAAACTAACCATTCTTGATGTAGCGAACGTCTAGTAAGCCTGAGGCATCACATGTCCGTATTTAATTGTAACCTATTTTTTGACAAAAACTTTAAATTGAATACTGTATAGATAATTAGGCTTATAGTGAGTTGACTGCCTTTTAGTGTTCAAGAAACACACATGACGATCCAACACAAACTTACTTCAAACACAACAAATATGTCCAAACACAACAAATATCTCCAAACACAACAAATATCTCCAAACACAACAAATATCTCCAAACACAGCAAATACTACCTTCAAACACAAATAAACCAAATATTTTTAAAGAAAAAATCTAAATTATTTGCCAAAAAGAAAAAGAATTAATTAAAAATGCTATGATGATTTTTCAGTACAGTTGTAATGTGCTTATGACTTGAGGTCTATGAGCCTACGGTTATTAGTTCATACCAAGCCTGAGTGAGTCTCCTGAAAAGTTCTCCTGTTCTAGCTCTTTTATTGCAATAAAATTTAAGTTTTATAATACAGATAATATTATCACTTGTAATCTGTGTTCACATCTGCAGTTCTAAGGTATAATTTTAACAGAACATGCCTACCTTTTAAAGTATTGTTTAGTTTGTGAATAGACACACCTGTTTCCTATGAAAATGTTTCCATGATTTCTTCAGGTTTTTACGAGGAAATTTCGGAATGTGTGTGTGGTTTTTTTTTTTTTTTTTATCTCAAAAATCTATATGATTTTTTTAAATGTTATACAATTTCAAAATGATAGTGTATGTGTACAACCAATTTTTGTTCCACAAATATTAAATTGAAGTGCTTGATTTTATGTACATATGTTATTTTAATGGCTGAAACTCGCCAGTTCAATAAAAGAGTATTATCAGTTCATGTATACAGTACATAGGTATGTACTGATGCGAGCCCAACCTCATTTCCATCTCGCAACCATTCGTTGCGCTGTACAACACCAACAGCCCCGGGTGAGCACCGTGCCACAACTACCATCAGTTGCTCATATGATCACATGGGCCACACTTGACAGCCCCGTGGTCCAGATGCCAGTCATCATGCACATGTGCTCCAGCATCACACTATGCTGTCAGGACGTAGCATCACCAGGCAGAGTTGCGGCCCTGATCATAATGTTCCTACAGCAGATGTTAGAGTGCTACCTGAGTGTGAATGAGTGCAAAATGGCCCCTAGAAGCCACCTCCGAGTGCATCAAGCACACAATGTCAGCACCAGGCACGAACCTCACTTGTGGCCTTGATCAGCAAGCTCGCATAAGTGTGAAAGTGACAGAGGGCACAAGGGTATTAAATGTTGGTATTATTTGTAGGCTTTTTGTTAGCATAATTTATCATCACATAGCGGAGTTATATGTTGTGTTTTTGTTATTTTACTTTATTAACTTAGCACAATCATGAACTCAGTCGGTCATATCAGCTCACAACTACTCAAGTCAACCCAACAGAAATGTAGTCTGCTCAACTTTTATTGTTAATCCAGTAAAATGTAATGTACAGTAGAAAGTTAATTATCTGAACGTCGCCTACACGGACAACCAGTTATCTGGACTCCTTTTAAAAATAAAGAGAATATAAAAAACACAAAAGTCTCTTTTGTTACAGTGTTTCCCTCACCCCCAGAGGAGGAGAGACAAGCATTTGGTCGGCTCTTGTGATGTATCCCTTCAAAGTACACACATGTGGGAGTGGAGTGCCTACTTGTTAACTGATGTAACTTTTTTATTTTATGTACAGTTTCTGTTTTGGATAAGCTTACTATATTCTATGCATACGTAATAAATTTTACGTTGCGTGAAAAATATTTTTTACAAATTCTTTTGTCTTCATTTTCAAAAAATGTCCATTTTCCAGATTCTTGATTATCCTAATTACCTATGGTCCCTATTAATATGGATAATCGACTTTCTATGGTATACATGTTTTCCGTTAGGGACTATGTACTATTTCACTATATAAGAGAACGTTTCCACACAGCCAATTCTAATAAAAGGGTTGGATTCTGTTTCCATGTTCTTTAGCTTCTAGAAAATTCTTTTCAAGAGTTACCCTGGCATCCCCAGATCTCTGCTGTGAGTATGGTGACCCTGGGGTATCCAGTCTGAAGTGGGAGTTCATGAGAACCAGCCGTCCTCACCTGCACCGTGCGGGGCCCAACAACAATTTGACCTATAATTGTTTTTAAATAGCTTCTTTTAGTACTGGAACCATAATTCAAGTAACTTCACCGCCCGGAAGGTGAGCCGCTTTCAATTTTGCAGGCTCCGCACGCCGCAAAGCTTAATATCGTCTAAGTAATTTTAATGGCGATGCAAGCTCCTTTGTGCTGTATTAGCCATTGACAGGCTAGAGTGTCGAGCCTCTTAGTGAGAGTATAGGAGTGCACTTCTTGTAACCATGGCTGAATAAGAGGAATAAATTATCATAATTTCATTTTGATGCACAGACTCTAATTTTCTGAAATTTTAATTAATTGAATGTTTTAATTTCACAGGGCGAGTGATTAATGCTGTTTTATTTTAGTTGGTTTCTCCTTGTCAAACTAGTGCCTTGCATGATTTTAATTTTAAAAGCCTAAGAGATTATTAGTTTTAAACTGTTTGTAGATAAGTTTATTTTATCAGAAAATTATTTGTTTTTTGATTTGTTAAGGTGCCTTAAGCAAGCCCAGGTACTCTTTCTAGACATGACAGTGATCAATTCGTTAAATTTTGTCTCTTATCTAATTTAATTAAATTTTAATTTTGACTGCCCATCCTAAAGACAGGCAATGGAAAAGAGCCATCACAAGTCTAGTAAATGTGCACATGCTATAGAAGCAGCCTACAAGCGCTAGATTTATAAAATTTAGTGCAATTTTGCAAGACTTCAAGATCAGGCCTATGGACGGTTGGGATTCCTCAACCATATATCGTATTTACTAGTGTATAGTGCACATCATGATTTTTGCAACATGTCCCAGGGAAAATTTTTTTGAAAATAAAATCGTACCAAAAATTTGTGGCACCCTGTTAGCAAGTATAGAAGAAATTATCATATTTTACATTAATGTGTGCTAATTGTGATATGTTTGGAAAATACTTTAAATAACTTGGGTGCAAAAAATAAATAAAATAAAATCTAAAACCCTCACGCTCCTACTACTTAACACTTCCGGCTTGGTATTGCTTTTTTACTCCTTTCTCGTTTTAGCAGTGACCGGCTCTCTTTTTTTGCTGTGCTAGAATGTCACACTAACATTCTCTAAAAAAAAAGGGTTGCCTCGTTCCTTCTCCCTAGCCAGTGCCTTTCTTTTTCAACCCCCTGCCCCACCCAACATGGTTCGGTAGCCACTGCCACGGAAACAAAGAGGGATGACGGAATAATCGACCAGAAACATCTGGGTGTTATTACAAGATGGGGAAGGGGGGGGGGGCATAAACAGGCAGCACTGGTTTGCGTATGGGCAGGATGCCATTAGACGAAGGGGGGAGGGGGTGATTGTGACCTACACATAACTGAAGGGTTGCTGAGAGAGAAATAAGGAGAAGCGAGGAGTGATGCAAGAGCGAGAGATGAGACAACAGATAGTCCCGCCACTTCTCTCATCACCGGACAATTTATTTCTACCCTACATTATTTTTTTCGTATATCACACACCCCAGAAATTTTTTCCTTTATTTTGGGAAAAAGGGCACGCTATACACGAGTAAATACGGGCAAATCGTAAGCCTCTATCAAATGGGTATGACCCACTATTGCACTTGATTTTCTTGTGGATTGAACAATTCCATTGATTCCATCAGAAGAAATGTCTACAAAATTTTTCTTAAAGAAATAAATTGTAACTCAGAGGTCTTGGATAGAGTCTATGCGATACTCTGATAGTCATTATGTTATTTTATTTAATTAAACTACTCAGTTTTACAAGAACTTATTTTATGAACAGTTTTTTCCATAAGAAATGTTATTAATGGGAATAACTGATTTTTCACGTAATGCTGGTTTTGAAATTAGTGGCTTTGGAGAGAGAGTTAACAAAGTTTTGAAGTTCCGAGAAATTTCAATAACTGATTAATACTCTTATTCAGTAAGAAAGCTCATTGAAAATTATTATTTCTGGTAATTATAGCTGTTCATATGTTATAATGTTGATTTATTCAGTATTTCTTACTACCGTAATAAATGTCCACTCTTAACTAATGCACGACTGAATAAATTGTGTAGATCTGAAATTTTTAAAGTGCTCAGTCATGTTGTATTTTGCTATTTGTTACAGCTTGTTCTACTCCAGGGACAAAAGTAAGCCATAATATTTTTTCACTTCCCTTTTGAGAGAAATTTTATGATACTTCATGATTTTTCATACTGTGTTTAATGTGGTGTTCTGATGGTAACTGGGTATTATAAATTTTTATCCACATAATTCTTGTGTGTATCTAGTTGCTCCACAGGGAAATTAATGGTATCTTATGTACTAGACTTCTCTTCCACAAGCACTCATTTTCACTACACAAATATTGAAAGACACAAACACAGTAAAACCCCTCTATTACGACCCAATCCCGAGGAACCTTGAAAAGTTTGGGTCGAAAAAGTTGAAAATTTAAGGCACATCTAAAAATGGATACGGTGATCCCTCGCCAACCGCAGTTTCAGTTATGCGTGGATTTGTTTTTGTAGACCTTTTCTTCAACCGCGGTACTAGTTTCTATTATCCATAGTTTTCAGTCTATGGAAAACTAGCCCTTAATGATGTTAGTGGTCGCACACTTCTCAAGCTACCATCATAGACTTTGACATTTGTTGGCCAAAGCAGCGTGAAGCAATAAATTACTTAATGCCAGAACACTGGTGTATTGTCCGTGTGGAATCGTTGGCGGAGGGGGGAGGGGGAGTTGCAGGCCAGGCAGTTAAGGATTCTTTCTTCTCGCCACTTCTGCCTTACCCTTCCTGTCTTTTTTTTGCTTCCATTATCCCTCCTTTTTTGTTGTAAAAACAGCAGCACATTACACAGACTAGTGTCTTAAACAGTGTATGTATGATAACTTCAAATTTAATTCAATGCCCTTATTTTTAAGTTTATATACGCCCACACTTACGTAATATGCTTATTTTTAAATGGTGGGCAATTGTTTTCTTTCTTGTGAAATCAGTTTTATGTGTAAAGTAAATAAAGATAAGTGTGTGCAAATAAAAAGGGTTCTTATGTTACCGGTACCATATTATGGCGAGTGAGGCTGTGTACGTGTAAAAGTAACGTCAAAAGTTTTTGATGAAAAAGTCGGGATAGTTAATATTTCAAGTAGACCACACTAAATAATAATATTCCCGTAAACATTGCTGGGCCTAATCGTGCCAGTGCAGAGGCCAACATGCCACCTACGTTTCATATAAATTCAACACATTGACGTGAATCGCATCTATCAGCATAATTTACCAACGCTGGGCCACTGTTACAAAGTGAACCAGTTCTGTAATGACGGCAGTGGCGGCAAGAGCTCGCCTGCCGTCCGCCAGAGTAATCTTGCAGTGACCGACTGACAGCTGCCTAGTGTGAGGGTCTAGGGCCGAACTTCAGCAGCAAACCACCACGCCCGCGCTGCCGAGGATCTATGCGCTTGCCCAGCTACGTACACACGGCAGCCAGCAATGTATTCGCTGCCAGCCCCAGCACGTGAGTGAAACGTAATCACCGTACAGAAAGGTTTTTAATCTTTGCCTTATACTTCCCCAAAGGCCTAAATGGAGGTGTAGTCAAATGTTATATGTCATCCGCCAGACAATAAAATGCATTAATACGACAGTCGACGTGTGTGTCCGGTTACCAGGCGGAAGCAAAGTCGAGTCACGACCACGAGTGCCTGCCGACCGAGCGGTATTGATCGCTCACATAACCTAGAAAGGATAGCCAGCAAACCGCCATCCTCCTCTCCCCTCTACGCCATCCGGCCAGACCAAAGTGACAGCATAGCGTGCACACACGTACTGCGCAATGCCACCTAAACTTTTTGATTTCTACGTGCCTCGTAGCAATGTATGACCCATGAGACCTGCGTTATAGATCTTTAATAATAACTTTATAATTTAATAATACATAGTCTAATATTTTCACACACTTTCAATGCCCATGTCATACTATGTTTAGGCCTTCTTTTTTATGACAAGGGGTGGTATCAAATTAATCAGCAGACGTCCAGCTATTAAAATATACATACATATTTATATTTAATTTAAAAAGTAGGGGCATAGGGGTTAGAGGTGGGTCAAAATCAGCCCAAAATTTTCAAATTTTTTTATTACGACCCCCCTCTCTATTACAACTAGATTCTTGGGAACCGTGAGGGGTCATAATAGAGAGGTTCTACTGTAAAACTAATATTTTTAATTTTCAAAACAATTTTGGAAAATTTTACACCAAAAGTTGTGGCCTCTATAAAATATTACAATAATTGACGTGTGCCGCTTCTACATCTAATCTAATACGATTACAACTCATCGCCTAGAACACCTCTTCCATCTCTACAGACGTGAGCAACACGTTGGCTACCCTACAGGCAACGGGAACTTACAAGCAATTCCTTCTCACCTGGAAGATACGCAACCCAGTAGGCATGCCCCCACCCCCCTCCACACACTCTTAGCTTACAAGCTGCCCAGACGTGGGGCAAGGCCAAGTGGCTCCGATGAGGCACAAATCAGAATCGCTGACAGGAGGTTTCTCATGCCACCCACGATCGGAGGATGTCATGTCTCCCCCGCATCAGCAGCTTACAAGCTTCCACTATATAAGTCCGGACGCTGCCAGTCTCGGCAGTCAATATTTCACATCTCTAGCAACCTCCCTAGAGCTAGAGAACTGTTATCCTATGCCTCACGAGAGGCTCACCCTGCTCTCAGGACAAGGATAGCATTATCCCATCCTACGCAGGATAGACAGGTGGAATGGAACCGTGCCGCCGAAATGAGACGACAAGCAGTCATGCCTGCTCCGGTTCTAGTAATTGACTTTCCACCGTGTGTCCGCATCCATACCACGTGTCAGCCGGTTGTCAACAGACTCCTGACCAGAACAGAAGTGTGCCTAGGCTGGGACAATCTCATCTTCTGGTCTAAAGAAGCTCATCTGTGGAACATCCGTTTCGGCATCGACGGAATTCGTCCCGCCTAAAGCCATACCTACCTCGACTACAACATCCAGGAGCAAGAGTGAGAAGTTCTAGCCAACACCCCTCATCTCTCCTCAACTATCTAAACTCAGTTAATCCGCTTTTGGTCTAGCTGACAAAATCCTCGACTAACGTGCCAAGTCAGTCTAATAGAGCACGCAGCAAAATATTCTACTGGTAGCCATTTATATTGACACGTGATGCACCGAGAACTTATACTCACTCAATGTTTCATAGTGGAAGCCAGAAACTTTTTGTTCAGAAACTGAGTCAGGCGCTTCTAGGCTGCTATTGGGGTTCAGTTTTGTGCGGGTGCTGGCGCCTTCCCTGTATACAAAACTGGCAGTGTGGCTACTCAACAGGGCACAAAATCTGGCATGGATAAGATGATTCTCCTTTTGGGTGCTACTACTGTCTTGGTGATACCTGAGATATGTTTAAGTGGTGCAGTACATGAAATGGGTGCGATGTTAGCAGATACAGGTGTTCGGTGCTCAATGTCCTGCTAGGGCTGGTCCTCTCAGGTGGTGTGAAGAGATGGCAAGGCACAGGAGTTTCCGCTGGTTCTTGCAAGTGTTGGAGCACTTGCGCCTGTTCTCTTGGAGGTAAACTAGATATCTGCTTATCTAACGTAGCTTGAAACTCGTGTGCTCGACCTGATACAGTGAGTGTCTGTCACACTTTTTCCTTGTCCTCTCCTCTGGGTGAAAGGTATTGGGAAGCGGAGATTTACCCTTATACTGCTGTAGCACATCGCTACAGGTCTCCTTGAACAGAATTACATATGGCACCACTGGTGTGCATGGCTCCATCCCAGTCTTCCCAACCTAGGGGACACAAATCTCTGTCAGCGAAGTTCACTCCGGAGAGGTTCGTGAACACCCGGTCGACAAGCTGATCTAAGGACAGTGTACCTAGGTGTGACTCCTTTCCTTCAATCCTAGGAGTGGTGAGGGGAAGGCCAGCTGGTAATAGAGCATAGGCTGTATAAAAAGTATCAGGCTCGTTTGAGTAGAATTCCCCGGGATCACCTGCAAACCTGTTACACAAAGGTAATTATGGAAAGATGTTAAGTCTACAAGGAAAGTACTCACAGTAAAAGCTGACTTCACGTTTTATTTTGTTTTCCAGAAATAAACACGTGATGAAGGCACTTCTAGCTCCTGGTCAGCGGCACTAATTCCAGCTGGAAAGCTAGCAGTGACAATTATGATGGCATGTGTAAGAAGACTAACCAAGGATCGTGACAGGATTTCGCCTTGAAAAAGACTTAAGGAGTGGGTCCTCTACAGATACATATGTAACTGCAGGAGGTTACAGGGTTTGCAGGGTACACAGCAGATATCTCATAACTAGCATAGTCTACCCTATTGCAAGCAAGGCTTAAGTGAAGTACCAGGCTCTTATCCAAGCAACGGGAGCTAGATGGTTCAATCTGTCTGGATCTGAGCGACTGGCGCTAGAAACGAAGACTGTTTACAATAAGCGATGGCTTAAGGGTGCAGGCTGGTTAGTGTCCGAGTAACAAGTGCTGGACAGCTGAAGACTGGTCTCGAGACGTGGGCCGTCTCAGTTTTTATACTAATTGCAGGCCGCTGCCCATTACTCATTGGCTGGTTAGGGTGAGAGGTAGTTGCAGAATGGGGGTGAAAATGCATGGCTTGCCTTTGTGACGTCACCGACCAGCTGGAAGGGAGTGCGAAACAAAAGACAAGCTGTAATTACTACTAACACTATCTAGCAGTGAATAAATGAACTCGCTATCTTTTAAGGATTGTTATGGTTGGCTGGTGAATAAAACAATCTGCAAGGCAGACAATATAATCTCGCACATTAACGGGATAAAATTAACTTTCAACTCCGTGGCAAATGACCTAGGGATGGAGCTCAAGTCGTTACAATCTCCATTTCATTGTTTCAAATCTAAGAAAGAACTGTACTATCATTACAGCAAGTGAGTACACAAAAAGGCACTCAATTTAAATGAGTATATTAAGCATGGATTTAAATATAACACACAGCAGTGCATTAAAAAATTGCCACTATAGAAAATATATTGTTGCAGTCCATACTTGTTATATCACTGATCTACTGTGCCTGTGTACAGTGTTACAGTCCATACTTGTTATATCACTGATCTACTGTGCCTGTGTACAGTGTTACAGTCCATACTTGTTATATCACTGATCTACTGTGCCTGTGTACAGTGTTACAGTCCATACTTGTTATATCACTGATCTACTGTGCCTGTGTACAGTGTTACAGTCCATACTTGTTATATCACTGATCTACTGTGCCTGTGTACAGTGTTACAGTCCATACTTGTTATATCACTGATCTACTGTGCCTGTGTACAGTGTTACATTTATATCGATATCATTGGAAATGTTTTCCACTTTTTTGAATGTACAGGAGTAATTTCTCACCAGTTACTCTGACAGTTTCTCAAACAGCCACAGCTGTGTGATCACTTGTGTAAAATTGGTAACCAATAACTAGTAAAAATAAATTAAAATGCTTCACATTCACATCTGTAGCCTTTTAAAGTTTCAAAAGTTTTTGCCCACATCACTACAGCAAGTGAGTAATGTCGTGCAAGCTTTGAAAACTGACCTGACTGTTTCGCTCGATGGAGTGGCTGATGACGGCTACCCAGCGAGTCGCAGACTCCTCGTTGTCTGCAGCCAGGCACAAACCAGCTGCCCCATCTCGCCACAGCTGGAAGCTGTAAGGCCGACCACCGTCAGGCGTGTGACTTACGTTGTAGTTGGCCAGCATGAGAGCTCCCAGGGGCTGGCTTTCCTGCACATGCCACATGATACTACTGGTATTTTCTGTAATGTATCTTCCAGGTTACACGAGGCGGGCAATTCTGTTGCCTTTACTTTTTATCAGAGTTTTTGCAGTTGTGTAAGCAAGAGCAACAGCAGATATATATAACAAAGTGGACTTTGACCATCTCAGCTTTCAAAAAGAGCAATAAAGTTCTTTACAAGTTTTTTTGAAACTCAAATATTTCACGTAAGGAACAATTATGTACTCTAACAGTGCTGAACACATCTTGTATTTTAATGACTACTCATGCATATTTTTGTAAATACTAAAAATATGTGCACATATTTATATACAAATTATATTTATTTGTATTATGCAAATTAATTTTTAGAGAAGAAAGCTACATCGGATTACAAGACAGCGCAAAAAAATGCAATACTTATCACAACTCAAAATCGTATACTACGAGTAATGTAACAGAACTGACTAATTTTCACTGCTCAACACACATACAATTCACACTGCTACTTCAAATTTAATAAACCATAAAAATTGAAAATACACAACATTATTAAAATTAGTAACTCCAAAATAATTGACAATATTTCATATATACAAAATTTGCAAAACTGAAATTTGCATGAAAGTGATAGCTATTACTATTTTCATACAGCAACAAGCACTTGGCATAATTCACTACTGATAGTAGTGCATCATGTAAAATTTCTTAGCTCCACTCGCTGACTGAACTAGTACTTGACACAATCACGGACATGAAGTATTACAAGTTCATTTAGTCAAAAAAAAATTAGTTAAAAAAGAAAGCTCCTCAGTTAGAAATGATGCTAACAGCTAGTAGTAGTAGCAGCAGAAGAAGGAGCAGCTTAAAGATTACAACTGACGAAACATGATCCTTGAGACAGGCACACTTCACTGCCAATATAATATAAAAAATAATACACTGCACTACAGACCTATGTCTAAGCCAGCATGTAATTTAATTGGGCGCAAGAATATTATTTGGAAAAAAATGTACGCTTACTACACACAAACACTGGACTAACATTGCCCATAAGGTCGCCACAGAAGTGTATACTATTTTCTTTTGTAAAACCTCATTGTAAATGGGTTTAAAACATCAAAATATTTAGCATTACTATACAAATAAAGAAGTGATTACCAGAGTTATAAGCACATTCCAGGTGTTACTTTAATTACTTATTTATGTCAATATTTACTTATTTAGACTTCCAGAAATTTGTATATATTGACTTTCCTCCAAGCATAATACACATTTTAAATTCATGTTCACATTTACTTAATTTATCTTAATATTTTCCATTTATTTGTGTTTACTTCAAGATATTTAATTTTGTAATGCTTATTGGAATGCTAAAATGTGACCTCTATTGCAATCTTTAACTATCTTCCTAGCATTTCCAAAAAAAGTTAAAATTTCCATATGCCTGCTTCAGTGACACATTTGATTTAGCTGGAAGAGGTTTAGTAATGGTATTGCACTGAATTTGTAACCCGTTCATCTGCAAATCTCAACATAGGAATTTTCAGGTTCAGCTTGTTTTGAAAGAGATGCTCGGGGTATTGCGACTTTCATTTGGTCCATCATACGTTAGAACAATGCAGATTTATTTAAATCTGGCCAAATCATGATATGTAATATTTGCCAATACGTTTACCCAAAGTGCTAGTGTTAAATGTCTAATCAGCACGGACATGGAGGAAGAGGTCTTCAAATGCTGTGAGTTCTTAATTGAATGTTTTAAGTGCTTCAAGATGTCAGATACCACCCACCAACAATCACAAGATGTACAGTAACAATATTTTAATTACCATAAGATCGTAGCATCATGCCCAGCATATGTAAAATTTTAACTACATGAAATTCAATGAATTATGGATTTATTTTGGGTCTGTTACTCAATATTTAATTCAAGTTGAATGCCATCCTAGAAGCCAGTTTAATATTTTAGACTTATGCACATCATTTGAGCCAGCCACCATCTAAACGTTTAACATTAATCTGTTTTTAAGTGATTTATAGTTTAACAAACGCACATTAAAGCTGAACAAACTGAAATATCATCCATAAAAGGAGGAAACAGATGTTAACTTTGTCCATATTCTTACTGATAGCATTACTTACACTGAGAGATGAGAAAGGTGAATTTAGGTGGTCTGCATTGTTGATCTTTATATTATGTTTAGCAATACATCAAATTTCAACATTTTATTAGTTTTGAGTTGTTTTAAGTTAACACTGGGCAGAATTATGTTAATTCTTTAATTTTTTTTCTATATATCAGTAAATTAGGTAGTGAATTATTATTTTTTTGTTTCTTTTGTATGTCTTGTACATTTCTCTGCAGACGAGCAGAAATATGAGGAACGGTCTTGTGTATTCATGTCGTAAATTGGTTCATTGTGTCTTATGATTGCTGTCGCCTCTCCACTGCCCCCCTCATGATGGCTGACGCACCAGCAGTTTGCTTCCTTTATTTGTTTAAACCCTAAATAAGTCGTACGGGTGTTCTATCTCTCATCCTCTCTTACTATCCATTTGCAGCCAACCACACACTTACAAGGGAGCATCGTCGACTGAGAAAAGTTGGGCCAAAAGTCAGATGTGACGCAGTTGTAATCCTCTGAGTGTCACATCAGTCAGTCGCACTTGAGTTCTCACACCCTGTGTGTCGCTGCCTGAAAACGGGAACAGATAGCAGTTCCCAAAACGTCACAGTATGTCTGTCTTGGAAAAACCACTGTGTTTGTGCAGATTCTTCATTGTGTTTCTGTTATTTGTGCAGGTAGATAACTTGCCTGTGTCATCTTCGTTGTGTTGTCTGTTGGTCGTATACAGTTTTTTCATATGCATATATAGTGCATTAGTTATCTGCATTTAGTTTGCTGTTTTGCTTTATTTAACTTGATTCCATCATGGGATTTTCTGGCTTTGTGCATATATATTCTTGACTACAGTATACCTGATACCTGGCTTGTATTCTGTCGTGGCTGGAAAAACTGCTGTGTTTGAGTGTGTTTCTTTGTTGTGTTGTCCCATTTGGTTCCTACTTATTTTGTCAGTGTTGTCCTAACTTTTTCAAGCAGGTCTCTAGCCTGTGTTATTTGCTATGTGTTATCTGTTGGTCAGGTATATATACATCTAATTTTCGTAATTAGTTTCCGTTCAGTTTTTTGATTGTATTCCCTCTCAGAATTTTAAAATGTTGTGTACACATATTTATTTTCTTGTCTGTAGGCTACTTGTATTAGTTAAGCATTTTTTTCGTACTCAGTCCTGTTTTTCCATGACAGAAATCTGCACCGCAATGGCGAATACCCACAAATCTCCATCTAGTCATTCATCCCCATTGCACTATTCATTCAAAGATCATATCACATCATCTACTGCAAAAAGGTGGGCTCAGAAAACACAGAGATAGTTGAACACTGTAAAGTTGCTTGCTCCAGTTAAGTGAAATTCCGTATGATGGGTTCCAAACAGCACGATTATACATTGTGTGATGAAGCCATTAATGACAAAATCAAGTAACTCCATAGAATTTTTAGGAAAGTGAATTCAGAATATTTCCTACAATGAAAAATAACCTTGTGATGCCGGCTAACAGCCAGCGGCGCTAGAGCCCATGATGGCGCTCATGTGTCACGTGTGCAAAGAGGCTGACAATTTTGAACTTTCCTATAAATGTTAATTTCAGGGTGAAATGTGTTATATTGTCTTTACAGTGTTTAATATGTCTTAAAATGTTTTAAAGTGCTTGTAATAATATTAATTGTTTGGTTATGAGTATTCAAAGTGCCTGTGGCACCGAGATTAAGAACACTTAATATTCTGGCATGAACATCATCACAAAGAGACATTAAAATAATATTGAAATTCGTAACAAAATTATAGAAATGTTAAACAATGTCTAATTTAATTTGTGCCATCTTATTTTCACTACAAAATATTTCACTCGGCGTACATAACACTTTTGCTTATGTGAACCCCGTATGCGGCCATGATAGGTCCGTGCGATGCTTGTATCTGGACAGTCTGTCGAGGAGAGCTGGTGAGGTAAGACACTGTCACGTACGCACTACAACTTTTGTTCACTGATGTAGGTTTCCATAGTCCATGTAGTTTACCGGTTAATCTTTGCTTGCGTACGTTTTTGCCAGACATTTTCCCCAGCATTATGCTCCCGCTTTTCTAATTTCTTACGCTCTTGTGACATTTTTAACTTAATCGAGGAGGAGGAGGAGAAAGATGTCGGAGAGGTCACGCGACCCGCTCATTTTGAATCAGACGCCATATGCCTATGTTTATGGCATTTCAGTGTAACTTCTGCATAACTGCTACACCCAAATTTAAGAGCTTTATTTTTATGTATGTATTTAAGGGTAATTTTCGTGTTTGAATATTTTACGGCAACATCACGTATAACCATGTGGCCGACTTAAGTTGAGTCAATGTACATGCCATCATTGTGTTTTAAGAGCTTATTTATATAACATCGTATGTGCAATAATTTATTTCAGGGTTTTATGTCAGTTTTATTCAAGGTTCAACGTATTTTTCACGTAAATTGATGCTTTTTGTATTTGACCACGCAGTCACAGTAATGATTGATTTCACCGCCATCAGGCACGTTACAGCCTGTAATGACTCTAATCGTAAACAGAACCACATGCTCAACAGGAATAATACTTTATTTGAATTTAGTTTGCAGTTTCCACGCAGAAATATTGCAATTTCACCTGCACCACGTGGTCTGCTACGAACTTCATCCAGCGGCATCCGCGCCACCTAAGCTTGTTTTCACGTATGTGGGTGTTTATTGTGAATATTCCTCTCATGTCCCATCTTATTTCATGTATCATTCAAGGGTCTATGTAATTGTGTAATCAGTGTACAGTGCAATTACTTCCGTCCTAGCTGGCTCTGTGTATAGGCCGTCACCACACTAGCCACGTGCTGGAGGGCGAGCCCCAACGAGTTTGCGTTAGTGATGCCGAGTATTCACACTTGTTAATATGTATTAAGGGTATTCATTTGTAATTCACAGTGTCCTGTCTTCAGGGAAAAACCTTCAGTCCACCCTAGCGGCCGTCGGCCCTCTTCCCTTGTGAAGGATGTGCTTTCAAACACTTTGGTGAAATCATCCATTTAGGCGTGCGCTAAATTAATTATTGGTTGGGAGCACCCAAGCGGAATTGGCTAGTCGTGACCGAGATAACCATTTCATTGGCACGTTGATGTATATACACAATATCAATAAAAACAAGTCTACAGTGAACTCAATTTTTTATTCAGTACTGACAGTGTCCTAGCCACATATGTTTTGTCTATTGTTTATTTAATTGATTTTATTAAAAGTTTAGTATTGAGAATGTGTTTGTAAGTACGCACGGGTGAGACGGACACACAGAACCCACAAGATCCCTGAGAACCCTGAGTCTCAATAGCGTGGTGATTGGGAAGCACCGCTGGCGCCCAAATTACCAGTAAGTATTTGTGTCATCGTTCGTCTCGTGTCTCACCCGACGGTGTTACTTGGAAAAATGTAGCAGTCATCCTATGTGGATCAATCTTACAGGACCAGGTGCCAAATGTTGAATAGTTAACTATACACACCCATCATCGGAAATACCAAGTTAAAATCTACAAGCCCAAGAATGATAGTGTTTCAACTAAAATTGTGAGATAAATTCCCAGATTTCCACATAAAACACTTGTGGGCATTGACAAAGTCTTGCATGTAATGGAAGTAAAATGACCAGTTAACTAACTTACACACAGAGAAACAATCTACTCCACAACTATGGGCACTTGTCAGACCTTTCCCAGTCTGCATTAACGTGCACGCTTGCGGGATGACAAGATGTTAGAGCGCTGACCACCCTATCGCTTCTTACGAGGGAGAGGGAAGTCAAAGCCCAGTGTGAGTCAGAATGTAATGCTATCTCTCCTGAGAAGTTCCACCTTCCTCACTACTAGGATAGTCAAGAGACAGAATGCCTCCCAAATATGGGTGATGTGCTCAGTCGGAGATTAATTGAGAATGGGTGTGGTGGTAAGTGATCTGGAAAATTTATGGGATTAACCCACCGCGGCCTCTGAATGTCGAGTGGGGATAAAATTGGCCAGGGATCGTTCTCCACGTGGCTTGGGAACTACCTTGGCAGGGAGTCGAACCCTGATCATGTTCCCGGAGACTAATTTTCCACACATAAGTTGGGAAGCTCTTCTGTGTTCGGGTGTCAAATCCAAATTAATTTTACAGTGCTGGCACAGATGGGGGTTTCCTTAGCAGGGAGCTAGAAGCTGACCCTTGTATGAGTGATTGCTCAGCGGGAATATCCTCTGTCTCTGATTCCTCGTCAGGCGGACACCAGCCTAACTAACGTTTCAGAGGCGTTTCCTGGGTTGGAAGTGTTATAACGTTGTAATCTACTGGTAAGTTTTCAGGCTCACTGGGTAATAGCGTATTTGGGTTTGATTTAACAATGAATGGAGTTATGATTGACTGCTTAGTTGAGGCGCGTCTCTCGCGTCGCCTCTCACCGGCTACCTACACCACCGTGCTGACTGCGTATTGGAGAAAATTAAGGCTGTCTACCTGGCTGCAGATGAGCAGTCCTAGGTGTGGGGCAAGTTCTTCAGTAGCTCCCGATGACCTGCTGTGTAATGGGCAAACCTAGGTATCAAGTCCTTATGCCTCGTACCGGTGGCGGGTGCACTGGAAACCCAGAAGCAGCGGTATGCCCCTGCGGGCTTGTATTCTAGTCACTCTCAGGCCCTGTCTCCTGAGGAGTTCAGGGCATCTCACGACTGTGTAGTGACGTGAGAAAGATGATGATTATTGCACAACTGAATTAACCACAATTATGAAATATTTCACCACACCTTAATTGATAATAAATCAAAATTAATAAAGTACCAATGTACAAGGGAACTCAAATTGAAAGTACTGTAGACAACACCAAAGGATTTAAATTGCAAGTCATTTTTATTATATTTACGTCTAGTAGAAGAATATTGGAAAGTCCCGGCTGACTGATACACTCTAAGATGTAGCTAAAATACAAAATATTAAAATTATTTGTTACTCCACAGGCAAAGGCAAGCCTGGGAAAATTAATTAAAAATTAACTAAAATCAAATTATATTGCCCTTTGAATGTAATCTCGTTCCGTCAATATACATATTCAGAGTATCAACGTCTGAATATTTTTTGCTTTTGGCACGTGCCACTTGTACATCTATTCAAATACGATTACGACTCATCGCTTAGAGCACCTCTTACATCTCTACAGGCATGAACAACACATTGCCTACCCTACAGGCAACGGGAACTTCGGTTTTTTTCCTTCTCACCTGGAGGATACGCAACCCGGCAGGCATGCCCCCCTCCCTCCCCCCCTTTCGCATGTTCGAAGCCTACAAGCTGCAGAGACCTCAGGCAAGGCTGAACACACCTGACGAGGCATGGAGCCAGAATCACTGATGAGAGGATTCTCACGCCATCCAGGACCGGAAGATGTCACGCCGCCCCCCGTACCCCACGCTGGCAGCCTACAAGCTACCACTATATAAGTCTGGTTTTATTTAGAACCAGGTCACCTACACCTGGAACCACGCAGTTACCTTCATCTATCCTTGACTTGGTAGGAGGTAGCACAGGTCACATGTTTACTGAGCTTTGAATAAATACATGTTGCTCTCTAGCTTTTTGTTTTTATTTCCACGGTATTTCTTTGTATCCACAGTTGGAGGTAGATTACGCAGTGCACTGTCGACGGAAACCGGGAATTTTATTAAATGGAATTAAGACATACATATTAGATGACTACCTGTTCCTTCCCAGCTACACATCAGCACTGTTAGTGCTCGTGGGGGAGAAACTGATGCCACAACCACTAGCAACACCTTCATACTAGGAGACATGACAGACTCAGGTTGCTTCTCACCATCCGCACTGAATAGTGTGCGGCGACTGTGGCCTGCAGTTTTGCCGGGCATCCTAGTGCGAATGCACAACCAGTAGAGGCTTGGCAGTTCACACGGCTCCACGTCCCTGATTAGCCCGCCTACGGTGGGGGATCAGTGGGGACTCTTATTGAGCTCGAGCTGGCAAGTCACTATTGGGTTACACTGTTAGTATTTCTGTCTCAGTGCGTTGCGTGAACTATAGAGCTGTTACCCTATGCCTCACTAGAGGAGTGATAGAAAACGCAGGGAGCATCACCTGGCTCATCCTACTCTCAGGCCGAGGATAGCATCAACCTATCCTACGCAGGATACAGGTGGAACAGGACTGTGCCGCCGAACTCAAGACGACGTGCAGTCGCGCCTGCTCCGGTTGTGTTCATTGACTTTCCACCGTGTGTCCGCATCAACACCAAGCAGGTCACCAGATTGGCACCGGGCTTCTGACCGGTACTGAAGTGCGTCTAGGCTGGGACACCTACATCGTCTGGTCTAAAGAAGCTCGTCTGGAACATCCGTTCCGGCATTGACATAATTTGTCTCGGCTAAGTGCATATCTTCCTAGAATACATAACTAGAAGTAAGAGTGTACAAGAACTAGCCAACACCCCTCGTCCCATCCCATTTACCTAAGCTTCTTTTGGTCTAGCAGATAAAATCCTCAACTAACGTGTCCAGTCAGCCTAATCGGACACGTGTCACTTTGTACGATAAGTACCTTCGGGGTCTGGCCCACTCCAGGTCCAGGAAACCATGTGCTCAAATACATGGACTGTGTAATTTGTGTAACCTGAACTAATTTCTGCTCATACGTGTGCTCATGAGGGGACCGCCACATAGCTGTCGACCTGCTGCACTTTGAGAACTCGAGTCAACGTGCTCACCTGTGCGTAGATGAGCTGGCGTCCTAAAGCCATTGACAACTCATTTCATAATTTCCCGTTAATCTTCTAGCCATGCACCAGGGTTTCTCTCAAATCTGGCGTACTCTGTCCGTCACCAGCACCTAAACCACATATGGCGCTGCAACTTGTATGGCGTGAAGATGCGCGTCGTGCAGAAAAACCACATGGAACAGTGAAACAGCTGCCATCTTGTGTGTGTACCGATCCCCCTTTGTCAGAAGGACTGAAATTACCCATAACGTCACCGTGCACTGTGGAGTTACCCATGATATCACCACATGCCTACAGCCTGATGTGCATGCATGCGTAGCCCTGCCCGGACGCACGCTGACAACCGCACCCCTACAGGGCAGGTATACCGAGTTCCATCCTGTGGAGCCCTTCGTGCAAATGGGCTTGCGAAATTCCATGACTGTCACAACAGTAGCAAGGAATTTTCAGCAAATATGTGGGATGCAGACGAGGTGCGTGCAACATATGGAAAAACTGTACCAATGCACCCGTTCGCAAAATTCAACCTACAAGCAAACATCTGCCCTGGCATACCTCAAGGAAGAAGTGTGCTATTTTCTCCGACAGTTAAGTCAACAAACTGGAAACATGCTGTTCATGCTGATGTCGTCGGGTGAGACACGAGACGAACATTGGGACAATAAATTTACGGTAGATCGGTGCCAGCTGTGTTTCCCAGTCACCGCACTGTTGAGACTCAGGGTACTCAGGAATGCTATGTGTTCTGTGTGTCCATCTCACCAGAGCATACTTACAAAACACTTTTCTTTACTAAACTTTAATCACTGAAAATGGCGAGAGGTTGCTGCCACTACAAAGGAAAGACTTTAGCACTGTGATACTTGCTTTCTATTCTGTCACTCATACAAATTGTGCCAAGGTTAACTTTATGAAACTCGGACATGTCTAGCTAATTTCGTTCGGGTACTCCAGAGTCCGCAATTACTCTAACATACTCCTAGATGGATGACTTCTCTGTGGTGTTAGGAAACATAATCTTCACAAGGAACGGGGTCGACAGCTGCTAGGGTGGACTGCCGATTCTTCTTGAAGACAGGGCACAGAGAATTATGATATGAACAAACACGAGTGATTATTTGGCATCGCTAACGTGGACTCGTCTGGGGTAGTCTTACCGCATGTGGTTAGTGTGATGATGGCCTATACACAGAACCGGCTAGGACGGAAATAATATCAGCGTACAAATTACATAAATGACACAAATACATACGGAATAAGATGGGACACAACATGGATGGTCACAATAAACACGTGGATGTGTGAAAGCAAGCTTAGATGGCGCGGATGCTGCTGGATAGGATTCGTAGCGGATCACATGGTGCAAGTGAAATTTCAGTATTTCTCCGTAAAAACGACGGTCATACATTCAAAGCATCAATAATGTGAAAAATACATGGAACCCTGAATGAAACGATACATTGAAACCTGAAATAAATTATGGTGCACATGATATTATACAAATAAACCCTCAAAGCACATGGATGGCGCCGATATTGACTTGGCGGCTGTTAACCATGTGGTTGCAAATGATGTGGCCGTAAAACAATTAAACATAAAAATTACCCTTAAATACATACATGAAAATAAAGCCCTTAACGTTGCATGCACCAATTAAACAGAAATATCAATGAAACGCCTTTAAGATAGGCGGATGGCGCCTGATTTAAAGTTGCGTGGGCCGTGTGGCCTCTCTGACATCTTTCTCCTCCTCCTCCTCGTTTACACTAAAAAAGCCACAAGGGTGCAAATTAAGTTAAGCGGAAGTATAATGCTGGGAAATGTCTGGCAAAACATACGCAAAGCAAAGGTTAACCGGTATACTAAGAGTGAATTATTGTAATCTACATCAGTGAAAAAAGTTTGAGGTGCGTACATGACAGCATCTTACCTCGCCAGCTCTCCTTAACAGACTGCCCAGAGGCAGGGGTCGCGTGGACCTACCATGGCTGACTACGTACTTCACACAAGTGGAAGTGCTATGCACGTCGAGTAAAACTTTTATATTTTGAAAATAAATGGCACATAAATAATTTGAATATGGATTTACATTTTATATTTAAGTTGTGAATTTTCTGTATTCTTTAAATGTCTTTTATGACAGCATTCACGCCTGAATAAAAATGTTCATAATCTTCTAGCAGCGTGCATTCTGAATTCATAACCAAACATTGTGCAATATTATCAATCATACATTTAAAACATTTAGACTCTTTAAAACCTGAAAATAAACAAGAGACATAATTTTTACACTTCAAATAAATATTCCGTTATTGGAAAGTTCAGGTTATGGCCACTTTGAGCACGTGCATGCCCACATGTCACGTGAGTGGTGAGCATCGTCATGGTCTTAACGCGGCTGGCTGTTAGCCGGCGTCAATGCCCTTTGTGCAACAACACCAACAACGAAACTGTGAACTGTGCCAGCAAGGAGCGCAATTCGCCTGTTTGTCAATACGACACTATACATTCTGATGCCAGAACTGCACTTCCAACCAGACCTGCCAACCCGCAGCAGCACAGCTGAAAGCACCCAGAGAGTTCCTGCCAACAGAGGGACGCATACCAAGTAAGTGCAATACCAGATTGTGCCGCGGAAAGAGACGGGTTGTTGTCGTCACTTGCAACTTGTGTGACAACAAATACCATCCTAAGTGTGTGTCAAACAGTGATTGAAACAGTTTTCACGAGGAAACATTCCGCTGTGAAGAATGTGTGCCGGTCTTTGTCCAAAACACCACCACGCACGTGGATGTAAACAAACCCTGTGACGTCACACAGCCGCCGCAGATGGGAGTGTGGCGCAGCTCACAACCGTTCACGCCACTCACCCCACTACAGAGACCATCACAAGTGCAAGTAGAGTTACCAGAACAGAGAACAGCCAGCAGTCAGCACCACATCCCGTTATCAGACACTCCCTACATTCTCTGGACAGGGAGCTGAAGACTGGAGAACATTTTTGGCAGAATGTACTAGCCGTCTGCAACGTAATGGTGTCCGTGTGGAAGAGTGGCTGAATGCCATCGTGCACAGCTGACAGGTGATGCACGGAACTAGTGGTGCTCCATCATAGAATACAACATAACCTCGAATTGGTTTGCAATGAAATTTACTGCCCGATATGTGAGCACCTACTTGGCACTCAAATAACAACTCTTGCTCTTCACAGAGGAGCAGAAGCTGCAAGAAAACTTCAAGGCGTTCGTCAGCCGAAAAATCAGTTTGGTCAACCGCCACTACGGAAAACACCTGTTTCCCGAAGATGTGCTGGAATCAATAGTGGAAACATTGCCAGAACACACGCCTGCTCTGCGTCCCTCGGTTTACAGTGGCTACCAGAATTTTATCAGGGCTGCCGTGAGTATCGTGCACAACTTAGTACCCAGGCGTAACTACTTTTGGGACTCTCGTTCTGCGAAAAGTTGTGCAAAAGAATGACGGTGCCACAAAATGCATAAATGCACCGTGCCAAGGGTTGAACGGGCCGGGAATCCAGCCTGCACATGCAGCTGATCCTGCACAGGGAGAGCAGTCCACATCAGCACCGGGGGAACAATGGACTAAGTGCTGTGTCTACTAAGCTGCTGAGCGCTGCCAATACCCAAGTCCAGTGCCAAGTACCACGGTGTGGTATATGCAGTGATGAGCAGTATCACTGAGCAGTATCCAACTGAGTGACAATGGCTGTGGGAAATGCACCAACAGGGTAGGACCACAGCAGCGGCCTTCCTACTCCGCCAGAATGCCAACAACTGTGGCCCCAGAGAAGGTAAACAACCAGCCAGCTGCCTACTTGGGTTAAGTGAGTACGACCATTGATATACTTTTAAGGAGACCTGTGTGTGTTGCAAATGTTAAAACTGTTGTCTTAATTGACACAGCGGTATTGCACAACCTTGTTCGCACGGAAATGGTAAGATTTTTGTTTTGAACATATAGTCTACTAACTTAACTGTAGAGCTCTCCACACTCAATGGCAAAAGCGCTATCATTGGTGTCACTCAAATTCACAATGACGCGTGCCCAATTAGACTGACTTGGCACGTTAGTCAAGGATTTTGTCCGCTAGACCAAACGCGGGGTAGTTTGGTTTATATAGTTGGCATGAGGCGAGGGGTGTTGGCTAGTACTTACTCACTCCTGCTTCTTGATGTAGTCGGAGTAGGTTTGGCTTAGGCGCGACAAATTCGGTCTATGCCGGAACTGAGGTTCAACAAGGTGTGCATCGTTAGAGCAGAAGATTAGGTTGTCCCAGCCTAAGCGCACTTCAGTACCGGTCAGGAGTCCTTTGACAACCAGGTGACATGTAGGATGTATGCGGATACACAGTGGGAAGTCAATTACCAGAACCAGAGCAGGCGCAACTGCTTGCCGTCTAAGTTCGGCAGCACGGTCCCATTTCACCCGCATCTCCTACGTAGGACGGGGTAATACTATCCACGGCCTGAGAGCAGAGTGAGCCAGATATCGTTCTCTGCGTTTTCCACCACTCCTCTTGATGAACTTACACAGGAAGGTTAATAGTGTAACCCAATAGTGACTTTCTGGCAAGAGCTCTATAAGAGTCCCCACTGATCCCCCACCGTAGGCGGGCTGATCAGGGACGTGGAGCCGTGTGAACTGCCAAGCCTCTACTAGTTGTGCGTTCGCACTAGGATGCACTGCAAACTTCAGGCTACGGTCACAGCGCACTAACTAGTGCGGATGGTGAGAAGCAACCAGAGTCTGTCATACGTCCTGGTGTGAAGGTGTTGCTAGTGGTTGTGGCATCACTGTTTCTCCCCCACGAGCACTAACAGTGCTCATGTGTAGCTGGGAAGAAACAGGTAGCCGTCTAATATGTATGTCTACTGACGTGTGGACACCTGGAAAGGACTCCACAGTCAGGCTAACTCGGTTTAACAAAACTCCTGGTTCCTGTCGGTCGTGCACAGCGTATCATATCCTCAACTCTTGATGCAAATAAATACCCTGGAAATGAAAGACAGAAAGGTATAGCTGAAGGTAACTGCGGTTCTAGGTGTAGCCGACCTGGTTTGAAGACGAATGCAAATTAATTAAAGTTAAACTGCTAAGAAAAAGGTGTCTTGAGGAGATAAAGTGAAGTAAAAATATATGTGATCGTGTTCTGGTCGTCGGGTTGACGGGTTGTCGATGTACGTAGTAAGTAGCAGCGGGGGCGTACTTGAAAGTAACAAACTTCTTCGAAGATCCCGAGCACTGGCAACGGTATGGTGTTATTTCAGTAAACTGATAATCAAGAACGATGTGTCATTGACTATTCCAGCACCTAAAAACGTTATGACATTAATGAACGTGAATGCTTGGCGATCATCTGGGCTATAAAACGGTACAGCACTCATCTGGAATACAGGCATTTCACACTGAGGATAGGTAACCATAGCTTGTTGTGGCTGCACAAAATGTAAGAGGTCCATTGTAAACTTACTCGTTGGTCAATGCGGCTACAGAATTTTTGACTTCATTGTTGAACACGTGCCCAGCAAAGAAAACCAGTTAGCCAAAGCATTGTCACATTTGCCGAACAAAAGAGAAAGAGCTGTAGACGAGGGGGAGAGTGGGAACCATCCTACCTCCACGAAAACAACGTTATTACTCCAGTAGTATTGCAACAAATTGCAGTGAAACAACCGCAATAAAACTAGCTAGAAGAAACGTGCGCAGACAATCTTTACATGTTTGCGTTAAATGAAGAACAAATGTCTGCGGAGGTGAAGGAGATAAAGGCACAGTGCGAACAGGAAGTGATAGAAGAGTGACGGGTGATTGACAATCATATCTAAGTCCATAACCTTGAATACTCGAAACCCAGTAACACCCAAACCGCTCAACCGAATTCGGTCCAACAAACTGTAATGTCATCGCAATCACTTCAGCAGCACAAAAAAAAAAAATGCAAATTCGCAATATAAATAATAATATCACAGTACTCACAAATAACAACCAAATACCATATGGAACATCCTTTACATTGGATCTTACATCAAATTTCAAATTACAATGACAATACACCACAAGAGTGAATTCTACCTAATGAGTTCCCTTCACGAACTTTATTTACACTGCCAACTGTCATTCACGTATGCCTCTATCATTCTTTATGTACTGTTTGGTGCAAGGCGTATTGGCAGGGGTATACTTTTATCCAATTAATTAACTAATAAATTTAATAATCAGTTCAAATTATGCAGTTTTTTGTGTTGAAAAAATTAGACTACATAATAAAAACAATTTGTAACAAAATTGTAAGAGGATTTTACAATATTGACTTCCCTTTGGGTACAAAAAATTTATTCTCGCAAAAGCTGTAAAAATGAAGGATCGTGGCCTTAATCTTCTAGCCGTGGACCAGCGTTTCTCTCAAATCCAGCATACTCCGCTCCTCTCCAGCAACAAAGCCACGTTAGTTTCTTAATCTACTTAATATGGTCACTTCCCAAGACCATCCAAAAAAATATTGAAAACTTCTCAGTAATTTGAACACTGCCTCTCAACAAGTGTTAATTTAATATGATGTCAAATGTAGGGTTATGTGAATATTTGGTAAATTGAAAAATGACAACTTTCGTTTTCTTCCGGTAAAGAATTTGGTTGCTGAAAGTTGTAACAAGACAACAATCCTAATTTTTGATGAATATTTGGCTTTTTAATGAATGTGCATTTAATGCACCTTCAAAGGCCATTTTTGTGTGGAAATCATCTTGTTTATTTACATTATTTTATAACGAAAAAGACAATATAATACGCAAATTTAAATCTAGACAAGAACTTCTATGGTAAATACTCATCTTCTATTTTTTTTTTTTTTGTTTTGTTTTGCAATGAATTTGTCAGTCATCACGAATAACTTAATATTATGCAATTTGTTAAACTTTTGTAGAGATTGAACTCTTATGAATTTATTTTTATTTTATTTTTTTTTCATGAGAAAAAATTTGCACAACCTTAATCAAATGAATACAAATATTAGTTTTTCCATGTTCTCTAAAGAATATTTTTTAGGAGTGTGACAATTGTTGAGATGTGTGTTTTCACAAATATATTGTTAGACATTCAAGGTACAACATCTTTTTAAACTGTCCAGGGACACACAGAGCACCTTTATATTTCCTCTATGTTGAGGCACAGACATGTTTCTCAGGACAATATCACATGCACACCATTTCAGTGCCTTGCACACAGAAGTGATGCATCAGCTGTTGTATGCACATATCCTTCAAACACAAAAAAAATTACACAGATGGTGTTCGTAACAGCATTACACCATTTCCTGGTTACTTAAGGGGGGTTAGGAGGTGCAGTATAATTTTTGGCATGACAAAGCATGAATAATACCTTCCTTAATGTTCTTGAATTGTTACTGTTTCTCTGCATTTTATATTTTCTAACTTGCAACAACTGAGGTAAAATAAATGATTATTTTGTGGGAGAGACTACAGAGGCCGTAATAGCTACGGCAGTCGAACATAACAGATTTCAGAAAATACATTACATTATACCCTATGTCATGTTGCCCGAAAAATCCATCCAAAATCCATGTTTGTGGGTAGTAGCCGAAAATAAAAAAATTCAACATGAAGAGCCTGATCCCCCTTAATAACAAGGTGGGATATGATTACAAACAAAGTCGTACAATATAAGCAGGAGTACAGGATTTTAATGAGATTAGTTAAAGGCCAGAATTAAAAGGTGTGGACAAGTACAGGAGATGAGGGGAGAGAGCATGTTCAAACAAATAATGCAAATTAAATGCATTGTAGCGATAACCTGGCATCGCTACACAGCCTATGCTTGCTTGGGGTATGGATGGTAGCTGGCCGCAAATGTTTGTTAAACATGAACTACATTGGCCGGCTATAAAAGGGCCCCCTCATGGTGGCGCGGCCGACATGTGGTAGTGAGTGAGATTTGGAAGGCTGAAGCAGAAGGCAGCAGACAACACTAGGCCCAGACAAGCTCTGAGGCCAACCTAATCCACAGACTCTGGGTAAACATAAACGCGTTTGCAGTAGGGAGCCATTCTTGTAACGAGCCGTCGTCCCCTTTCCCCTCTGTAATATAATTACGGCAAGGATAGGGAATTAACTGCGGTAATATTGTCAATATTGTACGACCACTGTTGTTTATACTTGAATAACGTAATTGTATTCCCATTGTTATGTATGCGTAAATGTATTGTGTTTTTATACTTAAAGATTGTCATAATATATCTTCCTTATTTAGCCACCATTGTGAGCACCCCCCCTGACACCCCTTACCACCTCTTGCAAGTCAAGGTAATTAATATGAGCTGAGTAGGAAGGTTAGCTGATTGAATATAGAAGTCAGCAGGAAGGGCAAGTGTTGCAACATGCTAAGAAGACCAAGGAGATGGTAGGACCAGATAATAACAGGAGTACAGGAGAGGAGCAAGATCAAGGAGGAAGAATAGTGGAGAGATAGGAGATGGAGAAATTTCACTATTCTGATCCACCCAAAGACTGGGAACAGCAGCAGATGACAACTGAATGGCTCTCATTGAAGATAATCATAACCATCAAAAATGCATCCATGTGACATTGTAAAAACATGAAATAAAGGAAATGATGTGCTTCATACTCACGGAATCATTTTTGTAGTAGTAGAGACAGTTGTCCCTTTTTAGGCAGAACCAACGCTCTATCCACTTGCCGTTGGCCTTGGAGTCGGCCCCAACTTGTTTCCGCTGTTTCCACAGGAAGCCGGAATACAAGGGGCTGGTGGCGCTTGGCTCACGGACCACAGGGGTCAACACGTTGCATGTCCTGGCTACCTCCAGTTCAAGTGTGTCTGAGCCTGTCATTTTACAAAAAAGTCTTTAATGTTATATTACTTAAGATATGGTGGGAATAGGCCACTAGGCTACTAATTACATTATAAAAAAGGAGATACAATACACAAGTACTCATAGGCAGCACTCGTGGATGGATACGCATGCGCACACACACACAGTGGGACACATTTTTCACGCAGATGAATGATTGTGACATTTTGCTGGCTAAGCCAGCTTCATCAGGTGGTAAGTGGTGATACACTACAGTCTGTTGAGAGGCGGCTGGCGAACAGTGAACCTAGCGAACTATGGGGAGGCAGGAAATGTGAAATGTTGTGGAGGGGTTATCTTATGTTTAAGTGAAGTGTCTTTCTGGATTAGGCGATCTGTTGGTGGGCTAGTTCCAAGCATCACAAATCCATGTGGAAAATGTGTTTTTCATCTGACTTTTGTGTGTGTGTGTGTGTGTATCTATCCACGAGCTCTGCCCCGTGAGTACTCGAGTATTGTGTCTCCTTTTTTATAATATAATTTATATAATTATAGCAAAACATTTAAAGTTTTCATTGTAATGCTGCACTTTTATGAAACTGGTTAAACATACATGTAAAAGCCTCTGAAGGGATTATAATCAATATAGCAGCCACGACATTTGTAAACATTGATCCAACCTCGTCGATAGCTATCCAGACCGACAACCAAAGTCAGGTTTAGTGTGCCGCTGTTTGTGGCACTTATTTTCTTTATCTATTCTTCTAATTTGCTTTTGATTATTCACTATTCATGGTAACGTCTCATTGCCCTTCCTTGGTATTTGTTTAAAGTTTAATTGTAAATTATTATTAATATTCTGCCTTTTAAAATGAGTCATAGTTTGGTGAAACTTCAAGATTGTCACCAACACCACTTCATTTTGTTTAATTAGTTGGCCTTAAAGCTGTATTTATTTCTGGTAACTTAACAATAAACTGTTGTTTTATTTTCTGCCAGCCTTGCTAGATGGTGATTCCTGTACTGTGCCTTAAAAATATGTTTTGAAATTTGTGAACAATATTCATGTTTAATTGAAATATCTTATTTTATAGGTACGAAAACATTATTTCCACCCCAGAAATGTTTTTCACATAATATTGTAAAGTGTAAAATGTTTATTAAATTTTTAAAACCATTTTGTTTTGGTGACCACATGATTGCCATTTAAAAGAGATTGAATTGCCAAGTTGCCAAAAAAGACCACTTGTTTATGCTATCTGTGGCACTAACTTTGTTAATTTGGTACTTCCTCAACAAAATCAGTAACACAAATGGTTGAATATTTTTTAAGTGCAAAGACAATTATATTAATAATATTCTAAATCTTGGCTTCTTGTCACTGTGGTGAATATATTCTAGATTTTTATCTATTTACTCTTTCTTGAAATATCTCATTCCAGATTTTCATGGTGACTGTGTTATTTTCTTTAATAATTTTAGTGTAGTGCACAAGGTGGTGTAAGAGTGGCTTGTACGGCATGATGATGTAACCGCCATAAACATATGTGTAACATATTCCTCCAAACATGGCATTCCCAACACGTTCACCATATTCTGTACTTTTACTACAAATTCACCCATTGACTGCTCTGACTTCTGATAAATTTGCTGCACCTAAACAGTTGCCTGTGGTGCTGGATCTAGGACAACAATTACTGTGATGCGCCATGTGCGACGTCATTCTCTCATCTAGCCTTACCACAGTCTCCTAAGAAGCGCTGTTACACCGTACGTGTCATAGCTCACCTCCAAGCCTGGGTGCTGGATCTGGGACAACAATTACTGTGATGCGCCATGTGCGACGTCATTCTCTCATCTAGCCTTACCACAGTCTGCTAAGAAGCGCTGTTACACCGTACGTGTCATAGCACACCTTCAAGCCTGGCTGGCATGGCTAGCTGTTTCTGCTTGCTGTGCTGCAATCCGCTTTGCATCACATTGCTACTCTCTACTCCTCCAACCTTCGGTCGCGAGAAGGGAAATATACGCTGCTCTCTTTTACCCTCTTCTCTCCTTGTTCGCTCTCTCCACACCCTGCAACCCCCGCGCTGGCCCTGTGCACAGCATATAAATACGACTCGCAGTCCTCAGTTTGAGATTGTCTCGCACCAGTTCAGTACCACGGCATTACTCTGCCCGAGCATCCACTAACATCACATCTAGCTTCACAGAATGTCGCTCTACACGAGAGAGAACCAGCTTCAAGTTGTCACTGCCATTTGCAGCGCTGTAGAGAGTTCTACTCTGCACAACAGCCCGCCAGCACTTCCAGCTACCTTGTAGCTCACCTGCAGTTGACTCGAGTACGAGTACCACTAACTTGGGTTTGCCGTCATCTCCTGCGCTGCTGCATCTTCCGAGTCTGGGTAAAACAACCTAGGAAAGGCCCTTCAGGCCTCATTCAGGGTACAGGCTAGTTTTAAGTGTGTTTGCTTGAGCAATCAATAAAACAGGCATAAATCTTATTTGGTTGAGTTGTCTCTTCCAGCATTCTTTATTTTCTGCACCTTGCTCCCGCTATTTTCCGTTTTGTCACCAGTTCTCGTAAGACTCTTCTAGGGATAGCCACGAGCCAAAACCTTACTCCTTTTAGCTCCCATTTATAACTGATTTGAAGTAGAGCTTACGAAGCTTGCCTTCCTAGACCTCACTAGAACGATTGTCCCTTAGACTATCGACCTCCTAGTAAGAGCCTAGGTCCGCCAGCGATGCCTTAGTTTGCCAGGTCACCTGCTTGGATACGATAAGCCAACCCTCGAGGAGCACCAATCTACGTGACACCTGGGTCCGCCAGCGATGCCTTAGTTTGCCAGGTCACCTGCTTGGATACGATAAGCCAACCCTCGAGGAGCACCAATCTACATGACACCTGGGTCCGCCAGCGATGCCTTAGTTTGCCAGGTCACCTGCTTGGATACGATAAGCCAACCCTCGAGGAGCCCCACTCTACGTGACACCTGGGTTCACCAGCGACGTCTCGTTCACCAGAGTTTGATACTTGGGTCTGCCAGCGATGTCCCACTCGCCAAGACACTCAACTGAAGACCAGTAGATCAGGCTTCTGACCTTGCCAAACCTTCACACCTTACTCTCCATCAGGTTGTGTCTACACCTTACTGGCTACCTACTAGCTCGTTGGCTTGACGCCCCCCTTATGCCTCACCATAGGGTGGGGCATGGCAAAGCTGCCAAGTAAGGGCTAGTTCAGGCTGGAGTACTGAAGAGTAGTGGTTCAGTGGTCAGCCAGGTATACACCTGGAAGAAAGAAGAATCTGCACGTCAGAGAGGGTAAACCATCAGCTTGTCAAGCTCAACCTTGAACCTCATCTGGTATGTACCACATGCAGTATCTCCACTGTCTCTGATGCCGCAGAAGAAGATACCTACCTTTGTCTGTCGAGGCCAATGTTACCAACATTTTGTTGCATCTTGATTGAGTTATATTATTATTCAAATCTTTTAACAACCTTTACATCCACTTCTTTGTTTTCAATATTATTTTCTAAAATAACAACTACAACAAAATTTGTTTAAAGTCTCAGGAGTGCATGAACAAACCTGCGTGGGCTAGTTTCACTACTTCAGAATGAGATGCATCGAGAACGTTCACGTTGTTGACACTGATGATTATGTCTCCAACTTCCAGACCTGATGATTCAGCTGGAGTGTCTGGTTCAATGGCCGACACCACGACTGGCCGCGAGCCATGTATCCGGAAACCAAACTCCCCTGACTCCCTCTGCACGACCACTGTCTTGTCACATTCTAGTTACAAACACATACACAGCTAATTCATCACTAAACTGGAAATATCTAAAAATTACTAAAAATTATTTATTTTTAATTTGTTAATATTTGAAATTTTGTAATATTTTTGAAAACATACAGTAATTTAACATAAACTATCTCTAATGGTTCTCTTACATAATTAAATTAATGACAATATGTAAAAAATTGTTTCATGAAACTAATACATATTGGAAATAATGGTGTATTATCAATTATTAAGAATGTATTGCTCAAAAGACTTCAAATCTTTTTAATAGTTAGCAATTTGTTTTTCATGAGTAACAATTCACCCTTTTTCTGCCACAATTGAAATGCAGATTCTGATAAGATTAATAGTTGTTACAGATGTTATTTCTTAGATAATTCTGCCCTTGCCATCCAAAAAATATTTAATTATGAAATATTCATTAACTATGTTACATTGAAAACATACGACCTAAATCATTCACACTAATAACATGGCTACAGACAATTATGCAAAAGTGTGCAACAATTAGCTAGGACATACTTTGCAGTAAAAATAGGCTGCATGCAGAAACACAGAATCTACTGTAATCTGAGACACGAACATTTAAGGAAACACCAGCAGTGAACAAAAGAGTGCAGGGTTGCGTGGGTCATTCATGCTTTCTCTAGCAGTGGTCTGGCACCTTACCAAACAGTAACGAGCTGGTAGAACAGCAGGTCTTTTGTTTACACACAACCAATGCAATGAAAGTGGGTCAAAGAAATGTTAGTAATCAAACATGTTCTACTTCTTTAACCTGAAACAGTTACAGAGGGGGCAAAAAAGTCACCTGCATAGGTTAGTATCAGTTCAGGTTGTGAATGTATACAAATAGCTTCACTTATACTATGAAAGCAAAAAGAACGGATTAGGTCACTATTAAATTACATCATTACGAAACCTGGTTATTCGGTTTTATAACTACAAGAACACAATAAAAATACATATATGAAATATTTATGAACTAATTTAGAACTTTCTACATATCTTCACATGACACATATGCTATAAATCATTATATGCATTTTTCATGTTGTTTGTTATAGTCAAAATTGATTTTCTTGTGCTCAAAACAACTGACATGGTAGAGTTTTTGTTCACATTGGTAATTTTCTTGAGTGATACCTGAATAAAATTGTTTTTTTTTTTTTTACAGTAAGTACAGACATTTAAGAACAAGCGATCATAATTTTACAGCTGACAAAGACTTCTTATGTCAAAGCAATTTCACTTCTTGTCACATGTCAGTGGAGTCATCACAGCATAGTCTTACATCACATACTTGTAGTGAACACAATGCAGACTGTCACTTTCAAATAGAAAATGTACCTTAAGTGGGGGTCACTTTGTGACAAGTTGGGGTGATTTTGTGACACAAAAAATCAAATAGTCTCTTTAAAATGGAAGGAAATGTAAATAACAGTGAAAAATCCCGTGTCATTACCCCATGACCAATGCCACCCCCGCTTATGGTAATCAAAAATTTAAATGACTGCAGGTTTTGTGCTGAGACCACAAATGTTCCACGTTCAAGTTCTGGAAAAAATTCAGATTCACAGCCATTTTTTTAAATCTTAAGGTTAGTTTAGTTAGTAATTTCCTCCTAAAGTAGCCAACTGGACTACGGACAAGCCCAACAAAATAAAAACAAATTAATTGGTCACTTTTTACACATCAATATTTATAAATTATTTGTATTAGTGTTGCATTTAGATTATGTACTATGCTATATCACTAAGTCAGTTAATAGAGCAAAAAATAAAAAGGAAGTTCAATAATTACAAAGTACAACTAATTTACAGGTTTATCTTAACATAACTAGTAAAGAATTTGTACTGTTTTTTAAATGAATTAAAAACAATAACTTTAATTTTAGTTACTAGAACTGTGGTTAAATAGTGGCCATTAAAGAATGAACTTTAATGGGAGAAATGATTTTGTTTGCCATAAAGAGTTGGGAATGGGAATTTCTTTCAAAGTTATGCTCAAAATGTTTGAATTTCATCAAGAATGTTCTATAGTCTATTCACAGCAAATGCGATATTTTTAAGAAGTATTTTTCTGTTCCTACTCAAAAGGGTTGTAGTAAACTATATTGCAAAAAAAAAGTATGTGTTTATATTCCAATTAGTACCAGAATATCCAAAAAGAAGTTTAGTAAAAAACTATCTATGATACACATTTAGCAAGTGCAACACAAATAATATATTCTTTATATTATTAAATTTGAGGGAACAATACAGAGATTAAAAAAATTATCCAGCTAGACCTATAAGCTTAACATTATCAACCCTAAATATGCACTGTCAGTAACACATATCACTGGTCTGGAAATTCTGTTCCCATAAAGAAAGAATGAACAGGAATTCAACGAAAATTAAAAAAAATCACCAATGATGTACTAAGCACATTATTATATTTCTTGTTGAAACTTACCGCTTGGCTTTGATGTGAGTAACTTAACTGCAACTATTTCCTTACACCATATCATCAACATCTGTTTTATAATCTCCTCCAGGCTGTGCTGCAAAGTTCTGTGTACGCCATAGCTTGCATCAGCTACAAGAAATAGAGCAGTCAAGTTCACCCAAGCTGAGTCACCGGTTTAATAATACACACAACATAATGAATGTATCGCATGTTGGCACAAATTTGGAACACACTGCTATAAGCCAAATGTTGCAATAAAAAAAAAACAATACTGTAGTTTATAATTCAAAATACTGTTCATTTATTTGCTAAGTGTATCAGAAAATTTGTATGTATTCCATGTTTCTACAAATGATATTGCAAAATACAGTAAATGGTAAATCATACCAAATAACTATTACAAAATATGTTTTTTTCTATCAATATTATCGGTACATTTACTAAGTACAAAACCCACAGTTAAAATCTTAAAATGTAGAAACACAGAAATATATACACACCTTGCAAACAACATTGGAATAATACAATAAAAATAACAACAGATTCATACAAGTTATCCATTTAAAACCATTCTTGTTGCTTACAAAAACTATAGGATCACTGTTCTATTAAAATTAACTAATATTTATGGTTTAATAAATACGTACCTTATTAGCAAACATTTGCATGTAAAAAATTTTTGTTAAACATGGTTCTTATCTAAAAGTGAAATAGTTGTGAAGAGAAGCAACTCACCAGAAACCATTCTGATGTGACTCTCTCGTACCAGCCAGCAGTCCTGGAAGAGCGAGTGACATGTAGTGATGTAGGAGCGTTGTTGCCTACATACACTCAGTCATATCTCATGGCTGTCTCAAAGTGCAACACAGACGTGGCCGCTGGAGACTGAATTGGCATGAGTTGGCTGGACCACTCATCTGCTGTGATGTCTCACATGTTACTACGTCCTTGCCAGCTATTCTAGGCCGCCCGCATAACAGTTATTTATAGACAAGTTTTTGTTCCACTTAAAATACCTACCTCTGGCTGCCAAGAATCCGACAGAAAGGTGGCTGAAGAATTTGATTCAGTGAAAGTATAAACATACCAGCTTTAATTAGCACAATAAACAACTGGTGAATGATTTTGACACTCCCTTTGAAACTTTTATATCTTGAAATTTTATTAGATATTACATTTTATAGAGATTATGAAACAACACATGGACTATATTTTCCATCATTAGGAATCCTTACGTAATCTATACACTAAAAACTAATGTCACAACAGATTGGTTCACTAAAATGAGTGATCTATTTTTAATGTAACTGGACACTTGAATTTAACATGGTCAGAAAAAGATAATAATTCCAAAAATAATTATACTTTTAGAAAACGTATCATTATTATATTTTTTAATGTTACTAAAGATACCATTATTTTTAAGGTTGAGTTTTTAAAATATTTTTTAAGTACTACATATCAGAATTACAGATGCATAGACAATCATTCACCTTTGATGATAAAGTTGACTGACTTTCCAACACCTTATAAACTTAACAAAATAATTTACAGTTGTTGCATGAGGTATTGTATGTACTTAGTATAAAGAAAATTTTCGAGATGAAAAGATTACATATAAATATTAAAAATTATGAGATTGAAATGAGAATTGTAGTTGTCTTCATAACACAATATGTAATGTTTTCAAAATATAAACTGTAGTCTTAAATTAAAAATTTTATTAACTTTTTACATCATCAATGGGACAGAAAAACTAGAAAACAAAATTTATACTTGCAACTCATTTACTGTAAATTTTTTCACCATCTACAATATTAAATTATATTTAGAAATTTAATTACTTATATAATCCAAACCATATTAACATTTATACAGTAATACATTACATAATTACATCTACCCTTGCTCGTATAAGACAATAAGAAGTACACCAACTATTCCTTGAGTTCTGCCCAAAATTACAGTATTAAGTTATCTAAATTTCTTAATTATGAATATAATAAGTGTAGTCTGAAATTATTTCTCAGTGGAAATACATGGGTCTTATGCATTGTTTTTACTAACAATAAATTAAAGGGGGGGGACTTCAATTCAATATTTCTTAATACTGTAATTGTTTTTAAGCATACGCTAAACAAGCAATTAATAAAACTTGTTCCTTACTCTCTTGAGGATTATTTCTCTAGTTAAATTATGCACCATCTAAATATATGTTGTTTGTTACTTAATCTAGTAAAATATTTGATTATATTCTGCAATGTATAGTTCCAAATATATTAATATTTATGTAATGCTGTTAATGTTTTATATTGACGAATACATGTTCAATATTTATTGAAAAATGTATGCTGCAAAAAAAAAATCAATCAACTTATTAATATACCAATTTCAAAAACTTTTTCCAATTTTAACATGTTATGATAGAGAGGTATGGACCTATGTTGCAGCTTTGTGGTAAATTTATAATCTATAATATAAAAATTATTCCCATTCAAGTTCACAGAAAATTTTTTGTAGTTGTGACATTTATCTTTACTACAGCTGAAACAGTATAAATTCCACAATCAACTGTTTTTATAATAATATTAATAATAATAATAATAATAACAATTTTTTTCTTTTCAAAAATCATAAATACGGCACTGGAAATAATTAAATATTTATAATGAGTTGCTTTTGATGCCAGCATCGAACCACTACAATTTCAGTGAAACCCCTGAATACATTTAAGTTATTTTTTCACAAAAGATGTAATGAAAAATGATATAGATTTACAGAAATAACATTTTTTTTTTTAATTGCACAGATTTAACCTCAACTTACCATCTTTTTAAAGCTGGAAAAAAAAAAAGTAATTTACTTTGCATGACATTCTTTTCACAGAATTCGCCCACCTGCAACTAAAATTTTGATATTAAAATAATTTCACTGCAGAAATGGTATGCTCATTGTTCTGCATAAATATTATAAAGTATTGCATTAACACTACAATTTGAGTTTTTTTTAATGTACAAATACACATAAAGCTACATGCATTTCATGCCATAAAGCAAACTTTCAAGCATAATTTTCAGGCACAAATGGAGGGAACTTAAGCAGCGTATAGTGAAAACCAACAGCTAAATGCAAAAGATGTACGACTATAATTATCATCACAAACATTTTTTTGAAATCTCACCGAAAGACTTGGACTGCAGTCGCTTGTACATTTCCACACTGGACTTTCTATGGACCATGCGGTGGGTGATGGCCTGGTATTTTCGGCGGAAATCTCGCTCAGAACTTGTTGACTCAGCAGAGCCCCGTCTGCTTGTTGGTCCATCTTGAGTGTCTGCACTTTTGTCTTCCACTGTGAACATCCCACATATGCACATGACAGATATCAGATGTCTGGACAACACTGCAGTTCAAATAATTTATTTTTACAGTTCATTATAACAGCCCACTGAGTCACAACTTATTTTTGCACATACACATATTATTTAATAACGATTAATAATAAACATAATTTAAAGCTTGTGTTCCAAAGACAACTTTTATTCAACTATTACGATTAATAATAAACATAATTTAAAGCTTGTGTTCCAAAGACAACTTTTATTCAACTATTACATCCACTTGATGTGTTCCAGAAAACAGCAGAATCAAAGTTGTTGAATTTAAGATTTGAATTTAAAAAAGAAATTTCTATATATGATTCACTTTACATACCAACCTGACATTTGCATGCATGTATGAATAAAACAGTCCTTATAGAAAGCAACTTGAGGCTCATCCTTACTGGGTCCAGCTGTTGGTGGATGGTGTCAAGGCTCCCCACCCCCCACCCGCCCTCTTCCACGCGGGCGATTGAGAAGCAGTGGCCGCCGCTCCTACAGGGTTGTTCTTGGGGCCTGTGGTGTAGGGTTTGGCCACTTCAATGACCTGGCGCTGGGTATTGGGACGTGCGCTGGTCAGAGCTCATCAGATTGGCATATGCGTAGCGGTGTACCCATGTATAATATTTAGGCATCTGACTACTTTATCAGCGCTGGCTGTATGAAGGAGGGCAGCTTCTTCGGTGATGTCGGCGGCAGTGGTGACACGGCACAAGTCACGTGCCAAAGAAGATAATGTGATGGCTTGGACGAACTGGTAGCTGACATTCTCTGGCTGGCAACCTCCTCCTCCTTCCAGGTGTATACCTCCTGGCTGACACCTGAATCTCTACTCTCCAGGACTCCATCCAGAGCTGACCCCTGCTTGGCTGCTTTACCCCACCCCGCCCTATGTTAAGGCATAAGGTGGGGTCACCACCGATCAGATAGGCAGATAGTGGTTGTCCAAAAGGCGGAGGCACAGCCTGATGGAGAGAGTTGGCAGCCTGGACTACTGGCCTTCAGTATAGTGACTTGGTGAGCGGGACGTTGCTGGCAGAACCAAGTACCAAACTGAGGGTTACAGTATCAGGTTTGAGAACGCCCGTTCTCATTGTTACTTGGCAAGCGGGACATTGCTGGCAGACCCAAGTACCAAACTGAGGGTTACTGTATCAGGTTTGAGAACGCCCGTTCTCATTGTTACTTGGCAAGCGGGACATTGCTGGCACACCCTAGTACCAAACTGAGGGTTACAGTATCAGGTTTGAGAACGCCCGTTCTCATTGTTACTTGGCAAGCGGGATGTTGCTGGCAGACCCAAGTACCAAACTGAGGGTTACTGTATCAGGTTTGAGAACACCCGTTCTCATTGTTACTTGGCAAGCGGGATGTTGCTGGCAGACCCAAGTACCAAACTGAGGGTTACAGTATCAGGTTTGAGAACGCCCGTTCTCATTGTTACTTGGCAAGCGGGACGTTGCTGGCAGACCCTAGTACCAAACTGAGGGTTACAGTATCAGGTTTGAGAACACCCGTTCTCATTGTTACTTGGCAAGCGGGACGTTGCTGGCGGACCCAAGCATCATAAAGAAACGGGGCTCCTTGTCAGGGGTTGGCCTATCATTGTCCTGCAAGTAACCTGGTGAGTGAAACGGGCGCTGGTAAACCCAGGCATGTACTGGAGGGGCAACAGTCAAACGTGACAACTGCTCTGGTGTTTCCCAGGAAGACTGGCTTCCCAAGTTCCATGTCACAACAGTTCCCAAAGGGTGAGGTAGGGAACGAGTTTCCGAATCGTGCCTATCCTGGCAAGAGTGTTACTAGGATTGGAGCCAAAAACAGGAGATAGCAGGAGCACGGTGAAGAAGAGATAGATCACTGGCTGTTACAATGTAACCAAGTTGATTTATGCCTGTTTATTGATTGCTCTTTTAACATGCATAAATCAGCCTGTACCCTGACTAGGGCCAGAAGGGCCGACCCTAGGTTGCCAACCAGTATGTGACCTAGTGTCGGAAGATCACCAGCCTGGAGGTGAGGGTGACTCTCAGCGGTACTCAAACTCGAGTCAACTGCGGGTGAGCTACTAGGTAGCTGGAAGCGCGGCAGGCTTCGGTGTGCTGGCGGGCAGCAAGGCAGTGTCATGCAGAGTAAGACTCCTGAATGTGCTAGGAATGGCAGTGACGACTTGGAGAAGTCATTTGACTTTCTGGCAGAGTGACGTTCTGCGAAGGTAGATGTGACGTTGTTGGGCACTCTGGCTGAGTAACGGCATGCTAATGAACTGGGGCAAGATAGCCTCTCTGTATGTGCTCAGGCAGAGTGACGTTCTGCAGCTACACTGGCACAAGACAGCAGTGAACAAAGGAATGCGAGCCCAATTTATAAATTACATACATGGCTAGCGCAGTGTGTGTGTAGATAGCAGTAGAGAGAGATTGAAGAAAGGCACAGAGAGAAAGAGCGGGGATGTTATATGAAGCGGGTTGTGGCGCAGCAGGAGGCAACAGCTGGGCAAGCCATCCCTGGTCTTCAAGGTGTGCTGTGACGTGTGCGGCGTAATAGCTCTTCTTAGGAGGGGTCTGTGGCTGTGGCGAGGCTAGATCAGGTGAATGACGATGCCTGTGCCACGTCACACCCCCTCCCCCCTTTCTGTTAACTGGAGCCACAGGCATGAAGGACGAACATCCTCTCGAAGGCATCTAGACTATCTTGAAGACGTCTGGAATGGTAGTTCTCTGTCTCTCTCTCAAAGTCAGGTGTCCCCCACATGCTTAATCCGTGTGACTGCTATAAGCAAAATGGATGTACGAGTGAAAATGGTCAGCATGACCAAAACCCTGGGCTTCAAAGCATGCTGTGGCATGTGCTGCATAATTGCTCTTCTTTGGAAGTGTGGCGCGGCTTGATTGGGTGAATGGCACTTAAAACTATAAATGACTGCACACATTTAAGCATAGGCTATTTCAATTCCAAACTCATACCAATTACTCCAGCAGTAGGGATGGCAAAATAGGGTTGGGTCCCTATAGATCACTTCTATAAAGGCAGCTTTAACTCAAATTGCACTCTACCGAGGTATGAAAGTCAATTTGGAAAATACTGTTAAATAATAGGACAAGTTACTAGTAAACTGTCACTTTGTTAGTGCAGGCTGGTGGCATTTACTTAGGGTGACTTGTGGCTGACTTACTATGGTACCCGAGCACATATGTCCATCCATGGATAACGTGACCTCGTGCTGTGCCATCCTTACTATGTTTTTCTGGGGTCATAGTGAGGCCCTTCGTTGCTCTGTTAGAACATCACTACGAATAAAATTTCTAGTCGCAGCGGAATCTAGCAATGCTAGGACTGGCTTGTCATTGATTGTGACCTCACTGCAGGATGCTTCTAGGGGTTCGGATTCCTCCATTAATTCTTGGATGATGGACCATTTGATCCTGGAGGCAACAGCCCGCTTTTCCCTCCAGTGACGGTGTTTCCCGCCTGGTTAGTTTTCGTGTCCTCTTTGTGAGGAGGGGGGGGGGGGCTGGTGCCCCTGTTGCGTTTCATTCCCCTGTTGGTCTGTCTGGGAAGTTCTAGTTAAGGTGGCGACCCCGGGACAAACCAGCATCTAGTTAAGGGGGGTTTGGGTGTGGTGGAGCTGGCGTAGGAGGTGTGTTCTTTTTTTATGTCTGCTTCTCAGGCTCCGTTCGCTTTTCACGTAGCTTGTTGAGCGCTACCTGGGCTTTAAAATAACGCTCGCTTTTGTGTGCCCATTCAACAAACACTTCGATTGTGGAGGGTTTAGGAATTTGCAACAGATTGCGTAGCATTGGCAGGAGCACCCGGCAATGTTTCCACAACAGTTTTCTCTGTGGCGGCTGGGAAAATTTGGTGGTAAAGCTGTACCTTTCTCTGGATAAATATCTCAACCTCCTATTCCGAGTGCTGGGTTTTCCCGTAAAATCCCGTGGTTAGATGAGCTACCACTTCCTCGCCTGAGGATTGAGTGGAGAGGCGAGCTCACAGCTGACACCATTCCATCACGAATTCTCCATATTTTCCCCACCACTCTAGTGCATGGCTGCAGAATTGTTTGCTGGTTCGGGTTACCCATTGTTTACAGGGGATTTCGTGTTTAGTGAACTACTTCTCGCACTCTTCTGTAAATGTAACTTGGTCTTCATGGGGGAGGCCAGCGAAATCCGGCGACAGAGGTTCACTGGTACCATTCATTGCAGCTGAACTGACTCAATGACCGAGATTACTAGGCCTGTATTCTGTGGCTCGTCGGCACACCTCACATCAATAAACTAGAACTGGCCGAGTGACTCGTTCCTCCGGCCAGTCTCTGCAGCTATAATTGATTGATGAAGCACTTATTATACAGTGGACCAAATTAATGCCATTGCCTGGCCAAATAATCCAACTACAATACACCGATCAACGTGTTTTGCAGTCTTGGCACCGGTATTCTAGCCCGTCCATGTACCGTACCTCATCGGCCCATCCTAGGCACGAATAATGAAATACCTCCTGGCAGTGAGCACACGTGATAGAATTAATCTCTGTGGCGGGTCAAGTGGCTATGTGACACCGGCGGTTGTCTTGAGTTTCAGCCATGGTGTCCTCTTGGGCTTTGTGTTGGCTGGTTTCACTCACTGACATGGTTATTACATTAGTTGGGTGCAACCTGATGATTAAGGACTCTCTGAAGTCCACTGTCTAGCTAGATCTGGTGTTCTGGCTAGCTTCACAGTTTCCGGTTCGTGCTGGCCTAGTTCTGGTTTCGCTACTAATTTCGCCAAACGCTATTACCCCACATTGAGCGCCAAGAAAGTTCTAACCTACTTCTTGATGTGTGAAGCTATCTGGCTCAGGACCATGTGACGTTACGTCAGAAATAGTAACTTTGTTAGTGCAGGCCAGTGGTACTTACTTAGGACAACTTGTGGCTGACTTACTTAATTACTGGAGCACAACCTGTGTACAACGTAGGCCGTGTAGTCTGTCAGCTAGGCACAAAGTGAATTACTGGTTTGGCTAGTGGCCTGGCGGTTGGCTTTGGCACCGGTTGCTTACATACAACGGTGCTCGGTCAACTGGACAGGGCTGCTGGCATACCAGCTGGGGTGTAACCGCCACGGCTGGAACTGCTGATGCTGTTGGCAGCTCTTGGCGGGCAGGGGTAGCGGTGGATGTTAAACAAGGGGTAGGCCAATCCGATGGGCACCTTCTCTCCTCGTCTGAAGGTGGCGATGACAGGGTTGTGGTGTTCCTGGAACTTTCTGGGGAGCTGAAAACAGAGAAGGGAAGGTAGCTGGAGGGTGAAGTCCACCAATTCCTCTCCTTCAGGTCCTTCAAACCTTGTTTGGTAAAGGGCATCATGTGTCTAGGCAGACAATGTGCGATTCCCTATCTAGTAATGTTCTGCCATCTCTGCAACTGGTCCGATGCTGAGCCAAACCGCTACTCCAGCCAGCAACACATACGGTGCGGTGGTTGGAGAGCGGGTTTTCTTGGAGGCATCCCGATAACTTTGGTGGGTGTAGTCTTAGGGTGGACAGGCCCAACCCAGACCCAACCTAACACGACCTCCAGCAACTGACGTGGTGCAGTGGACAGGTGCAAGTTGGTCTAGTGGCTTTCTCCTCCCCAGATATGTATGACTAGTGGTTGTGGCTCTACCATTTGGTACACAGGGTGCACCGAACGGGTGGCTGTCGAATAGTGTGTTTGCCAACGTATGTGTCCCTGAAGGGGAGCTCGAAGTCATACACTAGGTGGTGAAATAAATAATTAGTTCAATCCCTGGTCTCCTGCTCCATTCTGACGGGATGTGGTGTCTACTATAAATTCTAGGCATATGCAAGGAAATGAGAAAACATTGTAGGTTAGGAACTTGTTGATTCCAAGAGAAATAAAACACGGTGGCTTGAACTATCTCCTGACTACCTCGAGTTGACCGGAAGTAATATACTATGTTATCCAGGTGAAGAGGACCTGGTTCTAAACTACAGGGTGGCAGTTTCGACTGCGGTAGCTAAGTTAACTTTCCCTGTCTATACTGTATCCATGCACTTAAGGGACTTTGGGGCCCACTTCCTGAATGAGGTGTGAGGTTGCCGTTGCCGTGGGCAAGCGACTAGGGTGGCAGATGTCTTCTAGAAGGTTGGCAGGGTGAGGGTTTCTGGAAGATCTGGCTGTAGGCGGTGGCAATGCTGAAGAGCTTCTAGGCGTCTAAGTGGTCTTTATCACAGAGCTCTAGCGCACAATGCGGTAGAGCGAGCTGCCCAGGGCTGATGTGGCTCTCAGAAGAGCCAAGCAACAACTGATGTTTTTGGCCGGTGCACTTTAACATGTTCTCATGGGAGAGGGTTTCCCGATGCACACTTGTCTGTGGGCGAAGCTAAAGGCTGTCTGCAGGCAGCCATTGTAGTACTGGAGCGCCGGTGGCACTATCTCTTGGCGCTCGCTCAGGGTTGCAGCAATGTCTCGATAGCTGGCTTATTTATTCTTGATGTCTTCTCGAGAGAAGGCTAGGTTTTGCTTACTGACTGTGCAGATGATGAAAAGTATGCTTCTGTCACTTCTGTAATAATCCCTGCAACCAGGGAAAATCCTATAGCCACTCTAGTAGAAATCATACAATCCCAAACTCCGTTCAATGCGCTTTAAGAAAGGTGCATAGATGAAATGAAGTCGTTTTTCTTCTTTAGTTAGTAAGGGTTACACATAAGGATAAAAGTTGCACCATTAGATGACTCACGCGGTGTTGGGTGAAGCAGGTGCTTTCCCAAGCACTGTCGAGATACTGCAGCTGATGGCCAAGTCCTATGTTCTAGTCATCGGTACGGTGCTCAGCAGTTGTTGCATTTTGGTGTAGCAAACCATCACAGAGACTGTCAGTTTGGACTCACGTAAACATAACGTGTTTTAAGGATTACTGGCACTTTAAGAAATATTGCAAATATCTGTCCTTAATCTATTTTTAGAATGTAAAATTAATATTTACGTTTTACAAAAAGTGATGAATAAATAATTTAATTTTTTTTTTTTTTTAGATTTCTTAAGATGGCAGTATTTTCTGAGAAAGTCTCATTCAATGTGTTTTTGTTTGAAACATTTATCTTAAAAATTGATGCACTGAGCTTGAGAAGGAATTACGTAGTTAATTAAACATTGATACCCCATTTTAAACTCCGGGGCTGCTTGCTTGCTTGTAAGGCATTAACCTCAATATATACACTTTTCATCAACTTACTTGCATAAGCAAGGACCTAACTGATATTTTATTTTGTACTAATAAAATTTCAATGTGGGTGCAAAATTGTTCAAATCAGAATAGAAATACTGACTTATCAGTGCAGGAATTACAGTACAGATACATCACCAAATCGAGACAGACTCCTTGCTTAAATGTAAGATAACGCTCAGCCTCATTTCCAATTTGCTGCCTCATCCTAGTTCGCCTCCTGGCCGCCAGGTTCACTGCTAACCATGGCGCAACACACTGCAGTGTTCCACCACCTGCCACCTGATGAAGTGGTTTAGCCAGTGAAACGTCACGATTGCACATCCACGTGGAAAATGTGTTTGTCCAACTTTTGTGTGTGCATGTGTGTCTCTCCACGAGTACCACTCTGTGAGTATTTGTGTATTCTGTCTCCTTTTTATAATGTAATTAGTAGGGCTGGACAGATACTGATACCGACACATCAGCAGATAAACCCAAAATAGGTATCAGTTAGAATTGGCCATGGTCCAACAAAATCATTTCATCAACCCAAATGATTTAATCAACATAGAAATTACCGCACTTGGTTATGACGCGGGAAATGTTTTCACAAAGAAAGAATTTTATTTTTGCAACCAAAAACTGTTTTCTGGATTTTATTTTTATCTTTTAGTAACAGGTGATTTAAATTAAATGGAAACTGATACGACTGGCTTTGATGTTACTACATATTTTACACTCTACTATATAAGCCATACCTGGTGAAATTCATAAAATAAAATTTAATTAAACTTATAATACTGGTATCTGCTTTTGAGATAGGCCTAGTTAAAATTCATTTTTAAGAGAAAAAAAAATGTTTTAATGCTATAATATTCATTGTCCTACATTTTATATCATGTAAACTTCAGCTGTATATTGATCTGTCGCTCCCACATCATATATCAATATTTCATTCACACCATAACACGAATCATAAATTGATTAGTAGCAAGGTCGAATGTTTTTCATTCATGTATGAATCAGATTCAATATATATTGAGTCGAATCAGTATGGTGGTGGCACTCATTCATGGGCAAAATCATAACTACATGTATTTTATTTATAAGCAAACATTTCTAAGCAAAAATGTGGGTGACATGACGAAAGTAAATAGTAAGTATATACAAAACAGATGAATATAACTTACACATTGAACATGAGCGCAGCATTTATAAACATTGCCATCTCTATTCATCTTTTGTGTTTTGTGGTTAGGTTCTTGACAAATTCAGCATTTGAAACTATTGGGCAAGGTTGGTGATTGTAGCCGGCTGCTTACGTCGTAAAACCGGTTAAGAATGCCAAAACTAGTTACTGTTTTAGATTATGCCCCGGAGTTTGATAAAGTGAAGTTTTTTTATAAACAGATTAAAGTGCTTAACTACAATGTTAACACAAAAAAGCTAAGCTTGTCGGTATTTTAAAGTTACTGAGACACAATATAAAACATTTCAATGAAATGATTTATATCAGCACTATCTGCGGGATTAGCCACAAAGTATCAATACCAGTAATATCTGCAAAATGAGGCTTGGACCCACCTCTAGTAATTAGTACAGAATTTATGTGACACCCTCATTTCAGTTTTATTTAGCACTCAAAATTTTATTACATTTGCACAGATATATGGTCAGAATTGTTCCTGGTTACAGAAAACTTTTCCATTATGTACTGTCTAAGAAACAGAATTTTATTATTCACTGCTACATGATCCCAAATTATATTTTAGGCAACAGTGCAAATTAAAATCTTTACAACTTCCATACTATTATCACCATAGGTACTAATGTATGTAGAATTATACCTTTCTCATCTATCTTTGAATCTGGTTTCTGCCAGACGTGAATTTCTTCAGAATCACTAATGTATATCCACGTTGTGTTCTTGTAGGCCTCTGAATAAACACCTAAAATAAAGTTCAACATTAAATAATTTTACTTCTCTTACTACACATTTTTTTCTATTACAAAAACATTACGTATATTTTCAGTTATTATAAAAATAAAGTACAGCATTTACAATTTCCTTTGAGTTAATGACAACACAAACACACTCCTATCTATTATCATTATTTTACTATGTACTCATATCTCCACCACATTCCAGCCATACGGCACATATCAAAACAAAACAATTACATTCAGTACACAAAGTAACTAGTACTGTATTTTTGAACCGGAGCATGAAAGTTCTATAGAAACTTTGGTTAGATTACACTTTAAATCCATGTATCATTTTTCATACCAGGATAGCTGATTTTGTTGGAATGCTAAAACAGTTATCATGGTTCTTGGTCTTCTAACAAAACTGAAATTCCATTATTTACATCTTTACCCATGTTAACGGCAGTCATTTAATTATGAAAAATGATATAAGTGTCCTCAACATGTACAATTCTGAACAGCTCCATGGAAGGCAATACTATGAAAAGCAGAAATAATACAAATACAAAAAGAATTCTCAAATACTTTAATGAATGTGACAGACTAAGACATTTGATCGCTTTGCTGTGAAGAGGCGATGATAACACACACTTATCAGATATTTTCACTGCGCCTCTTACACATTCACTCGACTTTGCACCTTGCCCTATCTGATCGCCACTTCATTTCTCCTGGGAAAGTCATAACACAGTACTAAAGAGGCTGGACATGTGCCTACATGGTACTCCTTGCAATGAGAGATGACCAGCTTGTACTGTTCACCCTACTCTCCAAGTCAGGTATCATGTCAAACCCCCCAAAGTGAAACTGTATTATATACCGAGCCACCGAGTCCGCCACCCAAGGTCCCTTAATTCTATGGCGTGCCGAGGGAGGGTACCATGCATCCTGTGGACAGATAAGGGGTGAAGTCTGCCGCATCAGCGATTCTCCACGCAGCAGATGACACAGGAGGAGAAGCTTATCTCTTTCCTCACCCGTAGCCGACTCCAGCCCGAGCATTTCTCAGTATAAAATGTGCTGCACTATCCAAAATCTTTAGTCTATGTTTCCTCCACTACTCTGGATAGAGCCGGAGGAGGCCACCGGCAGTTTGTGCTCTCTGGTACGCCCGCTAATTCCACTACTCTCTGTAGGGCCAGAAGATGCCTACCATTGATGTCAACCCCTCCAGAAGACTCTTCTGTGCCTGCGGCAATGCCCCCTAGGGCTTCTGGAAGACACAACCACCAGCTCCTGAGGACATAAACTTGCTCCTTCCTTACGACGCCTTGGTAATGGTTGAAACAGTCCCTTCAGAACTACCATTGCTGCCTTACCGGACAGTAATGGCAAACCTCAACACTACTCTTCTGGTAGTCACCACTATTGATCCTTCCAGGACAACAAGGTAGACATTTAGGGTCAGTTGTAAACTATCTAGCAGCATTATCGCCTTCCATTCACGTTGACACGTGTCCAGTTAGCTTAGGCTGGATCACGGTCATGTGGCTTTGGTTGCACTTCGGCCGGTTGTACTTACTGGCGTTTACGGTTGGATATGGTAGCTGGGCACGTGGCCTTACGTGAAGGAACCAAGTTCTAGACGTTGCGATTGACATGTCCCTTGGATAGGTCTGGCCTATGGCTGGTGGCGTGACTAGTTACCGTAGATGACTGGCGGGAGGTGCAAGCAGTAGCAAGCTTAATAACGTTGTGAGTGTGAGGAGTAGCTGGGTATAGTTAGTTGAGCCAGATCGTTTTCTGCTCAGACTGTAGCGAGGGCCCGAGGTGTAGCAACGCAAAAACTACAATTCAAACTGGTAATTGCTGAGCTTCATAAGTTGGCGTTCGAGATGCCGAGACGTTCTTCAGTCCGTTTAATTAACGCACACACAACTGGGTGGCAGGCAGGATGCGTGCAAAGACGTGATGACGAGAAAGTAGCTGGATCCCCTGCTGTAGACATAGGTTGTTCTAATGATTTGAGCAAAGCGGCACAATCTCGTTCGGCTCATCGATAAGCTGTAACAGGGACGAAAGCAGCCGGCTGCTTGGCAGTAAGGTATGCAACTCTTTTCTCCTTCCTCCTTGCACCATGTCTCACCTTAAATGGCATAGAGTGGGTTAGCTGCTCAAAACTATGACTAGAGCACTGCAGACACAAGTAGCCCTAGAATAGGGTTGCCCAGTAGTGGTTTGGTAGCACGAGCCCGGTGCTTCAGAAGGCCCCACCTTAGCAGGCGAACCAGAAGCGTTGAAGCCATGTGGGCTACCAAGACTATTACTGGGTGTGCAATCCCAATCAAGGCCAGGCCGTAGCACCTAAGCAGATAACCCCCGCCAGCACCCAGATGCTCCGGTAGGGATATAACTCAGGCATAATGTCTCTCCCTGAGTGGAAAGTGTTGCTAGTGGTCGGGTTCCTCTATTCTACTCCTCCAGTACGTGTATACTTGGCAGGAATAAAATACATGGCCATCTAATATGTGTATATTGCAACTGGAGGAGCCTGAGGAGGAGTCTCCAGTTGTAGCTAGTTCGTAGTAATAATTTCCCGTTCCCGGTCGGCGGTACTCGACTCGAGGTTCTCCCAGCAGTTGGTTACAAAGTACTCTATGAATGAGACTCGAAGTTAAAAGAAACAAAGCTGTGTTTATTAAGAGCTTAGTAAACACGGTGACACGTGCTCTCCTACAAAGAAGACCGGTGGCTGGAAGTAAACCTATGTTAGCCAGGTGTAGGCCACCTGGTCCTTGGCTAATGGGGGAAGTGAAATTAAACTGTCGAAAATTGCTTACTAAAAATCTAACTCTAATTGGAGTGTCTATAGGAGACAAAGAAGTTAAGTGTGGTATGTCTGGTAGCTACAGAAAGCTTCTGGTAGCTATTGGTGATTGGCGTCGCTGGAGCATCTGGTCACAGGTGCTGCAGAGCTCTGACTGCATTGTCAATGTAGGCAGACTCTGGTGGATACTAAAGAGTGTTGAGCAGTGGGTGGCAGCCTCTGGGAGGGCTGCTGAAGATCTAACAGTGGCCAGAGTGCCCCAGTACAAGAAGTGGCGTAGAGCGAGCTCAAAGACTGAAGAAGAGCAACTGGTGAGGTCCGCTGCACACGGACTTATATAGTCAGGGATACGCGTGTTGCGGCGGATGCAGGGGAGAGCATGTGATGTCCCTCTGCTGTGAGGCCAGAGTGGGGGTAGCTCCCTCTGGTTATCTCTCAGCGTTCGCGTATTCTCGGTGGCGCTCGGGCCTGCCTTGAGGTGGCTGATGGCTTGTAGGCTCTCAGCACGAGGTGGGGGGGAATGCACCACTGTCTTGCACAACCCCTCGTATCTACGTGTCCGGCTGCCCTCCAGGAATGTGGCAGGCCGCAACTTCACGTATACAGGTTGGCACGGAATTTGATTCTCACGTGTGTAGAAGTAGTACACTATATTGCAGTGAGATGAGTCGTAATCGTTGTACATAGTTGGAATAAGCGGCACCTATCAACGTTTAGAACAAGGTCGCCTTCACCTGGCTGAGCGTAGCTTAACTTCTGCCGATTTCAGGTTAGTTGTAGGAGGTAGTACGGAGCACCTTATCCACTGGTTAAGGCTATTCGCCGGGGAGAAGAACCCCCTGGCCATAGCCAATCCGTGGTTTAGGGGCCAGCAGTCCAGCGACCTCTAGCCCACTCTGGGCCCAGACGAATCAGCAGCAGTCCACGTCCTGGTGAAGTCAACGGCAGCCACCAGCCCTCACCTCAACTGGGGCAGCATCTCCAATGGAGCCTCATACCACCAGGTAAACCAGTTGTTAAGGACCACCCTTGTTGGTACGACCATGACAGTGACTCTTGATTTTGTGCCACTTCAACAAGCCACATGACCTGTATTGTATACTGGCAGAGCACACTCTAAACATTAGGCCACACTAATGTTTATCGTAATACTGATGTCACAAATCAAAACCGTAATACTGACCACGACGACAGCCTCATTCTTCAGAAGTCACGCGACAAAGGTTTTCGTTTGTGGCACTTAAGCTCCGGCGTCGTGTGTCAGAGTTTTTCGTCGTTAGCCCAAGGCCCAAGGCATTATTGCTTCATTAACTGAGCACGCGTCATATTAACATAATGTTTTTTTTTTTCGTAGTACCATTTTCTACTGCTTTTTTGAGACACTTCTGAATGCACTGGTGCAGATGTTCACTCATGAGTCCACAAGGAAGGTTTGAAGTATTAAATTCGGCTGAGGTAGTCTAACGGTGACTGATATATGTTTCAGGTCTGAGATGTCTAAGGTCTTTTGAAGTCTTTTTGAGTTCTGAGGTATGTCTGATGCTTTTTCACGTATAATATGTGTTTGAAGTTCATCAGTACCCCAGGGTAAAGTAGGTTCTCACACAGGCAAAGTGTCCAAGTCTGAGATGATGTATGTGTAATGTATGATGCCCTGGATGCCAGTCCGGTCAGGGAGAGCTCACAATAAAGATGATGTCTCTATGGGCAGTGGTGCATTCAGCCAGAGTAGTGATGCAGAGCCTGTGACAGTGGCCTGACTATGTTGTTGTAGTAAACACATGGCACCCCACTGCTGTCAGCAACATAATGAGACACAATGAAATAATGTTAACTACACATGGTGGAACTCAAAAACCTTTATTGATTGTCAATCCATGTGGTACCAACTTACACAAACATACGATACAAAACACTTGAGTTCACACAAATATAAAGTTTTGCTGTAGCAGATAATATTATGCCTCTGGAAAATAATTATAATGTATCCTGCACAAGTTGTTGGTCAATTGAATGTACCATAGTTCTTCGTTTATAGGCAACACATTTTTACAAAAAAAAATTACTACAAAATGTGAGGTGCGGCTTATTTACTAGATATTGGCATTAAAAAATTACTTACCCCCAAAACATGTTTAGAAATTAGTCAACGTACAGTAAATTTTAATGTTTTACCTTAGTTTTTAGGGGGAAAAAAAAAGAAGAAATGAATAGCTATTCACTTGTGCAATAATTTGTTCACTCACATTCATACACAAAATAACCTTCATCCTGCATGCGTAAAGGGAAAAACATGTTGGAATTCGGCCATAGATGCTGTACATAAGAAAATAATTTCACTGCTGTCGAAGAGAAAGATATCTTACGTAGTTCGCACGCCTGCCACCACGCCACAAGTACAGTAGATAGACACAATTTTGGGTAACATTTTGCCGTGGTTTTGCTTTCTCAAGTCACATTACCATCTGTGGAATAGTAACTGCGCGACATATTTTTGTAAACATTGCAACATAACACAAATTTTCTGTCACTAATGTTTTATAGAGGAGAAATTATGTCGGAATTTATTATGTTTGTAAGGAATCATGACTTAACAATATTTACAGGAATACAAATCAGTGTGGCCTATACTTGAAATATTAATTATCCTCAATTTTTCAACAAAAATTTCTGGTGCGGCCTATACATGCCAAAATACTGTATTTGCATTTAATGGCTAGAGTTGGCCGGGTTTGAGTATCTAATATGTTGTCATCTGTAGGCCCATTAGGATCATTTGAAGAGTCAAATAAAATGGTTTTCCACATAACTGCTCCTGGAAGAGAGTGAATTGAAATATCTGGGTTACTGAATTTAAGTTTTACAGAACTACAAGAATTGAGTTGAGAAATTATGACAGACACTTAACAGCAAAGTCTTTAAGGCTCAGCTTCACCCCATTTGCTAAAATTCTTCGTTTTTGCATCATAATTTTGAATTCATAGTAATTTCTAACAATATACAGTAATAGGAAATTTATATTTTATGAGTAATTTAAAATTTTGGTGATGAATTTTAATTGCATGTTATCTGCTAGTTATAAAAAAGTTGAGAACATATTTACATTTTACCAATAAGTTTGATCCTCTTTGCAAGCGGGAAATAACACACAATGCAAATTAGACAGAAAAGTATTAAACAACTAGCAAGGATGAAATGAGGTGAAGATACTGTAATGGTGAAATGCATAGACAAGGACACGAAAGTGGTTCAAGAAACCCCTCTGGCCAACAACATCTGTAGGGACAGCCCGTCCTTAGGCATGTGAGACAGGTTTGGCCACACATGGTCTTGTGCCTGACAAAAAAGAGGAACACTTTATTTAATGAAAAGTACAGTATTTCAATAGTATATTTAACATTTGTTTGGTTGTGAGTTATACTTTCACAGATAAATTTGTATATTTAAACATGTTTATTTATCAAATGTAAAATGTTTAAATAATAAAATGTTAGGCACGGGCACTCAAGAGCAGATCATATTGTTGGAAATGTGACTGTGTTGTGGGAAGGAAGGGTTAACTAATTTGGAAGGGAAGGGCCTTGCACTTGGACTCGCTTCCAGTGGCAGCTGCTGAGGTAGGGCTGCGGGACGCAGCCCTCCTAATAAAATCTCAGAACGCATACCTCTACTTATCTGCTACTCTGTAAATAATACTGCGTACGAATACGGTGGTTATTTCACAGCCAATGTTTTTGAGATGGACGAGACTCTTGTCATGAGAGAAATGTTTTTGGAAATGTCGAGTGGTGGGGCGGCAGATTCTTCGCCCCGAAGTAGGTAGAGCTAGTCGAGAGAGATGACCGTAACATAGGTCTAGGGGTGCTACGGGAGGGAGGGAAGACTTCAGGGGCTCGGCCCTTTTCAGCCAATCGCATGCTGTAAATCAGAGAGAGAGCTGGGCGCGCCCCTGCTCAAACAAAAAAATGTTTTCCTGGTTCTTGACAAAGCTACCAAATCTACATGTTTTGTAAGCACACTTTCGCACCCCACTCTTTTGCAGTTAAACACATTTCTTAACAATGTTTGTATTTATTTAGAATATTTATTATTTATAGATATCGTTCAAACTCGCGTGAGCTACAAATATAGTGTGTAACACTATGAATAAGTTTGTTGTTAATTAATGATGACCTATGAGCATCGGTCAGAAGCAGGGTTGAATTGTTGTTAATGTCGTGGTGTGTAAACTTGTAAATAATTGTTAGTTCGGCGAGTAACATTTTAAACCTTATAACGAAAAAGATTTTTAATAACGAGAATAAACTAGAACTACAGAATCTGGGACCAGCAAGGCCATAGTTAAATATAATTCAACAACAAAGCCAAGGTAGTAAATGGTTCGTATACGAGAAAATTCGACGTAAGAACATACAATTTCGTGGACTGGCTATGCGGGTGTGAAGTTGGAAATGTGTTGTTTTGTTAAAAATGTTTTTGCTAATGAAACCTAATGATCTTGCGTGGACTGTCAATGGGGTAAAAGATTTAAAACATTTGGGAGACAATGTTAAACGACATAAATCATGTTCGCAGCATATAAAAAATGCTACAAAATTTTCATGGCTTGGTAATGTGAATATACATTCCCAGTTAGATAGCGCGTATAGGTTGACGAATGGATTTTTTTACAAATATTTTAATTAAGATATGCCACTTTCATCCTCTAATTTAAATTTGACATGAATTTTCTATGTACTGTAGGCTATGTAAATTAGTATTTGGTTTTAAAAATATTTGTTATAGTATATTTAAGTTATTATCATCATTGGTATGGTAGAATTGGTATAATTATGTTATCTCTCGTTGTCTCCTGTAATGTACCACACCATGTAGGTACTGGTTGGAAGGCATATAACCTAAACAAACTTGAAACAAATACATACCTGTGGTAGTGATTAGATCTGAACCAGCGGCCACAGTACGTTGACCAATACAAATTGGGCGTTGATACATTTTTCTTCAAACACAGAAACTTATTTTTTGTATTTAGATAAATAAGCTACACTTACTTAAGCCTGTCGTAATCAATATATTTATCACTGTGCCTATTTAAAAAATGATATTTGTAATGATATGAGATAGGATCGCTACAGCCCTCCTAGTTTCAAAAGTTACCAGCCGCCACTGCTCGCTTCTGCTAGCGATGGCAATGGCGCTGAATGTCTGCCGTGTTTATCACATGGACAACTCAGGTTATCCTGCTTTGGTGAAAACGAGCACCACACGAAATCATTGTAAACCAAAAGACAAACACCTTCATAAGGCACGTCATAATGCCTGAGTAATTGCTTCATGGCGGTAGGAAGGAAATTCCTCTATTGCCCGTTCTGCCACTACGCAAAAAAAAAGTCTTGCAATCATCATCATCATCATCAAAATTACAATTAAATTTATAAAAATTCCACGAACAAAATTATCGCGTCACTGATATAGTTCCACATGTACAAGCAACACGACAAAAACACTGTATGCCAATTCAGAACCTTGCATGTAGTGGCTATGATGCACCTAATTTGAATGGTACTGTCATCCTTAGTGCATCTGTTCTTTAGAGTCTCAAAAGTGAAAAAACTGCAGGTAGGACACCTAAATACCATTAGTTAGGAACGTAAAATCCTTTCACTTCAATGCACGAATGAAAACCAGTGACATACAATGTGTAATCATTGATGCCATTTCTAGGCTCAAACAGAATATCACGGCAAGTGGAAGACTGCACCATTCATCACAGCCTGAGAATACTGAGCCAAAGCGGAGCCAGCTGTGTACATTAATTACTGCTTATTACGTAGTAGCAGTTTGCATCGTTGACCTTCCACAATTATACACTTTGAATGAAGAGACTACTGGATCATTATTGTATAATCCATGATGAGAAATGTAATTATCAATGCATAAAGTACTTCAACAACAAACTAGTGTCACAAAGTCCAGTAATGCGCATACTGCCAAAGGCTCAGTTGGCTCAAGTCAAGCACTCCATTCTGTTGGAGTGGAGTTCTGAGGCCCATTTCCAGCAATGCCAGTAGGAACAAGAAAAAATACAATCTTCAAAGTGTTCATGCGTTTCTCGTCTGTATTGCCCCAAAAGCTGTATGTTTGGAAATTACATATCATAAATATTGTGCAACAGAATGTCACTTTCAGACCAAGAACTATGAAAACAGGAATTCGAAAAAATCAGCAAGGTGATACATGGTGAGTTGACTCAGGGTGATACATAGTGAGTTGACTCAGGGTGATACATAGTGAGTTGACTCAGGGTGATATATAGTGAGTTGACTCAGGGTGATATATAGTGAGTTGACTCAGGGTGATATATAGTGAGTTGACTCAGGGTGATATATAGTGAGTTGACTCAGGGTGATACATAGTGAGTTGACTATGAACAGTGAATGAAGATGGAAGGAAAAATGATGTAAGACACTGTGCTCCTTCAAACCCTCTCACCCAGGTCATCTTCATCATCATCTCCTCCCGTGTGGTCCGACACACTGTTGTCCTGGCGCAGGTTTGGACTAGAGTCCGTGGCTCTCAGCATTTCCAAGCTCGCATCAGTGGAGCGGGTCAGTGGTCTGCATCAGGCAAAACAACAATAACAACATTACTTTCTGAACTTTTTTATAAGAGCACATATGTTCTAGTGTTATGCTTCTGTGGACAAGTTTTGTTGCAATATATTTATGCTGAAGACAGATGGTACAGGAATTTGGGATAACTTTGCAACAGCATGGGCAGATACGAACCACCTGACTAATATTTGAAATGAAGCCCCAAAGATTACGTGCACATTTTTGTGTTATATATAAATAAAACTGTTCACTAGGAAGTTAAACATCCAGGTGCAAAGTTTCCCTGGATTGTCAAAAAGGTACTTCAAATGACTGAGGGGAAGTATTGACAGAACAGAACTCTCCCCCAACAAAAAATAACAACAGAAATTTCACTATACCACTGAACGCCAAGGAAGATGAGACGCCAGAGATTGCGCACAGACCAGCTGCTGCCACCTACCTGTCAGCAATCCACTTCACAGCTCTGCGTACATCTACCCTTCCAGCCACAATAGGAAGATTGGTCTCCAAGATATGGCATAAAAAATTAATTTTTGAAAACAGGGATATCTTATGAAAATTTACTCAAATAGTTTTTATATAGGATGTTCTTACTAGATACTATCTGCATAAATGTTTAATTGAAATTGGTTAGATTGTTAAATAGATATGCCAAATATATGTAAGTATTAATAAGGCCACCCATTCGAAAATCAATGTCTGGCACTATATAAATCATGTAACTTTACATGGCCATCTGTAGTTGTGCAAAATTTGGTGGAAATTAGTTGACTTGTCTCGGAAATATGGCAAAAAGGTTCCATTTACTCATCTGACACAATTTTGAAGAAAAAAAAATTCCAGCAAAAGAGGATCTGTGTATGCATAAATGACGATTCTAATTAATACTGTTTGCGTACAAATTTTGGTTGAATTTAATTTAAACATTTTGCCGCATGGCGCGTTTCAACAATGGTAATTAGGCATAACTAATCGGCATAGCATGTATTGCTATTGATTTCCATGGAGTTTGCATTATTTCTGGCCACGAGAAATAATATATTGTACTGTCTACTATGGCAAGAATGGACGTTCCGGCCAACAGATTGTTTTATTCACCAACCCACCAGAGCTATGTACCTAAATACATCGAGTAATACTAACTACTGCTAGATGGCACCACTAGTAGGTTTAGTCGCTTGTCTTCCAAAACAAAATGGACACATGGGAGGTGGCCGCTGTACGCCGTGGGAGCCACACCGCCAACAACAACTGCCATGCCACTGGAGCAGTTAACGCATGAGGTGCCGGTGCAGTACCAAGGAAAGCTACAACATATACTGGACCAGTACGTCAGTGTGTTTCAAATCAAGGGGAGGCTTGCGCGCACTGATGTCACCGAGCACGCTATCATCACGATGCACGAGGACCCGGTGTACTCCAAACCATGACATCCAGGTATCTACTTCAGAAACATGATACACCAGCAGGTATGTGAAATGTTGAGTGACTATGTTTTATTAAACCTACGCAAAGGCTCTATGACTCAGGCATTACACTAGCCCCTAAAAAAGACAGCGAATGGCAGTTTTGTGTGAACTTTCGCCTGATAAATAAGATCACAGTAAATATGCCACCACCTGTAATAAATATCAAAAACACTTTGTCAAGACTAGGGCCTGCTGTAGTATTTACCTCACTAGATCTAAAGTCTGGATATTGGCAAATGCCTATCCGCCCCCAAGACTGTAAAAAGACTGCCTTTACTACACCTGATGGGCGAAGATTTCAGTTTGTTATAATACAGTTTGGTTTAAAATGTGCTCCCGCCACTTTTCAGAACCTTATTGTCAACGTCTTAGACAGATACATAGGAAAGTTTGCGATGGCATACCTTGATGATGTGTTAGTATGGTCGATTAGTTGGGAGGAACGCAAACTGACACGTAAAATTGACAAGTGTAAATTGGTCATGACTAAGTTGGAATTTCTAGGGCATTATGTCTCAGGAGACAGACAAAAACCAGATACACGACACATCCAACAAATACAGGAAAATCCAGCCCCAGGTCGCGAAAATAAGTGCGAAAATTCTTTGGTTTAATTAATTGGTTGCTGGAATTCATTCCTAATTTTTCTGTCATTACCGCACCACTAACAGAACTGTTGTCGGAGAAACGCACATTAGTATGGACATCCCAAGCAGACCAAGCATTTCAAGAAATCAAACTTGCTTTTCTAAACTGTCAGCCACTAGCCAGATTTTAACCCAGAACTTCCGGTTACCATACAGACGGATGCTAGTCAGGAGGGTATTGGAGCGGTGCTCTACCAGACAGATGAACAAGGGCGTAAACACATCATTAATTACCACAGTGCGAAGTTTGGAAATGCAGAAAGGAAGTATTACGTGAATGAGCAGGAGTGTTTGGCGATTGTGCACGAGCTACACAAATACAGACCGTACTTGCTAGGCCGGAAATTCACGTTGAAGACCGATAACAGCTGTTTAGTTTGGTTGGAGGGAATGCACAACTGTAAAAGTAAACTCGCCACTGGGCTTTGTTGTTGAAAGAATTCGACTTCCAGGTAGAACACGTGGCAAGGGAAGCCAACAAACTAGTGGATGCATTGTCGAGGAATCCCTGTCCACAGATAACAGTAACCGACGACACCAAGTGGTACCACCCCAGTAACGGAATCAACACCACTTGTACTGCAGAACATTGTTGCCAAGTGTCAGAGCGAACTTGCGCATTAAATGTCCGTGACATATTAAGAAAAGTACACGTGGCACAGGAAAATTCCCCAGATGCAGCGCAATTTTGTACAGCGTTACTATTTTCTGTCCTAACCCGCTATAAGTATTGACCAACGCCACACAACACATGGTTCGGGGACAAGTCCCGACGAGTAGGCGTTAGTGACAAAGATAGGCACACATGGTAGTGTTTTTGTTCATGTTCATACTCCGTGTCCTACCTCTGGGCAAAATCTATAGTCCATCATAGCGGCTGTAGACCCCTTGCCTTGTGGAGGCTGTGTTATTAGACACCGCGAAGGATCACACATCTAGAAGTGTACGAGTTAAGTAACGTGCTGGGGAATAACCCACAGGAACTGGCTAGTCATGCCAGAGTAGTTAACCATAAAATTCATCCTTTGCACAGTGTAACTTGCATAAATAAAAACAATCTTACCAGCGTAAAATCTTGACTGTGTTCTTGTAGCATCAGAATCCCGCTTTCTCCAAGTGTTTTGAAGTTCAAAGTATAGTATGGCAAAGTGTTTTGTAAGTATGCATGGGTGAGACGAACACACAGATTCCACAGCATCCCTGAGATCCCCGAGTGTCAAAGTGCGGTGTGAAGGAACCACCACTGGCGCCCATCTACCAGGAAAAAAGGTGTATCGTAATTGTCTCGTGTCTCACCCGATGGCATCAGTGTGAGTGATTTGAATATGCAATTGAATGTAATATTTATATTGGTGGCTTAATATCAGGTTGAGTTGATGAATTTAATACTTTAATTACCACCTTGGTAGTATTCACGTAAAGAGAGTTTTCCAAAACCACCCTTACTTGACGTATGCCACTTATACCATTTATCACCAACGATTATGACTCATCTCACTGCAACCCTAGTGTACTACTTCTACACACGTGAGATTCAAATCCAGCGCATTCTCGTACACAGAAGTAATGGCCTGCCACAATCCTGGAGGGTGGCCGGACACGTGGATACAAAGGGTTGCGAAAGACAGCGGTGCATCAGCCCTCCCTTCCACGCACTGAGAGCCAACAAGCCATCAGCTGCCTCGGGCCATGCACGAGCGTCACCTAGGATATGCGAAGGCCGAGAGATGACCAGAGGGTGTTACTCCCACTCCGACTTCACACCTGAGGGAGGCCACATGCCCTCCCACGCGGCTGCCGCAACACGCGCTTCCCTGCTATGTAAGACAGTGCGCGGCGGACCTCACCAGTTGTTTCTGCAGTCTTTCCGAGCACCTGGGTGCTGGAGCCTACTACTACTGCTAGATCTTCATCTGCTACCGGATGCTCCAGCGACGCCAATTTCCAATAGCTACCAAAAGCATTCTGTAGCTACCAGACATACCACATATAACTTCTTTATTTCTTACAGACACCCTGCTTAGAGTTAGGTTTGTATTTAGTAATTTGCGACAATTTGTATTTCAGTTCCCCAACTAGTCTAGGACCAGGTCACCTACACCTGGCTACCGTAGGATTACTTCCAACCACCGGTCTTCTTGGCAGAGAGGATGTGTCACCGTGTTTAATAAACTCTTAATAAAAACGGCTTTGTTTCTCTTAACTGCGAGTCTCATTCATAGAATACTTTGTCACCAACTGCTAGGAGGACCTCGAGCTGAGTACCGCCGACTGGAAACGGGAAGTTATTATTACTACGAATTAGCTACTACTGGAGACTCCCGTGCAGGCAGCTCCAAGTTGAACACACACCCATTAGACGGCCAACTATTTCATTCCTACCAAGTATACAGGTACTGGAGGAGTAGAATAGAGGAGCCTCGACCACTAGCAACACTTCTCACCCAGGGAGAGACAGTACATTTGAGTTGTATCCCTACCGGAGCACCTGGGTGCTGGCGGGGGTTATCTGCTTAGGTCTGGCCTGGCCTTAATTGGGATTGCACACCCAGTAATAGTCTTGGTAGCCCACATGGCTTCAACGGTTCTGATAAATCTGCAACCATGGGAGATCTTCTGAAGCACTGGAGTGCGCGTTGGCAAACTGTAACCAGGCAACACTAATCTAGGGCTATCGGTGTCCGTGGTGCTCGGTTCAAGGTCCTCGGTAGCTAAACCCGCTCTATGCCATTTAAGGTGAGAGACAACGCACGGAGGGAGGAGCAAAGAGTTGCGCGCCTTGCTGCCAGGCAGCCGGCTTGGCTCGCACCACTCACAGCTGGTCGGATAGCCGAACAATATTGTGCAGCCTTACTCTGATCACTGGCACAACCTACATCTACTGTAACCAATCGAGCTTCTTTCCCATCAGCACCGCTGTGCACACATCCGACCTGCCCTCCCATTGTAAGAGGGTTAATTAATCAGACAGAGGAACGGCTGGGCATCTTGAACAGTAACTTCTGGAGCAAAGCCTCAGCGGACTGGAACGGCGAGTTCTGTGTCATATCACGTCGTGCTCTTGCTACCGCTCGAGCCAAAGATGAACTACTCAATCAGCTGTATCCAGCTACCCCTCACACGCAAGACAACGAAATGTCACCTACCGATAGCACTTCCTGCCCGTCGCCAACTACGACCAGCTCCGACATGAGTAGTAAGCCTGATCAAACAAAGCGACTCGTGAATCGTAAAGTCGATAACTTAGTTCCATCACATAAGGCTACATGCCCGACCTCTATATCTAGCAACAAACAGGAGTAAGCCAACCTGTAATCACAACCAACCAAAGTGCAACCAAAGCCACACGACCGTGATCCAGCCCTAACTTATCGGACACGCGTCATACTTGTGAATTTTTCGGGGCGTGCCCATTTCCGTCGTCTTCATCTTAGTTCCATGATGTGATATTCACATTTCTTTTGGGGCTTGGGCTTTCTGATTTTACATGTAGTCAACAAGGTTTCATCGCTTCTGGTTAGCTACAGATTGCGTATTTGTGTTTGGCCACTCTTTTTACGTAATTTGTTTGACCGCCCTTTTTAATTTTGGCCTTGTATTTCTGTGTAACAGCTGTCAACGTGGCACAGATGTAGTTACCACTTTATCATGCATAGCTGATTCCTTTACCTTCCCTAGTGGCAGAGGCCGATGCTGCCTTGCTGCATCCCTCCCTACTTCAGCAGGATGAATTTAGTGCCAGTTCATGTGGCTGAATGGATTTTCCCAAGATGGGTTTTCGCCCAACTACAAGCAACTACAGGCCATAATTATTTTTCCTACTATGCATGAGCATGATATAGGGATTCGCCAATATGGCCAGAATAGTTACCTAATATTAGTTTGTGTGTTTGAAGTCAACATTTATTGTCCCAGATGATACTTTAAATTTAATTTCTTGCTCCAAAAATTTACCGGTAAAGTTTGTGCTAAAGACACTACAGTAAAACTTTTATTTTATTTTCTTACAATAGCGAAGGTCACTGAACATGTTTTGTGCGACTCTTCAAGGTCATGTCGTAACATCATTAAGTAATTTTACTTTCAAACGAGTCATAATATAAGAAGATAATAACACATTTTTTTTGTAACTGTATACTTACTTTAAAAAAATTTATTTTTAAAGAAAGAAATTTTTTTCATATATGAAGGAAGGTGCATAGCAAGGGTTCGGCCATGTTGTTTATTCTAATTATTAGTGATGCACACTTGAGGCAACCAGATCTGTGGGAGCTTTCGGTTTGTGACGTTGTTGGGTGCCCTGTTCACTGCAGATTTTCTTAACCTTTTGAGTTATTTAGCACTGGCAGCGCTAGACTTTATAATAATGTTGTTTTTCTGCTCCCATCCTAAGTATTTTTACGGAGCGAGCACCAGAACACGTGACAGTTGTTGACTCCGGCATATCAAAATATATTGGTGTCTGATCGCCATTTCCAATTTGCCCTAGCTGGTAGTTGTTCTGCCTTCTGAGATTTACATTAAATCTCTAGAAGCTAGTTAACTTTTTCGTGTAGCTTTCAGGAAGTCTGGGCAATGGACCTACACCTTCTTATGCTGAGGTTTTTCTTGCCATGAAACGCTTCAGTCATCCATAACTGACCATAAATTTGGTGACAGGTATAGCGTGTCGCTGTGCAATCTCACTGGCTTTAAACAGCAGCAGTTTTTCCTAATTGTTTGCATTTGGTCTTTCTATTGGCAGTATTGATTTTACTAAATGATTTTGCAAATAAATTATTTAATACTAGTGATGAACAAACGTAATTTTAGTAAAGTGAACTCGCAAGGATTGCCATAGAAAAATACGTGTTCATGAGGTTACAGTTTGCATGTTTTATAAATGTATTTGTAAACCGTTAATATAATTATTGAAATGCACGTGGCCTGAAAAATGCCGCACTTTCCACAATTTTGTAGTGAGTGAATAATATTTGTTTGTCTACATCGTAAATTCGAGTGAAAGGTTAACTTCAGTCAAAGTGTGTGTGTGTGTGTGTATTGCTGCATCTGTATGAATACGAACAGCGACGTATGTATAGTGTTTTGTATTTTCATTAAAGTTATAATTTTTGAAGTTAAATAATTTAAATGTTATTTCCATACGAGCAAAATTTTTCACTGCTCCATCAAAACAATATGCAACTCAAAATGCCACACACTCATGCCGGAATCACATAGACCCAGCCAACACAGCACAACATGACCAGAAACGCAACCACGACACATTTCAATGTGACTACTTGAATTTACAGCACGACCGACACCACATTCTCTGCATTTAACGTAACTATTTAGAAGGGGCTGATAGGCTACGTTAGTCTCAAAGATAGTGAACAAGAGGGAAATTGTAATACATAATGATGACAAATTGGTATCTCTAATGCATACAAAAGTAAAATTATTGTTTTTAAAAGTTAGATAATGTAGCTTTCAATTAATTTTTCTTTTAAGCTGCATATATACCATTGTAGGGAAAGCTTGCAATACAATTTAATTTTGCAATGTTATACATTCTGTGCATCGTGCCGCACGACACAACGAATAATAGAAATCATTTCTAATCCAAAATTGCTGGTCGGACGACAGAATCGGTCAGGCTTACGACAACTTATCTTGTATTTCATTGGCTGTTGGCCGTCATATCATGCGCATTGGGACTATGTGATTCCGGCATCATAAAAACATCAAAATAAACCAGTCTCATGAAAGACGATAAACTAAAGCCCTCCTCACTCTGCAAACTTTTTCTTTTTCCCTCGAAATAAAATAAAGATGATACCCTAATTGGGCCCACATTTCATTGCTATGAACATTTCTCTATGTTATTATTGATTGAAACTTTAACACTCTGGTTCTGGAGGGTTTCAAAATGTAAAGCTTACTGGCAATACAAACTTGTAAGTTGAATCACTTGTATTTTTTTAAGAACGTATATAAAATTTGTCAAGCTTGTTATGCAGGAATACTTGTTAGCAAATAAATTTAAAGGTTTTTCCTGTTTTTAAAGGCTGTATTTTAAAGTAACATAATGGCATGTAGGTTTCAACATTGGAGTCTTTCATAAACTTTTTGAGCATTTTTGTTTTGGCATATTAAAAGCGCTCATATGTTTTTAGCATATGTTGTTAAGAATATGGTAAGAGTAATGGAATAATAATTCACATAAACAGGATATACATTGTAAAAACAACTTTATGATATCAAGTAAATTACAACATGCTTATCAAACAAAATTCTTTCAATTTAAGCACCCAACGAAGGTGCTCCAACATCATAAAGAAGTGTCTCATACATCAGCAGGAACTGCGACATTCTAAAATTTATTGCTAAGGAAAATTAATTTATTGATGTCTTCAATCTTGGGTAGGTGGAGCATCTTTTTAGTGTGTAAGTAACATGTTCGTTTGATATATTGTTGCTATAGGACACATCTGCTTCTCTAGAGCACTTTGTAACATCTCTGAACTGAAATACAGTTTTTCAATAGGTACCAAAGAACAAACCTAGGACTGTATTCATAATTTTGAGGAGGGAGGTTGTGCAACTGAACTTCAGTGCAAATATCAACACTGAGTTAGTCAGAAATAAGTTTTTCTTTTTACTCGCAGAATGACAATGTGAACACGTAGGTATTTACAAATTTTTTTAAAGTATTTCATATGTAGACCTGCAATACTTAACATTTGAGTTACTAAATGAGAGTTATTAAAATTACTGAAATTAAGTAGCATTTGCTTAAATATTATTTTGGCTACCTACATACTTTAACATCCTGAGAATTATAACTACCATAAAAGTATCACGCTGTACAGAGTTTGTTGTCATATCATACCACAAAGTTGAATTATGTACTTTTAATGCAATAGTAGGCATAGCCTGTATGTAAGAATGTATACTGTCTTTGAAAAGAAGGTGCAGGAGGGGGGGGGGGGAAGGTATTTTGGTATTTGTGCATTCCTGGGGGGGTCTTGGTATTTGGTGTTCGTGGAAACCATGCTAAATTTTTATGTTTACAAGAACTTTCCTCAGGTAAGTGTGACAAGATTAGTTGTCATTAATATATTTCAAGTATATTAAAAAAACAGCAAAATATCTTATTCATTTGACAGTCAAAATACAATTTCATTTTCATGCATTGTGGTTACAAATTTCTTGAAAGGTAAAAACTTATCAATTTATAGACTTATTACATGGGCTGTTAAGTAATTTACATAAAATATTTATGAACTAAATAAAATGAGATTGTTGCCAACCTGCAACTGTTTAAACAGCCCTTCACAGCTTCTAAAAGTCATTTGGGAGAAGGCGCATGAAGTTTGTTTACAAATAATGGCAGTCACATGGTGTTTGTTTGCAAACAGTCACCTTCAATGACAGTTCAGCTGTGGCGGAAGGATACATAGCCAACCAGATGCCATTGGCACTACTTTCCTAGAACTGTCAAATTTCAGACCACTTATATGAAATGGACTATACTAATGTATCAACCTGATACCATGCCCGATAAAGATAAATCTATAAGTATTGGCCAATACCGATACTTGGTATCAGTACCGGAACAACTCTAGTAGTTAATACACTAGTTGAGCCAGAAGTAGAAACAACTTAAGGGTGAGAAAATACCGTACCTGACCTTGACGCGGTCTTCCTTGCCCCTCTCCTCAGACTTGGCTCGCACGCCCTCGCAGCGGAACCGACTGTGATGCCGCCTCTCTCCATGGCAGCCTCTTTCCTCCGATCTGAACCTCTTCTCCAGCTTCTTGTAGAGACGGCCGCCAGTCTGTCCCGGGGGCTTCACGCTGCGAGGACCTTCCGGGGAGTCCGCGAACCCTGCTGGCGGCTGGACAATGTCGTGCTGATCTGCATCCACCCCCTCCGAGGTCAAGTGGTCAACATCCTGCAGTAAACAATAACTTCATATTGAAAAATTTTCTGTTACTGTTTTAAAAAGGATCCTTCAAACGAGCATATGGCTTGGAAGCGAGAACAGCATAATACATAGCAACAGGCAGTGGTGTAGGCAGGGAGGGGATTTTCTCGTTGAAGGCCCCCCCCCCCCCCTTTTTTCCAAATCCAAAAAATATTTTCTTAAAAAAAATGTTGCAGAAGCGAGATTCATTCATTTTGTTTACATCTGATACAGTCATACACTATTGCCGTTAATGACCGGACATACGTAGAAAACGGCTCAACTGGAGCTGTTATAATTCTAGAATGATGTACGTCTAAGTTTTGGTAGATGTCTGCAGGTATTTTATTCCATTGCTTGTGCAACATGGCAAACTTTTCTGTCTTGGCTGACAAAAAAAATGGGGGGAGGGAGGGGAAGTGTATGCTCTGACTGCCAATCAGTGCTGTAACTCAACCCAGAGATGCTCAATTGTCTTTAGATCAAGGTTTTGATAGGACCATTCAATTTTCTCATGACATCAAACCACTCGGTTCCATAGAATTGTCCAATATTGCCTGGTAGTCTGTGGTATTCATGACTCAAGGAACTAAAATCAGTGGGCCAAGGACAAACCACGAGAAACAGGCCCACACCATATTTCACACTGGGAACAAGACACTCCAGTAAGTAATGGTATCGTGACATTCCCCAGTTCCATACATGTCCATTGAGATGCCACAATGTGTAAGATGATTCATCACTGCCCATGATGCTCTTCCACTGTTCCAGAGTCCGCAGACGACGTGTTTTGCACCACTGCAATCAGCGGGGAGTGTTCAGTGTAGTGATCTTTGGTTCGTGTGCTGCAGCTGCCCAAGTGCAACCACTTCTTCACGAATGGTCTGAGTACTGGCATCACTTTCAGATGTTAGGTTATTGAAAGTCTGTAGCCATGCTTTCCAACTTCGCAACACACTGAAGGCATTGACTGTTCTTATCTGTTAATTTTTTTGTTTTCCCTCATTTAGGTTGCTGTTTTATAACTCACTGGCATTTCTATTTCACCATCACATCCCTCACTGCTGAAAGTAATACATGGAACTTGTCCGAAATCTCACGAATGGAAACAACACAATCAGCACACTCACTCAGTTTTCGTTATATGCCCACCACGATGACAGTAATTAGTAAACATTTCTACAACACACACACTGTTTTATATAGGCTCATGAGATGCTTGTGTGATGTATCAAATAAGTCTACTCTCTTTTCAGGAGGATGTTCTTTATTAATGGCAACTCAAAGTTGTTTTTTGATTAAACTCAATGTAATTTCAGAAAAATGATGCATGATGCTATCTGTGTCAGGGTGATTATACACAAAAGTCAGAAACAGGGCACTTTGTTAGTGCTGGCCACAAGCACTTACTATGGGTGGTTTGGTTGGCTCTACTTGCGTACTACAGTCCGTACTGAATAAAACACATGATGTGTCAGTTGGCGGCTGGGTACGAAGTCTACAAAAGCCTTTGATACTGGCCTAGGTGCTACCTTAGGGCCAGTGGTTTACGTTCAATGACACCTGGACGGCTGACAGAGGCAGGTTTACTGGTCGAGTTTGATTACTGGAGTTACTGCTGCTGCTCCATGCGCTGCCGGATGTTCTCTGCGGGCTGTGATAGTGGCGAATACAGAACCAAGGGCATGCATGGTACCTTTTCTCTACGACGAATGACCGCTATCAATGGATGCGGGTTCCAGCTCTCGGGAACCTTCCGGGGAGGCTGAAACGGAGAAGGGGAGACAGTTGGGAATTTAAGCCCCACCAACTTGCGGGCGGCTTGAGCTCGTTCCCAGGGTGTTTCATGGCAAAGTGCCTTACTGGTCTGGGTGCAGTCCCAGGTAGACTGTTGGTAGTAGTTGCATTCCTCTCCTTAATGTCCTTCCCACCTCGCTTGGTGAAGGGCATCAGGTGCTAGAACCTCACCCTGGGAGATAGGAGCAGGTGACATGCGTTCCCTATCTAAGGTGTTCTGCTGTCTAGGCACACTGGACCGGCGCCAAGTACAATCTTATTCCTCAACCGGCAACACAAATGGTACAGTGGTTGAAGAGCAGGTTTTCTCAGAGGCGCTCCAATAGCTTTGACGGGTGAGTCCCTTGAACAGACAGATCCAACTCAGAGCCAACCAAACACTCCCTTCGGCAATACAAATGGTGTGGTGGATGGGTGCAAGCTGGTCTAGCGACTTATCCTCTCAAGCAGAGGTATGACTAGTGGTTATGGCTCTACCGTTTGACACACGTGGTGCCCCGAACGGGTGGCCGTCGAATGGTGTGTGTGCTTTAGACGTATGAGTCCCTGAGGGGAGCTTGCAGTCCTACACTAGGCTGTAAACTGGCATACTCAAAACCCGGTCTCCTGCTCCACTATTTCGGGACATAGGTGTTTACTATGGAGTTCTGGAAGTACTCAAAGGAAAATGAGAGATCAGATTGGATCAGAATGTCTTTATTCCGTGAGGAATAATACACGGTGGCCAGTACTATCTCCTATTTATCCAGAGTTTTTGAACGAAAGTAGTAAACTACGCTATCCAGATGAAGGAGAACTAGTTCTAGACTATCTGGGGGCAGTTTCGACTAGGTAGCTAATGACAGCTTTCCCTGTCTAACTGTGTCATGTGTCTTAAGGGACTTAGGGTGCACATGTCCTGAAGGGCGTGTTGGGTAGCCGTCGCCAGGAGCAAGCAGCTAGGATGGCAGATGACTTCTAGAAGGTTTCCCGGGGGACGGCTTCTGAAGTTCTGTAGGAGGCGGTGGTGAGCTCAAGATCTCAAGGCAGTGTAGGTGGTGGTGGTCAGAAAGCTCCAACGAACTAATGCAGTGGAGCAGACTGTCCAGCTGATGTGACTCTCAAAAGAGCCGACGATAAACCAACAATTCCAGCCTCTGCATGGTAATACATTCTGCTCGGCTGTGGGCTCACCAACCCTGGTGGTGGGGGGTGCCATGAACACACATCTTGGGCGGAGCTAAGGGCAGCCATTGTTGGCATGTGACATCTCTCGATGCACCCTTGAACTTCCTCGGGGTTGTAGCGAAGAGTTGATAGCTGATAATCAATTGTTGGTATTGTCTAGAGGAGAGGTCGGGCTATGAGAGCTTACTGGCCAGCGGTATTGTTGAAACACATAATTCTGACACGTCTGTAACTATTCCCAGTTCAGGGAAAATCCTGTACGTGCTCTGGTAAAAATTATATCCAAACACCATTCATTGTTACTTGTAGATGGAGAGAAGTAATTATTCTCAATAACCAGTAAACGTCACCCGTCAAAACTATCTTGCATACTAATAATCATTATAAGTGATCCCGAAACTCATTTTTGTCTAATATTTAAAGTAGGCTATAGTAAAAACTATTCTTTATTTAGTCTCAACCTTCAGTCACCATATATCTTTAAAACTCTCCCTCCTCAACTTTGTTCGTGTTGACAAGGAAGGCCTGTAAAACATTGGTGTTGACCAGGGATTTTCAACTCCCACGCCAGGGGAGAAGGACGTAACGCCTTCCCCGCACCCTGCTGCGGCAGCCTAGACTTGAGCACTATATAAGTCTGTGTGCAGCGGGGCTCCAGCAGTCATTCTTCCAAGTCATTCTTGTTTCTTTCTCACGACATCTCAAGCACTGTTCAGTGCTGGGACCTACAGAGATCATCCAGATCTTAAGTTCACCCCCAGTGGCTACTTCCAACGACGACGATCAGTCATCCAACAAACAGCGAACACGTTAACACTCGTTAACTTCACTTTGTCTCTTCTAGACATCTGCCGTCTTTAGTACAGTTAGTAGTAAAGTATTCTGTTTCATATAGAGCTATCATTCTCTCTTTAACCAGAACCAGGTCGCCTACACCTGGCCACCGTAGTTACCTTCAGCACTCTACTGCTTGTTATGAGGTAGCACGTGTCGCATGTTTACTGAATTCTCAATAAATGTAATTTGTTTTCTATACTTCAGCTTATTTTCTTTCGCAGAGTATCATTTTATTCGCCCGCTAAAAACCAGTTACGACATGCACTACTGACAGGAACCATGACTTTTTATACAACTGAATAAGCTTTGACTACGGGGGCGTCCCTCAGAGGTCCGTCAGTCCTTATACACACCCATTAGACAGCCATCTGTTGCTTTCCAACCACCCGAGCACTGACTAGTAGTGGAGGGGGGAACAGAGGAGCCACAACCACTAGAAACACTTTCATTCTAGGAGGGGCAGCAATCCCAGGTTATTTCCTTGCTCCAGAGCACTGTCAGTGCTGGGGTAAACGTAGCCTGAGACCTGACATTCGACCTTGCATGTACGCACATCCAGTAAAGGCATTGGTGGCCCACACAGCTCCACGTCTCCTATCAGCCCACAAAGCATGCAGGATCAGTGGAGACTCTTACTGAGCATGTGTCAGCAAGCAGATACTGGACATACACTATGAAGTTGTTTCCTTCCCATGGTGCAAAAGCGTAGGGAGCAAAAAATAGCGTTCCTAGTTGCCAAGCAGTTGAGCGCACTCGCATCTCCCACGAAGGAAATGCAGGCAGAACGGGACCGCTCCGCTGAACTCAGACACCAAGCAGTCGTACGTGCTCCAGTTGTAATTGTATATTTTTCCCCGTCACTTCGTACCAGCCCAGAGTACCACCCCATGGTGAGAGGATTGGTGTACAAGACTGAGGCAAGGTACGGTTGGTCAAACCCGCACTTTTGGAGCAGTGAGTCAGCTGCCTGGAATTGCCGCTTCAGAGTGGGGCTAGCCCTCCGCCATTGTGTGAGACCCAGACAGTATCACCAGCATCAACCAGGACAACGGTCTAAGTCAATACCCACCACCCCTCGTCAAACCCCGTTGAGCCTAACTTCAAAACCCCACTATTGGTCTAGCGACCAAATCCTTGACCAACATGCCATTCAGTTTAACCGGGCAGGCATCAGTTCTTTAAGGCAGATTCCCACCTGCCATCTTGGATTTATAGAATTTTTGCCATTCTCTGGAAATACAGTTTTGTATCACGTTTTTTTGGAATGACAGAGCACAGAACATTGCGTAGTGCATTGTCTAAGGTCAGTATTTCTTGATAACTGTTGATATTGTTGCCTTTGTAATAGTTCACATGAAATAATCTTGCATTTCGCCTCAACAGTTACCAGCTAAAAATGACTAAAAGTTGCGAAGGTGTGGCAGTTGGGTAAGGTTTGGGAAGCTGTTATTTAGGATGTGTTGTGCAGGAAATTTCAATACATCTTCTGTAATAGAAACTTTGGCAAAAAATCAATATACACCTTGATGTGGCTTACAACTCATCAAGTATGTGATAAACATAAAACTTACAGTACTTTATTGTACAATTGTCAGTTCCACTCTACTTGAAGAAGGTAAGTCACGCTGTTCCTGGATGTAATATCCCGGGTACGTCTAAATGTAGATGCTGGAAAAAGTCAAATGTTTAGCAACTTGTTGGATATATTTCACATTCTAATTGTTACTGGCGTTAACTGGTAATAAGTGAAAATGTTTGAACATACCCAGGGTGCCAGGCCGTGAATACGTGCACGGCCACGCGGTAAGCAGAGACTCCACAGGGCATGACATCACCACGTGGCTACTTATGTGATGCCAACGCACACTTACCCTCAATCTTCTATTCTGCTGTTGGCCACAGAACACGTCTCACACTGTAACACTACTGGGAGGATGCTAGACTACAGAGATGGAGTCGATGACGTGACTGTTACAATCGGGTGCCATCCGGCATGGAATTGGCAAAAAAGTTGTACATTAACTCTTCAGACGATACAAAAAACTTGTTTACAAACCTCACACTGGTATACTAGGCCTGGTCTGTACACTGGCTCATTCGGTCATCCGATGCAGGTGTGGTGAAAGTTCTCGCCACAAAGTATACAAAGGACGGTAAGGATCCCTTGTCCAGTGCAAGTTATCCAACTGCAGTATGCGGTTTGTCTGGTTCGACAATCCTCGCACTGGTATTCCAGTCCATCTGCGTACCGATGCTCATCTGCCCAGCTGAGGCAGGTATAGTGATGCCAAAGACGGCAATGCGCACAGCGAATGCAATGAATGTATTCCCGTTCCGGGGCAGAAGGGTCGTGGACAGCGGTTATGTTCAAGTGCGGCCGAGTTGGCCTCTTCAAACTCAGGCTAGCTAATTGCCTAATTGCAGCAAATGACATGTTAGCTGCTTATTTGGGTGCCACGGGGTGTTTCCTTAAGACTCCCCGAAGTCTGGAGGTGCCTGAGTGCCTCGTGTACACAGAGGTGGCGGTTATGGTTGATCTGTTCATACTACCTCGTGCAACTTTGGCAGTCTGGCCCCACGCTGGATGCCAGAAAAAGGTTTAGAAAATCCGCTACTCTACTCTCTTGACGCGTAACATACACTGGAATTAATACTCACTCGTCTGAAAGTAGAAAGAGGCAATTCCTTTTTGTCTAGGAGCTAGACCAAGTGCTCCTATATGGAAGAGGGGTTCAATCCTGGCGGGGCATTGATACTTTCCAGCTTTACAAGACCGGCCTGGTTGCTTTGTGGGAACAAAGTCGGGAGTAGGTAACATAATCTTGCATTTGAGTGCCACTGGTTTCTTGATGATACCTGGGCGACATGCTTCAGGCAGTTTGACTGTGTCATAAGTAGTGGTAGAAGGTGCTGTGGGTGTGTTAGGTTTGTATTGAGGCATAGGATGGAGTGCTGGATGCAGTACTGCAGGAACAAGGTAGGCAATGACGGATGTAGGTCATCCGGGTTGGTTGAGATGTTCTGTGATCCACCCAGGATACTCTGCTGGGCCGTTGCGTACAGGTGCAATGAACAGATTCTTGGGTAGTTCTGGTTCCACAGGGTCTTGCAGGTGTCTCAGGGCTTGTGCTTTGAGCTTTGCAGTTAACGTTAGCTAGATAAGACATCAGGGCAGGCTTTAACTCATACAGGCAACCAGAAGCCAGGAGAATCTGTCAAACTCTTTCCTTAAATCCTCTCCTCTTATTAAGAGTAGGGCATTAGGACACAGATTCACCCTCCTACTACTGTAACAGGATGGCAAGCTCCTTGTGCACAACATTATGTGTGGAACCACGTGCGGGTCGGAGACCGGTGAACACACTATTCTAATGTCTGGTACGGAATGCAGTACATGCTGGAACTCAGGCCTCATTTGCCCAAGGTCGCAACATGGGTGTGAGATTCTGTCCAAGTCTTCCCAACTCAAAGAACACCCGCCTTTCTTGGCTAGGAAAGCAGTGGAGAGACAGACGGACACCGAGCAGGCAAGCTGGTCCAGGGCTAGAGCATTTGTGCATTTCCTCCTTTCCACCAACAATTGTTGATGGGAGGAATGGCCTAGTTAAGTGCGCATGGATAAAAGATTCAGTGTTCTGGCTCTCTTGAGTATGAATCCCAGGATCACCTACGGTCTTGTTATGCAAGAGTTGACGTGTGCCGCTTATACATCTAATCTAATATGATTATGACTCATAGCCTAGAGTACCTCTTCCTCCACTACAGACGTGGGTGACATGTTGCCTACCCTACAGGCAACGGGAATTTTGAGCAAATCCTTCTCACCTGGAGCATGCGCAACCCGGCAGGCACGCCGCCCCCCTCTGCCCCACGCTCAGAGCCAACAAGCTGCCCATGAAGCAGAAACACTGACCAGAGTATTCCCACGCCAACCAGGGCAGAACGACGTCACGCCTTCCCCGCACCCCGCGCCAACAGCCTACAAGCTTCCACTATATAAGTTCGGACTCTGTCGGGCACGAGCAGTCATGCTCGTTCCATCTCTTGTGTTATCCCACAGCACTACTGCCAGTGTTGAGACCGCCTGAGATCTTTGAAGCATTTAGTATGCCCCTGCTGCTACTTCACCGTTGACGACCAGTCAACCTGTCAACCAGCGAACATGCTTACCAATACATTAAATTCACTTTGTCTCCTCAAGACATCTTCATTAAACAGTTTAGAAGTATTATATATTTTCTCATTGAGCTAATTCTTTCCCAATCTCCATTAGAACCAGGTAGCCTACACCTGGGCCAGTGTAGTAACCTTCAGCACTCAATTGCCTGGTAGGAGATAGCACGCGTCGCATGTGTATTGAGACTTCAATAAACATACTGTTGTTTCCTACCTCTCAGCTTTTATTTCTCAGAGTACCTTTCTGTGTGCCTGCTAGAAACGGGTTGCTACGTACACCTTTGACAAGGACTGGAGAATTTATAACCACCGAATTAACTTCAGCAACGGGCGCCCTTCAGGGGTCCGTCATTTTTCACACATCCATTAGACGGCCATCTCTTGCTTTCCAAAGTACCACAGCATTGGTACCATTGCTGGGATAAACTGCGGCTTGAGACCTGCTATCCATTCCTGCGTGGACGCACATCCAGTGGTGGCATTGGTGATCTCTGATCAGCCCGCCTAGCGTGGAAGATATGTGGAGACTTTACAGAGCCTGGGCAGCAAGCCAAAACCTGACTTACACTATAACTTGTATTTAGTTTGTTTGCATCAAGGTGTACCCAGTAACCTGTGAAGAGAGACTTTATGCCTTTCAGCCAGAGGCATCAGAGGCATGGCCGAAAATGTAGGGAGCAGCACGCAGCACTCCTTGCCGCCAGACAGTTGAGTGCACTTCCTCAACCTGCACCAGAAAGACAGGCACAATGGGACAGCGCTGCCCAACTTAGGCACGAGTCAGTATCGACTGCTCCAGTTTTGGTCTAGCGGACAGAATCCTCGACTGTCGTGACTATTCATCTAACCGGTCACACGCCAGAGTAAACTGGGATCAAGGTGCTACGTCTACAGGAAACATACTCAAGGTAGAGTCGAACCACATTTATTTCTGAATAGGAAACACACACTGTGAATGCACCCTATCTTCTATCGTTGGCACGAGTCATGGCCGGGAAGCTAGAGTACTACACTGAAAAAGCCGGTAGAGGCAACCAGTAGAATTACGAGGATCTGCAGGGTGTGAAGCGTTGAAAGTCTAAGCGAACTCCTCTTGCATTATTGAGCGTTGTGATATGTGTAGACTGATGTAACGCAAAGATGCTGACACATAGCTTGGAAAACTAAGCTGGGTGGTGTCAGGATGAGACCTGAGACAGACTCGAGGATAGGAACTACGATAGACATGTCCGTGTACTGCAGGACGGTTCAGGTTTGTGGGGTACGAAGCAAGGGAGAGATCCTAGCTAAAGTAACGGGCAAGTTAAATTCCGAACGGCTAGTGATGGAAGCAAAAGCTAATCATAAGCTGGGCTTAAACGAAGGCATGGTGGTTGGTGCCCAAGCAACGCATGCTGGACAGTCGAACACTGGGTCAATCTGGTCAGATCCTGAGTGACTGTCGCTAGGAACGAAGACTACTCGTCGTGGCTCGTAGATGGGCCAAAGACTGAGTCTGGAGACGCTGGCTGTCTCTCCTTTTATACTAAAATGGGCCGCTTCCTGATACTGATTGGCTGACGTCACAAAGCCGAGGGATTGTCACAGAGCAGGGAGTAGCGAATGCATGGCTTGCCTATATGACGTCACCGGCCAGTAGAAGGGAGGAAAGCAAAGACAAACAAAAATCATACTACTAGTGCTATCTAGAGGCGGGAAAAATAACTCGTTGCCTAAACTGCATTGTTATGGTGGGCCGGTGAATAAAACAATCTTCAGTGCAGACAGTATAACCTCACCTTACATAGGGACAAATGAAAATGCAAACTTCCGACTCCTGAGTAAAACTAATGTAAGGATGGAGCAGAAGTCATCAAACCTCCATTGATGAAAGAGACATCAAGTATCAATTGTATCTTGTTTTTTTAATTGTTTTAGGTGGCCCCTGTAAGTATTGTTGGATTAGTTACTGGTTTGTCAATTTACTCGTGTTTTGCTTAGATGATTAGGAATTTTAGCTAAGGCCAAATCTAAGTGACAGAAGACTTACAAGTCAGCCACCTTCCCCGTTAAATATGTCAAATGTAATTTTATTTGCTGTGCGACACATAGCAGGCTCTAGGAGAAGTCACCTTTTCCCATACCTTCAGTGCCACGGCAAATATATATTAGATAGCTCAAACCATACATCCCTCACGAGTGGGATATCTCTTACACTCCAGTGTCGTTTCTCTTTTGTGCTCGCATGTAACTTGCATCTTTAAAGGAACCAAAGCTGTAAAATTTACATATATTAAAAATTCACAACCCTAAGCTGAATTTGTGAGCGAGCACATTAATAAATGAAGGCCCACGGCATAATACAAAAAAATTTGTGTGACTCAGTTTCCCTCTCCTTTACTTTACAAGAGAGCAAGGAACTCATCTAGACATCAGCTGTTCGCCCATCGCTGTTCACCGCAAGCTAGCCCGGACCGAAGACCCGAGTGCAAGGGTGAGAGAGACAGAACTACATGCCGCTTTACTGCTTCCAAATGTGACATGACCAGCAGCAGATAAGTCCACCATGCGCCTCTTCAGACAGAGAACGCACAGAGGAGACATGTTCTACATCACCCTAGAAGCTGAGAATTTTTTTCTCATCCAAATGGTTCTATGTCGCAACGGAGGGGGTAGAGCAATTGACGCATGACACACTGCACAGTTTTTATGCACAATCGACTTCGCCCCATATGGATGTATATTCACCCCACTGAGAACGTCAATTTTATACCAACAGTAATTAAGAGGCTGGACACTTGGCTACAGGATACTCCTGCGCAAGGTTGGAAGCTATTACAGACATGTCAGTCCAGCTTGTAATGTTCACCCAGATCTCCAAGCCAGACAGACACACCAAGCCTGTCACCCCAAGCCATGTAGTTCTACAGCACGGCGAAGGAGGGCAGCACACATTCTAAAAGCACCCTGCGGACGAGATAAAGGTTGAAGTCTGCTGCATCAGTGATTACGCTGCTCAGCAGACAACAGCTGCCGAGCTCAAGGGCAGGATCTTATCTTCTTCCTTATCCCTCGCTTACTCCGGTCCAGAAAGAGATTAAGTATAAATACCCCTGAGAGACCAGCAGAAGTCAGTCTATGTTTCCTCCACCGCTCAGACTTGGGCCGGAGGAAGCCACTGGCGGTTCATGCTCTCTGGATCGCCTGCAGATTCCACCGCTCTCTTCAGGGTCAGAATCAGCTACCAGTTGAAGGTAACCCCTCCAGAAACACTTCTGCACTGCTGCATACCCTCCTGCTTCTGGAAGTCTGGCACATACACGAGCTCCTGAAGATGTAGACTGCTCCTTCCTTACCAGCCCTTGGTATCACATGATTTGGCAACAGTTGTCGACAGTCCCTTTAGGACACCCCTGTCCCTTCTGGTCAACAGGTCGATAGTTACAACTGAGTTGTAAAGTACTTACCTAGCAGATATTATCGCCTTATTCCCTGACAGATTTTAGAACCAGGTCACCTTCACCTGACATTGCGTAGTCTAGAACTTCCATGTCAATTTGGATTAGTATAGGAGGTAGTACAGGGCCACCATGTTTAATTCTCTCTAAATATAACATGTGTTTCATAAGCTATTCTCTGTGTGCTAATTTCTTGAGTGTCACTATGTCATTTCCTACATAAACGCAGTCCATCAGAGTGAAGCTGGCAGACCACGTGCTATTTAAGGCCAGAAACATACACATTAGACGATCACCCGAGCTTTGTCTCTGGGTAAAGTTCGGTAGAGCGCCAACCACTTGAAACTCCTCCACCAGGTGAATCAGCCAATCAGACTATTCCATACTCTGTCACTGCTCTTTATGGGGCTGGAAGGGAGCTAGCACTAGTTCTGACAAACTGACCCCATGTGGATACCACAACTATGTATCCTGTCGTGCAGCTTGAGCCAACCTAGCGCTCTGTCCACCGCTCTTTACGGGGTCAGATGTAGAGAGCACAAGGTATAACCCTCACATGTACGACTGCGATTCTTAGAAGTACACACTAGGAACTAAGTCGCCAGGTTGACTTTTGCAAAGCCGTGATTACTCCTACCACCTATGTGGTACACCTGGAAGCGAGGTAAGCAGAGAAAGTTGAAAAAGGCAGCTTACGCCTCCGAAAGTAATCTGAATTGCGAACTACCGTAATGCCTATGTCTGCACTTGGCAGCACTTCACAGCGGGACAGAGTTCTCAGCGCCTGCATTTCTGAGAAACCTCATGCTGTTACCACATTTCCAGCCTTTAATTAAGACAGCTGGCACACCTCTCCCACTGGTTGAAACATTGAGAAGAGGAGAAGAACTACACTTCGGGATCACTAACCAGTGGTTCAGTGGTCACCTCTCCTACAGTCAACAATCTTCCTCCAGCACCAAGTAGAGCAAGAACACTCCACATCCTGGGAAAGTAAACGGCAGCTCCCAGCCAACACTCCAGCTGAGGCAGTACCTCCAGCAGAACATCTTGCCACCAGGTATACCACTGAATAAGGGCCAGCCCGTTCGCAGGGCCGTGAGAGTCTCTCTTGATTTCAGACAGGCAACCCGACCTGTCTTGTATACTGGCTGAGAGCATTAAACTCCCGTCATGTTCCTCATGACTCTGGTATCACTAAATAAAGCCTTAAGTTTGACCACGACAAACGCCTTCTACTTCAGTCAACACATAACTAAAGGTTCTTGTGATATTCATCCTCTGCGTTGTGTGTCAACTGTATTGATATTACCCAGTCAACTGTATTGATATTACCCAGTAGAGAAAATTGAGACTTTGGCAACAAAAGTCAAAATGTTTTCTTAGCTCCCAAAGTGAAGCACAGCTGCTTCATTATAACTCTGCACATGTCATCATTCAGTATTGACATGTTTAATTTGTGTGTGTAAATTTGCTTCAAAAACATTTAATTATTTATTTTGAAAACAGTGTTTATCTATTTTTCGTAACAGCTTGTATCCAAAATAATTTATAATTTGTAGGGTAATATTCATCACAACTGTTTCAAGCATGCAGATACAACAGAAAGGGGAAACTTATACACTTGAGCTGTTTTTTGTGCAAGCCTTCTAGCTGTATGGCTGGCCAGTGGCTTGATGGTGACATTATGCACAATGTGAGTGAAAACTTGTTGCTCGCTGGTGCCTACCTTCTATAGTCATAGTGTTATGTCTGTTCTAGGAGGAAGCAGGTTCGCAGACTGACCTCGACCCCAGAGAGGGTAGTCTTGTCGACCTCGCGACCACAGTGGTGGCACAGCAGGCCCTGGTTGTCCGTCATGGTGATGGTGTTGCTGCTGTGGTCAGCAGACTCGCTGTAGAACACGCTGTCGCTGCCTGGGCTCACTGACCTCAGCGACTCTGCGCTCAGCGCTTTCAGGCGGCTTGACTCGGGACTCATCGTGCCCTGCCATCAGATATCACTCTCTATTAGCACATGGCTCACAAGGTCTGTACTTACAATAGAAACTCATATATCTCAACTAAACTGGAATGAATGTCATTAGGATTAATGAAAAGCTTAATACATCAGTAAAATGGAATATAGAACTGCTACACAAAATATTGCACACGTAAGAATTTAGTTTTTATGTCACAAAAATAAGTGAAAACACTTAATACACACACAAAGTTTAAGAGCAGTATGAACCGGAACATTTTTTGTGAAATCGTTATTTGCGTGTATTTGCGTATCTCTGTGAATATATGATCTGTAAATACTATGTTTTCCTGGAAAAGGTAAAAAACCATGACGGAAACACAGCACGCTTTGGGCGTAGGAGTGATGAGGGACTAGGCATGCGTGTTAGTGTCGCCTGTATCGCTCCCACGCTTCTTGACCTTGAAAGTGCAGGTTCACACTCCTCTTCTAAGGGGGAAGTACACTTGCTATCTTGGATTTACGTATTTTCCTCATTAACTTAATTTTCGGAGTCAATATTTAAAAACCAAGCTAGTCATGACATAGAGAACATTTTAATAATTATTTCTAAATCCCACTTATTTTTCTTACATGATAAGTATCACATCTGTAAACGTAATCAAACATCATCTAATTATTATATAATTTCAGTCTCACATGGGAAAATACAGGTATATTTGAAACACTACAAATTAAAAAAAATTTGTTAAGTAGTAGGCCATGTCATGTCTAGCTTTGATTTTTTATTTCTGGTCATACATTTCCATTATGAAGATTTGTACGAAAATTCAAAGATGGAGTGGATACTACCCTCTTAACGTATGATGCTGAAGTTGGTAACAACCCGAAGGACTTTTTGTGTCAAAATTTTATGTTGTTTACATGTAGCAAGAAAAAGCAGATGTTTCACTACTGTTATGCATAAATGTACACATATTTAATGAAATATTACAATACTCCGAGGTATTAGTGTAGTATAGCAATTTTGCAAGAAATGGAGACACATGTGCAAAAATACAAGTTCTTGTAAAAAAAAAAACATTTCTTTAGCATTCTCAAATAAGTAATTTTTGAGCACAAGTTATTTCCCCACATCTTGAAGCTAAACAATTTCCAAAGTAGCAATTTGTGCTTTGATCTACTTACAACCAGGTAACTTTTTTTGGTTATGAATCTAAACTTTTGAATCCATAATATGAGTGGAAAGAAGCAGAATTACTTAAAATTTCTACCAAAGTTTGAAATTATCAAGGAAGTGGAAGACGGGAAGGTGAGAAAAGCAGCGTAGAGCATACTAGTGTCTGTCATGTTCCACTGTGCAATGAGGTCACAGGAAGATGATCATCCAGGACTGCCCCTCCAAACTATACGTTTATACAAGTGAATACGACAATGAATTTGTCAAAATGAATGTTTTAGTACTACGTTGTATTTTAAAAATTACTGTACAAACAATACATTTGTAACTCAACTACAGACTATGTCATAAGAACGTTGTTCCAAAAATTATGACTGGTAATGCAGCTTCTGTGTGTTTAGTTACAAATTTTCAGAATTCTAGTAATGCATTGTTACATATGGACAATAGAAGAGTAATTCTGTTCCAGTGTGTTTACAACTCATTTTGCCGTAATATTGAAATTTGGTCAAAGTATATCAAACTTTAAAATTGATTTTAAAAATGTGAAAAAACAGTGTATCATTCTTGTAAGGCAATTTTATAAAAAATTGTATGGGACTACCAGGATTATTTGATATTACGATAACAATTTAACAAGATTAGCAATTTTACAAAGACTTGCTTATAAATTTACGCTGCTACTAAAAGTTTAGCCAATTTTTTATACTGTGATGGGTGTTTCTAGGTGAAGACACAAAATAACAGATCTGATGACCATATCTTTATACCCTCCAATGATCATGTACAAAGCAGCCATCAGTCAATGGCAACCACAAAATTAAAAATGACAAATAATAAGATTAGTATTGGTGGTTCATGATAAAACAAGTAATCTTGAAATCAACCTATGAAAAAATCACTGTCTGTAACTGCATATATTTAAACATGAACAATTACCGCAATACTCATAGTTAAGTTGGCAGCGAACTACGAGAAGTAGTTCAATGTTTTAAGAGGTGGTTCAAATAAAGAAAGTATCTCAACTGAGAAGGGAAGCTTCTTTGAGCGACGGGCTGCTGGAGCTTGTTCCTGTGTAACAGGGCTACGACATGCAGTCTGAGTTGGGTTAAGGCCTTGTTTGTATTTAGAGGAGGTAGTTGCCTCTTTATCCATCTTTTATATACCACTCTGACGGGAGTACGACATAAGGAAGAGGACTACTACCAACCCTGAGAAGGGAAGCTTCTCTGAGCGACGGGCTGCTTGAGCTTGTTCCTGTGTAACAGGGCTACTACATGCAGTCGAAGTTGGGTTAAGGCCTTGTTTGTATTTAGAGGAGGTAGTTGCCTCTTTATCCATCTTTTATATACCACTCTGACGGGAGTACGACATAAGGAAGAGGACTACTACCAACCCTGAGAAGGGAAGCTTCTCTGAGCGACGGGCTGCTTGAGCTTGTTCCTGTGTAACAGGGCTACTACATGCAGTCGAAGTTGGGTTAAGGCCTTGTTTGTATTTAGAGGAGGTAGTTGCCTCTTTATCCATCTTTTATATACCACTAGGGCGATGTCATACTAATTAATTGGCAGGGCAGAAAAAACACCCACACACACTCTCATACATACAGAGCTCCTGAAGGCTTTCTTATTCAGCCAGAGAGACATGAGAAACAAGACAGACTGTGAAGGGGACATTCTAAAAATAGCCAAGCAGCTGTGTGGCAACAGGGAGTGAGAAGAGGTGAAGAGAAACCATGAGGTTGAAGGGGGAGTGGGAGGGAGTGACAAAGAAATTAGTCATGGAAGAAATGGAGGGATGCAAGCGAGAGGGAGAAAGAAAATAATGAGAACCAACTAGCTTGAGGTGGAGGAGAGGAGTTTTGAAAGGAGGGACGCAGAGTAAGAAGTATAATAAAAATATGAAAAGGACCCACCAGAAGGAAAAAAGAGCTACTCCAGCTCTGCCTTCACAGGGAAGCCCATAAACATTGTCCCTTTAAACATTTAAATATGTATGAGTGATAAGATATAAATTTGTTACTATTTTATCTTATTCCCTTAGAAACTACGTTAAAACATTAAAAATGATGCGTGCACAGCTAAGTTAATAGTCACGACACTTGAGGATTCTGTCCGCTAGACCAAAAGCAGGGTGATTGAGTTAACTAGGTGACGAGAGGCGAGGAGTGTTGGCTAGTACTCACTTACTCCTACTTCTTGGGTGCCATGTTGTTGGTGTACTTGGTGCAGTCATAAAGAGCCTGATCCACACCGTGACTGCGGTTCCACTGGTGAGATTCGTTTATCCAGAAGTGAATGTTATCCCAACCTAACCTCACTTCCTACTGGTCAACAATCCTCTTACCACAGGATGGCACGACGGGTGAATTCGTATGCAGGGAGAAACGAATAATACCACAATTGGAGCCATCGATACTGACTCGTGCCTGAGTTAGGCGGCACAGATCCGTTCCGCCTGCCTTTCCAGTGTAGACGGAGTAAGTGCATACAACTGTCTGGCGGCAAGAAGTGCTGCGTGTCGCTCCCTGCATCTGTGGCAGTGCGTTTAGCTGAAAGGCATTACATCTTCACTCACAAGTTACTGGGTACACCTTGATTCGAATACTGAACACAAGTTATAGTGTAAGTCTGGTTTTGGCTTACTGACCAGGATCTGTAATGTCTCCACTAATACCCCACACTATGCGAGCTGATCAGTCATGGAGCTGTTTGGGTCACCAATGCCGCCACTGGATGTGCGTCCACACAGGAATGAACGGTATATCTCGGCACAGGAAATAGTGCTGTGGGATAAGGCAATAACATGAGACTGTCGCCCCTCTCTGGATGAAGGTGTTGCTAGTGGTCACGGCTCCTCTGTTCCTCCTCACCGGCACTGGAAGCAGTGCTGTGGTAGTTTGGAAAGTAACAGATGGCCGTCTAATTGGTGTGTGAAAATATGATGGACCCCTGAAGGGCGCCCGTGGCTGAAGTTAATTCGGTAGTTATAAATTCCCAGATCCATCCTCGTCAAAGGTGTACATAGCAACCTGTATCTAGCAGGTAAATAGTCAGATACTCTAATAAAGAAAAGCTGAGAGGTAGGAAACAACAGTATGTTTATTGAAGTCTCAATACACATGCGACGCGTGCTATCTCCTACCAGGCAATGGAGTGCTGAAGGTTACTACGCTGGCCCAGTTGTAGGCTACCGCGTTCTAATGGAGAATGGCAAGAAAGAGCTTAGCGAGAAAAAATATAATACTACTAAACTGTCTAAGGAAGATGTCTTAAGGAGACAAATTGAATTTAACATGTTGGTAAGCATGTTCGCTGGTTGTCGGGTTGACTGGTCGTCGACGGTGAAGTAGCCACAGGGAGCGAACTCAATGCTTCTAAGATCTCAGGCGGTCCCAGCACTAGCAGCAATGCTATGGGATAACGCAAGAGATGGAACGAGAATGACTGCTCGTGCCCGACAGAGTCCGGACTTATGTAGTGGAAGCTTGTAGGTTACTGGGGCAGGGAGCGGGGGAAGCGTGACGTCTTCCTGCCCTGGTTGGCGTGGGAATACTCTAGTCAGCAATTCTGCTTTATGCCTCGTTGGAGGCGCTTGGCCTTACCCGAGGTCTGGGCAGCTTGTAGGCTCTGAACGCTTGCCAGGTTGCATATCCTCCAGGTTTGAAGGAATCGCTCATAGTTCCTGCTGCCTGTAGGGTAGGCAGCATTTTGCTCACATCTGTAAAGGTGGAAGAGGTACTCTAGGCAATGAGATGTAATCGTATTAGATTAGATGTATAAGTGGCACGCTTCATAACATATTGTCTGTCGACAAATTTCTGACCATGTTTTGAGGGAAATTTTTTTTTTTAATTTCAATATCTCGTAAATAAGCCGCACCCTACTTTTCGTAGCCATTTTTCTGTAAAAATACACACCAAAATACGTATTTGAAATGTATTTATTATGAATAATAAATACTGGTGACACGTACTCTTACTACTAAACAAAGTGTAAACCGAAGTAAGCTACGTTTTAGAGGTGGAGGTAACCTGCTCCGAGGCTACTCAAAATTAGAATGACTTTGACGGCTATGAAAATAACTCAGACGCAGTTACTCTACCCTGGGGTTGTCTAGACGAGACTTTGGAAAAGAAGCCACTACTTTCAACGGCAGTGTCTGTGGTAGCCACTAACCAGCAAGTAGCAGGAGCTGTTGAACCAGGAGAGTCAACAGCGGAAGTGTGGAGTGAAATCTTGCAGGTTTCTGGTGTCGAAGAGCTTCTGGTGGTTTTGTGGCAGTAACAACTGGTAGCTGCTGAAGATCTCTGGAGTTCTTGGAGAGGTCACCGAGGGCCTAAGATTTAATAGAGAACCCCAGCACATAAGTGTTGCGGCAAGCTACTGGAACTACTAATCTCTTCAGCCGCGCACGACCTTATACTGTGTGCTAAGCCGGCCCATGCCTGGGCTGGAGTGGAAGAATCTACCGTTGGGCTCGGCTATATGGCCTCGGCGCTCTGTGGCGCTTGGACCTCTTCGGTAAGCTTCGCTGGTGTGGCGACACTCTGGTCTACTAGAACCGCCCACTAGGCTGCAAGCGATTCCATTGCACTCGTGAATAACGTGTTGGGTTTGAGTCATCCTTGGGTTATGTAAATACTACGTGAGTAGTATGAAAAAGTAGGGTCTGGAACATCAGAAAATACCACGTGTCTCTAACTGTCCCTCCACGGGAAACAATCTTGTAGCCATCTATGGTTGTGGTTCCTGGTATAATATTAACACGTTAGGATGAGTTGCAGTCGTTAGGTATTACTCATATAAGCGGCATGCGTCAAGATGAAAATTCAGAATGTCTTGGCGTAGTTTCTTATAATGGTAAAAAGAATGTTTAAATCTTCTGTTATTCTATTGACAACCAAAAATCAAACATATTTTGTCATGTCCTCGGAAGTATTGAACATAGTTAAAGGCATTAATTCATGCCTAAAAAGAAAAATAACCGCGAACATCATCAATACATATTCACAAACCAGACAGGCCTGTTATTTCCTGAAATTAACATGTGCATTTTATAATGCTCATTCATTATTGTTTGTTGTTTATTTCATGAGTATGCAGTGGAGATATGAGCCAGCTGATGTTAACACCAGCTGAAAGTCCCATGACAGTGTTTATTTTGATAGGTACGCAAAAACATACACAATCAAAAGGCTGAAAGTAGAAATTTAGCAGATCTTTCACAAGTGCTCACTTAATCGTAAACAGCCTTTACCTTGGAAGATTCTGCAGGCAATTTTGGAGAGCCCTTAGATTTGAGACGGCGACTGGGGCTCCCAGCTGGACTGCGGGAGTAGCGGTGAGGACTCAGTCGACTGCTTTTAGCAGAGAGAGACTGACTTTCCTCCCCTTCTCCCACAATCACTCCAGGAGACTTTGCAGGAATGGACGATCTCCGACGTGTCAGGGTGCCCAAGGAGTTGTTCTTGTCCTCTCCACTTCCACTACGCCGCCTCTGCCTGCAAACAATTTTTATTATATTCTTATATACTGTATGTTATTTATACACATTATATGTATTATCTACTATGTATATTATTTATACATGTCTCTACATTCAGATGTCTTTACATCAAACATGCATGGATTGAAATATTTGTAACTACAAACATTTTTCATTCTCTCGACAATGTTCCTATAAAATCCAAGCAAAAAATTGAAATATTTGTAACTACAAAAACTTCTTCATTGTCCCAACAAAGTTCCTATAAAAACAATGCTAAAAATGTCCATTTTTTAAGATCTCCAAATACAGTAATACTTTTACCATACTGATATGATAAAATTTTTCATCCCATCGCAGAAGATCGCAAGCTTTGATTGCCTGATTATACAGAAATAAGAAAAAAAGGTAGAAATATCTTTAAAGAGCAATTATTTAAATTTTCCCTGACCCAGGTAAAAATTTCCTGACATTTCCCTGTTTTCCCTGTGGGTAGACACACTGCAGTATTCACAAATGTTTACTACCACGTTTAATTCAGCATTTAGACATTGATCTTACCCTCCGTTACTAACAACTTTACCATGGGTATGTCAATTGGTGTGCCCATTAAAATATATGTACAGATGGTACAGAAACATTTTTAAAATGATAATTTCGAGTCTTCAGTTAATCATGAACAGCCTATAAACAAAGTAACGGAACCTTTGCTGCGAGGTTGTGGGACTTTTTCCACCGCTCCCAGGTGCCTGCTTCCTTCTGGGGCTTTCCCGTATCCTCCTGTGTCTGCGCGGGGACTGCTGCTGGGTGCTGCCTTCCGACGCCGGGTGGTTCTGACCACCGCTGCAGCTTGACTCGTCTGAAGTACCCAAGTTGTTAGCTGTGACAGGGCACACCTCTTCAGGCGTGTGTGCAGGCGTGGTGCGCTGCAGCGAGCCCCAGTCCTCCGAGCGGAAGCCCTCATGCATGGCGGGACTGCGCACCATTCCCGGAGTGATAGGCTCCTTGTCCGTCTTCTCCCGATGTGCCTTCTTAGCTGACGGCTAAACAGAAATGCTTCTTTCAAATTACAATGAAATCTTGACACAAAAAAAAAAAAGGCAAAATTAATATAAATTTTACACTTGATGATGACAGTACATTATACTGAACAGTTACCAAATGTAAGACATCCAGTAGGGATTTGAAAATACATCTCTCTTAATGAAAAGTACTTTACAGGGGAGTAACTAGTAAAGATATTTTTATGTACAGACATCACAATCAACCTCCTATTAAGGAGCCTGTCTGCACAATTCTTGGGTCTGCTTTTCAGTGTGTTTGAAACCCTTTTTGGCCTACTTTTCAAAAGAAAGAAAGGCTTATGAGATTACTTTCCTGACTGTGAGTCTGTATGTGCATGTGACTGTGCACGTGTGCCCCTCTCCCTTTCAATTTTTGAACACACAAACCAAATTTCACCAAACTTGGTATGCATATAATACTTAGTAAGGCAACCTGACGTTTAGTTTTCAACCATGTAGAGAACTTACTTTCAAAGTGGCGGCTGTTTTAATATTTAGGGTGATATATCTTATCTCGGGAACCATTCAACATATTTAAACCAAGTTTTGTCTGCTGGCAGAGCATCAAGTGAGCATTAAATTTTGAGATGTATATTGATGTTTATCCACCATTTTGGAAAATAGCATCAAATAAGAAATAAAGATTTTGCATTATATCTCGAGAACTATTACACAAATATCACCCAATTTGACAGGTAAGTAATACTATGATAGGCAAAGTATACGTAAGTGAATGAAGTAGATTAGTTACTTATTTTCCAAAATAGAGGCCATACACATATTTGAGGTTTACTTGGAATATCTACCATACCATTAAACCAATTTTGAACCAAATTTTGTATACTGAAAGTATATGTTACAAGCATCATATGTACCAACACATAATCACATTTATCAGCCACTCTGGAAGATAGCGCCATACAAATAAAGAAAGTTATTATGTTATTTCTCTGTAAAAATTACCAAATTTGGCAAACATCTAGTACTGACATAGGTGATGTTAAGTGATATGTTTGAAGCATTCCAAACACTTATTTTCAAAATGGCAGCCATATAGCAATTTTAGCTTAGAATACTATATCATAAAAAATATGTAATCGATTCCAATATAAATTTGTATACTGGCAGTAGATATTAAAATTATCAACTGTATATACATAGAGAATCTTTTGTGTGCCATTTTGTACAAGAGTGCATACAAATAAAGTTTTTATGTCATATCTCAGGAAACAATTAACCAATTCCTACCAAATTTCGTAAACAATTATAATGGCTCTGCCTACATGCCGAAAGCCCCGAAGTTCAAATGGGGAATCAATGTTAAACAAAATTCCTACTCATTGCAGCAATTTTAAAGATAACTATTTCAAACAAAAACATTTTAATGTGACTTTTTCAGAGAATATTGCTACATAGAATCATTTCCGGAAAAAAAAGATTTATTCATTTTTATTTTGTTATGTTTAAATTTCCTATTACATTTCAAATATATATAAAAAAAACATTTCAAATTAGTGGACATTTAGCTATTTCAGCTTTAAACTCTTACGTATTACGTCTTGTCTCTTAATACTAAATGACTGCTACTCATCAGTGCAACCACATTCCTAAAAGCTGGTCCATGAGTCACGCCGCAGCCGCATTCTGCAAGATTGTTTTACCTAACAGGCCGGGACAGATGTCCCAATAATAACTTATATTTCGCCCGATGAGCTACCGAGACCATGCAAGAGGTCTCGAGTGAGTACAGCAGCATGCCGTGAGATGCCGCCACATACAAGATGTCTAGATCCCACCGCTCTCCACTACACCACACGAACAGAGGATCTAGGCCCTGGGCTTGTACCTGCTGTTACCCCTCTCCAGACGCCCTATGCCAGTGGAACAAGGGATGGTCAAGGAGTATATAAGGAGATGCATCCCGTCCTCCTGATGGTCAGTTCTGCTACAGTTCTCTATCGCATTTCCTGAGCCCTCACTGTTCCAGTTCTTGGTGCCAATGCTCAAATCCATCCTTTATTCATCGTTCTCCTCGTGGGGCTGAAGATCCTCTCCAGCGCTTAACCAAAGGAAGCACCAGCGTCCGTCGACAGTTACAATACTTAGAAACGTTCTGTCTCTTACAGACAAACCTGAGAGTAAAGCTCGCCCTGAGGTTATACACGCACCAGCTAACTGCCTATCCCGCTAGCTTTGCACAGGGTGCCTTCCCCTGTAGTACAATAGGGTGTTTACCTTCCGCATAGCCCGTGGGAATTAAGAGATAGCACCTCTCCCATCTGTGTTTATTTCCTCTGGATAAATAAACACAGATCATAACAGGTCTCTTGACTTTCACTCCGAGCTCCCTCCCTGCATCATATCGGAGCTAGAGGACTCAGCAGGAGACCAGGTTTTTGCTTTCCCAAACGCACACCAACAACACAACATCACATCCTTGGAAGGCCACCCATTCTCTGCCCCGGCAGTGAACTGTAGAGCCACGACACTAGGATACCATCCCCTGGAAGTTGGCTTGCCGGCTCGAAGTTGCCCCCTACCTCATCGCTCCCTTTGTAGTGCAGAGGAGGGGATCTTCTTGGAGTCCGGGCAGATCAGTGACAACTGTAACCTCACCTCACCATTATTTGAAGGCCACCCATTCCTTGCACCACGTGGGAGGAATGATAGAGCCACGATACTAGGTACGCTCCCGGTGGAATACACTTGCCAGCCAGGTGCTCATCGCTCCCGAGTGGTGCATCCTGATGCAGGGAAATCTACCCCCGCAGGACAACACCGTGTGGTTCCCACAACCATCACCCCGCAGCCCACACAGTCTCTACCTGGTAGAGTTGTCGAGAGTGAGGCGGTGTTGGCGGCAGTAATTTTTGTGCCTAATGCCTTACACCCATAGGGGTGGAGTGGAGAGATGGGCCAAGAATACAAGAGCTATTGCCAAACTTCCCCAGGGGCTACGTATCCGGCCCAGCGGGTTCGGGTTGCTTAGTCTATGTGAGCAAGTTGTGCTACTGAGATGCCTCACTGTACCAGCACCCACCATCACGCCTGTGGACTTGTTCAAGCCAGCCACCAGGGTCATGGAAGGATACCATTCTATAGTGCAGGAGGCACTCTTAGGCATACGACAGAACAGTATGCCAGAACCGCAGCCGGCTGCCATACCAGAACCTATCATCCCCCAGTCGAGAGCAAACTCGGTAGAAGGAACTGAAAGTGTGCAGGCACGCACCTAATCACCCCGCTGCCCTGTCACACTACAACCTAAGCCTGCACCCCGTGGTAAATAGGCTGTCAAGCCAGACTTTGTACCAAGTCGCCGACCCACTAGGCCTGTATTGTACACCGAGTGGGCCCCTGTGCCCAGATCAGAATAAGCCATCTTGAGACGTGACTCGCCTAGTGTTGAGCAAGTAACCCAGGGCAGGGAAAATCAGACAGCTGGGACTGTCACGCGTCACTCTTTATCGTCGAAATTGTGTAATCATTTCCAAATTATCAACTGTATCTACATGGAGCATCTTTATCCACCATTCTGTTAGATATTGCCACGCGATTAAATAAAGTTTTTTTATGTCATATCCTGGGAAACAATTGCCAGACTGTTACCAAATTTGACAAACACATAGTACTGCAGCAGATGGTATAAACTGGTAAGTTTTAAGCAGGCCAGGCACATATTTTCAAAATGATGGTAATATAAATATTTTAACTGAGCATATGTTATTAACAAAACAAATTCTAACTTAACTTTGTATGCTGGCAGTACCCATTACAACCACCAAATATGTGTATGCAGAGTCTCATTTCTCTGCTATTTTGTAAGATAGACCCACCAATAAAAAATTAAATTTTTTTTCTCACCTCTCGGGAAACAATCAACACTTTTTTTTACAAAATTTGGAGAAGATGATATACTGTGGTAGGCCATATTAATATATGTATTATTTAAGTATGACACACTTATTTTCAGAATGCCAGCTATAACATAATTTCAGTTTTGTGTGCAATATCTATGAAGCTTTGTAATCTATTGACGCACGACACATTTCCGCATTTTTGCAATAAGCAGTATACTTGCAGACTTCACCACAACTTCGAGCAAGCTACTAACACAGAGGCAAGTCATCACTCCATAACAGTGCTACGTCACGAGAGACTACAAACATGTGGTTCCAGATTATACAGTTTGCCAAGAAACTCCAAGAAGCAGTCACGCTATCATCCAACCCTCGACATAGAATTGTACTGTGTGCTGAGACACTGGCAACCTCCAGAGAAGGTCACGCTAGTTCCACAACTCATCACAGGAGGGCAGCACCCAGTCTACTCCAGCAGCACTCCAGCCTCCACGCCTCCAATGCAGGCGATAAGAAATTGCCTCCCGCAAGGGAGTTAAGAAATGAATAGCACCTCTTCAAAAGCAGTGGTTGTCTCAATGATGATGTGATAACAGTATATAAGGGATAGCAACCCTTAGCTCTATAGTATCTACTCATACACCTCTTTCAAAGGACAGAGGCAGCCATTGGGGTGAACGACAACTGGTAGTCTCTGAGATCCTACCGCTTGCAAAGACTGGGATCTCTACCAGTCAGAAGAACACCAACCAACCAGAAGCTCAAAACCTTCAGCAGCCGCTGACCCACCTTCTGCAGTACCGCAGATCCCGAGCTTATGGGCAACTCAACCATACCAGAGGCCTGAAAACGTCGCTCCTCATCTACAATCCACCTACTGGTAACCACCAGAACTCTCTTGGTAGCACATCGCGTACATCTTGAGAGTCTCATTTCTTTTTTTAAGTAATTCAATTAACCCTATACACCTTTGGTAAACATAATGTAAATTATGCCTGGAGGAAAAGCTGGTAAATGTGTAAACCACTAAGGTAGACACACACCACTAAGAGGCAAACCGAGCTCTGCCAATCAGTAAACCTTCAGCTGCATCCAAAAGGACTAGGTACCCCAATCCACTAAGAGAATCAACCATACCAGGTGTTCCGGATAGGGGCTGTAAACACTAAGGCCTGATCAACTTCTTGTGAGTGCTACACCCTGGTCTCAACGAGGAAGGGACATAAACGTTCCGTCCACCGCTTGCATAGGATGGACAAAAGGAATGCCAAGTGTTACTGCACATCACAAGTCTGAGCACTGGAAGTACACGCTAGGAACGTCAAAGTGCCCGCTTATCCTCTGTGGATTGTGTTATTCTGTGGCTAAATACTATACCCACGACAAGGAGGTGCACTGGAAAGCTAAGGAGACCTCTAGGAGCCACACTGAGTGAAATTGTCATGCTATCATCTTCCGAGACTGCGATAAATGATGTTAACACCCTTATACCTCGCACCTCTCAACACCCTTATTTCCGCAGTTAATCAAACTAACCGGTAAACCGCACCCAATCGTAGAGGCAATCACTCGTGGGGAAGAAGAAGTTCCCCTAAGACTTGCATGGCCCTGGTTATGGATATGGTTGCAAGATAACCCCCCTCACGCACTCAGATGACAAGGACAACTGCACCACTGCACATCAACCAGAGCCAGCCGCTGAACAGCCGCTCACCCACCGTGTGAGCCAGTTACTGTTCATCCCAATGTGTAGAACCCCCATCCTAGTCAGGTGTTAATCAATTAAAGTTGTGAGTTTTGTGACATAACCCCATGCCTGCATCAATCTGGTAAGAAATTTAGTGAAAGAGAGTGAGTATTTTCCAGCCACGCCTCCCAAACACTTGTCCACTTTGGTCAATGCTCGAAACTACCCCCTTCGGCATGTTTCAAAATGGTGCCCAAACAAGGACGCAACTGAGTAAGAGATACTTCACCATTTTAACTTAACTTTGTATACTGGCAGTATACAATCATCAAATGTGGTAATACATTACTTTTTTATGCTCCACTTATGAAGAACACCACATGAAATTTATAGAGATTTTATGCCATATCTCAAGGACCAATTAACCAATTATAACAAAATGTTATACAAGAACATTTAAACTAATTTGAACCAAATTGTGTACACCATAAATGCTACAGGTCATGTAAACTTTCATGATTTAAACGGGTCATACAGCTATTTTAAAAATGGCAACTTCATAAATAATTTAGTTAAGTTAGCCACATATAGGATGGTCCACCTAACGTGGACACCTCAAAAACTTCCGGAACAGGGAAGCAAGTAATTTTCCTCACAATGACTATTTATAACACGTGTATGGATGCTAATATTTAAATCACATATGATTTTCTGGAAACATACATAATACATTTATGTCAATGGCATCTGAAAGTACATGCAAAGAGGAATTTAGCGATATAGCATATGCAGTGGAAAGTAACACAGAAACACCAAGAAAGCAAAAATGATTACGTTAAGTGGGACGGTAGCATGGGGCAGTGGACATGTACTCACAACTGTAAACAAGCAACACGGGCCAGGACTCATAGTGGAGGGACTGCAGCGTAGCGCTTACCTTAATATGGCAAAGGGGCACAGAATGCCATATTGGACAATGGCGAACACTGCAGTGAAGGGAAGACAGGCAATGTGAGTTGAAGTCTGATATCAATACGTTATATTTTATTCAGATACCAACATAAGTCAGGAGATTTGTTTCCTGGTCATTAATTGTACTGAGCAACGAGTGCATACAGATGCACAAAAAAATAAAACAAACCAACATAATGAGAAATTAAATTGCATTTGCATGCATAGTACAAAAGAGCACACTTATTGTTAAAACTTTTCACATGAGGTCTTTTCACAGCATGTGCTCGATGTGTTTACCATTGACAGCAATACACATCAGTAAACACACATGTAGCGAGCAACGAGCAGCCTGAAGTGTTTCTGGCATAATGCCACTGCAAGCTGCTACAATGTGTTCCTGCATGTCTTCTGGCATTGTAGGAACTGTGTTGTATACCCTATCTTTCAGTGTTCCTCACAGGAAAAAATCGAGAGGTGTGAGGTCAGGGGAGTGAGCTGGCCATCTTACATCACCACCATGCCCTAACCCCCAGTTTGGAAACGTTTCAATCAACAGTTTCCTTGCCACCAAAGCTAAATGTGCAGGATAACCATCATGCTGAAACCACTTATCATTACGTATGTTGAACGGTATGGGCGTACATACAGCCAGTCATTGTTCCTTGAATGAAGTATGGCACTATGATGTAGTCTCTAAACGATTCCACACCACGCATTCACTTTCCATTCTTGCTTGTGTTCCACGTGCCAGACCCAATGCGAATTCTTCATCATCCAGTAGTTCATACTTAGTGAATTTACGCCCCCATGATTTGTGAAGGTCGCTTCATCGGTAAATAGTATGTTCTTCAGAAAATTGATGTCATCCGTTACAGACATCAAATAAACCTACAAAACTGAACGTGCTGCTAGAAATCACCTTCATGTTATTCCTGAGCCACATGATATGGATGGAATTTACTTTGGCACAGTATCCGTAACACTCTCATATTACTTATTCCGATGAACCTGGAAAGTGTTCACACGTACCCATGTGGGAGTTTTCATCAACACGTGCCAATACATGGCGTTGATGCATCTCGTCCGTAGCAGTCTTTCGTCACACCCATGTCGTGGAATTCCAATCACCTTGTGACAAGAGACGTGTGAAAATTCTTCATGTTGTTTGCCATGAGATGGGCGCCCGATTATGTTACCTTTCACCATACATTTGGTTGTCTTGCTTGGCATTTCTGCCACACTCACCGTAAATAAGTAGAGTGACCAGTTTTTCCTCATTCGCGAACTTCATTGCGTACGTAAAGCCATACACTGCAATACCACTTACCATAACAGACTACGGGGACTGGTGCTGCACTGCTACGAGGAAGCTGTACTACCAGGATTAGTCATGGTGTGCGTTGCTTGCTTATAGCTGTATGTACAGGTCCACTGCTCCATGCTACGGGCCCACTCAACTTAATAATATTTGCACATTATTTCTTGGCGTTTCGTGTTTTACCTTCCATTGCATATGCTATATCACTGAATTCCTTTTTGCACATACCTTGATGCGTGCCACTTATATGAGTTATACCAAACGACTATGACTCATGCTAATGTGTTACAATAAACGAGGAACCACAACCATATACGGTTACAGAATTGTTTCCCTTGGAGGGACAGTTACATGTTACCCGTGGTATTTCCTGATGTTCCAGACCCAACTTTCACACACTACTCACGTAGTACTACATATCCTGAGGAAGGGTCAAACCCAACATATTCACGAGTGCATATGGAATCGCTCCCAGCCTAGTAGGCAGTTCTAGCACGTGAAATAAGCAATGTTTCCAAGCGGCTGCAGTGACATGTCAACCTCCCGATGCAGCTGGCAAACAGAGTGTCGCCACACCAGCAAAGCTTACCAAAGAGGGACGAGCGCCACCAAGCACCTGAGGCCATAAAGCCGAGTGCAAGAGTAGATTCTCCCACCCTACTCGCTCCAGACATATGTCACAGAGCGATGTCACACTTCCCACTCCAGCCCAGTCATGGGCCGGCCAAGCGCACTATATAAGGCAGTGCGCGGCCGAAGACGCCAGTTATATTCTCCAGTAGCTTGCCTCAGCACTTCTGTACTGGGGCTCCCTACTGCAACTTAGGCACTCACGGTCCTCTCCAAGAGATATTCAGCAGCCACCAGTGGCTGCTTCCACCAATGACCAGAAGCTCCAGAGGATTCTCTCAACAGCCACCAGGAGTTCCAGTTGCTCCTACCACCAGCTAGCAGCAGCCCCAGAGGCTACCGCCAATAGCTACCACCAGCTCTTCAACAGTAAGCCTACAGACACCAACACCACACTCTCCGTTGTCATTCCTCCTGGTTTGAAAACTGCCACTATTTTCTGGTAGTACCAACTACACCCACTGTCATTAAAAGTAGTGGCACAATTTTTTTTTCTTAAAGTCTCTTGGAAACATTCCAAGTTAGAATAACTGCATCTGAGTTCTTTTTATAGCTGTCGAAGTCATTCTATACCAAGTTAGTTTAGGAGCAGGTCATCTCCACCTGTTTTACCTTAGGTTACTTCCCACCATGTTTTGCTTGGTAGGAGATAGTACGGACCACCTTGTTTATTACTACATAATAAATAAGTATTGTTCCCTACTCGTCTGTTTTCATTCAAGAGGTGTGTTTCCTACTAACACCACACGTCGACAAGTAGCCAGCCTGCCTAGCGCAGAACCCAGCAGTCTAGCAGTCGACACCAGCAGTAAGACACGAGGGCTTGGGGCCAGCCCCAGTGGTACCCAACCCCTGCAGTTGGAGAAACAGGTTACGAGGCAGCTGGGCAAGGTAAGGAAGTCTGACCGAGAAAGTAAGGTGTGATCAAAGTCCCACACTTTGTGGCAAGCCAGAGACCAACTCGACCTACTTCACATAAACCAAGGCCCCAGTATTCCAACAGTAACCTGTAATCTTGATCAAGCACGCCTGACCTAGCGAAACCAAAACCACATGGACCATGTCTCAGTTCAGGCTACAGAAAGCGACATATGTCAACCTTCAGACTCCGTTGAAATAAATGTATGTTTCCTGGGGAAAAATTATATGTAGTTTAATTATTTCTGTCCGTACACGTATTACGAATAGTCACTTTGCTGCATTACATGCCCCCTATGTAATTTCATTTAGCGAAAACATTTCCTTATCTGCAACCATTCTGGACATTCTGGGGGTATGCACGTTAGATGAACCAACCTGTATTAAACCAAATTCAACCAAAATTTGTATGCTGACAGTATACATTACAAGAATCTATGAAAAGATTTTTTTTTTTGTACGACAGCTTCAAATAAGAAAATAAAGTTTGATGCATGATGTCTTTATTGACTTAACACGACGACTTCGTCTCATCAGTGCAAATCTCACTGTCACACCTTATGGGGTTAGAATATAAATACAATCTACCAGTGTACATACATGATATGCCCTAGTTGCAGGGGCTATTAAAAACACCATGAAATTTTAATGTTCACCCAATCTCAAGACGGAATGCCAAACCCTGAAGTATGAGGGAGCTGTCAGCCGAGCAGCCGAGAATGCATTCCAAGGCCACGTAGTTCCATGGTGCACCACGGAATGGCACCACCAGTAATAATGCAGACGCCTGCAGCCTCAACAGGAACTCCGGGCAGTGGATGTCACGCAGAGCAGACATCACACCACCCACCACCCTCCAGCCCAGACGAGAGTGAGCCGGCAGAGTATATAGGTATACCTAAGCGCATCTCATAATATCAGTCCATGCTCCTCCATCGCACTGTACTGTGCCGGAGGAAGCTACCAGGTCCTCATGACCTCGCCATCCATGCTCCTTCACCGCACTGTATGGTGCCGAAGAAGAATCTCCAGCAGCTCGCGCCATCACCACGTGTACTGGGGCTCTCTACTGACACTCAGGTCTTCACAATCTACCAGAGCTCTTCAACAATCTCGCCAACAGCTCCTATGTCTTCAAGAGGTTCTTCAGCAGCTACAGCAGAGGTTTCTGGTTTACCAGAGACTCCACAGCCAAGTAATCTCCGACCCCTCTTTAGGTGCCCACCCTTCTGGTGAAGGCAACCACCAATATACTTCTGGTAGTGCTTTACACCTCACTGCCCTTCTGGTAGTGGCCCCCAAAAGTCCCTTCTGGACAACGGTGATAGTATAGTTAGGTAGAGTTGTTTTCATAACCACCTAGCTGAAACTACCTTGTCCAGCTTAGAACCAGGCCATCTTCACCTGAAAATAGTAGATTACTTACGGTCAACCATTGTTTGATTAGGAGGTAGTACGGGCCACCGGGTTTATTCCTACTGGAATAAACAAGTTTTTAGCCAAACCGCTAGTATTATTTAAAAACTGTATTTGTGCTATTTCCAGGTAGACACCACGTTCGTCAGGGATAAACAGGAGAATGCAAAATATTACTTAACCCATTTGCAAACCACAGTGTAGGACTGTGGGCTTCCCTCAGGGATGTATGTACATCATGACATACACATTAGATGGCCACCCGTTCTGTGCACCCCGATGTACAGAAAGGTAGCTCCCTTACCACTATAAAGACAATCCAAAGGAAAGGGTGGCTAGCCAGTCAGTCCAGGTTGTACTCTGTCCACCTGAGGGAGTGATTGCCTGGTCCTGTAGGTCTGGTCTGACCTGGACCCACACCCAAGCGTCGTCGACGGACAGCCTTAGTAAATACAATGCTCTAGTCTACCACGCTTAATGGTGCCAGTCGACGGAGTACAGGGTGCCGCTTCAGTTTGTTTGACTTCAGCAACTGTCCTAACACCTAGCAAGGGACCTTCATTGCCTGCTTAACTCTTACGAGGTTGGTATTAGTTCCCCTCCATACGCCCTACTCCCGGCGGAGTGGTACTCAACATCGAACAAAAAAAGCAGCTACCAACTCCAATACCAAAACAAGGTTGTAACCCCCAGCGCCGAATGCACTCTGCAGCCTTAACCCCACAGAACGATCTCAAGCCACCAGACAGCTGAAGCTCCCTCCCCCACCTTGTTTTCAGACCCAGTGAAGACTGCTGGGAAGCAACATAGCATTGTTGTTGTCTTTCTGAGGAACGAGGAAGTTCCCTAAGGTATTGCTAACCCCTGGTTCAGGGGCAGCCACCACACCAGCCTGACCAAGGTATCTAGCAGTTCCAGCAGCAGCTGCTCCACCAGGACACCAGGACCTGGCGTTGCAGCAGCTGGGTCAGCAGCTATACTAGGCCACCAACCGCCAACATAAACCATCGACAGTGTGTCCTACTGTACACCAGCCAGGCTCCAGTGCTAAGTTAGATTTGAACTTGACGCGTGTCCAATTAGACTGACTGGACACTGCAGTTATAGATTTTTAATAGCTAGACCAAAAGCGACTTAGGTAGCAGGGATGAGGCGAGGAGTGTTAGCTAGTTCTGATACTCTCTCACAACTAGTTCAGTAGTTGAGGTCGGTTTAGTCTTAAACGTGGTGAATATCTGCACAAATGTTCCAAAGTCGTGCTTCTTTCATCCAGAAGATCACCTCCCAACCTCGGCGAACTTCATCTCCGGTTAAGAAGCCATAGACAACAGGGTGATACTTGTAGATGGTATGAACACACGGTGGAAACTCTATTAATATTGTCGGTGCTTTTTGACGTCTCGGTTCGGCGGCACGACCCGTTCCGCCTGTTTATCCTGCGTAGGCTAGGGTGATACTATCGTTGGCCAGACAGCAGGGTGAGCTAGGTGTTGCTCTCTACATCTCCTACTACTCCTTCTCTCACAAGGCATAGGGTAACAGTTCCATATATCACGCAGTGCACTGAAATGGAAATACTAACAATGTACTCCAATAGTGACTTGTCGGCCGGCTCGATAAGAGTCACCACTGAGCCCTCACCATAGGCGGACTTATCAGGGACGCTGAGCCGGAGTCACTCCAAGCCTCTACTGGTTGTGCATCCAACCAGAATACACAACAGCACTGCAGGTCACCATCACTGTGCACTAATAGTGCGAGTGTTGCGAAGCAACCCGAGTGTGTCGTGCTTCCTGGTGTGAAGGTGTTACTAGTGGTTGGGGCTTTACTGTTTCTTCCCCACGAGCACTAATAGTGCTGTGTGTTTGATGGGAAGAAACAGGTAGCCGTCTAATGTGCATATCTTAGTTCGGTTTAACAACTTCCCCGGATTCCATTGGTAGTGCACAGCGTAATCTACCTCCAACTGTGAGTACAGATATACACCCTGGAAATAAAAAAAGCACAGTAGAAAGCAACGTGTGTTTATTAGAAAGTTCAATAGACACGTGACCTGTGCTACCTCCTACCAAGTCGAGGATAGCCGAAGGTAACTGCGTGGTTCCAGGTGCAGGTGACATGGTTCTAAATAAACGGGAAAAGCTGATTCTAGACGAAAAATGATAGTTACCGTTAAACTACTAATTAAAGGTGTCTAGAGGAGACAAAAGAAGTTAAAAGAAGAAAGTTCGTGTTGGTATGTCGCCGGGTTGACTGGTCGCCGGCGTACGTAGTTGGTTGCCACGAAGGCGTACATGTAGGCTTCGAACTTCTCCAGAGCTTCCAAGCACTAGAGTGCTGTGGGCGGTGCACGAGATGCGAAAGAATCACTCCAGAGCTCGGCTGCGGCCGGACTTATATAGTGGTAACTTGTAGGCTGCCGGCATGGGGAGCAGGAGAGGTGTGACGTCCTCTGGCCCTGGGTAATATGAGAACTATCTCATCAGCGGTTCTGGCTTCATGCCTTGCCAGGTTTGCTCGGCCGTGCCCGAGGTCTAAGCAATTTGTTGGCTTCGAGCGCCGGGAGGGGGGGGCGGCGTGGCTGCCGGGATGCGTGCCTTCTAGGCGAGAAGGAAAAACACATAAGTTCCCGTTGCCTGTAGGGGTAGGCAACGTGTTGCTCACGTCTGTAGAAATGGAAGCAGTACTCCTATGCAATGAGTCGGAGTCGTATTTTAATAGGTGTAGAAGTGACACGTGTGAAAGTGGACCCTGTGTTTCAGATCTAAAGTAATTTAAAAACAAGACTGTGAAGCCCAACCACCACTTACGGACGCCACACTTCATGTTTGTTATACCATATCTTAGGGACCAAACAACAATTTCCACCAAATTCTTCACACAAGTAGTGCTACAGTAGACCATATAAACTTACGTTTTTTAAGCAGCTCATACACTTATTTTCAAAATGACAGCCCTGTAATTGTTTAAGGTTAATAAAACCTATCATTCAAAACATTATACCAATTAAATCCGAAGTTCATACACCTAATTGGCCTCAACGAATCAACAACCACCCGAGGCTGCCTACCTTGGATGTTGTTCAACAGTCTTCGGCAGCCATCTGAGACTGCCTACCTTGGACGTTGCTGAACAGCCTTCGGCAGCCACCAGCGGCTATCAGCATTGACATCACCATTAGAGCTCTGCAGCACCCGCAACCAGACGCTCCAGTGACACCAACTGAATTACCCAGTTATCAGAAGCTCCTTCAGTAACTAGAGACATACCACACACCACCTTCACTGTCTCCTACAGCCACCTCGGTTTTAGTTAGTTTTGTCGTAAGCAAATTTCGTCAGTTTTATTTCACTTTCCCTAACTAGCTTAGGACCAGGTCACCAACACCTGACTACTAAAGGTTTACTTCCAGTCCTCCATCTACTTGGCAGGAGCGCACGAGTCACTGCGTTTACTAAGCGATTAATAAACACAGCTTTGTTTCTTCTAACTACGTGTCTCATTGATAGAGTACTTTTGAACCAACTGCTAGGAGAACCTCTAGCCAAGTACCACCGACCGGAGAACAGGAAATTGTTACTACGATCTAGCTATAACTGGAGACTCCCCCTCAGGCGGCTCCAGTTTTGATACACATATATTAGACGGCCATCTATTTTATTCCTACCAAGTAAACAGGTACTGGAGGAATAAAATAAAGGAGCCTCAATCACTAGAAACAATTTCTACCCAGGGAGAGACAGTAGGTCTGAGTTGTATCCCTACTGGAGCACCTGGATGCTGGCAGAGAAGACTGCAGGAACAACTGGCGAGGGCCACCGTGCACCACTCTATATAGCGAGGCAGCGCGTATCGCAGTGGCCACGGGGAGGGCAAGTGACGTCCCTCAGGTGCGAGGCCGGAATGGGGGTAGCACCCTCTGGTCATCTCTCAGCCTTCGCGTATCCTCGGTGGCACTCGTGCATGGCCCAAGGCAGCTGATGACTTGTAGGCTCTCAGCGCGTGGGAGGGGGGTTGATGCGCCGCTGTCTTTCATAAACCATTGTATCCACGTGTCCTGCCACGGTCCAGAATCGTGGCGGACCGGTACTTCCGTGTACGAAATGGCGCTGGGTTTAAATCTCACGAGTGTAAACGTGTACACCAGGGTTGAAGTGAGATGAGTCGTAATCGTTTATGGTAACTAGTATAAGTAGCATGCATCATAGCATGGGCATGAAATTTCACGTGTGAAGGCACTAACCAGACCAAAATCTTTGGTAGGCACTATTTTATATTCATGTTTCTGAAAATACTTCATTTGCCACCAAGTGTCCAATTTCTTGGCGCCGGACTGATCAGAAAACACTCGATACCTCGCTAGCATAGGGAGCAGCGCACTTGGGACGATGAAAGTAATGCGATGCAGTTTTCACACTGAAATTGCAACCCTTTAGGAATGTGAGTGGCCTGCAATAATATCTTGGACAGGCACAGTAAAGGTAAGTGTGCTAATATGCTGAAAAAAAAAAAAAAAAAAAAAAAAAAAAAAACCCACACACACACACCAACAACAACAACAACATTACTTTCTGTTACATAAATAAAAATGGTATAATGGAGAAAAAAAAAAAAAATCTTTTTACCATTCCATGATTTTACACTTTCCCCCAATTCACAGTTTATTAAATATTATAAAGAATTTGGCAATGTTTGACTTTTATGCATGACACATTCCACATCCTTGCTGTTCACTCAACAAAACGACTTTGCCCCCTCTTGAGTGCAATGCTTAACGCTTTTGGAAAGTCACAAACCCACGCGGTACTGAAGAAGTCGGACATGTGCCTACAAGGTACGATGGCGCAATGTCAGAAGCAACTACAGGCAAGTGATCTCTACCTTGTACTGTTCGTCGAGAATCACCAAGAAGCCATCACATCAATACCCCGTGATGCAAGATTGGCAAGATTGTACTGTCTACTGAGATGCGTCTCCCTACAACCTGGCCATGCTAGTTCCACAGCGCGGTGAGGGAGTGCAGCAACCAGTGTACTTCCAGCAGCGCCCGATGACAGTGCCGCCTCAACACTTTAGAATTTCCAACCCCTGCGGCCAAGGCTATCACCTCCCATACCCCTCACTCAAGAGCGCCTGTACGAGATTAGTATAAAAGGTCTGACTTGACCAGAAATCTTCAGTTTCAGCTCTTCCACCATCCCCATTGGGGCCAGAGGCAACCACCACCATGACACACTCACGGGTCTTTGCTCCTCCACAGCTCTTGTATAGGGCCAGAGGCAGACATCATGGTCTACGACCGCTGGTACGTCTGTAGATTACACCACTCTCTTGGGCCAAAATCTCTACCAGCAGAAGACGTCACCGACCAGAAACCAACACCACTACAGCCACTGCAGATCCCCTGCTTCTGGGAGACTGGATCCTCCAGGGGCTCTGCTCCTTACCACCCCCTGGTGTTGAAACCAGAAATCCTTTGGTAACGGTCACATCAATGCCTCTTCAGGACCTACCCTTGCCCACAGGACGGTGCTGACATTGTTGACTCTCTACCCCTCTGGTAGACGTCCCCCTTCTTGTTCCTTCAGAACAAACCCACGAGTCAGTTAGGAAAAAGTTCTTCAATACCATATTTTTCTAATACTAATTATCTATCGCCTTTTCCCATTAGATTAATTACCAAGTCACCTTCACCTGGATTGCCTACATAACTTCCGTGTCAACAAAGCAATCCAGTGTAGGAGGTAGTACAGTGCCACACATGAATCTTACTTATTCTCTGTATGCTGATTTTCTTTGTGTAAATTGTCAAAGTTTTCCTTCCTATTTCAGACCTTGAACGTGAAGCCGGCAACACAACCAGGTAACAGGCCAGAAACACACCCAGCAAGTGGCCACCTGAGATCTGCCGCCTGGTAGATTTCGGTAGAGGTTATATCACTGGGAATTCCTCCACCAGGCGAATCATTGACTCAGGTTATTCCATAATCCGCCACCGCTCTTTATGGGGCCAGAAAGGAGCTGGAATTAACTCTGACAATCTGACCTCCTGCAGATACCACACCTGTATATTTCGGTCAGGAAGTAACTTGAGTAATCCAACATTCTGTCCACCGCTCTTCGCAGGGCCAGACGAAAGGAACACAAAGTTCCCCTCTCGTTATAAGACTGGGTACTCAGAAGTACACTATGGAATTGCAAGCTCTACTTTCGTGGAGTCTCAGTTGTACCCTTAATCTACCGTACCTTACACCCAGAAGGGAGGTAAACAGAGAAGGTTGAGACAGGCAACTGCTGCCCCTGTACTCTACACTGGCCATTCGCCAATCCCGCATTATGGAGCTCAATTTCGTGATTCTGGCATCACGCTGTTAAGGTGACTAAAACCTCCACTTTCTCATTTAAACGTTATGTGATGAAGGTCACCATGACTTTTAACCCTCCAAGTAACTAGGCATGCATCAACTTTTTGTGTCAAAATGAAATTACCCTGGTAAATTATATGCCCAAATATTTTGTGCAGAAATATATTTTTCCTGCAGACCAAAGTAAAAATATGAGCAGTTGTGTTACTTTCAAGATCACCCTGTATGGTATTTTTTTTCTCCAAATATTAATAATAATAAGTAGAGACCTGAAAAATTAGCAAACGTGATAAAGTGAAAATTAACTACAATTTTCACATCAAAAACGAAAAATGGCTTTTTTTGAGAATTTCAGATGTAATTCACGAATTGTACAAATCCTACAGTACTTTCGCAAATTATTATTGTTTTATATCACAGTTGCTTCTTAAGACGTATTTTATGCATTTTTGGATATTCGAATACGAATGCATGCATAAGTTGGCCAGTAGATTTCTTTGATTTATCACCATAAATGAAAATGTATTTACTTTCCATCACGTGTATTTACGAACATAGATAACATGAGTGCAGGTGATGATGTGTCATATTGAGTGAACATTCTACTGTACAGCCCTGTTAAAGTTTATTTGTTCACTAGGAAAACATGCAGTTGAAGTGATCACGTCCACCAAGCACCATGGTATCTATGGAATTCTAGCTCGCTTGTATTTACATTCGTAGCATCGTTTCGTTTTAACCAACAATTCTTTATTTTTTACAAAGCGAGCATCGCAGCAGTGAAAAATGTGTTTATATGAATTCACTTACGTAGAATATAGTTGTAAATCAATTTATCACGTATTTGTAACTTGTATTCGTCCAGTTAACTGTATTTTTATCAAACACATTCTCTGTAAATATATGCAGTAAAAAATGACACATTTTGAAAAACGTAAGTTTTGTCAGCTAGCCTAATGTAAAAATTGGTTGTTGAAAGTTTTGATAGTTCAAAATGTATAGGCAGATTTCCCGAATTTTTTTTTTCTGTTCGTACAAAGAACTTTTATTTTATTTTTAACTGTACTTTTATAGTTGTGTGTATAAATTGTTTATGAAACAATATGCACTTGCCAATGCATTATAACCGTTTGTTGTTCCAGGTGTCAGCCAGAATACAAAATCTTCAGTAAAATCTGAAATTGTTTTCAATGTTGTAATGAAACCGAGTTTTTTTGTCTTAAAACCATAACTGTATATTTCTCTGGGAGTTAGGAAGTTTTGCAAGGAAATAACCATTTATAAAAAAAAAGGCTTATCAAAAGGAATATCATTGCCAAATTCAGGTTTTATGAATAAAGTGACATTTCTCAAATTATGTATTTCTTTATAAAGAGCACATTACAAATTGAAGCAATTCTCATCCAGAAACCTGCATTTTTGTAGCAAGAAAATAACAACTATTTTTCACAAAAAATAACACCTTTTTCTCAAAAAAATAACACACATTTTTGAAAAAAATAAAACCTACTTTTTCATGTCTCTAATAATAAGATATATAATTAATAAATGCAATAAGTAATGCTTGAGGTTTGACTCAACCAATATGAGCTCAGAACGTTTCAAACATGAACCATTAATATCCCTACAGCACTCACATCAGTCAAACCCTCTTAAGAAGATTCCCATTCCTGCTTAATAAGTTCATTACGGTAATTTTACAAATTTCTTATGTACACTTATATAATTCAACCCTTTTTATTAGTTTCCCTAGTTAATATGCATGATTTCTTTCAGTCCCTTCAGACATACCTTAGTAGGATAATACCATATTGTAACACAGACTGCAAGCAAAGACAAGTGAAATGTACGAGCCTGAGCGACACCAGGGAGCGCAGACGGTGGTCTCCTGTGATGCTGCACGGGGCTGCGGCTCCTCGACTTGCCCCTGCGTGTCGCTCCCATTCTCTCCTTCTCCTTGCGGCTCTCGTTCTCTGGCGGCGTCTTGGCACCAGTCGAGCCCACAGGTGAAGGAACTCTCGATCTCTGAAGCCCATCGACTTTCTGTATCTCTTTTGTGGGCAGCTCACTCTTGACTGATCTGTCGCTCTTGCCTGAAGACCTCCTGCTCCATGTGTCACCATCTTTCTGCTGCTGATGGGCTGTAGGTGTAGAGTGAAACATGGTTAATAAAAATAGTTTTAAGGTCTCTGCCTGGCTGATGCATAAAATGCATTGCAAGGGTTTGATAGAAAACACATGATTCGAAAATTGCTAAATATTTTGCAGTGTTGTCCAAACAGAAAAAGCATTTATGAAACATTTTGTGCCTAAAAACAAGTTTATACTTCTCATTTAAACTCCAAGTATTATTTTTTTAGGCATGAAAAAAGTTAAAACTGGCATTTTCCCAATTATAGTGGCTAAATTTTCTATGCACACTTAAAGAGTTGTCTTTACAATGCATTTCTTCATTAGTGAGCCATACAATACAGAGTCGCAGCTTAGTTATATCCAGACGTATCACAGATGAAAGGACTGCACAGCAGTTGAGCGTTATGCACATAAAGGCGATGAGACAAGTCATGCATAAGGAAGAGTCAACCTTTACAGCTTACAAGTTTTGAAGCCTCGAACACACTCAATATCTGCAGGCAGACAGTCTTTAATACAAAGTTTTCATTAACAAAAGTTGTCTTCCTTCCCTTTGGAGTGAGATAGGGAATTTAGCATTAATTTCTATGCTATATTTATAAAAAAGAATTTGTTACTTTGTATTACATATTGTCAAGTCCTCAGTAAGAAGTTGTGTCTGTGATAAGAAAGTTTTCTTTTCAAATATATATACATATGACTCATGGAATGAAAATTATAATTTTTTTGATATTTTTTATTACTACCATGAACACCTGTTAATATACAAATTCAAAAAATTCATGTCCACTAACATTTTATTAAAAATTTTCACTGCAACACAAAAGTGTAAGTTAGTTGCATATAACTGGCAAAACTGTCCCATGTACATCGATTTTTTGTTATCAACTACATGCAAGTCTACTGGTCGGGTGTCTTCGGACTGGAGCTCCTCCCTTAGCGGCTAAGGCCGCTATATCTCGTGGGGAGACTGAAAGTGCGGTTTTCCTCGTATGTGGGTTCCATTGTTCCCACGAGCTTAAGGGCAGCGCTGGGTTGCTTGGCTGGCTTCTATCACATGTGGAGTTGGCGTGATGTCTGACGTAATGGTGAAGACAGTCATGACTGCCGTGTCCATGGGTGCCTCTTGCCTAGGGGCATGTTGGTAAGCTCTCGTAGCAAGTAGTCCAGGGTTCAAACCCTGCCTGGTATGACGTGACGACACTTGAAGATGAGGCAAAGTCGTGTTAGTATATATATGTCAGTACACATCACATGACAATCGCAACCCTCCGTTGCAATATAGACTCATCTAGTAGAACGCTGTGGGTGCATGTGATGTAGAAATGTCACTCGGAAAAGTCTGGGTTTGCTTCTGTAGTGCTCCTCTTCCGTGCACTGCTCTGGGCTCTGGCACGTGGTGTGTACCTGTCGCTCTTGTAGGAGAAGCACTGCCTCTCTCTAGCACACAGGCTGGTCGGGCTAGCGGCCCAGCTAATGGGGTCTACCTCATGGGGAGGATAGCTGTCATACGGTAATGTACCGGTGTCACGTGACTGCTCACATCCCTTCGTTATGTAATAAGCGTGTCACTCACGTTAGCCAGCTGAAGGCTGTGTTTATTTACAAGAATATTGACAAATTATTATTTTTACCTGGAAAATCCAATTTACGGGCGGACAGGAAAAAAAATTATGGAACACTGGTCGTGTATACAAGTCTCACTCATGAGGAGTGTGTCAACTCTACTGGTTTACCGGCCTTGGCGCTGAAGGTATTTTGAAATGGCTCTGCTATGTAGCCTCCTAACTGATCGCACGGCAAGTCAATTACCGTATGTGTGACAATATCTAGTGGTGCTGACTTTAAACCTTCTAAATTATTACAAACGTTTACAGAAAATCTGGTGTACCATTGCACACATTGCAGTAGTGCGGTAATTTAAATTCTTTCTGGCTGTCTTACAGCTTGGTTTCACTCACTATTGGAAGTCTTTTGTCTTGCACAGACGACCTCGCTTCCTTCATAAGGCCTCGTACTGCATGTATGGCCAGGTAAACTTGGATGTGGGTTGCCATGGCGACTCATAGTACCACCCCGGCTGACCTTGATAGGCGGTGCAACAGGTGCGGGTGGCACCTCTCTAGTTCAGCTGGTCGTGAGTCGTCTTCTGGGTGTTGTACTAGGCAGCAGCCAGCTCGGTGTCACCATGCATCAAGGCATGACTGGTTGTCTCCTCCTCCTGGAGGGGCGGTGTTTGGGTAGCCGTAAGAGGCAGGGACCCAGCTGCTCTCCCAGCCCCCTCGACTCTGCTGGGCTCATCCTCCCGTACCGAAGGTGTTGCAGTGGCAGCCTCGCTGGCGTCCACTGTCGAGACTCTGGTGGTACCCACGTCCTCTTGGGGCGATGCGGTCGGTGTCACCATGTGGGGCAGGGTCTCTTCGGGCACCCCTGCCTCATCCGCATGGACAGACCCCACCTCCCGAGCAGAAGATGGTGCAGCAGCAGCCTCGCAGGCATCTGACATCAAGACGTCCTAGTGGGTGTACGTGGTTGGTTTTGCCATCTGAGACAGAGGCTCTTCTGGCACCCTTGCCGCATCAGCATGCCTGGACTCATCCTTCTCCTGGATAAGGGTGGGTGGCTGGGGTCATCGGCGGAGCTCCCTGTCCAAGGGGCTCCACCACGACAGTTCAAACCCGCTGGGGGCATATGGCCATGCTTGGCGGCCATCTTCCAGACAAAGTCCATCAGGGTTGAGGGTAATGTCCGGACAGACATTGCTTCCTGAGTTTCTGGTCGGTCATCCCTCATGGGTGTTGGTTGGATGCTCCTCTTCTCTGCATCTAAGCATGGTGCAAGGTCATGGAAGGCTGGTGGTTTGATTTCAGCTGGCATTGGCAGTGGGGAGCTGTCCTTCACTTCCCCCTCTTTCTCCATTTCATCTTCCGCTGCTGGTTCTCCCTCGGAATTCTGGGTTCCAACAGGGCAAGGGCGCATCTGCCCTCTGGTTGCTTTGCAGATTCATCCTCTGGTGTCCTTTGCCCAGTATACATTATCTTGGCGTCCCACAACTGTGTAGAGTCCTTCCCATTTGTCTGCGAATCCCATGCTGAGAAAGTCCTTTAGCTTTGCTAAGTGGGTGGCTGTGAAGAAGGATGACCTCGCTCATCTGGAAGTTTCTTACCCCTGTGCTGAATTGTGGATACTTTCTGATAATGTACTGATCTTGGGTGCCTCGCTTCCTCATGGTCTGAGCTAGGGCGGGCAGTCAGACATCCTCTGGTTGCAACATCTCGGTGGGGGCTTGTTTCCATTACTAGTCACCTGGGCGGTGGAGAGTTTGACCCAGAATGAGCTGGCTTAGGCTGATGTTCACTACCTCGTTGGTTCTCCTCCTGAGGGTGAACAGAATATTAGGCAGGTACTTGTCCCAATGGTGGTGGTCTTCTCCCACATTGAGACTGAGACTCTTCTTTTTCTGCTCAATGGGGTTAGCTTGTGGATGATATGGGAAAATCATCCATGTCTCTACCCCCATGAGTTGTAGGCAGTCTGCCACTTGTGGCTGGTAAATTGGATGCCACTGTCTGTTAATATGGCCTGCAAGTATTCTAAGTGGGAAATTATTTCTGTCTCAAAGTTTCACACAGTATTCTGTGTTACCTGACTGAGTATTGAAAACGCATCTACCCAGCGGGAAAACTGGTCTGTTACTACTAACAGGTATCTATTGCCTCTTGCACTTCTTGGGTATGGCTCCATTACATCGGCTGCCAAGTGGGTCCAGGCGGTGTGAGGTCGATGGAATTTTACTGCTGGCTGTGGTACGGGGTAGGCCTTACCACTTACCATTACAACTTACTTCACAGTTGTTTATGTACTGCCATACGTCCCGACATCCTGTCCCGCGTGTATCATTCACTTATGTCCCCAAGGGTTTCCTTGACGCCTGGATGACCGGCTTGTGGGTGGTCTTGGTGGTGCCGGCATAGGTCTGCTGTCAGGTTGCGTGGGATCCAGATCTTCCACTGGCCTCCGGGTTGTCCGCTTTGAGACTAGACGACATCATCTCATAGTTCAAACATCTGAGGCTTGTCCAGGAAGAGATGCTGGATGTTTGGGTCCTTCTGCTAGTGATAACTTATATGGTATTGGCCGAGTTGTAGCTGGAGGAGTCGAAAGTGCTCTTCAGGGCTTCTAGGAGGGGCCACAGGAGGGGTCATTATTTCTCATTCCTCATCCTCTTTGGCACCCCCGTCGAGGTCCGGTTGGCGGGATAAAGCATCGGGCTGGTCATTGGTTTTGCCTGGCAGTGTTGCACTTCAAAGTCAAATTCATTTGGGAGCATCTCCCATCGTCCTAATTTGGCTTTGGCGTTTCTTGACTCATGTAGCCATTGGTGTGCTTTGCTATCTGTGTGAAGTATGAAGTGCCTCCCTTCCAAGTGGTAGAGGTACCTTCACACCGCCCAAATTACTGTGATACATTCTTGTTCATTAATGTGGTATTTTTGATCTGTAGTAATCAGGTGGGTACTGGCATAGGCAATGACTTGAGGTTGTCCGGCGGAGTTCTCTTGGTATAGTACCGCCTCCAGTCCATTCTGGCAGGCATCTGTCTACAGTATACGGGAGCTATCACCTTGTGGTCTGTGAAGTTGTGTAATATTCTAGATGCTTTTTATCAAGTTTAGGAATACACTGCATTGTTCTTCTCCCAATACCAACATGTTTTATTCCCTAGGAGGAGGTTAAGGGGTGCCATATGTCTGGTGATGCCTGGTACATAGTCGCGTAGCCAGTTACACAGTCCCAAGAAATGGTGCAGCTGTTCGTTATTGGTTGGTTCTTTTGCCTCTTCTATGGCTCGTATTAAGGCGACTTTAGAATAGTTCTCCTCGGGTGCGACTACGTGGCTCAGGTACTCTATGGCGTCTTTCCAAAGTGGCTTTTGGAAAGTTTGCAGGTTAAGCCATGCAATTCAAGTCTTTCAAATACTCTCTGGAGGTGTCCAAAATGTTATTCCAGGACTTTGAGTACACGATTATGTTGTTAAGATAGGTGAAACAAAATTGGCAAATGAAGCCCATGAGGACCTCTGCGGACCTCTGGAAAATGGCGGGGGTATTCTTCAGCCCAAATTGCATTACTCGGAACTGTAGGGTTTCACCCTCTGGAGTAGTAAAAGCAATATATTTTGGGATGTACTGAAATCTTCCAGTAACCCAACTGCATATCTAAGGTATTGAATATTTTGGCCTCTCGTATGTCCCAGAGAGCGTGAGTTAGGTTATAGGCTGTTCACAGTAAAGTGAACACTTTTGAGGGCCTAGTAACTTTTTCTTTTAAGCCATTTTTTTTTCCTGTCATCACCTTTTTTATAAATATTACAAAGTAAGTAATAAACATACTGCGTATGATATTACAAAGTAAGTAATAAACATACTGCGTATATTGCACGGCAATCTTAAACTAGCGCCTAACGCTAAAATAAAATATATTTATTGACTATTATTACAAATGAGACGGCTTTCAAAAGTGCTCACTTTACCGTGAATAGCCTATAATAGCCGGCGGTGCGATGGGATCCGTAACATCGTTCAAGTCCTTGTAATTCACACAGAATTTCAGCTTTCTTAGGGACTAAAACAGCCCAGGAAATGTGAGGCGCGTCTGACGGTTCCACAATACCCTGCTCCTTCATTGCATAGACTTGTGTTATAATGAAGCGTCTCCCCCTGGTAGACATGCCGTATGGTTTTTTTTACATGGGCATATCAGTGGTGGACCAAATTTCATGGATACTATGCATCTGTCGTAGTGATCCCCCTAGGCCGAAAGCTCCAGTGTGATTGGCCAATATCTGCTGCAGCTGGGTGAATTCTGGTTCTGCGAGTTGGTGATTAATTTCTAAGGGTGTTATCAGAGGTGGAATTGCCGCGTCCGAGCTGTGTTCCAAGTTAACAGTCACCCTGTGCTTGTCTCTGATATATACGTATGTTGTTCGCCATGATCCAAATTGCACCGTTGCTGGCGTAGCCATGGCCGCCCCAAGATTACCTCACTGTAATATCGGGTGAGACTAAGAATTCTGCTTGGGTTACTTGACTGTATATCCTTACTGTCAGATTGGTTTGGCCGTTGAGATTAAGGGTTTGGTTGTGCTGTGCCAATGCACTAGGTGGGTTTGTGGGCGAAGTGAATCTCGTTATGCAGGGATGAGCAAGTTACTTCATATGAAATTCCCTGTAGTGGTGGAGTCTAAGAGGGTGAGGGCCCGACGTCCATTAATCTCCACTTCTATGTGGCAGGGCTTCTGGTGGGTTGTATTCTTCTGCTCAAGTTCTGATGTAGATGGGTCCGTGATCACTGGTGGTGGTGGTCCACTTTGCACCCTGATTCCAGCATATTTTGCCTGGCTGGGTCCTTTAATTTCTGTCCCACACTAGGTGGGGTTTTCAGTTTTCAGGCTCTCCTGTTGTTCCCTCTTCCTCCGCTTGCCACCTGCTTGCCTGCTGGACTGTCCAGGACAGAACCAGCACTTTGGGATTGTCATGTAGTGGGAGGGGGACAGGAAGAGGGAGTGTTCCCTTTCAGCTTGGGTGGCTTAACAAATCTCCTGGCTCTTGCTGCTGCGTGTTTTGTCTAGAATGGTTTGCACCTTCAAATTTGGCTCGGTCTCACGAGCCCTCTCACATTATTTGTATACAGATTGCGACCTGGGAAGCTGTAGAAAAATTTGTAATTTTGGTAACAGCATACACGTGACATTACGTACACAACTTTCCTCGTTCCCTTCAGGAAAAAATCCTGCGGTACATTTGCACTTTACGCCTTATTAAGATTTTGGTCTCTTCCTCAGAGACCTGGGTTCGACTGTCTGTGGAACTCTGTCGTTAAGTGCGCTAATACATTCTCGCTCGAGAACTGGGTGGCAAGGCATGAACAAAGTTGCCACAATTCTGTAATGAACTCTCCATATTTATTTCACCAGTCAAGCACCTTCCCTTTTAACTGTTTCAGGGTTTTAACAACTCATTGTTTAGCTGTGATTTCAGTGTCCTTAAACTCCCTCTCGCATTCCTGGGTGAATCATACCTAGTCCTCGTGGGGTCTTCCTTCAAATTCTGGGAGTTGGAGCCCGCAACTAACCCGGGTGGACATTGTTCTGTGGTGAGTACCGGGTTTATCTGGTCTGTATTCTTCCACACGTCTGTAAACCTCACACCTATATACAAAGCCCAGTCTCGTGATTCTTTTGTCTCGCCAGCCTACACATACATGATGAAACGTTTGCACACATACAATACATCTTAGTGATTAACCCTTGTCCGGCACAAATGAGCTAGCTACAATACGCAGTCTGGCGGGTTCAACAATCATTACAGAGGTATTCCAGCCCATCCATGTAACAGAGCTCATCAGCTCGTCATTCCACCCTAAACATAGATAGTGGAATTTATTCTGGCAATGTGCACAACTAATGAAGTTAACGGCCGCTCCGCGGCATGTGGGTATATGCATCTCTCGGGTTGGTTATCACAGGTTCCCTCACATTGAAGGAGCGGCTTCCCCTTGGTCAGCAAGGCTCAAGTTTGATTCGGATATCTTTACTAGTTACAATTGAGCACCACGGGGTGTTTACAGACTTGCCAAAGTCTGGCTGGTTTCAGTTTGTCTCCCAGCTCGATTAACTGGTTCTCAGGGGCGTGCTGGCCTGGTTTTGCTTTATTAACCAATTAACAAAGTGCTGTGGCCCCCCCATTGGGCACCACCTTTTAGTTAGATAGCATCACATGACAAATGTTTTATGCCATGTCTCCAGAAAAAAACTGACAGATTTCTGACAGATTTCTAACAAATTTGGCAAACAATTAGCACTTTGGCAGGCCATGTAGATTGATATGTTTTGAGTAAGTCAGACACTTATTTTAAAAAATGTCAGTGTTACAAATATTTCAACTTAGTTTGTCATATCTATGAAACTACGAAAAAAATTTCAACTTGACTTTGTATGTTGGCAGTATCTAATTTTTCTATACAGAGCCTGATTTCTGTAATTTTGTAAGATGGCCTACATTAAAAATTAATTATTTATGTCATATCTCGGAAAAGAAATCAACCAATTTCTTCCGAATTTGGCGAAGAAGTTTTACTGTTGCAAGTCATGTTAATTTATATGTTTTCAGTGTGCAAGAACCTTATTTTCAGAATGGATGCCAAAAAAACATTTTGGCTTAGTGAGCAATATCTACGGAACTATAAAACTGATTTTTACTTAACTTTGTATACTGCAGTACCTATGAATATCATTGAACTTTACCATAACACTTTTGCCTTCCATTTATGAAGATCATCAAATGAAAAAAATTGAGGTTTTATTACATATCTTGAAGAGAAATCAACTGATTCCTCCTAATTTTTCACGCAAGTAGTGCTACAGTAGGGTATGTAAACTAACATGTTTTAGGTACGGCAGGCCTTTTTTTAATGGTGTTAATGAAATAATTTAGATTAATATGTTTTACATGTAAAACAATTCAACCAAATTTTGTATCCCAACAGTATTCATTAGAAGCTTAACTTATGGATACAGAGCTACTCTTTTACAGACCTTTTAGCAAAGTAGTGCCAGGTATGAAAACAGAACATTTTGCAATATTTACACAACAATTCAACTAATTTCCACCAAATTTCACCATAAGTGCTACAGAAGCCCATGTAATGTTACATGATTTAAATGGGGTTAGACACTGATTTTAAAAATGGTGGCTATATAAATATTTGGTAAGTTTAACATATTTATTTAACAATATTATTTAACCAAATTCAGCTAAATTTTTTATGCTGACAGCATGTGTTTGAACCATCGGATACAGAAACATTTTAGGGAAATTTTGACAAATAAGAAAATAGTGTTTTTTTCCCATATCTCATCCAACTCCCACTAAATACTTCATGCAAGTAACTCTTTGGTAGGTCATATAAACTTATGTGTTTTGAGTGACTCAGGCACTTATTATCAAAACAATAGCTCTTTAAGTATTTCAGGTTAGTATACCCCATCAATCTATAAATATTATTCTGATTACATCCAAAGTTGAAGCTCCGAACCCTACCTCCATAATGCAGTTTAATGCCCACTAGATTATAGTACAAGGATTGCTGAGTTTGAGTCCTGCGTAAGGCATATGTGTATTTGTAATTGTCTCTGTACTGTTGCATATATCTCCGGTTTTATCCCTGTACATCAAGGTCTACTTACTATCTAAGCTTTTAAAAAGAATTAAAAATGATTAGCCCCCATATAGAGGAAAGTAGGCTTATTACTGAGTACATCAGTAATTTCTAGTTTAATTATTGTTTTCCTTTACTGGACTACAACAGCGGTACTGTAAATGCTTATATTTTTAGCCAACACAGTAAACTCAGCAGTCTTGAAAGAACTTATAGTGAATTTGTTTTTTTGATATTATTTTCTTGAAGTATAGGAATTGACCTGGAAAGATTGTTAAACATTTCCAGTATTTTAATGCCTATAAATTTTTCCAGTTTTTCATTTATAATATTTATATTAGATTCACTTGAATTAGGTAGGTATACTTCAGTGTGCTCAACATTGAGTATCGTGGGAGGGCACCATAATTTTTGGGTCTACAAGTCAAGTTCGTGTCTTTTGTTTATGTCTCATGTTCTTGTCATATAAATAACATAGACAGATTTCAATACCATAACACTCATAAAAAAATATAAAAGGTGTGCTAAACAAAACTACAGCTGAAAAATTAGTAATGTAAGAGTGATGAGATATTACCAACAAATGGAGAGTCAGCAAGCTGTTGTTTGTCTACGATTGGCGAGAAATCCAATTTAAAGCCTTTCTTTCTCCTTCTCTTTTCTTCATCAGTCCACTCTCTTCTTTCACCTCCTGAAGCTCTAAATAATGCAATTTATTTGGAACACATAAACAAAAGTCTTGAAACATATTATGTACACTAAAAACTTATGTACCTTGTAGTACCGATAATAATTAAATCTGCAGTAAAAATGTTAGGTATTTACAAGTGTGAAGAAGATATCATCAGTAATATTTGAATAACAAAAAAAAATTTGAAAATTAGGAACAATTTTGTGGCATTGTTTTGCATTCATAAATGTTTTATACTAGCCAAAGAATCCAAAATAAAAACTAATTTTTCATAAGAAGGTGATGCTAAAATACTTCTACAAAAAAATATGAGGATAAAGAAGATTTTTTAAAAATCTCCTTTATTAGTCTATACAGTATTTCGGGGTCATATGACCACAATAAAAATATTTAATATGTATTCATATTTTTTACGACTGTGTAATGTGTTTGAAGCCTGTCATTACACTGTAACAATGTGAACTATTTTAAACTTTATGATATCTGCATTAAATCAGGATCTTATATTCATAACTGTAAAATTATCTGAAAAAAAATTCTAATACAATGCTTTCGAAATCAGTAAAAGACAAACACAATTAAAATGAGTTTGGTATGTACAAAAACTAAATGTTGTTAATTCCACTTCATATCAACGGAATATTACATTATGAAATGCAATGTACCGTATCATGATAAATAAACACTCAGTGCTTATTCTCATCAATGTCATGATGCTTTGTGTACACTCCTAGTACAGTTATTATATGAAAAACCAGAAACAATTAAAAACAAATACAGAACAGTAAAATCTTATTAGTAAAAAATAAAGTTCTCATTAATACAAATTTGTTTTATCTCCCCTTGGAGGATAGGGAATTTAATGTTAAATTGTATACTTAATGAAAAATATTTTTCCATTTGTATTGCGATGCACTATTGAATTCAATGGTAAAAAGATGTGACGCTGCCCTCACTGCCTTGCTCGGGAGGCAGAACACTGCTGCTCGTTCGTGCACCAGCCATGCACGGCCGTGCATGAAGTGCATGGGTCCTGATGTCGTTCATGCAGAACGGATCAATGATCCATCCCGTGACCCGAAGGACCCGCCTCGCCAAGAGTATACCAATGCCTACATGGTTATTGTGGTAAAGTACTGTAATCCCCCAAACGCAGAGTCTAAAGTAAACACAGGCAGGGATTCAACGACGACTGCTGCTCAGCGCTGTGGCATATCTATTCTCCCGGGTGGAGAATGGGTAGGCTCCCTATCGGGTTTCAAGGTCCAAGCCTCTTCGGCGATACTCTGCCTTTGCTCGAGTTCGGGAGCTGCCTTTGACAATGTAGGGCCTCGTTTGAAGGTTGGAGGCCACGAAAGTTTTTGGTCTGCGCCTCAAACTGAGGCTGCTCAACACGTCGTCAGGCTCTTCGGGCCTGGCTGCTGGTCTTCGTCGGGAGATTTAGGGCCGGCTGATCCATGTACACCTGTAATTGTTGGAGGTGGATTGGGGTACAGGGAGGGGTAGCCTTCGGCTGGCTACCTTCCCAGCTAGTCAGGGTTCCTCCATTTCTTCCCAGTTGTATACAGCGTTGTCCAAAGTCGAGGACGCATTGCTACTGAAGTAGCCATGGTCGCCCCAAAACAATGGATTCCTCGATATGGGGCATAACTAGAAAGTCAACATGGGAAGTCAAGCCATATATCCCGATTGTTAGTTTTGTGCCTCCTTCGACCTGAAGAAAGATATTCGGTTCCACAAGCCTGATTGTCCTTGTAAAGGGGGTCATTTAGGCTTGTTGGCGGGGCGTGAGGAGGTCACTTCTTATAAAATTACCCGTGGTCACCGAATCTAAGATTGCCACTGTATTTCCGTCATTAAGGTAGACCTCTACACAGGACACTTCAGGGTAACCACGCTCCCTTGTCAAGTTTTGTAGCGTGACTGTGGCTTCCTCTTCCTCTTGTTTCGGTTCTGTGTTCTCTCTCGCTTTCTTCGTCGGGCAGTCTCTGTTCCTGTTGCTACCAGAACAGAACCTGCATTTCGGTATGGAGGAGAGGCATGGAGTAGGGGTAGATGCTTCCCTAGGTGCCTTGAATGACGGAGTTCGTGACTCCGGGATTTTCACAGTTTCAGAGTTATTGAGTGCAACCTGCACTGCGCAGTTCTGTTCTGCCTTACGAGCCAATTCTATCAATTTGTTGATTGTCTTGGGTTTAGCAGCAAGCAACACGTTCCGCAGCCCGGGTAATAACTTTCGACCAAAAGAGTTGTACGACTAATTTTTCCAACACCTCCTCGCCAGTGACTTCTGCAGCAAGTCTGTTACTGAACTGCTTCCAGTCCGTTAGAAATTCACCATATCTTTCCCACCAGGCGAAGGCGAGGCCCTTCAAATGTAGTTGGGCCCTGTCAACCCATTGTTTCGGTGGCAGGTCCGTTTCTTCGAACTCTTTTTCGCATTCTTGTGTGAATGCTACCGGGTCAAGGGGTCGACCTGCAAAGTCTGTAATCTGAATGCCGTCGTCTCTACCGGTTGCCAGATGGCCAGGCGCTGTTCCCGGTTGTATATAGATATGGGATGGCTTGGATCTGCACAAGTGAGAGATGTGTTTTCTTCAGCATCTCTCGCACTGGTAGGCCGTCCCGGGCATAGCAACACGCTCGTCGGGCCACTCTATATGTAAGTGATAATAGGGTTCGTTGCATGTCGTGCACCTAATACGATTTATGCCTCGGCCAGGACACGTGATTTCAGTGCAGAAGCTCGTGGGTCGTTGACAGCAATTGATACAGCGGTATTCTAGTCCTGTATCACGTGCCTCTTCACGCCAGCCTAGGCAGGCACAATAAAATATCTTAGCACAGTATGTGCATTCTATTCTCAGCGTGTCACTGCCTGGAATCTGCATGGATACACTGTACGTCGAGCTCATTGTCATGGTTTTCGCCTGCGGTGGCAATGACTTCTGAGTTCAACATTTTCATGGTTAAGGGCACCACAGAGTGTTTTGTGGACTCCCCAAAGTCCACTTGATTGCTCAGTTTCAACCCTTAGTTCTCAGGGAATGGTTGGTCTAGTTCGTGTCGTTTACTGTGTACAGCTACTTGACTGATACCCCATGTTGGGCGCCAGAAAATCACTTGACACGTGCCCGGTCAGACTGACTGGCATATTTGTCAAGGATTTTTCTGCTACACCAAAAGCAGGGTGATTAACCCTGGTTAAAAGGAGTGGGGCAAGGGGTGTTGGTTGCTGCTTACTTATACTGTCATCTTGGATGTTGTTGTTGGTACGGGTTTCACCCAATAGTGGCGAGCTCAGTCCACTCCTTAGCGGCGGTTCCATTTGTAGGCTGCATGGCTCCAGAAGTCCGGTTGGTCCAGCCGTGTCCTACCTCAGTTCAGTTTAACAACCCACTTACCACAGGGTGACACAAAGGATGAGTACGAAGGCAAGGCAATAAGTAGATTACTATGACCGGAGCAGGAACTACTGCTTGGTGCCTAAGTTGGGCGGTGTGGTCCCGTTCCGCCTGCCTTTCATACGTAGGAGGTGGTAATACCAACCACTGTTTGATAGCAAGGTGAGCTACGTATTGTTCCCTACGTATTTTGCCACTTCTTACCTTGTAAGGTATAGAGTAAAATGGTTTGACAGTTTACGTAATGTACTTAGACAGGAACAGTTACTGCAGTGTAACCCAATAATGACTTGCTGGCACGAGCTCGATAAGAGTCCCCACTGATCCCCCACATATGCAGGCTGATCAGAGACGTGTCGACCACCAAGCCTCTACTGGTTATGCGTTCACACAGGGTTGAGCAGCAAACCCCAGGATAATGTCACTTCAGCACTAATTTAGAGCTCAAAGCGAGAAATAACCTGAGATTGTAGCCCCTCCCTATGTGAAGGTGTTTCTAGTGGTTGTGGCGTCGCTGTTTCTTTCCACCAGCACCAAGTTAGTGTTCAGATGATGTGGATGTCAACAATCTCTCGGTTCCTGTCAGCAATCCACGTCGTATTCCGTCTCTAACCGTTAACACAGACAAGTACCCTGTGAATGAAAAGCAGAAGAGTAAGTAAACAATGAGTGTTTATTGAATACTCAATAAACACGTGACCCGTGCTATATCCCACCAAACCGTGGAGTGCTGGGGGTATCTGTGCTCCCAGGTGTAGGCGACCCGGTTCTAAGTTAAAAGAGGAATAACTGGTTCTAGATGAATACAAAGTTACAGTTAAACTGAGCTGAGTAAAAGGTGTCTAGAAGAGACAAAAGGGAAGTTAAACACGTATGTACGAGTTCACTGGATGACTGGTCGTCGATGCGTACATAGATCTTTGGAGGTCCCAGCACTGAGTAGTGCTCGGGATGTCACGAGAGATGATACAAGAATGACTGCCCGAGCCCAGCAGCATCCGGACATATACCGGTGAAGCTTGTAGGCTGCTGGCGTGGGATGTGGGGAGGGCGAGTATCCTGCCCTGGTGTGGGAGTCGAAAAACTTGGGTCAGCAGTAGTCAGCGTTTTTGCTTCATCCCTCTTTGGCTGCGCTCAGCCTTGCCCAATGGCGGCCGGCTTGTAGGCTCTCAGCGCAGGGTAGGCGGCATGCCTGCCGGGTTGCATAACCTTCAAGTGAAGAGAATTCGCTCATAAGTTTTTGCTCCCTGGTAGAGTAGGCGGCCAAAAATTCATGTATAAAATTCTCTGCACGTATGTAGCAGTGGAAGTAGGAACATTTAGAGTCGTAATCATGGTTGATTAGTAGTAGGGGCGGCACGCATCAAACTCTTGCATTGTTGCGTGTACGTGTTATGGAATGACATCACGTTATCGCTGACACATGCTAGGATGACTAAGCAGTATCATGACAGGATGATAGCCTTGAAAAGACCAAGGATAGGACCTCTACAGTTACGAACGTAACTTCAGGTGGTAACATGGTTTGCGGGGTATGTAGCGGATAACTCCTGACTGACGTAACCTACCCTATTGCAAGCGTGCTTAATGTGTACCAGGGGTTCGTTCTGAAGCAACATATGCTGGAATATACAGTAATAATAAGCAAAGCTTAATGGAAGGTACAAGGGCAGTGTCTGAGCAATGCATGCTGGACAATAGAGGACTGCTGTGGAGACGCGGGCCTTCTCAGCTTTTATACTAATTGAGGGGCTGCTGCCTGTTTTTGATTGGCTGATGCCGCTACGGTGAGGGGTGGTCGCTGGGCGGGGGGGGGGGGTGTGAACGTATGGCTTGCCTCTGTGACATCACCCGCCGGCTGGAAGGGGTATGCAAAACAAAAGACAAGCGATAATTACTACCACAGCTATCTAACGAGGAGTAAACAAACTCTCACTTGTCCTCTAAGCATGGTTACGGTGGGCCGGTGAATGGGCCAGTGAATAAAACAATCTGCAAAGCAGACAGTACAATCTGACATGCTAACGTAATAAAACAATCTGCAAAGCAGACAGTACAATCTCACATGCTAACGTAATAAAACAATCTGCAAAGCAGACAGCACAATCTCACATGCTAACGTAATAAAACAATCTGCAAAGCAGACAGCACAATCTCACATGCTAACGTAATAAAACAATCTGCAAAGCAGACAGTACAATCTCACATGCTAACGTAATAAAACCAACCTTCAAACTCAGTGGCAAAGGACATAGGGATGGAGCTAAAGTCGTTAACATTAATATTATTCAAAAAGCATCATGTGTCAAAGTTAATGAATTTTATTGTTTGTGACTCATTGTTTGATCAAGGGATACTCTTACATTTTAAATTCAATATTTTGTCCCTTTTGTATACATTACTACTACAATCCCTTCACTATACAATATTTATAGAAAAAGAATGCCTTTGATTAAACTAGCAACGTTATGCCTAATTTTATTTTAAATCTGAACACTAAAGTAAAGAGGTATAGAGTATTTAATTTGAAGCAGTAAATTTTGTGTGAGATAATATAAATGAACCTAGTGTGAAACTATATCTATTTTAAACTTCAGAAATTTCAGATAGATTCATTACGTGAGTGTTAGTTGCCTACAGTCTATTGAATGAGAGAAATATAATTTAGAGTAGCAATTGATAGTCTTTCCATTTATTATTTGTCTCTAGTACTGGCCTGGGTTAGCACCACTAACAAGTTTCCCTTTCCGACCTGTTACATGACTGAACAAGATCACAAGTTTCACGGAAGGCAATTGCTGCTGCAGAAAGTAGTGGGTAGCACTTTTAAAACTAGCCTGGTGGCAGCCTACCCTTCCCCTTATTCCAACATTTTTCCATGAGAAGGTGCCCTTGTTATCCATCATGCATTATCATGCAGACATTGTGAAAGTAGGCATCATGACAGCAAGAACAAACCAGTTATGACTCACCGACTCGCGCCATACTCCTCTGCCTCATTATCTTCGTCAGCCGGGGATTCATAATAGCCAGGGGAGGAGTAGTGGCCGCTGTGTTCTTCCTCGTCGGAGGCCAAGCCTGTCTTCGCCTCCAGCTTCACGTCTACTGGAGACCTGCTAGGAGACTTGGCTGGAGAGAGCTTCTCCAAGTCGTCTGTGCTGCCTTCCACGCTGTAGCTGTACAGGTCATTAAAGTCACTACCAGGTGCGGTCTTCCTGATGTGTGTCATTGATACTGGGGCACACTTACCAACACCCCTTCAAGTGTACAGTCACCACTTGGAAATCATTAACGTAAACACACTTTACTTTACCATATGGTCAGCATGTATATTATTGGATTCAAATATATGTTTTACCTTTTCTTTATTTAATTTATAAACACCAATAATACCCATTTATGGCAAAACTTCTTGCAGACAACATTCAATTTTTAATGAAATTATGTAATCATACTGTCCTTAGATGACACATCTGAATCCATCTACATCAATTTTTCGCCAATATATGCATCTATTTTATATTTTGTACAAAGAGGTATTGAAAATCTTACTTTATTTTCTAATAACATGAATTTTTTTTTTTTTTTCATTTACACCTGAAGCAAAAACACAACTAAACACGGTACTACATAACAACAATTTATTACAAATGAAGGGAGCAATGGAAACTAACAAAGTACAAAAAATTGAGTGGAGTGGAGATATTTGAGCAGCTCTTAAAATTGAGGTCTTGAGAGCCAATGAGGGTGAAGCAAAGTGAGTATGGAGCCGCATCAGAATGTAAGGACAGGGGAAATTAAATGGGAGATCCCTATCAAACCTGCTGATCAGCAGCATCGTCCGGCATGATTCCCACGTGCAGAAATCCAGAAGGAACCCCATCGAGAATTGAAATTGTTTCGCCTAACAAAAAATGGGAAAATTTCAGTATGCTGGTACTGTATTGCTCAAATCTGTGATCTCAACATGATGCTTGTCAATTTCAGTGTACATGTTTTGTCAAGTGCCCCTTCAATTATGAATAAATCCAACAAGACAGTGAAGAAGAAGGGGCCAGATGATGTTTCGTCAGCGCATTTTTCAACAACTGCCCAGATATTACTGTACTGTTCCAAAGCTTCACATCTTTGCTGACTCAAGTTGGGGATGAAACAAAATAATTTCATCATACATTTCCTGCACTATGTGACAGTGCAAATAAAACAGCTGCAGAGAGTGACAGTAACTTTACCATTTTGGATTTTATTACAAGCAAGTCCCGAAACTCATGATGGCTGGAGAGAGACACAATCAAAACAAACTTGTTCCAGTGTCATGTGATCCAAGCAATGTTAAATGAAGCCTAAGACAGGTTTCTTTCTTCAAAGTTCTACAAAAACAATTCCTTTTGCAATTAGGCAAGAAAACTGCTGTGACCCTTTTAATTAAATTTAAAAACTACATCTCAAAGAGAAATGTACAATGCAGTATTCTTCTATGAGCATAAAAAAGATCAAGAGACAAAACAAATGAAATAGTCCAATGCACAAAATCTTCAGCAAACCAGCTAGATATACCATTATATCTACTTCAGTCCTCCACAGAAAGATGAAACAGCATAAAGACCTGGAATTCCTTATGAGCTTCTGTGACGATGAATGGTCTAATCAGTACTACATACAATCAACTTGTAGCTGCTCATCAGCCCGGCTGAGATGGTGACAGATTTGATAATTATGAACCAGACGCATGCCCGGCTTGGACGAGGTTCTACACGTTGGGCTTATTTGCATCAGCCTTGAACCAACAACTGGGGAGGTTACACACAATAACTTGGCAAAATATGTTTTAACAAACAAAGTTTAAGTCATGGTCATTTTAACAGCTTCATATATCGATGCCAGTATCGCAAGAAACATTTACGGAGACAGAGACCTTAATGTGTCTTAGGTGCCCGGCCAGTATACAGCACTGGTCTGGTGGTCTATCTTGTTGGCACAAAATCTACAGCCACTGTCATGACCTTTCGCACTGACTGATCTTTTACCTGTGATTTGCTGGGAGGAGGGATGTTCTTCCTTGATGGCTGGCTCAGCAGCTTGGCGGGCGGTTGGTCGGCAGCAGGCTCTAGATGACGTGCAGTGATGTAGGTGTTCTGGTCGTCCGAGTTTACTGAGTGCGGAGTTGCCTGTGGGTTGGCCCCTAACCAAGGGCAGGCAAGACCCAGATGTACTTCCTCTCCTCAAGTATGGCCTCAACCACTGAGTGAAGCTTGAAAGGAAGTTTAATTAGAGATGGGAACAAAGGTTGTGGGAGTACTGAGGGGTGAAACCTCTCAGTATTGCAGGCGGTTTGAACTCTGCCCTGCTGATTTGATATTCTGCTGAAGGCAGAGCCTGCTATATTACCTTCTGAGGCATGTAATGCCTTTTTCAACTTTCCCTATACACCTCCTGTCTGAGAGTATGGTATCATGAAAGGAACAAAACAACATGCAGAAGGTAATCTGGTGTCTTATTTCCCTACTGTGTATTTCTGGATACCCAATCTTGTAACAATGAGACAACAATTCGTGTTCCTTTCGTCTGGCCCTTGCAAGCGGTGAACAGAACGTTGGGCAACTCAAGTCCCTTCCTGAGCAGAATATCCAGGTGTGGTATCCACAGGGTGTCAATCAGCCTAAGATGATTCCAGCTCCTATCTGGCCCCTGCAGAAGCAGTGGCAGAGTACGGAATATCCAGTCTGCCGATTCACCTGGTGGAGGAGTACCTAGTGCTTTGGGCTACGTTGAACTCTACTAATTTGGCAGAGCTCAAGTGGCCTCTTAAGGTGTGTGGTTTTAATTTGGTACTGAATGATCTGCCGGGTTTTCCCCAGGGGGTTGCGTCTACAGAGAATAGATTGAAAAACATGTGTTGTATTATAAGAGTAATAGAACACGGTGACTTCACACTATCTTCTAAGCTAATACAACTTGCTAACTGAAGTTAAACCTAATGTGAACTGCCAGGTGAAGGCGACCTGGAGGAAACACTAAATGAATGTGAAGGTGATTACTTCTGGCTAGAAAAGTTACTGTTACATTAACGTATTCAACAACATCTAACAGGGGATGTTCTCAAGGGATACTAGGAGGAGGACAGCTACTAGAAGGTTAGTTGTCAGCGTTGCCACATCGTCCGGTCGGCATAGGGAGGTCCTGAAGAGATATTGACGTGACCTGCTACCAGAAGTCCTGGGTTCAACACCAGGAAGGATGATAGGAGAGTAAGGACGTCTTTAGGAGCCTCTGGAGGGGTCCAGTCTCTCAGAAGCTCTGTAATCTGTGGTGGCTGCAGCGGTGGTTGGCTTCTGATTGTAATGTCTTCAGCTGAGTTGAGATCCCAGCCCTTGCGAGTGGTGGGATCTCCGGAAGCCCCAGTGTCACGCACCCCCATGGCAACCTCCAGCCCTTGAGAGTGGTTGAGGTGCAGAGAATCAACAAGAGCACTGGCCATGCCAGCCCTTTTATACTTATCTCTCGTAGGTGCTCAGAGTTAAGGGGTGCGGAGGAAAATAGCCTCAGTCAAAAGGGTTGAGAATTCCAGGATCTTGAGGCAGCGCTATCATCCCTTATCTCGACCTCAGGAGCTGGTAAAATGTATGTTGCCCTCCAGTGGCGTGCTCTGACCCTAGCGTGACCTTCGCTGGAGGGAGCGGTGTCTCAGTCAGGTAGTATAATCTTCGGCAGGGGGTGTTGGCATTACAGCTTCTTGGCGAGTCTGGGCAAACAGTACAAGTTCGGATCACGTGTCTGTAGTATCTTCTGACATGCTCCATGTGATATCCTGTAGGTACATGTCCCGCCTCTTCAGTACTGTTGAGGTAGACTAACCTGCCCCAGTATGAACATTGTGCTCAAAGATGGGGCGAAGTCGTAAAGTTAAGTGCGCATCCTAGATGTGGGAATGCGTAACACGTCAAACTACAATAGGTACAGTACTTTATGCTTTTTGATTTACAAATTATATAATTAATTCAAGTGTAGATTCTTTGTAGTAAAATAATAATATGATGCATTACTAATTAAAACATCCCAAAAATGTTTTGTCTGTTAGTCTATAAAAATTTCAGAGGGTAAAACAAACAAGTCCAGCCGTTGTTCAATTAATATAATTAATTGCATACAATAATGAAAACCTAATGTCAGTATATTTCCTGGGGTCTGCAACATCCCCTAACCAAAAATTTTAGAAATCAGTATCAGTTCACAAATATTAGCAGGTTGAGATATCCATGTAACATACAAGAAAAAAAAATTCAAAATAATATAATTTCAACATAACTGTTTTCATTTTATACAAACTAATCTTTCAAAATCATTCGAACTTCCAAGCAGTTAAATTTATGTTGCTATATCTACGACAAATAAATGCAATGTGTGAAAAAACATATTCATTAAAGTCAGTTAGAAGAATGAATACATAACCAGTTGTGTGAAAAATTTGTGTACAGAAAACATAGTTCTTTTTAAATTTTTAAACTGCGAAAGTGGTACAGTGGTAAATCACTGAACTCACAATGAGGAGGACCCAAGTTTCATTTACCAGATCGGCTACCCTGATTTTGAATTTTCAATGGTTTCCTGAAATCACTCGAGAAAAATCATGGAATGGTTTCTTACAATGGACTATGGCTAATTCCTTCCACACTCATGCTTCTCTGAGAAACTTTCCCTGTTTCTAATGATCTCGCAAATTAATGAGATGTTAAGTGTTACCTGCAATAATATTTAATGTCTAAATTAAAAAGCAATTCATTGATGCGTGACGCTTTCCAGAATCATGCAATCATGACATTGATTCATCTGTGTGTATCTCCTTGATCCACTGGACGGGTCCGAACCAGGTATAATATCATCGAATAAAGATATACCTAGAGTGGACTTCCTCAGGTTAAATTTTCTGACCATTCCAGCAGGTAAGGATCTGTAGTTCGAGGGATGAACACCACGTCGCGCTAGTTCATTTTCGTAGCGTGTGCGTGGGGAATGTTGGCGGCGTTACCACATTGACATCTACCATCTATCTCACTCATACTCCATCTCTGTCACCCGCAGTCCCAACTCCGCAACAGTAGAACGTGTTCTGAATGTCTGCTTTACCCACAAGCTGGGACAGACAAGATGGCGGACTCCCGAGTTCCTGTCTCAAAGCCACGTATGCCTGTTTACAAGTTCTGTAAAACATATGTATATACAAAATGAAGCAATGTATGTATAAGTAATGGGAAATGTTGCATATTACTCACAGTGTCATAATAAATGAATAAACACCACTTTATAAAAATACGCGATAACTGTGGATTTATGTTCTATATATACCTTACCACACGTGTATACAGTACGTGGTTTGTGTAGCTCAGTGAGTAAGTGCACAGATCTACGCCACATAATTGTAGGTTTAAGCGTTCAAATCTCTGTAGAGTAGCAAGTTTTTTTATGTGACACATTATGGCTGTTTATAACTTATTTTATTGTTATAAAATGTTTATTTCCAGAATATCTTTATATAAAAGTAATAATACGCAAGTATCAGCACAGTACAATCGACGAACAGTAGTTGTTTGCTATTCACATCGATTGGTTCCTAAAGTACATAATTGGAGCTGTATAGCATAAGTAATGTAAACAGGCAAAAATGAAAACCTTAAGTTTAATATTGTAACAGTTCTGTCTTCTTTTGGCCGAATAACCGTAATAGCATGCTTAATTACGGAGAGCACAAGATTGATTATTATGCTCATTAAAGATACACATTCAAAAACAGTGGCATAGCCAGTTTAGGAAGGAGGGGAGGGGGAATGATATATTGGGACATATCCCCCCACCGAAATGAAAACAAAAGTTGAAAAAATTACAAGTTGTATTTTATTTTAATTCAAGGAATATGAAGAATGTTTAGCATTTTGTGGTTCCATATCTGTACATGAACCCATTGATTATAGTTAAATATGTAACTATAAATTTGTAATGATACAGATTTTGTTCAAAAATATAAATAAGAAATACCTCCCCCCCCCCCCCCCCCCCAAGCACATTCCTAGCTACGCCCTTTTTTTAAATAATATATCAATATTTTAATAAGTGGCATAAATGTACGTCGTACAAACATGTGAATACAGTATCTTGTTTTCCATACATAAGCAGTGCCGTTACTCATATCACATTCCGTACATTAATAGCACCCGTATGTTAAAATCTAAACCAATGCAGTCTTCATGGGAAACATGAAACAATCGTTGTACGTTTTGGATGCACCACAAAGAGCCTAGATATAACATTTGGTGGCATGTGTACCCCTGTCCCCTGCGAGATGTTTTGCCTGCCATTTACAAGTTTCTATTAGCATTTTACGTAACATGTGTGTATGAACGGATGCGTTCTTTCTTCCCTTCTGCTATAGAAACTTCTATGCCTTCTGTACAAAGTAGCAGAAGTTAGGTATCATATAAGGCCGGCTTAAACGATTCACGCCTCTCACAGAATTTAGGCACCAGAAACTTCTTAAATCCTTTTTAAATATCGGAAGGAAAACTGTTTTGCAAATATGATACACTACATACTGGTAATATTAAACTAACGTATTACAACATTGCTAAGTGGTAGGGGAATGCTAGTAAAAAGGAGAACATACCCACGACAAACGAATTGAATCTACACTTGCTGTATGAATTATCGCTTCTTGTTATGAAGATGATTGTACATGTTATAAAATATATTTCGTTAGTATAGTATAATCGTGCAAAAAAATGTGTGGTCGTTAACGACAAAAGTATTTATTCATTCAATCAAAAATGGGGCACACAAGACATAACTACTTTCAGGAAAAGTAAATGATAAGTATGTAAATATGCCACAGAGTTAACACACAAGAATGCCCTACTGTCACAAATCATTCAAATTTTTATAGTGTTCGTACATTGCTGTCATTATCCATCTGTAGGCTAGAAGACGACAAACATTCCAGAATACATGAAAAATGTTTGACACAGTCAAGATATTTAATAATATTTCTATTATTCTCTGTAACAACTGTACGCTATAAACAGAAAAATGTATTGATTCTACTGCGTTTAAACACACCTGCACTCCGTAATGCAGCATAAGTTGCAACATCTAAAGTAAAACTGGGTTTACAATATAAATATTTAAGCATTATATTAGGCGTTGAGATGTGTGCAGAAGAAACGAGTGTATGTTCTCTTATATTTTGATTCCCAGTGGAAGTTATCAGGTCATGTTACCAGGTCATGTGCATTGGTGGGATTTCCTTAAGCAATAGTTGTATTTTATATCTGTAGAAAATATATCGAGGCTACGACCAATCAGTACAGAGCAGTCGGTGTTGTTGACGGGAAACTTTTACTTACAGTGATGTAAGTATAAAACAATATGACAAAGGCGTGTGTGTGCACATGTTGAAGATTATATGTTCACAAATAATAATCTTCTCTGATAGCAAATATCGGTTTTGAAGTATGATCGGATTCAATATTGTTGTTTTATACGAGGTTATGTTAGGAATAAAAGTAAACATGACAGGCTTGCTGCCTGTTTCCATTAGCTGGAATTAAGAATTAAAATATTAATGGGAAACTGCAAATACTGAAGACGTGTTTCCGTATGACAGATAATCTCCTACTGCATAATTCTAAATGCATTAGTTTTGTATTGTAAACGTACGCTGTATCCAAAATGGCAGATTAAGTTGACAAAATGATCACGTGACACGATTTTGTATACAAACATTGTGACGTAGTTGGTAAATTGATATTTCGTATCTTGTATATAGCGGATGTTAACAAAAATACAAAATGACAAAAACAGCGCCATGTTCGTCATCAGCCCTGGCAGCTCGCTCCATCACCTCATGTGCTGGAGCTCTCTGACCGCTCTTTGTCTTCCAGAAAATCCAGAAGCTCTTCAGAGCCATGGTCCAATTCTTCCAGATCTTCCAGAGGATCTCCTCCTGCAGACCTTCAAGAAGTCATAAACCCCCCTTGCGGATTACCCATGGTAATGGCAAATCCCACAACCCTTCAGGAAGTGGGCCCCCTAAGCCCCTTGAGGACACGGCAAAGGATAGGTAGGGAAAGTTAATAGCTACCTAGTCAAACCTACCATTCCTCATTTAGAACCAGGTAACCCTCACTTGGATGTGCGTGCCATAGTTTATAGGTACTTCTAGTCAGCTCAAGGTAGTTAAGGAGGTACGTAGTATGGGCCACTGTGTCTACCCTTCTCCAGGATAAAACACATTTCTCACCTACTTTGACTTTCCTTTCCTTAGGTGACTGTGAGATGCCACGCAAACATCACGCCCACCAGAGTGGAGCAGGGGACAGGGTTTCGACAACCAGATTTTACCATCTAGCGTAGGACTGAGGACTCGTACGTCAGTACAACACACACTCTCGACAGCCACCTGTTCGGTGCACCTTGGTGTACCAAAAGGCAGAGCCACAACCACTAGCCAGACAACCCATAAGGAAGCTAAACAGCCAGACCAGTTAGCATTCTGTCCACCGCACCACTGAGTTGCCAGAGGAGGTGTTCGACTGATTCTGGAGGCCTGAGTGCCTTTGGGTCCACACCCGCAGTTGTCAGACGACTCAGAGAAGTCCTGCTCTCCAACCACCACACCACATATGTCGCAGGTTGGGGTAAATGTACGGCTCTGTGTCGGCCCGGCTGCAGTTTCCGTATAACACTTTTAGTGAGGGACCTAATTTTCGCCTGCTCCCCTCTTGCGAGGCTGGTTGTAGCACCTCTCCATGCCTAACACCAAAAAGGTGGGTAAGGATCTGCAGGAGAGAAAGGCTATGGACTCCCACAAAACTACCTGGGGCTATACCCCCATCCAATAAGGTACTCTGCCACGATAACCCCTGGGACTGAGATCATGCTGCCCGCCAGCTGGAGAGGCCTCACCTCCCCCAGTTCCCTCCCCTTCTCTATTTTCAGCCCCTACGAAGACACCTGGGACACCACATTCAGTGGTCGCTGCCATTCGTCGAATGGAAGAAGTTCCATTGGGCATTGCTTGCCCCTGGTTTACGAGCAGCAGACGAACCCGCCCATCCAAGGTCTATGCCTCCAGCAAACGCAGCGCATCCAGTAGTCGCTACCAAGCACCGCAGCTCAGCAGCACCAGTGTAAGCAAAGGTAAAAGTGTGACCACTAGTCGCTACAATGCCCGTCACATTGCACAGCCGGCAAACGACTTTGTGCCCAGCCACCAGGCCAACCTTGTATACCAGTTGGGCCTCAGCCTGCCGTTGAGATAGCACACACTTTAAAATGTATGACCGTCCTGCTCACTAAAACTAGTACTGACCGTGACGCTGCCATAGACAGTTCCCGAGCCCGTCCCACATAATAATAAAGAAATAGCTGTTAACATCTCACATGGGTAGTCAGCGAATAAACCTATGCAGTGATACATGTGTTCTTAGGGACACTACTGATTGGTGATGTGCTACCAACCTGCCAGAGCTACTACTGCTCTCCCCACTTGGAGAGCTGCCCTCACGGCGACCTGTATGTTTCTGTGCCGAGATGTCGACGCTGGCGCGGGGAGTGGTGCTTGTTTGGTTGTCTTCACTTTCCACCTGTGGAGTTGTTGGAAGGTCACTTGAGTTCTCCTCTAAGATTGGCGGAGGGGAACATGCCTGCAGCAGAAGCAGGAACATAGCAGATCCTTACATGTCTATGAATGGTGGGACAGACTTAACATTATCAGTCATGAATAACAAGATAAATCTTTGCAACATAAAATTGCCACACAGCGCTGTCAAATAATTCTGTAGCTTCAAAAACACTTTAACAAGAAATGATGACACTAGTTGTGGATAGTAACAGAATGTAATCCCTGCTTTTCAGTGAAAAAGTTCAACAACAGTATATTAATAAATTAAAGTTATCATACACACACATAAAAATTTCATTTGAAAACTAGGCAAAAAATGGAATTAAATACTACAATACAGTAAACTCTAGGTTCTAAGACCTGTCATGGTTCCCACAAAAAGGGTTGTTATTTCAAGAGGGGTGTTTCTTCAGGGATCTTAGAAACAAGATTTTACTATTGTGGTATGCAGTTGTATCATGTAAGATGCAACATTTTGATGTGTGACGCTTTCGGGCACAGTCTATGTTACATCACAGCAAAGACTAGGCTTTTAACGTGCAGGCCCCTCACACAGGGGTTAGGCGGCTAGTTCTTAATTTACTTGATCACAGAGGCCCGACCAGTACAAAGGGAAGGCCGAGACGCCTGCTGATTTGGAACAAAGCCAATGTTTGGTCTGGCTATATGCTTGGTGGTATTACCAGAAGCCGCTGGTTTACCTGCACCGACGCTGGGGCGGCTGGGAGGCAATGCTGGCCCAGTGGTTGGGCGGTGGCTGCTGGTGGAGCCGGTAGGTCCGCTGCTACTGCTGGAGTTCAGTTCTGGCTGGGGTAGCGGTGGATAGAAAACAACGTGCAGGCTAGGCCTACTGGCACCTCTCTGCGACGGAATGCTGTGAAGACTGGTTTTGGAGTCCCCGGCGTCTGCTGGGGTGCTGCAAAACCGATAGGGAGGGAGCTGGGGGGTGAAGCCCCAACAACTTGCAGGCAGCTGGAGCTTGTTCCTGTGGGTTGTCCTGGTAGAGTGCCTTATCAAACTGGGCACAGCCCCAGGTAGCTTTATATGTACTAGTAGATGCCTTCCTCTCCTGCAAATCTTTTCCACCCCTTTTGGTGTAAGGCACTGGGGGTGCTAAAACCCGCCTCAGCAGAGGGGAGCAGGCGATGAACTGGTCCCTGACTGAATGAGTTCTGCTGCTGCAGCAGCTGAACCGACACCAAGCCTAACCTTTACTCCAACCGACAACACAAATGGTGCAGTGGTTGGAGAGCTGGTTTTCCCAGAGTCGTTCCAATAACGACGGGTGTAAGTCCTAGGGCGCACAGGCCCAACCCAGAGCCGGCAAAACACTCCCTCCAGCAACTCACATGGTGCGGTGGACAGAGTGCAAGCTCATCTGGTTGCTCTGTCATTCTGTACACCGGCAGTGCACTGAAAGGGTGGTCTTCGAATGTGTGGTGTGTATGTGAGAGATGACATACGAGTCCCTGAAGGGAAGTCCGCAGACCTACACTACGTGATAACAGAAGCTTTAAATCCCTGGTCTCCTGCTTCCCTTTGGGTTTCTACTAGGAAAGGAATGAAAGTCGGAGTACATGAAGAATGTGTTTATTCCAGGAGGAATAAAACACAGTGCACGGTGGCCCATACTATCTCCCAACTACCTTGAGCTGACCAGGAAGTAAATAGATTCAGCCAGTATCCAGGTGAAGGAGACCTGGTTCTAAACTAAAGGGTGGCAGTTCCCACTAAGGTAGCTGAGTACTTTTCCTTGTCTATGCTGTTCTGTGTCCTGAAGAAACTTAGGTGGGCCCACTTCCTGAAGGGTCATAGGGTAGCTGTTGCTAAGGGCAATCGACTGGGACGGTTGATGACTTCTTGAAGAATAGATGGGGGAGGTCCTCTAGGAGGTCTGGGTGTTGAAGGCGTTGAGCTTCTCGGGAGTCTAGATGACAAAGATGGTCAGAGAGCTCTAGTGCATGAAGCAATGGAACGAGCTGCCGGGGCTGTAATGACTCCAAAAACAGCAGACGAACTGGCATTCTCCAGCCAGTGCACAGGTACATATACTGCTGGCCGAGCCCTCGCCAGGGCTTGTGAATGGGGGGAGAGGGTGCGACAAGCACTTGTCTGTGGGCAGAGCCAACGGTAGTCTGCTCTGCCTCCATTGCTGGCTGAAGAACGAATGGCACCATCCCTCAGTGCACCCTTCAACTACCTGCTCTCTCTTGAGTGTGGCAGCGGTGACTCGCCCACAGGCTCACCCAAACTTGACATATTCATGGGGGGAAGGTAGCCGCTCTGGTAGAAAATACACTTGTTCGGACCTTGTCCGAGGCGCTTTGGAAGGAGCACGCAGATGAGGCTATGTCGTACAGGCTTGGGCCAGTAAGTGTCACGAGTCAACTTTATCACAACATGAGGTCCAATCCTCAGAAAGAAAATTTTTTTTTTTTCAAACATGCCAATCAGATATTGAAGAAACAATTGTGGGGCCCTCTATAAGTAGAGGATGCAACATAGCGGCTATAAAAAACCCTTGTGTTGCCCTAGAGTGAGTGGTGCAGGAGAAACCCCAAAATTGGCACCAATGTAAACCAAATCTAAACACTCCTGTTGGAAAGGTGAATTGTGGTTGAGAGTCAGTAAAAAACGTAGAAAAATCAAAACTCCACTGTGGTATGAGTTCCAAAATAATGGTGTCAACATAGACTGTTTTCGGCTATGTTTGCTGAACACTCACAATAGGTGGTAACTAAATACCTCATACCATGTAATTTTCTCTTTGATTGCAAATGACGGAGACTAGAAAAAAAGTATGTTAAAATTTGTGTTAACTTCCTGGTTAAAATAGCTGTGAACCATATCCCAATGTAAACAACAGGATAAAACATAGAAAAATATATGTAAACTTGAAAAATATATGTGATGCAATTTTGTTTTATATGCACAAAGGCACCTTAAGCGAAATCTTTGACGTATGGATTGTGCATTCACAGTTATCATTTACAACCTTGAAAATTTGTTACATTTAAGAGAACAAGCACTAAATATATATATATATATATATAGCAAACAGGGTCCACAAACAAAACTAACAAAACTATGTTTCGTAGGTATACCTATCATAGGTTATGCTGACAAAGTAATGTTGACCTAACACTGAAACCCATACATTTTCCATAAAAATTTCCAGTATAGATTTATTAATACAAAGATCAATTGTACTGATAACTTAATAGGCAACAATCTATAGAGTGCCATATATACATGAATATACCTTGTTTACTACTCCAATCAGAAATTTGTACTGACAGGTAATGAGCAAAAATTATCTCCAAAATTTATCGGCAATATGCCCAGATTATGCAGTGTCTAATTCCAAGTTAATTTTAATTCATCCTCACCCAAAATGCAGATTGACCTACACAACAGTGAATATACAATAGCCGCAAAGTGTAAGCACCCATTTTCAAATTCATCTTAAAAGTGAATGTTAAAACAAACTCCTTTTTAGAGATCTTTTACCATTACGAGACGTTTCTAGACAGTTTTGATAACGCAAATGAATCTGCATCATTTTTCTTACTAAATGCCATCAATAATACATTTAAGAATTTACCAGGTGATCTTGGATAATACAAGTAAATTTGCATAATTTTTCTTGCTAAATGCCATCAAAAATACCCTTAAGAAGTTACCACCATTTCTTTTAGAAACATGCTTGCATCAGAGAAATTCAAAGTCCCGAGCCCTAACAAAGTTACATTGCCAGACGGGCATAATGACTAACATGTTCATGAACTTAACTTTTGAAGGTACAGTCTGATTCTCTCTCGGCTGGGTCTCCAGGACCACCATTTATACAAAATTACACAATTTTACAACCTCAAATGTTCAACCAATCGCTGTCAGGCTTTTGATTACACGTCCATTCCCAGGCTCAATCACAGAAAAATTCATAGCTGAAGACTCAAAGGTGCGTAGCGAATCACATCGACAGCTAGATCGGCACCGCGCATGCCCTCGTCAGGGTAGCCAGACACCGCCTCTACGCAGCTCGTCTCTGCAATTTTGGATCGCCAACACGCCAGCGTCACATCTAGATGATTTCCAATTTCCGTCGTGGATTCCATGCAGAATTCACCCAGATGTCACCCATTTCCACCAAAAGGCAAGTACGTAAAACAACTACGTCATAACGTAGTTAGTGAACGTTTAGACAGTGCAGAAACCTGTCCAACGGGAGAGAAGAAATTTTCAAGTCAATACTCATTCAGAAATACTTTTATTATCAATTTCAAAAACTCATAAACGTCTCAAAAATACGTTTGCCGTACGAAAAACAGAAATGTGTGCGAAAATCGTTGTGTCCAAATATGGTACTCTTTACTCATTAATTACAAGCAAACTGGAAAAATGCGGTAAATTTGAGGACATATTTCCAGTCATATTCAATTTATTTTCCATCCAATTTGACATGTCTGGGAACAAGAACGACCTTCGTTGAAGGGGGAGGGGGGGGGTACAAATTTGAAACACCCGTCTCACAATCTTAATTTAAAATAAACAAAATGAAAACCAGATATTATGAGCATATCCTGATCAAAAATATGTAAAACCAAATGCTGCAATCACCAGACTATATATATATATATATATATATATATATATATATATATATATATATATATATATATATATATATATATATATATATATATATATATATATATATATAAAAGATTTTATTCTTAGAATAGTGAACATTTTTACGTTGTTACATTAGCCACAAGAAAATGAAATTTCTACTGTCACTTTTCTGTACATTATTACTCTTTCTCTTGTACTTTCCATGAGCATTATTCAGGTGATATTTTTGTTTATTACTATTCACAAAAATATTCCACAATAAAATAGCTGGTTGTTTGTAAAGCCACATTATATGCTTTAACACATAACACACACACTGCTAATGCTTGGTATTCAAAATCATCCATAGAAAATTTAAATAAGAGCACTTCTTTAATTCCTTTTTTTGTGAATATTAGAGACTATCTAAAGTGAGAGTTTAAATATAATGAAACAACATATGTAAATAATTCTCGATCAAAAATATTTTAACCCATAACATTTCCTAACTTGCAAAAACTTTGAAGTTGTTTCAATCTTACTAATGAATATATGACTCAGTGGAATGAAAAGTACAAAAACCTGTATCCTGCCTATAGTATTTTGTCATTATGGAACAAAACTTATCCTCACCTGTGCAATTTCATCGCTATTCAGTTCACCACGAGCCAGACTGTAAATGGATGATGCACTCTCAAACGAACTGCCATCACAAGCACCAATACTGCCAGTGCTGCCACCGCTAGGAAATTTTTGTGGCCGAGCGCCGCTCGCTCCAGCGGACCGGTCCTTGGGCAGATGATACGACCCGCTCTTACGAGAGCTTGTGTCCGTCCCCGAGTTGTTGTCGTTGGCCGTGACGTAGTCTTCCGTCGTCGACGTTTCTGATATGTCTGTTCCGGCCTTGCCAGAGTCCGTACGAGCCAGTAGCAAATCAGCCGTGGAACTACCTATGCAACAAACGTTGTTCAGAATGTTGCAGGAGAACAAAACACTACACATGTCATACAAAATGGTTTCCAGCTGCCTTTTTGTAGGTGCAAATATTTTACCATTTCGCTGACTTACGGAACAAAAGCGGAAAATACTGCATACTTCTGATAGTATAAGATCCATAAAATTGAACAAAACTGAAATTGTAATCATAAGAAGAAAGTTGATGAATACCAATAAGAAACAGACACATGGACTAGATGTAATAGCAGTTCATTGGGAATCAATAGAAGAAAGTTGGTGAATACCAATAAGAAACAGACACAAGGACTAGATGTAATAGCAGTTCATTGGGAATCAACAGAAGAAAGTTGATGAATACCAATATGAAACAGACACATGGACTAGATGTAATAGCAGTTCATTGGGAATCAACAGAAGAAAGTTGAATACCAATAAGAAACAGACACAATGGACTAGATGTAATAGCAGTTCATTGGGAATCAACAGAAGAAAGTTGGTGAATACCAATAAGAAACAGACATATGGACTAGATGTAATAGCAGTTCATTGGGAATCAACAGAAGAAAGTTGATGAATACCAATAAGAAACAGACACATGGACTAGATGTAATAGCAGTTCAATGGGAATCAACAGAAGAAAGTTGATGAATACCAATAAGAAACAGACACATGGACTAGATGTAATAGCAGTTCATTGGGAATCAACAGAAGAAAGTTGGTGAATACCAATAAGAAACAGACATATGGACTAGATGTAATAGCAGTTCATTGGGAATCAACAGAAGAAAGTTGATGAATACCAATAAGAAACAGACACATGGACTAGATGTAATAGCAGTTCATTGGGAATCAACAGAAGAAAGTTGAATACCAATATGAAACAGACACATGGACTAGATGTAATAGCAGTTCATTGGGAATCAACAGAAGAAAGTTGATGAATACCAATAAGAAACAGACACATGGACTAGATGTAATAGCAGTTCATTGGGAATCAACAGAAGAAAGTTGGTAAATACCAAAATGAAACAGACACATGAACTAGATGTAATAGCAGTTCATTGGGAATCAACGGTTCAGATATAGCACCAAGTGGCAATCACTATAAAAATCTGCAACAGCACACCAAAAAGTGACAAACTGACTGTGTGGAGATTTTTTTTGCAAAAATCTTAAGGAGCCCACTATTTTACACATCTGAGACCAAGAAGTGTGGAAATGATAAAAGCATTATTGCCACACACATCCAGTGCACCATCATCGCAACACCAGCGTGCAGTGTTCTTGTGCTGTGTATACCTATAGACCTTTAAGCTCTGGCTATAATTGTATTGGTGAAAAGTCTGTAGCTAAGTTCAATGCAAGACCCTATACTAGTTATGTGGGAATTAACCCGGAATATTATATGCTATGACAGTCTGGAAATGTAATTTTTGTTCATAATGAAGAGCTTCAATGTTATTTATTTTTGTGTACATACAGATTATACACACGTAAAATATTTTGTTCTAAAATGTGTATTACAAACATACTGCAACCCAGTTTGCACATCTGATAGACAGGCATGTTAACAAATGCTTCTCAATCGGAATTGACTATTTTGTTAAAAAATTCAGTCAGCTTTGTTTTTTATAAGCAGAGTAACATTTGCAAAAACACTTCAAAGGGTATTCTCACAAAATGTTAAGAGGTTTTCCTGGACAGGTTCATTTTGTTTTTGAACAATCATAATTTTGTATAGAAGAACGTTACAATTTATGTGTCAATTCTCTTGTCACTTTGATAATACACATCCTTAACAGAAGCCAATTTTTTAACTATTTCTGACATCAAAAATGCTTTGCAGTCTTTTTAATATTGAATCTGTGGCCCTGTAACTAAATTTTCAGCCAGCAACCTTGGAAAAGCAGAGTTTCAAGCAAGCACAAAGCGGACACAAAATTTTTTTTTTTAAATTATGCAGTAATCCTAGGAAAAACTTAATCCAGTACCTATTTACATCCCTGATCATCATTTTTTCCAGAACCGTTTGAGATATCTCGATTAACCAAAGACTAAGTTGGTCCTGGGGTTATTATCTATAGACTGTGTAAATTTGATGTCAATACGTTCCGTGGTTTTTTAGTTAAATCCGGTCGGACAGACGAACAGACATGAAAAAAATTAACTTTAGATAAGGCTGAGTTATCAATAATGCCATATGAAGAAATAATAAAAGGTTGAAAATTCTAAAATCACAGACACACGCTTCTATTTTATTTAGTAGAATAGATATAGACTAGTGTTTTATTACACATCCTGGAAGATTAGTAGTATGTTTGGTCATGCTTTGCACTTGAACAATAGGGTTATAGCCACTTTAAGTAATACCAGCGCTCCGTGACAAGCTGTCTACAGACTCGAGTGACTGCTGCTCTAGCGAGGACTCGGGCGAGCGTGGGGCAACTGGACTGCGCCTCCTTCTAAGCGTACGGTGCGAGTGAGTTGGCGACAAAACTACCTCTCGAATCCTCCCTCTGCTTTCTTCTTTCCTGAGGAAATGAAATTAAATGCATTACAAATATTCATTTCTACATTTCTTTTACAATGATGACTTGTTAAAAAGTAATGAAATTCATAGGGAGCCATAACATGATGCAAATATCTATAATTCATTACAGCCACAGTTCATACAAAAAATAAGCTATAAGGAAGAAAAGCACTAAGACACTTCAGGAAAAAAATGTGATTAACAGATTTATAAAACACCTGAATTTGGAACAAGCTAGTCTGAAAAGTGATACTGTGATATCATACCTCCATCCATACTTAATTCTAGCACCTCTCCGAGCACCACTGGTTTAGGATTCAAGTCTGGTGGAGAAGGGGTCCTGTCCCTTCCTGGCTTGCAAGGCCAGACAGGACAAATGTGTTAGCAATGCGCATATAGTTGGGACACCTCTGGACGTTTGTATTTAACAAATATTTGTCGGAGTTGTGTGTCAAGGCTATTCATGGTAATTTTGAAAAAAAACCAGTGAAAAAAAATCACTATACTACATAACACACTGGCATGCACATCTGCAGTTAAGTTAGCAGCAGATCAATAAAGATAGTTCCAAGCCTTGACTTTGTATACTGAAAGTATAACGTTAAATGTATGGATACTGAAGTAAGTATTTATAATTTTATACACATAAAACTTGTTTATAAATTTAAGAGCATATTTTTTTTACATATTACCATTAAAATTGCAGAGATTGTGTGTAAATAAAGTGAGATAGTCCATGACAACACATTGTGAAGTACAAATGTTTGAGGAGGAAAGTATAACCTAAGCAGGACTTTCACAATTAACCTTGAACAGACTAATAATTTCTTAAATACTGCTGGAATATATTGATTTCTCTTAAAACTTGATACAAAAATGTCATCTCGTCGACAGCAGTCATATACATATACATGTTCATGGGGTGTGCCCAGGCATGTCCAAATTACCGGCAAATTAATTAATTTGAAATTGTGGTCTTTCAGATGTATTTACTATTCTCGAATCACAGCATATCTAAGAACATGCTGGTCTGTATAAGATATACTAAGGGACACAGCATCAGGACTGTGTACAGGGGCTTAATTTTTTAAATTATCGGAATTACTCCTCTAAAGGAATGCCGTCACTCTGCTATTGGAATGCTTATTTAAAACCAATTTTTGAACACTCAACAGCGGAATTGTATACCAGGAACACCCCCCCCCCCCCCCCAGACGGCACCCTGTAGTGAAACAGTTAACATGTCAGTGAGATGGCAGGCCGAAGACAGAAGAAGCAGACGACCCTAGGCTGCAGAAGAGCTCTGAGGCCAGCCAGTAGCACGAGATTGGAGTGAGCATAATTGCGTTGCGGTAGGGAGCCATTCCTATTACGAACCTCATCCTATTCCCTTATAATAACTATGGCAAGGTTAGGGCTTAGCTGCGTTCATTGTGAATCCTGTTTAACTATTGTTTCAGTATAATTTATAAAGTTATTGTGATGACCTTGTACTGCATTGTAATTGTATCCTATTGTGATTTTAACGTAAATGTAAATGTTGTTCGGTTATCTAGAGCTTGTTATAGTAAAGATATATGTTTTCGTAAATGATACTTCTTATTTAGCCACCATCTCAAGTGCCCCCCTGTACATCCCATACCTCTTTAAGTAATCTAGAGTTTGATATTGGAGCAAGTATAGATAAGTGGATACAGGAGTTAATTAGTAGTCAGGAGGAAGGAGAGTGTTACAGTATGCAGTGTGCATCAATAAAGTTACTGTATTAATACATTTCTTCATTTTACTCTTCAAATTTTTAAAAATTATTCTTTCCAATTAAATTTTCTGTAAATATTTTAGGAATGATTGTGAAACGTGGACTTCTTATAATATGTGGTTTTGGCACAAATGATACATGACTATTACTAGTTTAAACTTTATGATCAAAAATTCTCCAGAGAAAATCTTTAAACTCAGACTTTATAGACGGCAATTGGCAATTCTCTAGCTTTGAGACATACCCCAATTATGGTCACTAGCAGAAGGAAATTGCCAAGGCCAGTAATACAGAACCGTCCCAGAATCTGCGTGGACAAATTTCAGGAACTGTGCAAAAATCATGAAAATTAGAAAATAGGATTATCTGACCAGAAAGTGAGTCTTAGTGTATTACCAGTGTGCCACATAGCTCAGTGTACTTGAGCTTCTTTTATCCTTCAAATCTGAACAGTCAACACAACCTGTCTCCCATCTGTGTAACTTAAATGATGACAGCTGATTTACGTATTCGCATACATCTGATATTCTGCAGAGGACACCAGCTATTAGAGTAGTTAATTTATTTCAACTTAAATTCTTTGAAAACATAGTCTCAAATGTTATAATAAGAAAAAATTTATAAAATTAATTTTTTACCTGTAAAAACCTTTTTTTTTTTTTCAAGAAAATTATACTCAGTTATAATTGTAAAAAATGCAAAAAGAACTTTATCACTACAATATCTTAATAAGCTTATAACCTAAACAAAGATTATTTGTCTGGTTTTGTAAAACAAAAGCCATACTTTTCTGGTAGATGGGAAGGCTTTTTGCTAGGAACTACAGCTTCATCTTGGTCCATAGGTTTTCTTGGCTAGGTGTTGTCACAGACAATGTTGGTCTCGGATGCTGAGAGCCATCTGTTCGCATCCTAGGAGAAGGTGGGCCTTGCGGTACCTCAAATTAAAAAATTGGAATATTTATAATTAATATAATATATTGTCTTACAATCTTGAGCATTTTAATGTTAACTGTGTAGCAATCTACCTAATACAAGCTGAATTTTTTAAATTTAGAATATCTATGAAACTTAAGATGAAAAATACAAAACGAAAAGACATATAAAATTACAGTATTTGCATAACATAATATAACATTACCAAAGAATGAAATACATACAAACATCGTAAGATTATAAAAATAATAGTACATTACAAAATTAATTGTGCAAGAATAATGCATTAAACCACAAATGATGAAGTTCAATTTTTAAATAACTGGTAAATAAAAAAATTGCAACACCAAGAACAACAACCAAATTTATTGGACAGATTAGCCATCATGCACAGGTGACATGATAACTCTGCCAACTTGGTACTGTACCGATGTCAGTGATGGTGAAGTGTCTATAATGGCAAAGTAATTGTTCAGATACTATTAGAGAAACCTAAAGCCACAGCTAATAGTCAACATTATCAATAACAACAACCAAATTTATTGGACAGATTAGCCATCATGCACAGGTGACATGATAACTCTGCCAACTTGGTACTGTACCGATGGCAGTGATGGTAAAGTGTCTATAATGGCAAAGTAATTGTTCAGATACTATTAGACAAACCTAGAGCCACAGCTAATAGTCAACATTATCAATAACAACAACCAAATTTATTGGACAGATTAGCCATCACGCACAGGTGACATGATAACTCTGCCAACTTGGTACTGTACCGATGGCAGTGATGGTGAAGTGTCTATAATGGCAAAGTAATTGTTCAGATACTATTACACAAGCCTAGAGCCACAGCTAATAGTCAACATTATCAATAACAACAACCAAATTTATTGGACAGATTAGCCATCACGCACAGGTGACATGATAACTCTGCCAACTTGGTACTGTACCGATGGCAGTGATGATAAAGTGTCTGTAATGGCAAAGTAATTGTTCAGATACTATTAGACAAACCTAGAGCCACAGCTAATAGTCAACATTATCAATAACAACAACCAAATTTATTGGACAGATTAGCCATCACGCACAGGTGACATGATAACTCTGCCAACTTGGTACTGTACCGATGGCAGTGATGGTGAAGTGTCTATAATGGCAAAGTAATTGTTCAGATACTATTACACAAGCCTAGAGCCACAGCTAATAGTCAACATTATCAATAACAACAACCAAATTTATTGGACAGATTAGCCATCATGCACAGGTGACATGATAACTCTGCCAACTTGGTACTGTACCGATGGCAGTGATGGTAAAGTGTCTATAATGGCAAAGTAATTGTTCAGATACTATTAGACAAACCTAGAGCCACAGCTAATAGTCAACATTATCAATAACAACAACCAAATTTATTGGACAGATTAGCCATCACGCACAGGTGACATGATAACTCTGCCAACTTGGTACTGTACCGATGGCAGTGATGGTGAAGTGTCTATAATGGCAAAGTAATTGTTCAGATACTATTACACAAGCCTAGAGCCACAGCTAATAGTCAACATTATCAATAACAACAACCAAATTTATTGGACAGATTAGCCATCACGCACAGGTGACATGATAACTCTGCCAACTTGGTACTGTACCGATGGCAGTGATGGTAAAGTGTCTGTAATGGCAAAGTAATTGTTCAGATACTATTAGACAAACCTAGAGCCACAGCTAATAGTCAACATTATCAATAACAACAACCAAATTTATTGGACAGATTAGCCATCACGCACAGGTGACATGATAACTCTGCCAACTTGGTACTGTACCGATGGCAGTGATGGTAAAGTGTCTATAATGGCAAAGTAATTGTTCAGATACTATTACACAAGCCTAGAGCCACAGCTAATAGTCAACATTATCAATAACAACAACCAAATTTATTGGACAGATTAGCCATCACGCACAGGTGACATGATAACTCTGCCAACTTGGTACTGTACCGATGGCAGTGATGGTAAAGTGTCTGTAATGGCAAAGTAATTGTTCAGATACTATTAGACAAACCTAAAGCCACAGTTAATAGTCAACATTATCAATAACAACAACCAAATTTATTGGACAGATTAGCCATCACGCACAGGTGACATGATAACTCTGCCAACTTGGTGCTGTACCGATGGCAGTGATGGTGAAGTGTCTATAATGGCAAAGTAATTGTTCAGATACTATTAGACAAACCTAAAGCCACAGTTAATAGTCAACATTATCAATAACAACAACCAAATTTATTGGACAGATTAGCCATCACGCACAGGTGACATGATAACTCTGCCAACTTGGTACTGTACCGATGGCAGTGATGGTGAAGTGTTTATAATGGCAATGTAATTGTTCAGATACTATTAGAAAAACCTAGAGCCACAGCTAATAGTCAACATTATCAATAACAACAACCAAGGGCTGGGTAAACACGCTCTTCTTACTTAATACAAAAAATATTATTGGAAAAAAAAGGACAGTAAAACAGTTAATTGGGGACACCCCTCAATAAACAAGCCATCCCATTATACATTCATCTCTGCCATCTGGGAATCAATCAAGTAGTGTATTGAACAACAGCCATAACATAAGATTACATTATATATATATATATATTGACGCCGGCTAACAGCAAGCAGCGCTAGAGTCCATGACGGCGCTCACATGTCATGTGCGCAACGAGACCGATAATTTTGAACTTTCATATAAATGTTATTTTCCAGTGTAAAAGTGTTCGCTTGTATTTGCAGTGTTTAATATGTCTTTAAATGTTTTAAAGTATTTGTATTAATTTTTAAGATTAAGAACACTTAATATTCTGGCATGAACGCTGTTATAAAGAGACACTAAAATAATATTGAAATTCATAAGAGAATTATATAAATGTAAAATATTTAATTTAATTTGTACCATTTTATTTTCAATATAAAATATTTTACTCTGTGTGCATAGCACTTCCACTTATCTGAACCCAGTAGGCGGCCATGATAGGTCCATGCGATGCTTGTATCTGGACAGTCTGTCGAGGAGAGCTGGCAAGGTAAGACACTGTCACGTACGCACTACAACTTTTGTTCACTGATTTAGGTTTCCATAGTTATTTAGTTTACCGGCTAACCTTTGCTTGCGTACGTTTTTGCCACACATTTTCCCCAGCATTATGCTTCCGCTTTTTTAATTTATTGCACCCTTGTGGCATTTTTAACTTAATCGAGGAGAAGGAGGAGAAAGATGTCGGAGAGGTCACGCCCGTGCAACGAGAATCAGGCACCATCCCCCTATCTTTATGGCATTTCATTGTAACTTCTGCATTATTGCTACACGCAATTTTAAGGGCTTTGTTTTTATGTATGTATTGGAGAATAATTTTCGTGTTTGAATATTTTACGGCTACATCACGTATAACCACGTGGCCGACCGAAGCCAAGTCTTTGCATACGCCATCATTGCCTTTTAAGACCTTATTTATGTAACATCGTATGTGCAATCCTTTCTGTCAGGGTTCTATGTCAATTTTATTCAGGGTTCAATATATTTTTCACATAAATTGGTGCATTTGTACTTGACCACGCTGTCATGTTAATGTTTGATTTTACCGCCATCAGGCATGTTACAAGCCTGTAACCACTCTAATCATAAAGAGAATCACTTTCTCAACAAGAATAATATTTATCTGAATTTAGTTTGCTGTTTCCACGCAGAAATATTGCTATTTCACCTGCACCACGTGGTCCGCTTAGAACTTGAACCAGCGGCATCTGCACCATCTTAACTTGTTTTCACACATGTGTGTGTCTATTGTGAATATTCATTTCATGTCCCATCTTATTTCACGTATCATTCAAGGGTCTATGTAATTTTGTAAGGTGCATTTATTCCCGTCCTAGCCGGCTCTGTGTATAGGCCTTCACCACACTACCCACGTGCTGACGGGCGAACCCCGACTAGTTTGCGTTAGTGATACTGAGTAATCACACGTGTTAATATGTATTAAGGGTTTTCATTTGTAATTCACTGTGTCCTGTCTTCAGGGAAAAACCGTCAGTCCAACCTAGCGGCTGAATGACCTTTTCCCTTGTGAAGACTATGCTTTCATGCACCTCAGTGAGATTATCCATCTAGACGTGCGCTAGATTAATTACAAGCTGGGAAACACCCAAGCGGAATTGGCTAGTCATGACCAAGATAATCATTTCATTTGCACGTTGATGTGTATGAATAATATCAATAAAACCAAGTCTATAGTGAACTTTATTCTTTTATTCAGTAGCGACAGTGTCCTAGTCACATATATTTTATTAAGCTTTTATTTCAAGAGATATTTAGTAAAAGTTTAGTATTGCCTACATGTTTGTAAGTATGCACGGGTGAGACGGACACACGGAAACCACTGCATTCCTGAGAACCCTGTGTCTCAATAGTGCGGTGGTCGGGAAGCACCGCTGGTGTCTAAATTACCAGTAAGTATTTGTGTCAACGTTCGTCTCGTGTCTCACCCAACGGCGTCAATATCTATTGATGCCGGCTGACAGCCAGCAGCATTAAGACCATGACGGCGCTCACCACTTACGTGACATGTAGATACGCACGTGCACGAAGAGGCCATAACCTGGGCTTTCCCGTAGTAGGATATTTATTTTAAAGTATAAACCATGTCTTTCTATTTTATTTCAGGTTCCAAGTGTTCTAAAATGTTAAAATTGTATGTTCCTGAAGTGTTGCACAATGTTTGGTTGAATTTCAAAATGTGCATTGCGTGAAGAATAAGGACGTTACTATTCTGGCGTAAACACCCCCCACACAGAACAATCAACGAACACAGAAAATTCACAATTTAAATGCTTAGCGTGATTATTTATGCAAATTATTTATGTGCCATTTCTTTTTGATATTAAAAGTTTTACTCAGCGTGCATAGCATTTCCACTTGTGTGAACCCCATAGGCGGCCATGGTAGGTCCGTACGACGCTTGCCTCTGGGTGGTCTGTCGAGGAGAGTTGGAGAGGTAAGACGCTGTTATGTACGCACTTCAACATTTTGCACTGAGTTAGATTTCCATAGTTCACTTTTAGTATAACGGTTAACCTTAGCTTGCGTATGTTTTGCCAGACATTCCCCAGCATTATCCTTCCGCTTGCCTCTGGGCGGTCTGTCGAGGAGAGTTGGAGAGGTAAGACGCTGTTATGTACGCACTTCAACATTTTGCACTGAGTTAGATTTCCATAGTTCACTTTCTAGTATAACGGTTAACCTTTGCTTGCGTACGTTTTGCCAGACATTCCCCAGCATTATCCTTCCGCTTAACTTTATAATTTGCAGCCCTTGTGGCTTTTTGTAATTGAAACGAGAGGAGGAGAAGATGTCGGAGAGGACATGCGGCCCGCGCAACATGTGAATCGGGCTCCATTTGCCTACACCAAAGGCTTTTCATTGTAATTTCTGCTTAATTGCTGCGTGCAATATTAAAGGCTATATTTCTATGTTTGTATTTCAGAGTATTTTTCATGTTTAATTGTGTTACGGCCACGTTACCCATGGCCACGCTGTCAGATATCGCCAAGTAAGTATCTGCACCATCCATACGCTTTAAGGGGATATTTTTGTAATATCATGTGCGCTATAATTAATTTCAGGGTAATATGTATCGTTTTATTCAGGGTCCGTGTATGTTTCATGTTTGATGCTTTTGAATGTATGACCACGCGATCTATTGCACATAATTTTTCCGCCATCAGGCGTACTACAAGTTCTTAAATGTTTAAATCTTCAGGGGAATAATTTTCTCAATACCACAACCACTTTGTTCGGTAATTATTTGCCGTTTTTACAGAAAACTACTGCAATTCCACCTGCACCACGTGGTCCGCTACACACTGTATTTGGCGGCATCCGCACCACATAAACATACTTTCACGCATCTGCGTGTTTATTGTGCCCATTCATGTAGTGTCCCATGTTGTTTCATCATTATTTGTGTAATTAGTACGGTGACGTTATGTCCATCATTTGGACGTTTCACGTAAAAAGAAAAGTGTAAAGGTGAGTGCAAAGTGTGCAAGAAATTAATACAAACACATAAAGGCTGTTCACGATAAAGTGAGCACTTTGGACATCAACCTTGGAAAAAAAGACACTGCCCTTGCCTGCATTACTTCAATGGGTGCACAGAATGACATGCGCCCGGTAAAGTTGGTAACAATAGATGGAAATTAGTTCCATATCTTAACGTTGAATAAAAACTGTTATGTAATCATTTGTGATTATTTATATTCTTAATTTAGCTGTCTGTTTTTTTAAATGCACCAGTGTGTAAAAATTAGAAGGTTTTTAAAATGTTTACTTTTCTAATAACTTCACTGTTTCACTTGACCGACGAATGAAAAAAGTGCTGAGGCTCGTGGCAATGTTAATTTTACATAAGGCGGAAGAAGAGACAACATGCATAAAAGTAGATCGTAAGCAGGACTTTCAAAAGTGCTCATTTTAACGTGAACCGCCTATGCCTAAACTGGTCTGAGAAGAATTTTTTTTTAAATAATTCAGATGATATTGATATTACGTGAATGATACTTGTCTAGTTTATGTAAGTATCTCATAATTCCTTTGCATTAAAATTTATTAGAGTAAATAATATTTATTTAGTACACTTGTTTGCATTTCCAGAAAAATTTGTGAATTTACCAAAAAAATACTTTATTTATAAATTGGAGAATTTTAAATAATTATAGCTCTAAGAAATATTAACTACGATTGCTTAAGTGCCAGTGTGGCAAACTTTTTAATAATTTCATAAGTTGGTGAACAATCATCTAGGCAAGTGAGGTTTGGAAATATTTTTGAATATGTAAACTATGTGGATGAAATATATATATAATATATATAATATATATATATATATATATATATATATATATATATATATATATATATATATATATATATATATATATATATATATATATATATATATATATATATATATATATATTATATATATATATATATAATATTTCAATATTACGTCATACTATGCCTCGTTTGGACTTTTTTGAAATTTCATATGAATATGCTCCTACTGTTCAAGTGTTATAATATTTATGTTAATAATAGGCCTACTGATAATGTAGGCTTTGTTTAAATAATTAAATTTCACACCCTCCTATACATGATTTAGTTCTGTAAAGTAATTGTCTGTAACAAAAAGAATCACAATTTCTGGAATCGAGAATCAAGAGTGGTATTGGCATCGAGATTGAGAATCGAGGAAAAGTGGAATCGTTACATCCCTAATTTTACACATGCACACGCGCGCGCACGCATGCACACATACACACACACACAGATATATATACACACACACACACACACTTTCTAATTTAAAAAATGAGGGGTGCCCTAGTAATATACTTTGAATCACTACAATTACACCACTTGTTTCGGGATCCCCTTTCTGTATGTACTACTTTACACTAGGAAAATATTATTTTAATCACATGAAGAGATGGCACACAAAGTGAAAACACTAGCTAAAAATAACAAATCCTACAATGAACTTGTTAGACTTCAACAATCACGTCTCCTCTGACCAAACTATCATTATACAGAAAACATTACTTTAAAAAGCAGTTTCAAACATTTGTTTGCTCATGGTAAGCCACAATACTTTCTTGACGTGATCCTTTGTAATGATGTTACACAGGATTAAAGCACAGGATATCCCACTCCACCACTCCAAATTTCAGCCGAACTATCTATAAAAGTATTGAAGAGTTTAACTGAGCAGTCCGGCACACCAGTACATTACTTCCATTTCATCACCAACGTGGTTGGAAATCTGTGGCGCAGACAGCACTCATACAAGCATATGAGTCTTGATGAATGCAAATATTCTTAAGCCATACTCGCAGATAACAATAGCAAACATACACTGCAATCCACAACTTCAATAAGAATGAACGTAACTGCTCGTAAATTAATTAACCCCACTAGCCACACACGCATTTGACTATTACATCAGCTGTTGATTCATGCTAACAATTGTCACACTCATGCATAAAATACAGTAAGTGGGCAATACACTAAAATAATAACTCACTATGTGAGCATAATAACAGTGACAGGTTACTAGTTCACAGTTTATAGACAGTTACACTGGCTGTAAAATTATTGATCTGTGGCAAAGGTACCGTATGACTGTAAACTCTGCGTCCTCACCAGCTGCTCAATACATGGCGGACGAACTCACTCGCTCCCTTGGTTGCGCATCACAAATCTACATCATGCACTAACATACGCCGACAACTATGGTGCCTAGCTTGCGACATACTACACCGCTGACAATTATTGTGCGACACCCATCAGACTCGCAGCTCAGGCCGTGTCCCAATTCGCAGAAAGCGTACTCTGTAGCCTGCTCTTGATGCCACAGAGAATCCTCTCCGCTGCCCCAACTCATACGAGAGATTGCGAGAGGGAGAGTGAACGACGATGTTCACTCACTGCACACTGTCACACCCTCTGTGGCAGCCATATTATTTTCAAGTTTAACCTCGAATATTAAGACACAAACATTTTGATTCTACAGCAGTATTAGAAATATTTTTTGGCTTAACGTAATCATTATGATGGTGAAATATGTTATACGAACAATATTCCGTATGACAAGGAACATAAACAATTACAGTACAATATGATTATGTTCATGTTTAGTTAAGGTTAGGTGTGCATACATCTTTTAATACTCTGCTTTGCAGATAAAAGTTAAGTTTTTAACCACTCAAATAATAATGAAAAACAACTTAAGTTGATATTTCAAAAAACAGTGTAAATTTATTTAAAGAATGGGAAATGTGAGCAATGTTTTATTTTTCACTATTTGTTACCTTTTTCCATACAAGAAATAATGCTGAAGGCTCACAAGTCTCAATTCGCCAGAGTGTACGAAAGTGAGAGTGAGCACACTTTCAATTTGGGACACTACCTCAGTCGCGGCTCTCATGCAACTAGTCCAGACTGCTGGTTCACACTGCCACTCACGTATTCAACTACTCAACTCAAGTCCCTAACAGCCATCTCACTCACGATCACAAAAACCATCCCTGCCAACCTGACAACTCCAATGTCCCTAGATACCACTGCTGTTCTGCACTCACAAACAATGTGATGTTAAAAATGTCACAATTCCACCAACTGGGGTGACTTTGGGTCAATTTTTCATTCATGTTGTCTAAAAAATTACTCAAATAGACCACTAGCTATAAGTTATGATTTTTTTAACATTTTTCCTGACTAGAAGAGTTTCCAATGAACAATTTAACCTCCAATACAAAACAATAAACATTTTCTAGCCTTCATTACTTACATATCCACTCATGTCTTGAGATATGATATATCTTTATTATTGGTTATAGTGAGACTATGTAACCCCACTGTTACCTTGCAAAAATCAAAGCATTAGATACAGACTTTCTTTGTTGGTGAAAATAAAAAAAGGAAAAATAACAGAGCATTTCAACACAAAATACACTACTGTATATAAATGCTGTCATTTTTATTTCCTTAACATTTTAAAAGCAAAGAACTTTTACTCAGAACATAAACTCAAATCTAAAACATTAACAAAATTGAAATACTGTATTATTGAACATATTCACACCAACTTCAGAAATTCAAAAAAGGTGTTTCTCTTGTTCCTTCATAACATTCGACCAATCATATGTCAACGAGTACTGCTTCCCCTGCTCCAGGCAGTCAACAGTTGGACTAAGTTCAAAGATTTCAACAATCTTCTTCTTCTCAGGATGTCATGAATTGTTGTATATAGCAAATGACAAAATCAGTGACATTGAATAAATCTTTCAGAAAAACAGGGTTATTTGAGGTCACTGACCAGTCAACTAAGTTAGAAAATATCTCGGAATTGCTGTCCGAGTCATCAAGAACTACAGCTACAGCTTTCTCATTACTGTCTTGGCTCATGCCGCTTATAACAGTTAACATAAACAATTACAACTCATCTCACTGCAACCCTAGTGTACTACTTCTATACACGTGAGATTCAAACCCCACGCCATTTTGTACACAGAAGTAACAGTCTGCCACAATCCTGGAGGGTGGCCGGACATGTGGATACGAGGGGTTACGAAAGACAGCGGCGAGTCACACACTCTGCCCCCCCACGCTGAGAGCCTACAAGCTATATCAGCCGCCTCGGGCCATGCACGAGCGTCACCGAGGATATGCGAAGGCAGAGAGATGACCACAGGGTGATAACCCCACTCCAGCCTCGCACCTGAGAGACGTCACACGCCTTTCCGCGCGGCCACCACGACATGCGCTACCCCACTATATAAGGCTGTGCACAGCGGCCCTCGCCAGTTGTTCCTGCAGTCTTCTCCACGCACCTAGGTGCTGGAGTCTAGACTACAACGAGCCTTTCAACAGCCCTTCTAGAGGCTGTCGCCAACGACTTAACAGTCTCCAGCAGTCACCATAGGCTGCCATCCTTGACATCACCATAGGAGTTCCTCAGCATCGCTACCGGAGACTCCAGCGACGCCAATCACCAATAGCTACCAGAAGCTACCTGTAGCTACGGAACATACCACACGTAATTTCTTTGTCTCCTACAGAAACCCCATTTAGAGTTAAGTTTGTATTAAGTAATTTTCGTCAAGTTTTATTTCACTTTCCCCAACTAGCCTAGAACCAGATCACCTACACCTGGCTACCGTAGGATTACTTCCAACCACCGGTCTTCTTGGCAGAGAGGATGTGTCACCGTGTTTAATAAACTCTTAATAAAAACGGCTTTGTTTCTCTTAACTGCGAGTCTCATCCATAGAGTACTTTGTCACAAACTGCTAGGAGGACCTCGAGCTGAGTACCGCCGACTGGAAACGGGAAGTTATTACTACGAATCAGTTACTACTGGAGACTCCCGTGCAGGCGGCTCCAAGTTGAATACACACCCATTAGACGGCCAACTATTTCATTCCTACCAAGTATACAGGTACTGGAGGAGTAGAATAGAGGAGCCTCGACCACTAGCAACACTTCTCACCCAGGGAGAGACAGTACATTTGAGTTGTATCCCTACCGGAGCACCTGGGTGCTGCGAGGGTATTTGCTTAGGTCTGGCCTGGCCTTGGTTGGGATCACACACTCAGTAATAGTTTTGGCAACCCATACGGCTACAATACTTCTGATCAGCCCGCAACTGTGGGGGATCTTCTGAAGCACCGGAGCTTGTGTTGGCAAAATTGTTAACAGGCAACACTAATCTAGGGTTATCTGTGTCCGTGGTGCTCGTTTCGAGGTCCTCAATAGCTAAACCTGCTCTATGACATTTAAGGTGAGACACAGCGCAAGGAGGGATGAGCAAAGAGTTACGCGCCCTGTTGCCAGGCAGCCGGCTGGTCTCGTACCATTCACAGCTAGTCGACGAGTCGAACGAGATTGTGCCGCCTTCCTCCGATCCCTGGCACCACCTACGTCTACTATAACCAATCCAGCCTCTTTCCCATCAGCACCGCTGCATACACATCCAACCTGCCATCCAGTCGTAAAAGGGTTACTTAATCAGACAGAGAACCGGCTGGGCAACTGGAACAGTAACTTCTGAAGCAGGGCTTCAGAGGACTGGAACGGCGAGTTCTGTGTCATATCACGTCGTGCCCTCGCTACCACCCGAGCCGAAGACAAATGACTCAATCAGCTGTATCCAACTACCCCTCACCCGCAAGACGACAAGGCACCTCCCGCTAGCACTTCCCACCCGTCGTAAACTACGACCAGCTCCGTTACGAGTCGTACGCCGTATAAATCAAAGGGACTCGTGTCTCGTAAAGTCAATAACTTTGTACCATCATGTAAGGCCACGTGTTTGACCGCTATATCTAGCAACAAATAGGTGTAAGTCAACCTGTAAGCACAACTGACCGAAGTGCAACCAAAGCCACACGACCGTGATCCAGCCTTAGCTAACTGGACGCACGTTAAAGTTCAGTGATTTCAAAATCTTCTTCTTCTTAGGATATCATGAATAGTTGTATATAGCAATGACATAATTAGTGACATTGAATAAATCTATCAGAAAAACAGGGTTATTTGTGGTCACTGACCAGTCATCTGAGTTAGAAAATATCTTTGAATTGCTGTCCGAGTCATCAAGAGCTAGAGCTACAGCTTTCCTATTATTGTCTGAAGAAAATACATTGTGAAATGTTGGGTCTTCTGTCGCTTATACAGTTTGCGGGTCTTTGGTTTAGGTGGTTTGTTTTGCGATGGCTGGGCAATATCTTTTATACTGAAGCTTCTTCCTGCAGGACATTGATCTTCCTCTTCTGCCTAGGTCGATCCCCACCAATCACCTAGTTTCTGTGAGCATTGAGTGAGTCCGTAAAAGCTTCTACACAGAGATCGGAATCTGCCTCTTCGTTTGGAAGTTGTACCAATACGACATCTTTGTCAACAGGGACAGTGCCACTTTTTCTAAATCTTGAAATCAGATTTTGTTCTATATTCGGGTCAACCACATCATACTATGATTTCGGAAGACTGGGCATTTTTCCTTTGGGATGTTATGGAATTTTGATCCTTCAGCAGAGTCTCTCCTAAAGAATAATATTAACTGCCAAGCTCATTTCCATGGTCCATTGAAATATACATTTAATTTACTGGAGCAAATGGGTCACATTAGGTGTCAGACAAATGAACTTAACGCATGGCACTCTGCGCTTCTTTGACACGCACTCGACTTCGTCCCATCTGAACCACATTCATTTCACCTCGGGAAGTCAGACCAAGAGTACTGAAGAGGCAGGACACGTGGCTACAAGATACTCCATCATGAGGTTGAATGATATTACAGACACATCAGTCCAGCTTGTACTGTTCACCCGATTCTCCAAGTCAGACGTCACGTCAACACCCCCCGAAGTGAGATTGTACTGCTGGACAGACACACTGAGCCTGCCACCTAAGGCCTCGTAGTTCTACAGCACGTCAAGGGAGGGCAGTTCGCATTCTACAAGCACGCTGCGGATGAGATAAGAGATGAAGCCCACCACATCAGTGATCCCGCCACGCAGCAGATGAACAGCCGTCGAACTCATGATGAGGAGCTTATCTCCTTCCTCACCCCTCAACAACTTCCGTCCAGGAAGAAATAGGTATAAATACCCCTGCAAGACCCGCAGAAGTCAGTCTATGTTTCCTCCACCGCTCACGACAGGGCCAAAGGAAGCCACCGACGGTTCATGCTCTTTGGTACGTTGCTGATTCCAGCACTCTCTCAGGGCCGAAAAAAGCATACCATTGTCGAAAACCCCTCCAGAAGCCATGTTTGCACCCATGGCAGACCCTCCTGCTTCTGGAAGACTTGACCATCAACAGCTACTGAAGATGCCAACTGCTCCTTTCTTACCAGCCCTTGGTATCACACAATTTGCCGGCCGCGACAGTCCCTTCAGGATGACTGCCTTACCAGACGTTAACGGCAATCCTCAACACTACCCTTTTGGTAGTCACCCAGCCTGTCGCTTAAGGACAACAACAGGTCGATAGTTAGGGCAGTGTAGTAACTCTAGGAGATATTACAGCCTCTCCAATCAGGTTTAGAACCAGGTCGCCTTCACCTGGCTTAGAGTAGTTTAAAACTTCCTTGTCAATCCAGGTTAGTCTAGGAGATAGTACTGGACCACTGTGATTTATTCTCACTAATTAAAACACGTGATCTTAATTATTTTCCGAGGTACAAATTTCTGGGTGTCACTGAGTGTTATCCTTACGTAATATTCAGCCTGTCAGAGTGAAACCGGCAGCCCAAACTATACATAGCTAAATACCACATGTTCGACTGCCAATCTTGCTGTGAACCTGGGGACAGCACGGTAAAGCCTCGACCACTAGTAACTCCTCCACCAGGTGAATCAGCCAATCAGGGTAATCCATACTCCACCAATGCTCTTGATGGGGCCAGAAAGGAACTGGAATTAGCTTTGACAAACTGTGGATACCACACCTAAATGTCCTGTCTTGCAGCTTGAGCCAATCTACCTCTCTGTCAACCACTCTCTACAGGGCCGGACAAACGGAGCACAGGATATGGCTCTCACCTGTACGACTGCGATCCTTAGAAGTACATGGTAGGGAACAGAGTTGCCAGCTTCTCTTTTGGGAGGCTGTGATTTGCACCTTTTTCCTATGCCATACACCCAGAAGGACAGTGTCCGAAGAAGGTTAATAAAGGCAACTTACATCTCCAAAGCTAGCCTGAACTGCGAATCTATTCCTACACCGGCACTTTGCAATTCACCTGAGGAGTCTCACCTATCAGCTCTACTCCAGCCACTTTTGCCACCACTTGTTAAAACTACTGGTACAATGCACCCTCTAGTGGAAGCCATCAGAAGAGGAGAAGAACTTCTGCTCCGGTTAGCCAACCCATGGTTCGCGGGCCAACTGTTCAACAGTCACCAGTCCAGCCCTGACATCAACCGCATTAGCAGAACTTCACGCCCTGGTGAAGTCGACATCAGCCAGCAGCCCGTCAATCAACTGGAGCAGCCGCCACAGCAAGTCATCAAGACCCCAGGTAGTCCAGTTATTAAGGACAAGCCCATTCGCCGGGCCATGACAGTGACTCCTGATTTAGTACCGATCAGACAGGACACCCGACCTGTCCTGTACACAGGCCATGCAGAAACAAAACATTAGGTCACACCCATGTTTCTCGTGATACAGGAGTCATGGATTAAAACAAAGTGTCTACGTCACCCTCCTTTCTCAAAAGTTACATAACCTGAGTCAACTAGAGTTATAGTTTAGCGTAACTAGCACACATAAATAATAGTTTATTCCTTGGGCAATAATGTGAACCTCTCCTTCTAAATGACACACAGTAGGGAGAAACAGGCTAATAAACCAGTCCTCAAACACTATGGCATCAAACCACCCACTTTTGGTGCTATTGTACCTGACTCCTGATGGACCATTCACTATCCAGGAAGACCAGATATGGTCTGCCTCGAAACCACGTAGGGAGGCAACAATTTACCTTCAGCATTGGCGCAAAACATCAACAAAGTTGAGGTCGTCTTGCTGTTGATACATATGCGGTCCACATATTTAACTCCCCATTTACAAATTGCACACTTGTTTCTGGGATTATCAGAAAAAATTGGTTTCGTCAAAGTTAAAAATATTGCTGGGAGGAATCCCTTCTAGATTCATACTTAGCTGTTCAATGTACGAAGTGATGGTATATGCTGACACCGGCCCTAACTTTCTTGACATTTTGTGGAAACCTCACTGATAATTCACATAACAGATAATTCAGGATGATCACAGAGAAACCTTTTAATCGAGTCATAGCCTGGTCTATTGTTTTTAAATTAATTCAGTTATATCTTTACACTGTAGATAACATCTCAGAATCAATCAAAAATTACTTTCATCCACAGGGAAACCCAACTAGATAATTTTACTAGGTGGTCAACAACTGACTACTGCTCCTTTTCATTAAAAACTCCTTGAGCATCTGGTCTCTTGGTGTAAACATTTTTTAATTTATATTTTAGCGTGGTGATAGGAATTCCATAACTTTTTGATGCTTTCAGTTGGCTCAGTCTTTTCATGATAATACTGTCTATAGCGCTGTCTGATGTTTTCTTGTCGTAATCTTTTTAGGGCTGGCTACCCCTTGCAAACCTATACTTACTTGCCATGACCACCAAAGACACTGTGAACAGAAAATAAAAGCATCTACATGTAGCAGTAAGATACGAAACCCATGTACTACCTGCGAGGAGTCAAATTCCTCCTCCAGGGCCTCCGTGTCCATGGAGCTGCGCTGCTGATGCTGTAGGAGTAGCAGCTGCTTGCGCCTCGACGTTGGAGTCAGTGTCAGTACAGCGGCACCCACGGCCGACGCCGCTAGGGAGCTCAGCCCCGCGCCATTCTCAAAGTCCGCCTGCAACACCTGCCACCCCACAAGCCCACTCCACTTATGTGTGCATGTGTGTTATCCCACTAAAGTTATGTCCCTGCATTACTAAACATTTTATGCTTTTGTTATGAAATGTTTATAATATGCCTATTCCTAATGTAGTAAATAGTGGACAGTACACAAGAAATATCTTACAAGAATTAAAACAAGAAACACCATCATGCATTAGGTAGATTAAACGGAAAAAAATACAAAAAGCTATAAAACTGGTTACAATTTGGAAAATAAATTAATTGCAAGAATTAAATATGCTGGAGCATACAGTAATGTGCCTAAACTATACCAAGAAGACTAGTCATTGCCAGATGAAACACTAATACTTCTACAGAGAGCTTTATGATTTATAACAGGAACATTAGTAAGACACAGAAAACTTATACACAGTAGAGTAACTGAGCACTACCTGCATTAAAACTTTTCGTCCATGACTTATGCTCCCATGTTCTTTTGAAATACACTATCGACCAAAAAGTAATTGGGCACCTGTCCACAATGTTTGCTCGTAGGGCCACCTCTTGCGGCTATAACAGCAGCCACATTGTCTGGCATACTCTCTGTGAGTGTTTGCAGGACATCCACGGGGATTCGTAGCCATTCCTCTTGCAACCATTCCATGAGTTGAGGAATGGATTTTGGCCGCACCTGACGAGCCCTCACCCGGCGATCCTATTCATCCCAAAGATGTTCTATAAGGTTGAGGTCGGGGCTGTGGGCCGGTCAGTCCAATCGGCGAACATTGTTGTCGGCGTACCACTGCATAGTAGCCCTTGAAACATGGCACCTGGCATTGTCATCCTGAAAGTAACACAGGTCCATTCCATAAAAACACCACAATGTTGGGAGCACTTCATTATCCAGAATGTTACAATAGGCCTCTGTGTTCATGCTACCCAAGGACAAACACCAGCCGTCCTACGCCGAAGGCCATGAAACAGCCATACCACCACCACCAAACTTCCTGGTTGGCACTATACACTCTGGCAGAAGCTGTTCCCCGGGTAGAAGCCACACCCATACACGTCCATTGGACTGGAATAATGTAAACCTCGACTCATCACTCCACAGAACCGATTTCCACTGCTCCAGTGTCCAGTTGCGACGGTCCAAACACCACCTGAGTTGCCGAGCTTTATTGCTTGTCGTGATATGGGGCTTATGTTCAGCTGCTCTTCCAAAATATCCAAGTCGGTGGGCCTCTGTACGCAATGTTCCAATGGAAACCGATACTCCTGTTGCTGCATGAAACTCCTGTCGGATAATAGCTATGTGTTGTGCCCTATTTTTGACAATTTCACGTTTCAGGGTTCTGCGATTTCTGTAGGTCAAGATTGGAGGTCGCCCAGAATATGCAACATTGGTACAATGCCCATCAACCTTCCACTTACGCAGGACGAATGCGAAAATTGATTTGGGTCTGTTTACCTTCCGTGCAATCGCCCGGCTAGACAGCCCACTGAGATGGCAGCCCACATTCACGCCCATATCGAAGTCCGATAGCTCTATACCTCGTGCCATCTCCTTGACAACTGGTTCTACACTAACCTGCAGCGTATGGCGGCCACACAAGTCAACTGACGTACTGAATTACCTTTCGTCAAGGGTGCCCAATTACGTTTTGGTCGATAGTGTATTATGAGTGTAAATACCGGCTGTATGCAAATTATTTTTTTAACGTATTGATGCCATCGGGTGAGACACGAGACAAACGGCGACACAAGAAACTTATGGTAGATGGGTGCCAGCGGTGTTTCCCAGTCACCACACTTTTGAGACTCAGGGTTCTCAGGGATGCTGTGGGTTCTGTGTGTCCATCTCATCCGAGCGTACTTACGAAACACTTTTCATTACTAAACATCTTTATTAAATATTTTATCACTGAAAAATGACAAGAGGTTGCTGTTCACTATAAAGAAAAACTTTAAGCACTATGAGACCTGTTTTTATTACTGTCACTCATACAAACCGTTCCAAGGTTAACGTTATGCATGAACTCAGACATGTCTAGCTAACTCCGTTCGGGTGCTCCCCAGCCGGCATTAATCAAGCGCACTCCTAGATAGATGACTTCTCTGTGGAGTTAGAAAACACAATCTTCACAAGGAAAGGGGTAGACAGCCGCTAGGGTGGACTGCCAATTTCTCCTGAAGAGAGTGCGTAGAGAATTATGAAATGAACAAACATATGTGGTCATTTGGCATCGCTAACACAAACTCGTCGGGGCTCGCCTTGCCGCGTGTTGTCAGTGTGGTGATTGCCTATACACATAGTCTGCTAGGATGGAAATGGAAATCACCATACAAAGTACATAAATGGCACAAATACATATGAAATAAGATGGGACACGACATAGATGGTCACAATAAACTCGCAGATGCATGAAAGAAAGCATAGCTGGCGCGGTTACCACTTTCCTCATTTACACGTGTGAAATCTCTGAAGCTGCTCTGATTTGTGATGCTACTACATTCGTCCACAGGAAAGCCCTGAAACTGTGTTTCACTATTACTCTCTTCTCTCACTTGTATGTGTACACTTCCGTCGCCTTCTCCCTTCCTGTTTGGTGCGGAGTGCCCTGATGGCGTGAAGCCTCTAAATGACATAGTGTTCCCAGTGTTATTGTTTACATTTTCCGGGTGCATGGTCATGAGGCTGGTGTTGATATTTTGACACGTGCTACTCCTGTCATCCCTCCTACTACCTGGTACGCACTGTCATGCTTGCTGAGGTACTGGACTTTCTGGCTTCTCCTAACCCCTCTTCCATGCAGGTGTGCGGACTATACGCAGGTCATCGCGGTGACGCTTCGTGACTCGTCGCGGACCCAGTTTCACGAGAAATGTTTAATTCTCCATCTTGGCTGTTACTCTGACCGGCCCAATCCATTTGGGTGCGAGTTCTGCACAACGGTTTTTCGCTCCCACCGATAACGGGTTTTCCTTCACGTACACAAACATACCGGGCAATAACTCTGGCAGCGGCTTTCTGCTTTCGGGTACCCAAATATTAAAATTACTTTCTTGGTTCGTCCTTGCCTCTTCGTGAATTTGTATTTGGTGTGTGACAATCCCCTCAGGTGGTATTGGTGGGTTTCCACGGGGTTCTCCAGGCGGACGACCCTGTACCATTTCCACGAGCGTTTTCCCTGTTTCCACATTCACTCTGTTTCTTAAACAAAACATAACTCCGGAATCAATTCCGCCCATCTGGTATGAACTTCTCCTAACCTGATGCGTAACTGAATTTTTAAGTCTTGATTACAGCGTTCGGTTGGATTGGCCCTGGGGTGGTATAGTGTTCAGTTCGCCATCTGGTACAGTAATCTCTCCACTTTCTCCCTACAGACAACGTACCATTGTCGGTCAATAGGTACTCGGGATGCCCCCATCTTGGAAAAAATTTTGTCTGTATGACTTGTGCAACTGACGGGGAACACCTCAGTCCATCTGGTAAACAAATCCGTGGCAACAATGAGAAACCCTTTACCGCTTTTGGTGCGTGGGTATGGGCCCATGATAAGTGCTACAGTTTTGAACGGCTCAGTTAGCAGCCTTGGTTGTTGTGGAGCATCGCACTCTGTTCTCCATGGCTTCCAGGTGTTGCACGTGACATAACTCTGCACATGTTTACACAGGTCCCTTGAACTCCTGGCCAATGAAAATACTTTTACACTTTCCTACGTGTCTACTTTGAACCCGGAAGTCCATGTTCTAAGATCTCATGTGCATATCTGAGTACAAGTTCCCGTGTTTCCTGGGCAAGTACGTTCGCCACCTCATGCAATTACCAGGGGGTTTGGTCTGAATTTCCCGGTCCGCTACTGTCCAATGATCTGATGAGTACCTCGTGGCACAGTGTTGTTGGCGTTGTGCAGCATATGGGGAATTTTCTTGTGCAGTGTGTACCTCCCTTAACATGTCACGGACGTTTAACGAGACAAGCTGGTGTGTCTGCTGTTTGTGTGGCATGGCAAGGAGGTAGCACCTCTTCCCACTCAGCGTTATTTATACCGATAGGTTCAGACAGGGGTTACTAGACAGTACTAGACTAGCGAGTTCGTTGGTTTTCCCCACCATGGGTTCTACCTTGAAATTGAACTCCTGGAGCAGCAAGGCCCAGCAGGCAAGTTTACTCTTCCCATTATGCATGCCTTCCAACCAAACTAGACAGCGGTTATCTGTTTTCAATGTAAACTATCTCACTAACAGTTACGGCCGGCACTTTCTCAGTGCGTGCACAATTGCTAAACACTCTTACTCGTTCACATGATATGAACTTTCACTTCGCCTTGCTAAACTTTGCACTGTGGTAGTTACTGATGAGTTTTCCTTGTGTTCTCCCACCTGGTATAACATTGCTCCAATGCCGTCTTGACTCGCATCTGTCTGTATGACAACACGTAACTCCGAACTAAACCTGGCTAACGGCTTACAATTTTGGAAAGCAAGTTTGATTTCTTTAAATGGTTGATCAGCTTGAGGTGTCCATACAAATTTACGTGGGCTTGCTTTGTATTTCCTGTACATGCAGTTGTTCCGGTTCATGTTCATTCCCCGTTACATAGTGTCCCAAAAAACTCCATTCTACTCATCCCCAACTTACACTTATCAACCTTGCATGTGAGTTTGTTGCGTTCGAGCCTCTCAAACGCAAGGCTAAGGTGATGTAGGTGCTCTTCCCAACTGTACGACCATACAAGTACATCATCAAGATAAGCCATCGCAAAATCTCCTATGTAACCATTTAACACATATACAATTACATTTTGAAAAGTGGCAGGGCCACATTTTAGGGCAAATGGCATGGCAACAAACTGAAATCTATGCCCGTCTGGCATGGTAAAGGCAGTCTTTTTACAGTCCTGTAGGCTGATAGGTTCTTGTCAATATCTACATTTTAAGGTCAAGTGATGTGAACAAAGTAGCTGGCCTTAATGTTGACAAAGTGTCTTTGATGTTAATGACTGGAGGTGGCATCTTGTTAAGAGGGTGAAAGTTTACACAAAACCTCCATTCGCCATGCTTTTTAGGAACTAGTGTAATGCCTGAATTGTAGAGACTCTGCGTAGGTTGAATCACATTATCATTGAGTATCTCACATACCTGCTGATTGATGACGTGCTGCAAGAAAATACCTGGGTCTTGTGGCTTGGAGTACACCGGGTCCTCGTGCATTGTGATGATGGCATGCTCTGTGACGTCGGTGCATTGCAGCTTCCCATCAGTGTGGCGCACACTGACATACTGGTCTAGCAGTTGTTGCAGACGTTGTTGATGTTGTTCGGGCACCTCATGCTCAAACTAGCTGAGCGGCACGGCAGCTGTTGTCGCTGGCTGCGTTGCTCCTACTGCTTACAGCATCCACCTTCCACGTGTCCTCATGTGCAAACGGTCTAGATGTGGTTCAATCACGGCCTGGTTGTCGATCAACCACGGTAACCCCAGAGAATAATCTTCTCACACAAGTCCGGCACAATGTAGACATCGCACTTCATACAGAGTGTCACGTGCATCACGCATCTTGCCTGTCCCTGTTGGTTGGTTGTGGTGAACTGTAGGCGACGTGGTGGCACTCTAATTGTTATTGCCTGTATTAACCCTTCACATACAAAATTGTGGCTTGTGGCAATGATGATCATGGTGATCACATTCTTTCCCTCAAGTTGAACATTAACTCTTAAGCACGTATGGTACTATCACTCACTTCTAACACTCTTATGCATGTAGCGGGCGGGCTTTCCTGCTGCGGTGGTGATTGTGTAATCTGCCTGACAGGCGGCGGACGTATGACATCAATAGCAAGCGCGGGGGGTACACGCGATGGGGGTTCACTGTGTCGGTCCGGCACTTGTTCTCTTCCTCCGGGCCTGCTTATCTCATTCGTAGGCACACTCTCCCAACTGTCTCCACACAACAACGGCCTAATGTCTGGTTTTGACAGAGCAAAAATTATTTCCAGCACTCTGCGGGTAGGTTGACCGGTGTTCAGGCATTTGTACAGGCCTATTTTGCGTTGGATGAACTCCTCAATCCCTTCACACTTGCATTGCTGATCGTGATATAACTGCACTTGGGCCTGGATGGCGTCTCCCTCTGTATCGAACCTGCCCAGTAGCCAGTCGTAAAACTCCTCCCATTTCACATGATAGTCTCTGCTAAATTCCACCACGTGGCAGCTGTTCCCCTTAATCTGTTCGCGGTGACCTCTGTCCAGTTCTCGCGGAATACACTATGTCTGTGCAGCTTCTCTTCACATACCGCTAAGAATGTGCCTGGTCCTATGCATCAAGTCCCGCAAAAGTTGGCAAAAGTATGTTACGATCTGGACCCGTTAGTCCCTGTGGCGTATACGTGACCACTACCGGTTCGTCTTACGGCATTCGTCACAGTTTATGACACCATCATGGAAGGTGGTATATTCTTCTGGCCCTAGGCATCGCAAATGTGAGTCCCATTTGCACTGCTGGCAGTGTGCCCACTTTGTTCCCGTCCCGTCACATCCGGTGCGCATGCACAGGCGTGTTTCTGATGACGCTGACACGGTGTCAGACGTACATTGGCATAGCAGCTGGTCCCATGAATTTTCAGCGAACAAGGTTTACTTCACTCAATCTGCAACTATGTACACATTGTTCAACCGGCATGTCCAAGAAATACGCCATCGCGATCGCGGGTGGTATGGTTGCCGACGTGGAATTATTGATGCCTTCTTGCGGATGATCAGATGTGGTGTCCGCCATTTTGACGGGGTTGACTCGGATGACGCGACACCGATGAACTCACTGGCCGCAATTGACACAGTCGAGTGAAACACAAGATGAACGGTGACAAGAAACTTACGGTAGATGGGTGCCAGCAGTGTTTCCCAGTCACCACACTGTTGAGACTCAGGGTTCTCAGGGATGCTGTGGGTTCTGTGTATCCGTTTCACACAAGCATACTTACAAAACACTTTTCATTACCAAACATCTTTATTAAACATTTCATCACTGAAAAATGGCAAGAGGTTGCTGTCACTATAAAGAAAGACTTTAAGCACTGTGAGACTTGTTTTTATTTCTGTCACTCAAACAAACAGTGCCAATGTTAACTTTATGCATGAACTCGGACGTGTCTAGCTAACTCCATTCGTGTACCTCCACAGCCTGAAATTAATCAAGCATGCTCCTAGATGGATGACTTCTCTGTGGTGTTAGAAAACACAATCTTCACAAGGAAAGGGGTCCACAACTGCTAGGGTGGACTGCCGATTTCTCCTGAAGACAGGGCGCAGAGAATTATGAAATGAACAAACATATGTGATTATTTGGTATCGCCCACGCGAACTCGTCGGGGCTCGCCGTGCCGCACGTTGTCAGTGTCGTGATGGCCTATACACATAGCCTATTAGGATGGAAATAATCGCACTGTAAAAATTACATAAATGGCACAAATACACATGAAATAAGATAGGACACGACATGGATAGTCACAATAAACAAGCAGATGCGTGAAAGCAAGCTTAGATGGCGCGGATGCCGCTGGATAAGATTTGTAGCGGGTCATGTGGTGCAGATGAAATTTCAGTATTTCTCCATAAAAACAGCAGATTCTGGCCAGGCAAATTGTTATTGATGACGAGAAAAAAATTCTCCTGCAGATTGAAACTTTTCTAGGCTTGTAGCATACCTGATGGCACGAAAATCAAACATCAACGAGACTGCATGGTCATATATACAAAGCATCAATTACATGAAAGATACATGGAACCCTGAATGAATGAAACGTTACAGAGAACCCTGAAATAAATTACGGCGCACATGATATTACACAAATAAGCCCTCAAAGCCCATGAATGGTGCAGTTATTGACTTGGCAGCGGTTAACCACGCGGTTGCAAATCATGTGGCTGGAAAACAATTAAACATAAAAATTACCCTTAAATACATACATAAAGACAAAGGCCTTAAAATTGCACACAGCAATTAAACAGATATTACACTGAAACGCCTTTAACATAGGTAGATGGCGCCTGATTCAAAGTTGCGCGGGCCGCGTGGCCTTTCCGACATTTTCTCCTCCTCCTCGTTTACATTGAAAATGCCATAAGGGCACAAATTATTAAGTTAAGAGGAAGCATAATACTGGGGAATGTCTGGCAAAACGTACGCAAAGCAAAGATTAACCTGTGTGAACTGTAGCAAAAAGTTTGTGGTGCATACGTGACAGCGTCTTACCTCGCCAGCTTTCCTCGACGGACTGCCTAGACGCAGGGGTCACGCGGACCTACCATGGCTACCTACGGAGTTCACACAAGCGAAAGTGCTATGCATGTAGAGTAAAACTTTTATATTTTGAAATAAATGGCACATAAATAATTTAAATATGGATTTACAGTTTATATTTAAATTTCGAATTTTCTGTATTCATTAAATGTCATTTATGAAGGCGTTCACGCCGGAACAATAATGTTCTTTGTCTTCGTGCAGCGCACATTTTGAATTAATAACCAAATATTGTGCAATATTATGAAACATACATTTTAAACATTTAAACACTTGAAAACCGGAAAATAAAACAAGAGATAAAATTTACACTTCAAATAAATATTCCGTTACCGGACAGTTCAGGTTACGGCCTCCTTGCACACGTACCTGCCCACTTGTCACGTGAGTGGTGAGTGCCATCATGGTCTTAACGCGGCTGGCTGTTAGCTGACATCAGTAGAAGTAAAAATATTATGTGGCAGATAGTCATAATATATATTTCCTACATCATAATTATATGTTTTATGCTGCTATTCCCATGTTACAAATAAAACTTAGTTCCTCACTCCTAGTAAAGTATATAATTCTGCTCAAAACTCACACACTCATAGTATAGCCATTTTCCCAAACATTATCAAATTAACAAGAATTTCTAGCTCTGACATATACATGCCTAACTGCAGGATGAGTTGGGTAATATCAAAGATAAATGTATAATGTAGAAAAAGTAATGTAAGAACCAAGTTGTTGCATATTAACCGGATAATAATATTGCCATGGGCTGGAAGACATTAGCTGTTATGACAGCAGCATCCTAGCCGTCACTGGCTAGGATGTGCGTCTGGGCAATATGGGTCATGCGGCATCACCCCTCCAATGGTGGCACGAGAGTCAAAAACACATGTTACACAAAGATGACACTATAAAAAAATGCATCACAACAAATAACTGAATATAACAAAATCAACAGTTTTACTTACCAGAAATAAAATTACTATATGTGAAAAGGAAATAAAGTCACATTGTGTAAATCCAGTAGGATTATAATAGTTGTGAACTTACTGAGGCTGGTAATCACAAAGAACAATGCAAAAAGTTGACATGACCAGAAGTGTGAGGTGAGGACAAACAAAGGGAATGAAAGTGATAAGACAATGTACGAAAGATTGTAGGCAAATGTGTAGGAATTACAAGGTGGTACGAAAAGTATTATTTATAAAACAGCTGGTTTTGGGTGCCAGGTAATTTTAGATAGCTTGAGCAAGTGAGAGACACTGTGGCTAATCGCTTGTGGCTTCAAAAACCTCATCAAGTACGTCTTGAATGTGGACGGAACGCATGTCAACTTGGGATATCACGGACACCTGCCTACATCATCTGTAGTTGATCTAACCCACTGTTGAATATGTAATGGTCGACATCTTAAATTTGTTCACTTTTCCCCATAAGTTGCATTTAAGAACGTTTAAAAAAAATTTCAGCGCAACGCAGAATGAATTATAGCTTCTCAAGCTTTATCAAACTATTATAGATGCACTGGCTTTCTTAATTTTTAATTAGTGACTAACCGTCAAAAAATAATAACACTAGCGACAACAGTTAAGCCAAATCAATTTTATGAAATGTGCAAAGTAATACCCTATACCCTGTCAATCGCTACAACAAGATACAAAATATGTGAATAATGTTGTTAAAGAAAAACTGTACATCCAAGATGGTGGATATCAATTCCTGTTATGGGGATTATGTAGCTGAACGTCCAAGGTCAAGAAGCGAGGGAGCGATACAGGCGACAGCAAAACGCACGCCTAGCGCCTCATCGCTCCTACACGCAAGGCATGCAGTGTTATCATCGTAACACTGTACTGTGCAAATTAGACGTGTAACAGTGGGGTTTTATTACACGCTATGAAAGTCCACAGATTGAACTATGCCTGTACCATTGTATTTTTCTCTTACAGCTTAAGCAAACTGCTTAGGCGAGCTTCAAAAATGCTATATTTTACCACTTTCATTAATTTTTTCACCATTAATATAGATAATATGATCAAAGTAAAACAATAGGGACATAAACAATAGTATATTTTTAATCCTTTCTGGCAAAAATTTGTATTTCCATAACTTTAATTTACCGAGATACGAGTCTACGCGCAAACGATTTCACAGAAAGTGATTCCGTACATAGTCCCCTTAAGGCCTCACAGACGATGAGGACAATCTGCCTGGGTAAAGCCAGGCCCCAAGGAATGATGGGAGTTTGCCAAAGAGAAGGCCCACATGAAAGTCATTGGTGTATCGAAGGTAAACTCACAAGTAATTCAACTGTACACAAAAACACTTTCAGTAGATTGCCTCATAGGCCTGACTTAGGCAGGTGCAGCTGAATGAAGCATGGACATGTAGCAAAGAAATTACGAGATGATGTTCCAGGGCTTTGACGAGTATCCTGAGGAGAGGAAGGAGGTAACTCGAGGCACAAATTCTAAATGAGGTTTCATTAAACTATGTAAACTATGAGTCCCAAGGCACCGCAGTACAATACTACCAAAAAGCTTGGTAAGATGTGACTGACTCACAGGCAGTGAGTGCTATACAGGTAGTTAATGTCCACGGTGTGAACCAGGAAATTTATTTCACATTTCATGAAAACAGCATTTATAACAGGCAAAAAAAAAAAAAAACAGATTCTTTTAACCAAACTGGACAGCAAATTCTCACAGCATTGAAATTAATTTTTGGAAACATTTTTTACCCTGCCATTTTCGGATAAAGTGCAACATGAAGTAATTATAACTTATATTTTTTTTAATTCAGCACACAATATTTCAACTAAATGTAATTCTAGCACTAAAGTGCAACTTCAAGGCAACAATTCACTATGAAACATTTACCATTGACTTTCATTTTTGCTTAGGCATCCAGTTCAAAATCATATTTAAATGAAAATGGTTAAGAATTATTCAAATATTTGTTGCTGTAAAAATGACTGTGTGGTTCACGGTTCAACCAAATACGTACATCAGAAAGTGAAAATTTACTTTAAATAAACTATAAGTAGTTATGCTTTCAAACTCAGAAATACTGCTGATGAAAAATTCTAATACGCTGAAGGTAAATTTTGGATATGTCAGGGCATGACATTGATGCATGACGCCCTATGGCGAGATGGAGGTACGTCACAGCGTCTAATGCTTTTGGTGGGTGCCAGGAGAGATGCACCTAGGGGGTGAAAGTTGAGGACTTATGTGGTACTAGAGCATGTACAGTATGTAACACAGGCTGGGTCGCTTTGCTACAAGGCACGAAGTCTAGTATGGTGAGCCTTCACATTTCAGCGGGACCACTCTCGTGCGGAGACCTGGGCGACACGTAACCTCTGGAGCCTCCCGGACTTGTGATGGCTCAGTTGTGTGAATGGGAGGGTGTGGGCTTGAACTGGCGATGCAGGCGGGTAGGTGCTCGAGTGTTGACTCTCGCTGGGGTCAGCTCGGCGAACTGGAGTCCCCAAAAGCGTTGATTAGCGATCCCGACCACTCAGATACGCAGTAAACACGGGGTGTGTGTCTCCGGGTAGCTTGACAGGTGCTGCAAAGAGGTAGGGGAAGACGCCACCGTGGTGGGTCTCTCCAAGCGGTGGATAGCTTAAGCCCTCTCCCGTGGTGGGTGGTGCGCGAGTATGGCCAGGAAGGGGCCAAGTTCCTGCTGTTGCTTGGCATGAGAACAGTGTCACTACTGTCAAAACCCATGGAAGTAGAGCAGGCTACGTGTGGTCCTCTACAGGTGTACAACCATGTACCATGCCTGCCAACCAAGAGTGGTATCCCTACCGCAGTATTCGGCGCAAGCAGTGCAGTGAATACTGAAAGTCAGGTCTCACTGACGGACAGTCCCAATACGTGATTGAGTGCCTCCGGATGCTGAGTCTCCTCAGACTCGGAGAAGTACACCTTCCGGCGCAAGCAGCGCGGTGGGAAGAGCAATCTCCAAGATGACAAGCTAACCCCTAGAGACGGAGTACCTAGTATCGGGGCTCTTCCATTTTGTACACCATGGTGCACAGAAAGTGTGGCCACCCAGAATGCTTGTGGGTACTCTACTAGTGTGCGGAGGTTCAAGGAAACCTCCCAGTCACCTGCTATCCCTCCGACAAGCCTGGTGTCTACAGGGAGAGGTACTACGACTGCAGGAAAGATACCCTTGAGTTGAATAATGCTTGTTTATTCCTCTTATGGAAATAAACAAGGTGGTGTCGCACCGACTCCTAACATCTGCGGGAGCATAACAGAAGCTGCTACACATTGACAAGTGAAGGCAACCTGTTCCTAGGCTAACAGGATAAGTAGAAGAGTGCTATTAAAATAACTTGAACTTGGCTACGCTATGTATTTGCCCTGAAGGGGCTGGAAGTGTCTATGTGTTTAACGACATACATGACAACAGGAGTCATCGGCACCAGGTGCGGTGAAGACAGGCGAGGTGTAGGTAGGCACAGGGAGTATGGTGAAGACAAGGTAGGTAGGAGCTAATCTTTGGCACCGGAGTGCGGTGAAGACCAAGGAGCCAATGGTTCCTTCGGCACGAGCGTGCGGTGAAGGAACAGAACAGACTGGCGTTTAAGGGATTTGCCCCGGCATTTATACTCTTCTTGGACTCTCCCTTCATAGGTTGTGGAGGAAGTGACCTCTGTGTAGTGGAGCTTCATCCTTGGGCATGTAACATCGCCAGCTGCCGCTGGATCGAAGTTGTATGCTGCGATTGTACTAGTGATGCCATCCAGCGGTGGGCAGAAGTACTTGGAGGATCTCAATGCATAGTCTCGGTGGCTCGGCCGGTTAACAGTACAAGTCTGGCATACAGCATCTGTCCTTTGCCTTGGGTAGATAGTAAAATCTCAGCATCTTGTGATGTGAAAAATCAAACAACTCCATGGAAACGTGCAGCTGAGTGACGCGCACTGATGTGTAGAAGTAAATTTAACAATGATGAAAAGATGTCATGCGTCAACACTCTATTGCAATTTTTATTGATACAAAAAAAAACATTTTTTTGCATTGAAAGGAATGGAAGTAGCATTGGAAGATTCAAAATTGTTGATAAAAATTAAAATGTTATCATGTTGAAATATGCAGCGAAATATTAGAGAAGCAAGCATATAGTAAAAGTACAGTTATTTAAAAATTTTTTTAATGTGGAAAAAAACTGTTAATCATTTGAAGTGTGACTCCCACTATTAATTAAAGATGTCGTTACCCTATACAAATCATCATTCTGTCAGAATAAATAGTGCCTTCATGGTAGAAAGTTATTTCACTGTTACAAAAATGTAAAACACAAAATTACTCTAAATTATGTACTTTAAAAATTTTATAGACAGATATGCCCCCAATTAAATTTTCCTATACATCTATATTACAGCATTTTTAATTAATTTAAAGCAAAGAAATACAGAAATACAGAACTACTAAATAAACTTCCAGTGGAATTTACTCACAGTGGCCTGCGACTCATTCCAGATGCTGTCGCTGTGGTCCTTCATGTCGTTAGCTAACGAATCACTGGATGCAAATGGCGAGGATCTTTTGGCCAGCAACGGTATCGGAGTCAAGCTGCGACTATCTCTTTCCACCATTTCTTCTTCCTGTCGCCTTAGCACTCTTTCCTGAGCCCCAATTGTATCTTCTCCCAAACCTTTATGTTCTTCACACACAGTTTTCCCTTTTGCCACAAGTTTCTTTTGCTCACATTCACTCTCACTTTCTTTAGGCACTTCTTGTTGCGTTGAAGAAGGTAGAATAGACTTAGGTTCTATTATTTCTTCGTCCTCATCATCTTCTTGACTCATCTGCTGCTGGAACACTGGCATATCCCCATCGCTGGCTGTGGAGGACACTGCGTCCTCTAACGAGACGCTTCTTTTATGGAACAGGCCCCCGTAGATGAGGTTCTCGTGGAACTCGTCCTCTTGCAGGTCTTCTAGGAGAAGAGTGGAGGATGTGGCCAAGTCAGCAGGTGTTGAAGAGAACAACGACGCTGAGCGCTTCTCCAGCGGTTCTAGGAACACATCATCATGATGGTAGTATTGATAGCTGATGTCGTCCAAGATCGCCTCTTGGCTGGACGACATAATCACCGTACTACTTGCATCGCCCATCTCCCCATCCATCTTGAGCAATGCTTGGACTCTCCGCCTGTCTATAAGTATTTCCCCTTCAGAAAGGGTTTTCTGCAGGGTTCGCTTCTTACTTCTCCTTTCTATAACCTGAGGTTCAAAGTCGATGAAGATTTCTTTGTACGTTCTACTTCTACCTGGAAATTAAAAATGAAAGACACATGTAAGAAAGAATATAAATGATTGAGCAACTTTTATTTGTAATTCCATTAATAACAAACTTTATCTGTAGTGCACTTTGCTTAAAATTGTAATGTATAAATTTTTTTAAGCTATGTACAGTTATTTATGAATTTGTATTGGTTTTACAAGAAATTCATATGTATTCATTCATTACATTTTTTTTTTAAATTAGCTAGAAAATGACATGTTTGAGAAAACTTCATGAAGTGAAAATAATGTATTTCGCTACGGTCTGCCTGAAAATTCAAATTGGATGGTTAATGAATAACCACATGCAAAATTTATCAATTATTTCTGTCCGTGCATGCAGAGAACATATTAAACACATATATATTACTTTATGTATGTACTCTAATTTATCCCAGAAATATTATAAAATGTTTATACTTAGTGTTATGCTTATTTTGAATTAAAACAGCCAGTTGAGTACAAGGAAACTAGAACAACAAATTTCAAAAACTCATAAACATTTTTTCTAATGTTTCTACATGTACATTGAAATTGATAATGTTTATTAAATCACACACACACACACACACACACAGTACACAATACCAAGCATATAATGTATTTATTACACATACTTAATTTATTACTTAAACAATCTAGTAACAATTCTGTGTAAATATAAATGTATTGTTTTACAGTTCTGGGGAAGAATGCATGAAGTTCCAGAAATTCTTTGCTGCTAAAAAATACATGGAATAATAATTTTTTTTTCCCCAAAAATTATAATTTCATTGTTAAATTCAATACCTTTAATAACACAATACATTTTAGTTTATTTATCTTAAATATGGGTATTTTCCTGAGTTAAGTATACAATCACATTATTCAACGACAATTGTGTTTGGATATGTAAAAAGTGGTATTGCTTGGGACAGGAAAATTTCATGTTTAAAACTACCTGTAGGTTAGACTCCACTGTCATATGTATTTTCGAGCCTCAGCTCTCTGTTCATTGGCTGCTGCCCCAATGTGTTGACAGTTTTACCTCAGACCAGATGACTAACAATTCAGTGCTTGTTTTCCTTGCAGGTATGTTATTGGCTCAGAGTTCACCTGGGTGTGTCCAATAAACTGTTATCCAATTGCAAACGAAACATGTGCACAGCGAAACGGTTCAAAGTCATTATGTAACGTAACGTGTCGTGTAGGAACATCTTCGCCATGAAGATGTGTAGGAAACGGCGCGATTTTATTTTGTGTTTCCGTAGGAACATCTTCGACGTGTAGCCACTAGTGCATTTTTATTTTGTGTCTTATACGTAAAGCCTTCAGCCAACAGAATTAAAGGAGCACAGAAAAATTACTATTTGTTTGAAAATATAATTTCCAAAAGTAGTAGAAGTAAACAAGTAACCGGAGAGAGAAAGAGAGAGAGAGAGGGAGGAAGGGAGGGGGAGGGGGGAGAGGGATGGATGGAGGAGAGAGGGATGGGAGAGGGGGAGGAGGGGAGAGGGGGAGGGAGGGGAGAGGGAGGGGGAGAGGGAGGGAGAGGGGGAGAGGGAGGGAGAGGGTGGGTGGGAGATGGGGAGGGAGGGAGAGAGGGAGTGGGGGAGGGAGGGAGAGAGGGAGTGGGAGAGGGGATAGGGAGGGTGGGGGGAGGGGGGAGGGAGGGGGAGAGGGAGGGAGGGAGGGGGAGAGGGAGGGAGGGAGGGAGAGGATATATATATATATATATATATATATATATATATATATATATATATATATATATGTGTGTTCATTTGAACAATACTGCAATGCTGTTTGAATTGAATGATTAATTTCCCCCACTGTAATTTTTTTTGGTAGTATTTATTATTAGAAAGTGAGCTTACCTGTTGATGTTATTACTGTACAATATTAGGTTTCAAAATTTGATATGGGAATAATTTAATGTGCATTTCATAATATGGTTCAGGAAATTCATTAAACTGTATTGTTAAATACTCTTAATTAATAAGGAAAATGCTGTAATTGTTTCATATCCATTTGTGTGAAGTAGGCTGCTATTAGTTTTATATTGACAGTTTTATTAATGTAGAATATTGTAGAATAATGTATAATTGTAAAAATCGCTCGAGTTCGACTCAAAAGATCAAAACTTTTTTTAATACTCTGCTTGAGCATGATTCGAACAAAATTTCAGTGTTAGTACATCCCTAGTAATATGAATATTTATATGACAAAAATCAATGCAAAATAACCAGCGTACACATGGGCTGAATGTATGAGAGCAGCTGGAATGCTCAGTGATGCATTTGACACATGTATGAACAACTTACAGAGTTTGTCAGAGCACAAATTGTTGAACTATGGGACACAGACTGGTAATTCCATTGGATTGCGCGCCATCTAGACTGGTGCAACAGAACTGTGCAACAGAGTGTTGGGAGAATGAGAAATGAACAAACACACATAAACTGGGAAGGCACTAGGCCACAGAGAAGGACTGTTTCATCATCAAACAAATGCTAACTTAACCTTCAGTGCCTTTTCCACTATTCAGAGATGTGAAGTAGCATTACTAGTTACCACTGATTCTACCTTCTTTCTTGTAAGGAGACTTTTGAAAGACGACTTGCATTCTTGATGTCCCTTAATCTGTCTTCTATTGACACCCCGAAAACCATAATTTTTTTTTACAGTTTTGTCATGTCTCGATATCTCAATGGCTGAGGAATGGCACTGCATTGTCTTTCGTGATTAATCCAGGTTTCGTCTAGACATGAATTACAAATGTACATAATTACACTGAGCAGCGCGCAAACCAGACTTTATTGTTGATAGATAAACTACTATGACTGGTGGCTTCTTGGTGTGGTTAACAATCTCCTATGGTTGTTGATCTTCCTTGGTAGTGATCAGGGGAGCACTAATGGCATGGAAGTACGTTCAAGATATTCTGTGGTCTTATATGCTTCCCTTCATGGCATGGCTCCAACTGAGAATTTTCCAACACGATATACATACACCACAGGTTTCCCATATCAGTCTTCAACCTGTTGATACCCTTCCTTGGCCAGCCCTGCCTCATTAACTAGTTGTCTATAGAACATGTATGGAGACAGCATTGACGGCAGCTTCAGCAATCGAAGGATTCCTAGCTTCTGGAGGCGCAATTGTAATCCATTACTCTTTGTCAGATCATACCATCACATGAATGGTCCAATTATGAACTACACGGGACTTTCCAACAGAGCAAAACCAACTGTTTATTTTACATCATAAAAGTAGACAGAATGCACAAGTACGCACAGGGTGGTACTCGTAGATACACATACACAAACAAAAGTGAGACGATCCCCGCAGCCTGATGACGCCCGTCTAGCCAGCAAAATGTTGCGCAATCACACACTAGTGTGGAACATGTATTTGTCTGACTTTTGTTTGTGTGTGTCTATCTAGGCGTACCGCCCACTGGGTACTTACGCATTCTGTCTACTTTTTATAATATACTCAGTAGCCTCGCAGCTTATTCCCACCATATATATATATATATAAACTGTTTATTTTCTTTGAGATGTGATTAGTTCTTTTTCTTATCATTCCCCCTGCCTTACTCAAGTTTCATTCCATTTCAACATTTTCCAAGGCTACAGCAAATTTTATGACAGTGAGTGTATACTGGTTTTTATAATATGCTGTAAGCTGTGTGACATAATTTATAAATACTGTATTGAAGAAATTGTAATTCATATAATACAAATTTTATTACAGCATACACTTTCTGCCATACAAACAGCAGCACACAAAAGGGAACAACAAATAAATAATGAAACTTGACTCTGGCAATGAGAATTGAGGCAAAAATAACTTATTCCAGTTTCGAGACAAATAAAGCATTCATTCGGGAAAACTTTACACTTGAATTGCATTTTAAGCCATCCCATGCAAAGGAGGGCTTCTTCTTGTATCCAAAGAGTTGGCGGAACATCGCACCGGCTGGGCGGTGACTTGAGGAGTGAAACCTCAATTGCCAAAAGTGTGTAAACACTAAAGTACACCCAATAAAACACTAGGAATCACCGGGAGGGTCGCACACAAGTCCCTGGCTAGGTCAGAAGTGGGTTACTTCCCACACTAGTACGTGAGATCACATGTGGAGAGTTTTGTAGAGAGTTTATTAGGTGGTGGCTTGGGGACAGAAACCCCGATAAGAAATCTGAATTTGAATGTTCTATCATATACACAGTTCATGTACGAATGGTATGGGTGGCCTTCAAATATTGCGACGCTAACATCGCACAGATCATACCATGGGAAATTAATTCCACTTGGGCAGAAAGCCAGTATATAGTGTGGGATGTGTTGGTTTACGTGAGGGGACAAAGTCAAGCACAGTGGGTAGTACACTTCTCTGACAGGTTGTCTGTGGTATAGTCGTAGTGGAGCTCTCCTCTGCTCCGTTGAATGCGCTGTGACGGCCAGCTGGAGAACAGCGGCTGACACTGGTAGCAGCGAGGAAGCGCTCTCGCTGTTCGTTGAAGTTGGGGAAGGGTTTTGGGGGTAGGGCAGTGAATTCCTCAGTAAGTGCGGAGGGTTCTATTCCAACTACTGAATTGCTACAATGTATTAGTAATAAATATTCATAGGGCAGTCTGCCTGTAATTCTGGAGAGTAATTATAATATTATATCACCATCTTGTGTCTCTGGATTTACTCTATTATTTATTTCATCCTCTAGGAGTTTCAAAGCTCATTTTAATCTATTCTTTTGTCCACTTTTCTGAGCTCGCTGCATGAGGCAGTTAAGAAAAAGATTCAGACAAAAGCAAGTAAAATATGCATGTAAGACAACACCGGAGCGGTCCTACAGTGTTCATCCGGATATACGGCTATGCCCAGTGAGCATCACCACATAACTCCTTCTAGCCATTCACTAGCCCGAAGGGTTATACAGCGGGGATCATGTAGGCAATCGTAATATCTGGATGTATTGAGTTCCTAGTGAAGGGCTCCCCTGAAGATTAGCCAATGCAATACACTGAGCATTACATTGGCCAAACTAGGAATGCCGCTTGGTGTTACATGTATTTGCTGTATGGCTGGTTTGCGAAGCCAGCGTTACCTTATGTACACAGTAATTAAAGTCAACTAATTCTCAAAATACTTGGGACAAACAGGAGATTAATACTCAGAAGTGAGAAGACCCTAGAATTTCAATGGTTATGTATGATGTTTATAACATCCACGTCATTTATAAAAAGTACAGTAGTGCGGTGATAGCAAATATTAATTATATGAAATAAATCTAACATGAATATAGACTGCGTAACCAAATAACTGCGGAAGTTAAAGAAACTCAGGTGAAGGCAACCTGATTACTTGATAAGTTCACGACACTTTCATAATTCAGAGACAAATAATTCATAAAAAAAATTATTTAAACTCAATAGCAGCCCATGGGATCCTAACTTTAATTAGGGTTTGTCCAGAGGCGAACTTGTAGTGTAATCAAACAAGGTTCTATACCCAACTGGAAAAAGGTGAACGGGCAAAGGCCTTAGGGGGTGTCTTTAAGAGATGAGGTTGTGTAACCCTCGTTTACCTGAGGGAGACAGGGGGGTAGGCGTGTTACGACGACGTGACATAGCTGCTGGTGGTAATGACAACCCAAGATGCTGGAGGCACTGTGGAAGTGGATGCCTTCTGGTGGCGGCATCCTCTGGAGGGGTGGCATCGTTGACAACCACTGACTGGCTACCAGCGCGGCTGAGGACGTCCAGCCCTTGTCAGGATACCCCCGCCTTCACAGCCAAGGGATGTTGCAAGACAGAGTTGCTGCCGCGAGTAAGGAATTCCACCCGGGCCTTTGCAGCCCGGACGACAATAAGCAACTCTTGAGGCTTGGTCGCGGATGCAGTTTATACCAATTCCTAAAGACCATTGGCACTCAGAGCGGTGCGGGAGGTTTTAGTTCCGTCTCTTAGGGATGGAGTTTGTGACGTCATACGCATGAACCCTGCCACTCGCACATTGTGTTAAATCTCAGGTCCAGAGGCACTCAAGAAGGCAGGGTGACTCTCTGCTGATTGGTCCGCTTCCTACAGTGGCGCAAAGTTAGAACTGTACACATTCTCTCTAGCAGGTGCGGCGAAGTAGAGCGGTGTGTTTGGGCAGGAACGATGATGTGACAGCTTCTTGGAGATTCAGGTGGAAGGTAAAAGCTAGAAGCACAGGGTTATTGGTGTTTCGAGGCTCTGCCAACATCTGGAAGTACCACGTGTCCTGCTGTCTATTACCATGCGTAACTGGAATTAACTTGCCCATAGAACATTGCCATTATTCAGATGGGCGAAGTTGGTCATTTGGAGTGCACTTTCGAAAGTGCAAAATGCGCCATGCGTCACACTTTATAAGTAAATTAGTACTTTCCTGTATCCCACATGGCAGTCATACATGTAGCGAATAGATATGGCATAGAGTTATAAAGATGAATAATACCATTTTGTGGAAGAGCATTCTATAGAACTGCCACTCCAGATGATGCAGATCTGTTGATAGCTGAAGCTGCCATCACATATGGCTCCATACATGTTCTATAGGAGAGAAGTCTGGTAACCAGGATGGCCAAGGAAGGGTGTCAGCTGCACTGAGTAAATCATGGGATACCTGTGCTCTACGTGGAAAATTGTTTGTTTTTTTTGGAGCTGAACCATGAAGGAAAGCAGATGATGTAACAGAATCTCTGGAACATAGTTCTGTGCCATCAGTATTTTCTTATCATTACTAAGGAAGATTAAGAATCGTTGTGGATTGCTTCTCACACAATGAATGATGCCATGAGTTCTGGTGGTGTGTAACTTAATAATGAAGTTTGGATTTGTGCGCAGACTTTTGCCCTTCTATACTCAAGTACAGCTGTCGTACATCTCATTAAAAAAAACCTTTATTTGTCACTAAAGACAATTCACTACCATTCTTCAGCTGCCATGCCACCCAATTACAGTAAAACTGCAAAGAAAATGTCAGGGTAGCTACAGATATCAAAGTTCCTCTTTCTTGGCCATTATTATTGATTTCCCAGGAAGTATTTGTTCCCTCATGTCCCACTACTCCCAATTCCATCACACAGTTCTGTCGCAGTGGACCAGGTGGCAGGAGTTCAACAAGATGACCATACTGCCTCCCACATTCCAATGATTCACCTTCTGTCAACATATTTGTAAAATGTTCATACCTGTGTCAAATGAGTTGTTAAGACATGCTAACTACTAACTGAGGTTCACTTGAGGTGCATGTTGAACCATGTTATAACATTTCTCAAGGGCCTCAACAAGAAATGTCAGCTTTATATAAGGGAAATCTTTATGAGAGGGTAATTTTGAATTGAAAAACATGTTTTTGACCAAGAGAAGGCAGCTTATTAAGCAGCAGGAAAATATTATAAGTGGGATGTTATAACAGGGTTCCATTGTACCATACATAGATTCCACCTATCATCATTCACGGTGCTCATGTTGTAGCGGCGGTAGCACACTGTGGTTGTAGTTGTACACTGTCACTCACTGCCAAAGTTAAATTATTTGTAATATTAGGACCCATAATGGCATTACGCCAAAGTCAAATACAAAAAAATTGTAAGAATTTCGTAGGTACTGTATTGTGTTACTGTCTGTTCAGAATCAATTTTGTGTACATAAGAGATGTTTGCACAGAACGTTTACAAAAATATGTGTCTCGTAGTCATAGTGAATGAACTCATCTTATGTGCAGTCACACACAACTAGAAATTAACTTGATTTTAGTGAAGTGGTGACTGATTTGCAAATAACAATTCATTTAATTCCATTTTATTTGCATAATTCTGTTAGTACTTACTGCACATGATTTGGCAATAATATAACACGAAACATGATAATACAACACAAAATTAAAATACCGTTAATTATTATATACAATATAAGTATATTTTTAATGAATAAAGGAAAATGAAAATGTAAATTTTCTTTTAGAAATAAGATATTCTATTAAGTGCAATAAATAACTTATTATTCTTAATTTCTCCTTCAATTCTTTGTGCAGAATCTCTTATATACATGGTACCAAATTAAATATCACCATTATTTCCTACACCTCAACACGTCAAGGATGTGCCTACATGACACGCATCCGATGACCATAAACAGTTTCGTAAAAATACGTCTGTTTGCATACAAGTTTTTAGAAGAAGACAGTTCGTCATTAATGGCCTGATTTATTATGAAGATGTGCGGACATTTTAACGAAAATGCTGGTGGATTGAATATCTTTAACATGTCTGTTTGCTGTAACAAAACAGGCTAACAATTTTTTGTACAATGCTACAGGAAACAAAAACACCTACCAGGCTTTGACTTGGAACTTGATTCCGACTGCTGCATCGTCTGCAAAGTGTCAGTGGTTGAGGTTGGTGCTGCAGAAGTCGAGGAAGACACGGGACCAGAAGTGATGCTCTCCGGCGGCGTGGTGACGAGGAACGGTGAGCGAGGTGGTTCTTCTGACTGCGTCCTGTGCAAGGGCTCATGCTCATCGTACGAGTCCTGGTGGTTGTAGTGCGATGCTCCCTGAGACGACGCCCCAATGAACTGACCTCCAGCTTCCGAGTAGCTTTTCATGAGACGCCGAGAGTTGTGACGGTCGTTGCCATTCGTCTGGGCACCTTGGGACACCATACGAACCTGAGGCACATGGGAAAAGAGCTGTACTGTGAAAAAACCACAGCTTCTGAACATGCAACAGTAAATCCAATCAAATTCAATAATTTCATCATTGCACACTTTGAGTTGTTGCTCGTAAGACACCATATCAAATGCATTTTCAGTAATTAAACCTCTTATTTTCTACATGTGCATGAGTAGTTCGAATTCAATGAAACACTGCACACTAAAAATTAAGTTACCAGGCTATTCTGATTGACAAAGCAGTGGTAAACAATGTACGTCGAAGCTCAGTTTAAAAAAAAAATTACCAATTAAAAAGATTATTCTGTTACTGAAATTATTAGTAGGCTTAGAAAACTCCAATGGAGCAATTTATCGCTTGTTTGTGGTTGAATTCCAATACTATGTGGCAATTTTTAGTCTTTCAACTTGAAAGTGTACTGTATTCAAGTTACATTTGTTTTCATTAATAATGTTATTCTTAAATTACTATGTTGGTGTAATTTAAAACAAACTGGCATAGCAAAACAGCACTTACAGCATTATGCTGCTAAACTGATTCACTGACTTATTTTTTCCATTTAACAAACACTACCCTTAAAATTCAGGACTATTCCATCATAAGTTTCTTCATTAGAGCAAATCATTTTCAAATCCTTATTTATTAGAACTGCATGGTTTTTTTTTTTTTTAAACATTATAACTAAAACAAATATAACCTCAAAATTACCAATAATATCATCTACAATTACATTTACGGTCATTTTGTGTAATTTTGAACTAGTCAGGGCAAAATTGTACCACCTGTATAATTTCATTTCAAATGAAGACTTAAAGAATCCCTACACATTGATTATACATTTTAAATTAAGGGGGTCCTGTGACAATACTGCCCGGCTCCATAACTCAGAGCATGAATTAGTAGAGGGTCATTTGGCCAATGGCCTGTGGATCCCTGGAGTCCTCATCATTTCTATTGGTGCTTGTAGACGTAGGAGGAGCAGGTAATCCACAAATACATACGGCACTTGTTGAGTATCACATCACCTGACTCTAGAAGTATATGTTGGCAAGACTGTTAGCCATTTCACACGTTCTGATTATAATTCTCACTGTTGCAGCGCCCTAAGAAACCAGGAGGGTTTGTCCGAGCAATGCAAAGAAACACAAGTACGGGCTAGACTCGTTTACTCATTCTTCTATATTACACACATTTGCCCTTACAAATTAAACACGTATTAAATGGATTCGGCCCTTGGCTTGCCGATAACCAAAGCTGATGGAAAAGGTACGAGCAATAACTTTGACGCACAACGCGCTGCTACACCCTGAATAAAATCACAAGGGACAGGTGATCCCTCTCTCGGCTCTAATGATGCGAAATGTTCCAGTATATTACATGTCTACTGCAGTTCAAATGAGTTACAGCCTAAACTGAATGTGCAGCTGCCGGATTGTCCGAGTGCTGAAGTCAGACTGACAGAATGGAGTCTGCTTCTGCAAGGCCTTGCCGAAGACAGCATCAAAAATACGTGAAAATTACATGGAGCCCTCTTAAGACTAAACAAAATTACACCAAATATTCTTACAGTAAAATGATTGACGTTGGTGACATACCCGACCCTAATTAGGTATTAATTATGCTTGACTTTACGATGTCAGCAGGTATGTGACTATACTGAAAGATTTAATTAATAAAAGTAAGACCAGTTTAGACAGTCTGCTGTGAAGGAAGAACTATATAAAGACACTTTGACACTAATTAGATCAATTACAGATTTAATGAAAATATTTAATAAAGCTCGGCTATTTCTCGCTTGGAGAATCTCGCAGATTGGCGAGTCCTAGTGTTCCAACTCCCGGTGCTGGACGAGTCTATCCTCCCAAAAGAGGTGTGGGTAGCCACACTCAAATTGCAATTTAATAAAAGGAAAACCATATAATTATTTTATATGGGGTTCAAAACCCTTGCAGATTGCAGACTGCATTAGACTTCATTTTATATGTCTTGCAAGTATTTGAGGTATCGTAGCACTTAGCCCTAGGCCAGTAGTCTAGGTGATGTTACATTATTGAGGGATATACTAGGCGTCATGTCGCGAGCTGCCTTAACTTTCCCTCCAATGGCTGATGAACCTGACAGCTACTATGACATTTGAAGGGAAACCGTTCTTGTTAACAATTAACTTAGGTAGAGCCTACACATTAAGAAGGGTGCTGCAAAGAATTTGTTTCAAATGAAAATGTGTGGTAAAATGTTAGCCTTAATTTGTACAAAGTTACTCAGAATGACTGTATTCATCTGTCAGGTTTTTTTTTATGGTAAAATGTCAGGTGAAATGTTCATAATAAATAAAATAGTTAAAAAACTTTTTATATAACTATAGTATAACTGTGTTAAAACATTTTTGTATACTATAACATTTTCCTCCATATACTAACACCATTATTTCATTATCCCACCCTTTCTCCATAACGCTTCATGGTTTCATTTCCTGCATATAACAATGTCAAATGCCATTTTTATCTTAAGTAAAATTTCAGACATATTAACAATGCAGTTGCGTACAGATACAGAACACAGTTAATACTTGAAATATTAAGGATTTTAGAGGTGATGGTCCTGAAAATGACTAAGTAACCAACTGTAGAAGAGAGCAAGTGTCCAGAATGCACATCATTGTGCAATAATTGAAGACATTATGGTCCATGGAATTCAGATCACTTATATTTTTGCATCAAATGATTCAGATAAAGATGTTGAAGAACTTGACTAGCTATTTATATATACGAAAATTATAACATTTGATTTTTATTTTGCTTCATGTATCTTCTCTGCAGGTGTAATATGGTTTCCTACTTAAAACATTTTCCCTTATATATTTTAAAGACCCCTTGAAAAATATTAAACAGGATTCTACTGTGCATTTTACCGACAAGTATAAGAAATTGCATTAAAAGCTGTTTAAAGTGAGCACTTTAGAAATGAACCTGAGAAAAAAGTCACTGTCCCAGTCTGTATATATTTTACAGAGCACACCAAGTTACATAATAATTAATAATAATAATTTCAAAGTTTTACGGGACCAATGTATGAATAAAGTGATGAGGCCCATGGCAATGTTAATATTACATACGGCGGATGAATACACAACGAGCATACAAGTAGATATTAAGCAGGGTTTTCAAAAGTGCTCATTTTACAGTGAATAGCCTATATTTTAACGAGACAAGAGAACAGCTCACTATGTAAAGAGTTATAATTAAAGTCGTGAAGGCTTGGTGAAGTACAAGACCGGTTCGGCTTTGTTTTCATATCGGTAAGTCGCAACTCAAAATTACAGTCCGCATTGTTCTCAAGCTCAGACACAAAATATGTGACCTCCCAGAAGACCTCGTTCAGGGAGGAATAGAAATTGTTTCTGTTTGAGAATCAGTTCATGTAGAGTTTTGTTGTGACACATAATATGTCAAATATAAATATAAATATAAACAGCCAACTACTAAATTTGACAATGAATAAAAATAAATAAATAAACATCTTACCCTGTGAATGGTCCGAGGGCTGAGCGACAGGTAGTTTGGAGCCAGAGGTTTGCGACCCAAGCACACCTCCGTCTGCGTGGCCTGCGTCTTCATGGGGGCTCGTTTCAGCTTCTCTAGGGAACACAAGACACAAGCTTGTCATACAGAACATTGATATCTACAGCGTCAAAATATCTCGCTGTAGTTAGATGACTACTAACAAATTTTAACTCCTAAATTAATCTGAAGATTCTAAAAGTTTCAGCTTACGCAATAACTTATCTCAATATATACTAGAAGTTTACTCGACATGAATTAAGCCTGGGATACTTCATGAGTACACTAAACAGCAAGCTCTCAGGGTAGCTTGAAGAGTGTGAGGACAATGTCAGCTTTAGAGACTGAAGGTGTATCTACTGGCATTTATTGAAATAGAGGTTTTAATATTTATCAGGTAGTTATTGCTGAATAAAATAATACCTAAGACAAGGGACCTTCCACTTGTCTCCAATTATCACCACAATCTCCTCCTCTGTAATAATAGCCAAAATTAATGTTTTCACCCATTCATTATTATTTATTAATCCTGTTTCCCGGTCACATATGTGTGTTTCTCTTTGTCCCCTCCCTAGCTCTGCATTCTACATTCGTGATTCCTCTTGCCTCAGAAACATTATCCGCAGCTCCAGGCACCTACAATCTTTGCAAAATAATTCATCACGGAAAACAAGGCAGAATACATTATACGACCTCTGACCTAACATGATTATTAAAGAAGAGACATACATAGCCTCGAAAACTCATAATTAAAATCACTTATTTGCAAAATGTCGTGAACTATGTGAGATAATCAACAAATCTGTGAATAGCGTTAGCCTTATTTGATATCTGTCAGATGTGAACATCCTGTGACTGATAACATACATTGCTTGTTGTTATGAAACTGGCTGGTGCCATGTAACTAACCAACAAAATTGTGTTGTTACCTCAGGGTGTTTATAGACAGTTACTACATAATAACCATACTTATATTTAAGGAGCACAAAACATTCCTTGTTGATTTACCGCTCTTAGGTGGATGGTTTCCGAAAAAAACGTGCAACATTTGAAAGGATCGTGCCAGGTATGCAACCTAAAATTATCACTGCTGGGTCATGATTGGTTGGACGTATTCTGTTTGGGTGAAGAAACACCTGACAAGTCACTCCGAATAAGACTAGCACAATAAGGTTTCTGATAACTGCATGCCAAGTAGTGCCATGTGCCTGAAGTCAAGTTAGAAATTCAAATGCTGAAGACCCCCCTCTCAGAATCCAAAATCCAAAATGGGCTGCCAGAGAGTTGTATCGACCATAAATTAGGCTGAGAAAAAAGTTATTGAGGGAACAGCCAAGAACAAGAGATTGCCCATGCAACACCATTTATAGGCTGTTCACGGTAAAATGAGCTCTTTTGAAAGCCCTGTTTAAGATCTACTTGTGTGTATGTTCGGAGTTATTCCGCGTTATGTAATATTAACATTGCCATGCGCCTCATCACTTTAGTCATGTGTCGGTCAAGCGAAACTGTGAAATTATTTTAGAAGTAAATATTTTACAAATCTTTTCAATTTCATACGTAGATGCATTAAAAAAAAAAAAAACAAAATGAAAGAAATAATTTACGTTATCAGTAATGTTGACCTAACACTCTTTATTCGACATTAAGACATGGAACTATTTTCCACCCATTGTTACCAATTTTACTGGGAGTATGTCACTCAGTGTGCCCGTTTAAATATATGCAAGCATGGGGCAGTGACTTTATTCTAAGGTTGATTTCAAAAGTGTTCACTTTATCGTGAATAGTCTTTTGTCTGTGTATCTGATGCAGGACAGTGTCCCACCTACTTTTAGATAGTCTGTCCTACCATGGGTTCCCATCTGCACCAGCCGCAACACGCAATTCAGCAGCTTCAGAATAGTCAGACAAGTACGGCAAACAAGTCCAGTGTAGTGCTGGCAGTGTCAGTGTCCGTAAACCTCACCCCCCCCCCCCCCCCGGCAAGTTGGCTTGGCCGAGACAGTATGGAAAATACTTCCGCACCCAGAGGAAGTGCTATGAAGTTTTACTGTGTATTTTACAGGACACAATATTAAAATTATAAATAAAATAAAATAATAAACTGACGCCGGCTAACAGCCAGCGGCGCTAGAGCCCATGACGGTGCTCACCACGCATGTGTCACGTGTCCTGCACGTGCACAAAGAAGCCAATCATTTTGAACTTTCACATAAATATTATTTATCAGTATAAAATGTGCTTTATATCTGTATTTGCAGGGTTTAATACGTCTTTAAATGTTTTAAAGTGTTTGTTGCTATTCTTAAATTGTTTCGTTATGACAATCAAAGTACCCACGGCACAGAGATTAAGAACACCAATATTCCGGCGTGAACGCAGTCATAAAGAAACACTAAAATAACATTGAAATTCATAAGAAAATTATAAATATGTAAAACAATATTTAATTTAAATTGTGCCATTTTATTTTATAAAGCAAATTATTTTACTCTGCGTGCATAGCACTTCCGCTCAAGTCAACAGTCTGTCGAGGAGAGCTGGCAAGGTAAGACATTGTCACGTACACACTACAACTATTATTCACTGATGTAGGTTTCCATAGTCAATTTAGTTTACCGGTCAACCTTTGCTTGCGTACGTTCTGCCAGACATTTCCCCAGCATTATGCTTCCGCTTTAGTAATTTATTTCGCCCTTGTGGCATTTTTAACTTAATCGAGGAGGAGGAGAAGGAGAAGAAAGATGTCGAAGAGGTCACGCGACCGGCGCAACTTGAATCTGGTGCCAACCACCTATGTTTATGGTGTTTCATTGTAATTTCTGCATTATTGCTATGCACATTTTTAAGGGCTTTGTTTTTATGTATTAATTTGATGGTATTTTACATGTTTCAATATTTTACTGCAACATCACGTATAACCATGTGGCCGACCGATGCAGAGTATTTGTATACTCCATCATTGCGTTTTGAGAGCTTATTTACGTAACATTGTACGTGCAATGTTTTATTCAGGGTTCTATGTTAAATTTTGTCAGGGTTCCGTGTAATTTCACGTAAATTGACAGTTTTTGTACTTGACCACACTGACATGTTAATATTTTATTTTATATCACGAGCCTGTAATCACGTAAATCGTAAAGAGAATAATTTTCTCAACAAGAATAATATTTTATCTGAGTTTACTTTGCCGTTTCCACAAAGAAATATTGCGATTTCACCTGCACCCTGTGGTCCGCTACGAACTTCATCCAGCGGCATCCGCGCCATCTAAACTTGTTTTCACACGTGTGTGTGTACATTGTGAATACTCATCTCGTGTCCCATCTTGTTTCATGTATCTTTGAGGGTTTATGTAATTGTGCAATTAGTGTACGATGCAATTATTCCCGTCCCAGCCGGCTTTGTGTATAGGCCATCACCACACTACCCATGTGTCCTATCTTCAGGAAAAAATCGTCAGTCCACCCTGTCAACTCTCTTCCCTTGTGAATATTGTGTTTTCATACACTGCAATGAAATCACCCATCTAGGTGTGCGGTAGATTAATTGCTGGCTTGGGAGCACCCAAGCGAAGTTAGCTAGACACGACCGAGTGTATCATTAATTTCATGGTACATTGATTGTACGCACAGTATCAATAAACCAAGTCTACAGTGAACTTATTATCTCTTTCATTTGTAGTGACAGTGTCCTAGCCACACGTGTTTTTCAAGTAATAAATATGTTTAGTAAAAGTTTAGTATTGCCTACGTGTTTGTAAGTATGCACAGGTGAAACGGACACACAGAACCCACAACATCCCTGAGAATCCTGAGTCTCAACAGTGCGGTGATTGGGAAGCACCGCTGGCACCCAAATTGCCAGTAAGTATTTGTGTCATTGTTCGTCACGTGTCTCACCCGACGGCGTCAAAACACAAAGATGTGTGTTTCGTGCAAGAGACACCCCTAGCAAACTAGGGACCATTTACCTTGTTTTATTAGTTTAGTAATGTGTAAAAGAGATTTCAGTTTTGTATTGAGCTTCCTGTGTTTTTAAATTATATGCAAGGGTTTTATGTGTCAAACTGACTTTATTATTTGAACTGTATGCCTAAATTATCCTTGTAACTAATTAAAGGGTGATAAGTGTGATATGCGTAATTTTGGCACACAGTTTTGACACTGCTTCTTCTTCCCCAGGAATTGCATAGCCTGGGGAAGTTTTAACTGACAATTTCACATTTTGTGCACACATGGCTGCAAACCCGCATATTTTTCCATGTAGTCTACCTGGAATGCTATGCACCAGGGCCCACCTACTTTGTTATTTTCCATGAGCAACTGTAATGTAATCAATGCAGGAAAAAATTATATATATATGTGTGCGAGTACAACCTACCAATATGTATTTTCCTAGCGTCGCCATGTACGTTTAGGGGAAAGGAAGTCCAGTAAACCACCATTTCAGTATGCCCTTAATCCATATTACATATGACATAAGTTTGTGGCATAATTTCATAGCAGTATTTAAGGCATGCAGGTCAGCCTATGATATGCTTGCAAAGTAGCACAAGTATATCTTTGGGAGCTAATCAGGACCAAATGCCACTTTGGGAATAACTATACATCCAAGTGATCGGCCGTACGATCCTGGGATCAACCACTGTAGTCTCAGCTTTACCATTACGTCATTTTCAGCCGGCGATGACTGGCACCGGTCGGGTAACCTATATATTTTCCAACACCCTAAATTTCCTTATTTTTGCCCATCCGCTCCTTCACCACACAGCTCCTGGCGAGCGAACAGGCCAAGCGCAGTCATATGGAAACACCCCATGAACAGGAACAGGCCCAAGCCCAGCCAAAATGTTTTTTTCAGTGCAGACAACGATAAAAACAAAACATGGCAGTGGTCACAATAAAGCAGCCAGGTTACTCTACGAACAAGAATAACACACACGTACATACGGAGGATGTTGAGGTCTTGGTGTAAAACAATATTAGAAGATGGGATGCTGGTAGTGTGCTTAAAGTTATCACTCCTATAATGTATGTAGCTGCATGACTTGGTAAAAATAAAACACAATAGTTCATACAAGTCCACTATGAAGATACTGCTTGGTTTATTGTAGGCACCCTTCAGTGTTTCTCAATAAAAAAGAAAGGGGTGTAAAGGCCAGTTGTTCCAATAGGCAAATCTTGATCCCCAAAGTAGATGGAGATATGATCAGGAACCAGCTAACAGCAGTACAGAAGACAAGCAGACCATAGGGCTCAAGTTAACTGCATTCAAGAGGTTACAAATGCTCTCTACATTTTAGCACAAGACATCCTTTTTCCTTGGGATATGAAATAACAGTATGGGAAAGTACGACAATCAGCAAAAATGGCTTTAAAAAAAAAGGACAAAACAAGTTATTTTTTGTACAAATCTCAAGTACTAGTAAATTAGGCTAAGTTTAGCTCAAAAAAACTGTCCATGCAGGGTGTCCACTGAAATTCCATTTTGGAATTCCCTGACTTTTCCAGGTAGCAGGTATCTTATCATTTTCCCTGACTTACTGCCCAAATATTGAAACATTCCAATACCATTTTGTTTCACTGCTGGCAGAAGAAATATGTCACTAGTAGAGTTAAAATAAATTTCATTGCAACAGAAGAAGCAAGCAGGTTCAACATTAACTTCAGTCCAACAATATTTCTTGCAACACATACTTCACATGAGTGCCACTTACAAATGCACAAATACTTAAAACCCTATGTCACTCGGCAAACATTAATTATTGTCAGTTTACAAATTTAAAAATTGAAATCTTAAAATGCATATGCTCATAATTATATTATCCTGTATTCGTACAACTAATGATTTTTGCAGAGTAGCAATTATTTACGTTTTTCCTGACCCAGGTGAAAATACCCTGACATTTCCCAGACCTTTCACTGTCACGTGAAATTCCTTGATAATTCCCTGCTTTTCCTGGGGTTGGACACCCTCTCGCTAAGACAGTTTGTCCGGCCAAGCACCACACCGCCACCGCACCAGAGACACGCACTCTGCAGACGTGCAAGGCGTACCGAGTGTTTCTTATGCGCGATGAGTGCAAGTGTAAATTAGGCACACTGGGACAGCGTAGACGGCGCTTGCCCAAGAGAGAGTAAGAAAGACTCCGCGAGGTGGAGAGATACAAAAGGAGAACCTTCACAATGCACTGAATAAAGGGCTTACGGCTAATGCAGTCATTATCAGTAGCTGTTTTGTTAATAAAGAGTTTATTATGTTGTTTCTTTTGCCCTGCAAGTGTTGTATTGTGTTTCTTTGCAAGTGTATATTTTCACCCCCATTGTTACGCTATGTCCATATTCATTTCATTAGTGTTATGCATGTATGTTTCAGCAAGTAGAGCAGATGTTCACGTGTCATGCAGGAAGTAGTTCTGACCTTGGCATGCCCGCTCACGCACCAAGGGAGGGAGTTAGTAAGCGTCTGACATCCATCGAGGGTGGTGCGTGTGATTATGCGTTCCGTGTTTCCCACGCACGGGGCGGCATTCATCTTTTGAGACTGATCACTTCACTGCAATAGTTTAATTATTCCATAACTGTTTTTTTTCTAGCAGCCCGGTACACCACCCTCACTTCCCATGGTTTAGCATCACCCGAGGAAGCTTAAATCTTCTGTAAGTCTTCTGCATGATGTAAGTCAATTTCACAGTGTAACTGAGATGGCCGGTCTACGCTATTCAAGCAAGTGTTAAGTGTCTCCTTGAGAGAAGTGTTAACTTCACCGAATAAATACCATGAGAACTCACGAGTGTGTAAATTAATTTTGTTCACCGCAAGGTACTTAAGGGGACAGGCCCTAACAATACCAGCATCTAATACAAGTGTATTTACAGCAGGAAATCCCATGTAAGCATGCATAAGTTAGTGTACCGTATCAGTATGGGCATGTGGATAGCCCCGATAACACACAGCGCACGACATGCATGAGTTAGTAATTTGTCGCCAAAACGTCACTGCAGCAGAACAGCGTGTAATCAGCCAATGGATTACCATTTAGGAAACACCCAACAATAGCTTCTACGGCCTTAACTGTGGAGAGACCAACTTCAACAATTCAACTGGAGTTTTCGTTCGGGCATACAGCCTGTAATCCTGAGGTCATCGAGAGTCATCGTGCTACAGCATCATCCACCATATTGGTGTCGCCTTGACGACACCTGGCACTTAGTCGGGTAATTCCATCATTTCCACAGACCTCACCTCCTCCGAAATCCCACTCAACCCATTTCCATCCCCCCACATGCCGTAAAATGGCTTGCTCAAGCGTGGGGCAAAAACTTCCCAAAATTTACTATCAGCATTTTCCCGCCAAAAACTTTTCCGTCAAAATTCCACACTCCTAAGTCATTCCTGTCTTATTCCTGCCTGCCAACGACGAAAGGACGGCGGGAACACATCAATGAGGGTAACAGTAGCGTCGTGACACCTCTGGGATGCCATTCAAATGCTAGGAGGTGTGCCGCATGTTACATGTCAACAATTGGGAAAAGTGCACCATGTCGCAACCCATGCCATGCCGCCTGAAGGAGGAGCTGGGAGAAGCAGCGAGAAGAAGAAACGATGGGTGGGAGGTTCCCCCTCCCCGTCCCCTGCACTCTGCGCATGACACCGGCAACCAGCTGACCACTCGCATCGTGCCGCGTGTCAGCTGAGCACGCCAGGTTGTTGACCCCCGCACCACGTCGGGTCGAGTGGGGACAGCTGCGTCTCGAGGAGGGCACTCCCTGGAACCAACTCCGTGCTTCTGTGAGCCGGTCACCCACACCGTGCATGTGGCTTTGTTGACAAAGTATGGCTGGCAGGATCACCAATAGCGCACTGGTGCTGTGGTGTCCTGAGTGCCAGCCACAATCAGCCCGTGACGGCACTCGCTGCTAACCTGACATGTGTGCAGTACAGCTGCATGGACTTTCCCTAAAACTGGATAATTGATTTCAGTGTACTATGTATTTCTTTTTCAGGGTTAAAAATGTTTGTAAAGTGTAACATGTTTTATTCCAGAGTCTTGTGTAATGTTGATATTTTTAATACAAAGTGCGCACGGCACTGAAGAGAAAGACAATAATATTCAGGCGAAGACTCCTTCAAAAGACAATTTAATAGTTACCAGAAAGCGTAACTTTTAATTCTGTCTGCAAAATTGTTTGATAATTCTTTTGGTGCCATTTCAATTTGAAAAAACAAAATTTTTACTCAGCGTGCATAGCACTTCCGCTTGTGTGAACCCCATAGGCAGCCCTGGCAGGTCTGCACGACCCCTGCCTCTGCGCACTCGCCCTAGGAGAGCTGGAGAGGTAAAACACTGTCAGGTACGCACTTCATACTTTTGCACTGCTGTAGGTTTCAATAGCACTTTTAGTTTACCAGTTAAACCTTTGCCTTGCTTGTTTTGCCGAACATCCCCAGCATAATGCTATCCGCTTAACTTAATTATTTGCAGCCCTGACGGCTTTTTGGAATTTAAACAAGATGAGAGGAGGAGATGTTGAAGAGGTCATGCAGCCCGCGCAACTTGTGTATCAGGCGCCATCCACCCATGTCTAGGGTTTTTCACTGTCTGCTTGATTGCGACAAGCAATATTAAGGGTAACGTGTGTGTATAATTATTTTAGGGTTATGTCATGTTAAATTGTTTTGCGGCCACATCGCCCACGGCCATGTGGTTTGCTACCACCAAATCCGTATCTGCGCCATCACCGCGTTATGAGGGCTAATTATTGTTTCATTGTGTGTGTGTGCCATAATTTTATCTCAGGGTTTATGTATTAATTTCATTGAGGGTTCTTGTATTTTCATGTTTAATGCATTTTGTTCTTGACTATGCAGTCATTTCACGTAAGTGTAATTTCCCGCAATCCGGTGCCCTAGGAGTTTTGTATGGTTGTTTATTACAGCAAGAATTTTTCTAATGCCGATACAAATTCAGGCCGATAAGTATTGACAGAATTTACGGTGAAATATTGTGCTTTCCCATTTGCACACATGGTCCCATATTCATCAAGTGTTATTTGTGTAGTTTTGTACTGCGTTATTATTTTCTGCCCTAACCTGCTATGTGTTATTGACAGTTGTCCACACACCACGTGGTTTGGGGACGAGCCCCGACAAGTTGGCTTCAGCGGCATAGATGGCCACATGTGTTCACCTCATACTCCGTGTCCTGTCTCTAGGCAAAACCTACAGTCCATCATAGTGGCTGTAGGCCCCTTGCTTTGTAGAGTCTGTGACTTCAAACACTGTGGAGCATCATTCATGTGGAGTGTGCAAGTTGAGTAACATACTGGAAGATTCACCCACCAGAACTGACTAGTCATGTCCGAGTTGTAAACACTTTAATTCATTTTCTGGCACTGTGTATCTTGATAAGAATAAACACCTCACAGTGTAAAAGTTGTAAGTCTTTGTAGCTTCAGTTACCTAGCTCCACCAATTGTTTTGTTTGCAGTATTTTGGTATAAAAGTTGTTTTGTAAGTACACACGGGTGAGACAAACACACAGAAGCCACAGCATCCCTGAGACCACTAAATGTGGTGTGTAGGAAACACAGCTGGCACCTATCAAAACAGGTAAAAGTGTATCGTAATTGTCTCAGTGTCTCACCCGACGGTATCAATTGACGTTCCCAAGTGGGACCAGTGTGTTCATCTGCGTTGGGACTATCAAAACAAAATGGCGGCCACGTCGAAACAATTGCGAGAAGACTTGAAGCCAACCCCACCGGCATCCGCAACACCCGCGAACGCAAGCAGTTGGAACATACCAACTGAACGATGTGTGCATTGTGGAAAACAGAAACACCTTAATTTGCTGGAGCAAAATCCTTGGGAACAAATAGTATTTCAATGCATGCCCAAAACCACAATATCGCCATCAGAACAACGCCTGTGCATGCACACCAGATGTGACGGGGCAGGTAAGCAGTGGTCCATATGTCAACCGTGTAGAAATGACTTCCACTTAACATGCCTGGGGACGGAGGAATACGCGACGGGATCATAAACTGTACCAAGTGCCGGAATAATGACTGTGTAGGGAACATGCCACCGGCAAAACCAGAAAATTAAACCACCTCACCACCTGCTGTAGTAACATACATGCCACAAGATTTGACTGGGCCGGACAGAACTGTGCTAATGCCATCTTTTGCGTGTCACGAATCCGAGGACCCAAGTACCTTTCTAGCCATGTGTGAGGAGAAATTACAGACACAGACTGCATCGCGAAGACTGGACTGGAGTCACAGCCAACCGCCTTAGAGGCCCAGCCGCCGTGAGGTGGAATCTAGTCCGCAATTACTGGGTAACATGGGAGGAGTTTTGCATGAGATTGCTACGCCAGTTCAATACCGATGGTGACGCCATACAGACCAAAGCCCGGCTGTACCACAAGCAACAGAGGGAACGTGAAGCCATGGAGGAATTCATCTAACAAAAATTGGGACTGTACTAGCAGTTGAACCCAGGGCAGCCAACCAATGGCATGCTACCAGAACACTCCACACCAAATATGAAGAGTAATTGCAGTGAAAACCTAAATAACAGTGAAAAAAAATGAAAGTAGTGCACCATTTAGAGGTTTTCCTGTGTCAGTAGGGCAACGTATTGAGGAGCAGGCTAGCTTTGGGGGGGGGGGGGGGGGGGTGATAACACCAGTAGGGAATCATGCACGATTACAAGTGAAAAGTGTGACGTAAAAACAACGTGCCAGGTCAGGTAGAAAAGGAGAAGTGAACCACCGCCTAGCTCCAGTCACGTCGTTCCAGCCAACATCCCACCCCCTACAAACACCGCAGAGTATAAGTACCTCAGAGACCATGCCTCGTCTGCCCCTGACAGATGGTCCTGGGTCAGACCTGGACAGAGCAAAGCGGAGCAGGATGAAGCTGTTCGCACCGTCAAGGTCTTTGAGGGAGGGGTCATTTGACGCCAGCTAAGAGCCAACCACAGTCAGCCCATGAACGGTAGATCCTAACAATGACTTTCAAAGTGTTCAATTTACTGTGGACAGCCTTTAATTATTCTGTGACATAACATTGTTGCTGTCCGAATTCACAGTAAGGCCACAGATGACCTCTAGAATGTGATTTGGTTAAGAGCAAATACCACCCATCCTTCTCAACCCTTGATCATTACCATTCAGGGCCTATGACTACAACAGGAAGAATTGGTTGACCAACTAAAATGTGTATTTATTGTTGTATAGCATTTATAAAAGCCATCAGTTTTTATACTTTAATTATTTCTATAGCACATCTGATTTTTTTAGGTTCGCCACGTGATACTGTAAAATTGAGAGAGTCAAGAAAAAATACAATTTTTATTTCCTGGCAGGAATGTCCTCTGGTGACACTTTACATTAGCACAGAATACACAGATTCTGTTGCTATTTATAGGTCGAAGTAACTCCAAAGCATTGATGAAAAGGGTGTCTGAACCCAGCAAATGTACAATTCATCATAATGTGACCAAAGGTTCATTAACAGCGAAAGGGATTTAGTACAAGTGAACGTAACATTGCACGTAACACTGAATTTGAACACACTTCTAGTTAGCTGTTTCTGAAATTTAATGGCAATGGTGTGGTGTAACTGAATTTGAATTTTTATAAGATCTCCACTGTCATAGTAGGTAAGGCTCTGTGCTCTTCTTACACTCCTAGCATGTGTCTCTCTTAGCCAAGATTTAAAAACTTAGGTTCAAAAATTTTCAGATAACCAATGCAGATGTGAGACACAATGTAGCAAACCACTAGGTAATGTTATTGTTACACCAATTTTGTATAAAACTAATTGAACACAGCCTAATATTTTCATGCCTACAGTAAGTGAGGCCTATCTACACAAGAATACCCTTTTATTTACTAACCAAATAAATGTGAAACACAAAAAATAAATAATTGTAGCTACAACACAGAACTATTTTGAAAATTACACTTGTCAGTTATATATTTTTGCTTACTATTTTGCCTACACTACATTATTAACAGGGCTATTATTTTTACAAAAGATAAATGCAGGTAAACAACATCATAACAAATTACCCAGGAAACAATACAATTAATAATTAATAATCTAATATTACACAAAATTTTTAACTGAAATTCTCATCGCCGATCTCTCATAATCCCCGATGTTTCAGCTGGACTCCGGGCCCGTATTTATAACTGTTAAATGAAATTCTCATAAATATACATAAACATTTCAAATAAAATAAGTATAACAACAGTTCAACCCTAGACAAAATATATTTATAATTTTACAAAACAAAAATATGCCTCAATTAAAGTTTTTACATAAAACCGTATCACAAACACCAACACTCTGTTTTCCAAACTTTTGATGCGTGAGCTAGCATTGTAAGAAAGCATAATCACAGAAAAAGTCTCGAATTTGAACTTACTTGTACTATGTCACTAGCGTTACCTGTCTTGTGACGACGGAACTACAAGGGAGATATCGATTGTGTCGATAGTATCACATACTTCACAGACAAGACTTTTCGATCAGACATTGCTGGAAGCGTACACAATCGATAGGTATGGCTGATAAACGAGCGCGTTTGGGTGACTAAAAAAAAAAGGGGGGGGGGGGGCCCTTTTTTTTTTTTTAGTCACCCAAACGCGCTCGTTTCTCTCCGTCTGACGTCATGCAGACCGCTGATTACATAGGACGGGAAATCATGTTAAGCTAAAATCGCTGTCATAGCTATAGTAAGTAATTTATGTGTATTCAAAATTATTCACAAATAATTATAGCACTACCAGATTAATAATTCTCGCAAAAAAATGCTAATATTTATGTTTCATATTTTACAGTCATATTGCAGCAGTGACAAAAAAGGTAGACCTATTTATATTTTTATAATTACGTGTTATGTAAGTTATTTCGTTGTTTAAAATAGGTGAAATTATACACTTACAGTTAGAAATAATGCATCGTGGTTTTGGCCCACACGCAAAAAAATGTAAACAAATATAATATGACGCATGGTCAGGGAGTACGAGATAGCACCAGCGAGTATACAACTTTGTGCTCTCGCTCTTTCGCACTCTCGTCGACGAATTGAGACGACCAGAGAGCGTTCTTTCTGACGTCATAATAACGTGGTCGCGAGAGCGAGAGCACAGAGAGAGCATGTGAGACACGGCCGAAGTTGTATACTCGCTGGCGCTCTCTCGCACTCTTTGACCACGCTCCATATTTGTTTTCATTGTCTCGATGTTTGACTAATGGTGTAGTAGCTTTCTAGCCCAACACCGCGTTGCATTTTACCTGTAAGTGAATAATTTCAACTGCTTTAGCCAATTAAATAACTTATAACTCGTATTTATAAAAATGCAAATAAGTACTTCTAACTGATAGTCTCGTTTTTTTTTATTCCGCGAGTGTTACAATTATTATTTTTTTTTTACATTATAAATTATTTCCAACAGCTGTATACGACAGTGAATTTAGCTTAACACGATTTGGCGCCCTTAAGCATCAGCTGTCTGCGTGAACATCAGAGAGAAACGAGAGAGTGGTTGTCTCAATTATCTGTTAAGAGCGTGAGAGGGTACGAACTACGAAGCAATGCTCTCGCCAAGTTGTACGAAGAAGTGCACTCTCGAGAGAGCATTGTTTAAATTGAGACACAGCCTCAGATGGCGGATAGGTTAAATATTTTTAAGGCGTTGTATTTCATGGGATTACTTTCTTTAACTGCTCCTCATTTTAGTTTGTGGAAATGTAACCTACAGCAGTTTTGACAATTAGAAATGTTAATTACACTCAATAAAATTATTTGGTAGTAAATTATTACAGCTTTAAAAAGGGATTTAAAATTTGAAACAAAACGCAGAGTGATTTCTTACTATTATTTTAATTTCCCGGGCATATGTTCGAAACTTATTACAAGTGCCGTTAAGATTTGTCACGTGTTTTCATCGTATGCTGCTTTTGTTTAACAGGAAGACAGCAGCATCCCAAATCCAGAGAGCGAGAGCGCATGAAAGAGCTGTGGCAAAAGAAGCAACATTCTATTTGTTAGAAGATAGCCGAGAAAGTACAACACTGTTTTCGCACCATTCTTTTTATGCAATTGTTTTTAAGTGGAATTACTTCACATTAAAGTACGTTAAAAGTAGTTATAGGCTGTTCACGGTAAAATGAGCACTTTTGAAACACTAGTTACTTTTTTCTTTCAGTCATTTTTTATTCTTTAGCCAACTTTTTAAATAAATTTTGCCATTCAAGTAATAAACACAATTCGTATATGCCACAAAACTCGGAAGTTAACGTCTGAAGCAGAAATTAAATACATTTAATGACTATTATTCCAAACGTGAGGGCTTTCAAGAGTTCTCACTTCACCGTGAACAGCCTATACCTATACGTGCCGAATAACACACACTCCATGAACCACCAATCACGCTGTTCTGCTCTGATTCTGATTGGCTGACGAGAGACACCCGAAAGTTAGGGCCACTTGTTCGCGAAAAGATTTACACCAAGTCTAGACTCCAATATGGTGGCATACGTGCCTCTTTCCTTTGGTTATTGGCCACGTATTATTGTCGGAAGACAGTTCCCTACTTAACTGCGCCGATCAGAATCAGGCGACTCTGGCACTATGAGTTCGTGATTCGTGGGCAGGCACCTACAACGCATGACAGTTAAATTCTTCCAATTTCATAGCCGTTATTATTAGAATAGTCTGGGGCCATGTTCGGATTGGTACTTGGCACTAAAATGATTATGTATTTGGTATTTCAGTAGTTAGTTTTTATTATGCTACGAAACTTACTGAAATACTAAATAGACAAATCGCAACCATCTCTGAACAAGGCAGCGTCCGAACTGATATGAATATTTGAGCTGTTTCCTAAGTGATGCATTGCGGCTAAGATAATTTGTATCTACTATCAATGAAAAGCAGTACGACATACTGCAAAGAAACATCAAAACAGACAGCAGATGGTAACATGGAAATGTAAACAAAAACGGCGACATGATTTTCCCAACTGCTTCCATCAGACAACCGCATTGTAGCATGCAAGGTTCGTCGTTATTATACACTAAAGATGAGGTAGACCGATCTCTCTGACTGCGCACAACAAATCTTCGTATTCCAACACTGAACTGCTCTTCTGTCAACACGTCTAGCGAAAACGCCGTGGATAGTGATGTTAGAACACTGTTTACTAAACACGTGCTTTGAGATATATGCATACTTCCTCTAATCAATTTGCAATGCATCTTGGTTCAATTAAATTGGTGAATGTTTTTTTTAATTTATATAATAGCGCTTGTCGTGTAAAAATTAAGATATAAAAACACGTTCATCATTGTTGACCATTGACATTTGTGTAGGATTGTGGTAGGTCAGTGTTGGGTACATTCGCAGAAGACGAATAAGCGGTCTACCTCACCGTTAGTCCATGGCGGTGGTCGGGATTCTGCGTGGACTGACAGCACAGCCGAACGTCTCGGACAGACGCAACTGCACAATTGTGGCAACGCCTTATTATTTAACTTGAAACATGTTCGTAGCGGGTGGTCGGGTACATGCCCGGAGCAGCGCATGGCCGACGTACTCACCCATGATGACGACTTTGGGTGACTCGGTGCCGGGCAAGAGACGCCTGTCTGCGCCAGACGCCCCCGCGGCGTCCACAGTCAACTTCTTGCCGTCGATGAGCCTCTCTTGACTCCTCGCCAGCACCACCTTCACACAGACAACAAACACACGCCTGCACTCTCGCCTCTGTCTCCAGCCAGTCACCACGCAGCATGTCAACACGCGGCTAGCTCGCTATCTCACTCTTGCCGAGCAGGCTTGCCCCACCACGAGTCATTCACACAAGATTCGAGACAAATTTCTCATAACATTTCTTTTGGCAACGAATGTGTCATAGTTGGGAGAATCCGTCTGCCTACCCTATATTTACCCTATGATTCCACCACATGTCGGAGTTGCATAACCCCGACAAGCACGACACGGCAGTGAAAACTGAGCAGCCAATCAAATGAAAGATAGTTTTGACCTAAGCCCGACAAATTTCGTCGTACGACCAGCAGTTTCGGATTATTCCTAATTTCTTCGTCTCATACCATGTCAAGTGTAAAGGTTAGTCGCGGTAAACTGAGCACTTTTGAAAGCCCTGCTTAAGATCTACTTTATACACGCTGTGTATTCTTCCGCCTTATGTAAAATTAACATTCCCATCGGCCTCGTCACTTAATTCATACGTCGGTATAGTAAAACTGAAATTATTAAAAAAGTAAATACATATTTTAACAAAACTGCTCATTTTTACACTTCGATTCATTAAAAAAACCAGAAAAGGTGAAAAATAATTTAAGTTATCACAAATGGTTACCTAACACTTTTTATCCGACACAAAGTTAAGATATGGAACTACTTTCCCTCCATCGTTACCAACTTTACTGGGTGAATGTCACACAGTGCGCCTGTTAAAACATATGCAGGTACGGGCAGATACATTTTTCAAAGGTTCATTTCAAAAGTGCCCCCTTCATCGTGAACAGCCTTTAGGAAATGGCAGATGTAATGTATTCGATTTGAACAGCGAGCGTGACAAAGAAGTGAATTAACATACGTGATAAACTCAAGTTGAAGTGTAGTGGAGAGATCTGGGCGGATCGTGGCATCGAGGTCTTGAGAGCCGATGAGGGTGAAGTGAGGCGAGTATGGAGCAGCGCCGGAATGCAAGGGCGGGGGAAACGAGATACTCCCGAAAAAACCCGCCGAGTGACGGCATCGTCCGGCACAATTCCCACGTGCTAAAATCCTAAGAGGCGATCCTGCCGGGAATCGAACACTGTTCGCCCATCTGAGAGGCGAGCAGCTCAAGTAGAACAGTGATGGCAGGTCTCACCAACAAGGAATAAACTAGCCCGCAGCAAAGGGACACTTAAGATTAAGTGGCTCTTAAGGATGTCGAGGTGTTTCACCATTATAACACTCATTTTTGTAAGTGCCACTTAGTTTTAGGTGCCTTAAGGCTCTAGCTTATTTCAGTTGTATACCGACACTTATTACGAAACTGCTACTATACAATCATGACAATATAAGATACGCTGAAGTACAAAAATAAATTATGAATATTCGTTAAGTAGTCGTGCAGTATCTTTTCGAGAATTACGAACAGATTAATGGTATTTTACAATCACCATATCACATGCGGATGAAGTTTGACGACTAAATTTGAATGCGATTGTCAATTGTGATAATGCTATAGTAACAAATATATGGTTATTTCACTGAAAAGGAAGTTATGATATTTAAATGGAAACATTCAACATTGCGGGCGAGGCCGAACCTTAAGAAACAAGTTACAAATATTCTCATATTGGCAGTGGTGCATTGTGGTCATGTGACTAAACGAACCAATGAAAATCAATACCAAAGAAAGGGGAAAAATATATTTTTCCTCCTGAAATGTTGTGTTTACTTTCGTTATGAGCAAACGAATCCTAGCAAAAAAAAATATTATTATTAAAATTAGATCTTTATCGTTTTCCTGACAAATATTACGAATAAATGCAAATATATATCACTGAATATACGAAAAATATATGGGTTTTCCATTCGTTCAACTAAGTGTACCGAAATTTTTTAAATGTTAAAATTACGTAGATGAATAGAAACGTTTATAAATTTTCGAGGCTACTTTATGTGGACGTATTGTGTTGCAGTTCTGTGATGTTTTGTGATCGCTTTCATATTAATCATCAGTGCCAAGTGTGATTTTTCGTAGCGGAAGATGCAACGATCCATATAGACCTGGGATGTTTTTTGACTAGTCAGAAGTTAAACTGTTTTATATTTTATCTACGGAACTCGTGTAATGTTTTAGACTCGTTACTTATATTTACGTGTCTTCCTTCAAGCATGTATAAATACAATGCCTCATTAAAAGTAATAAGTTAAATAAACTGCTATCTTGTTTGGGTACTGATTGAATATTACCTAAACGTAATATTCATTCCGTGCAATGCCTTACTAAACAATGCCCAAGAAAATTACTAAAAATCGTATTTCCCTCAGAAAGCAAAACTTAGCCTACAGTTACTACAAGATCATCCCAAATGTTTCTACTTAATAGAACTGTTTTATGTTTTACGTATAACATTACTGCTGTGTTTTAAAGATTCGGTACAAATTTCTTTTGTAGTTTGTAAAGGTATTTGTTTTTAACAGACTTCTTTAGTGACAGTATTGACCTAAGTTGCAATTTCGAAATCCGCATTTTTGCTGAATAAACAGACTTGTCTAAGTTTACGATGCATCCTTTATACACATATGCAATGTCTCTCAGATGTTTTAAGCAATTACACACTGAGAAGAAAATACACATAGCCTACAATAGCCTATCCATTTAGGATAGGATAATTAATTAGTATTCTGATTGTCGTCATCATTAAACAAAATTTAACCTTTTGAAAAGGTGATAGATTGTTGATAATACCATTGACGATATTCATTTGCAATTTAAAAAATCCCGGCTCCCGAATTTGATTAAATATGATTATCACCACAGTCACACCTGTGTGGCATATATAATTAGGCTCTAATTAAGCTACATTTTAAATTCAAAACAAATCCAATTTAGGCTAAACTTGTAATAAAAATTCCTCGTGTAGTAGAATCAAAGCGTAAATGCATTATATTATATCCATTGCCACATTCAATCAAAGTAATCATGTATATTTATATGTCATACATATAGACCTGATATTAGAGACACATTTTCGTTGTAAAAATTACATGCCTTTAATAGAACTTAACGAAAATGTGCCAGAGTCATATGCAGTGTAGTGAAGGCAAACATTTTTTTTCCATTTATTTCAAATACTTCCGTGACTTGTGCGTACTCAATAAAATCATATTTTATCAATCAGTCACCTGCCTATTAATACTCAAATTTCAATTTATATATTGGTTTTACTCCTTGTAAATACTTAAAAAATGCACATGTAAACACAAGGTGTGCCTGTCACAAGTTTTAGCTCACGTTGTATTGTTTTCGATAACGGTCCATAAATGCAAAAGAGTTGCATTCAGCCTCAATAACTTTGATACTCTTAACATCTTATTTAATATTTACCAAGAAATAAAGTATAAAAGTAAATTCTGTATAACATATTTGGAGATACATATACACAACTTTTGCAGTAGCAGACATTTTCCTTTTATTTCACTTCTCGGTTAAGTGACCCTTAAGGGTTTAAATGCTCGATTTCGTGTTACCTATCACTGTGTATGGGCCACTTAAACAGTGGCGTTTAATCCGTTTATTCCATAGACGCAAGCTATGTTTGACCCTTTATAGTTTTCGCTTTAACTTGAAACACATTCCATTATGAGATTCCCGTTTCCGATTCGAGAAAAAGTGTTTTCGTAACTCCCGTACTGTGCACGCATGGTGCTGCTATCTAGTATTTATTTCCACAAACGGGAGCGACTAGCGATGAATCGAACCCGCAAGCAACAACACGCCACACGCTCGACAACGTTCCTTCAGCAAGGACAAGCAGTCGTTCCGTTTGCGTCCTCCAGTCCTACATTATTCCTTAGAAAGTGGATGAAAGTGTTCGGGTAAACGGGAGCTTTCTTATAATTTGTAATATGCTCTCTAAATAATATTCAGTTTAATTATTATTACATTGATTTCATTTCCGTTTTTATAACTAATGTTAGGTATTATACAACGGTAAATACATGTGGAGGGTAAGCAAAGTGGAAGCTGCTTTGTTAGTATAAAATGCTTACCCTGTAAAAGAAAACTTACTACACGTCACTCACTGCACTTAAAGTTGGTGAAACTGTACGCATCCTTAAGTGCCACTTACTGTGGATTTAAGTAACACATAAATATTAGTGTACATAGGTGAACGCGGCCACGAGTGTGGCAGAAAGGCGTGTAAGGCGGCGGCTAGACCTTGCCGGCGGCTGCGACTTCGTCGAAAGAGGTGAGTGTGTAGGAGCGCGCGAAGCTGACGTGCTTGGCGCGATGTGGCTGAGGCGGCTGTTGGTGCTGTTGCGGGGGCGGCGGCGGCGGCGGGGGCGGCAGTAGCTGCTGGCGGCGGTGGTGCGCTGGGCAGGGCGGCCCCAGGTACTCGGAGCTGTAGCTCATGTAGGGCTGGTGTGGCGGCAGGCGTCCCGCCACGCATGCGTGGTGCTGACCCAACATGGCGGCGCCCTCGTAGCCTTGTAGCTCGTCCACTTCTGGCCGTATGGAACGTGGCCTTTCCTGCAGTCCACACACCACAAGACACTTGCTGAGGACAGCCCTCTTTAAACTGAACACTTCTGAAAGCACAGCACAACCATTACAGCATCATGGTCTGTACAGGCTGGGGCGGAATTCAACAGACAAACTTCAAGAGCAAGTGAAAAATACACTACCGGACAAAAAAATTGTGCGCACAGGACGATGCATTGGATGTTGCTGAATCGTTATAGAAGTACTCATACAAATGAGTAGCACTCAAGTAAAATTTAAAAGGGGTATCTAGCAAATGCATTTTAAATGTGACACCGAGGGATCAGGGAAGTAGGTACCAGACCCCGGTGTGTAATGTTGTGACGTCACCCTACCACCATGTTGGACTCAGGTGACCTTTACCTTGACCGCGGTGATCTTGAACCCAAAATTCTCAAAACAAAATCCCATAAAATTATATATATATATAAACATTTCTAATTATTTAAAAATATACCAAAATCTCAAATATTCCAAATAACTTTTATAAAATTTCCAAAATATTATAAAAAATTTACAAACAATTTAAAATTATAATTTGAATTTATTAAAACAATTTATAAAAATTATTAAACAAATTATTATTAAGTAATTTATTTAAAAAAAAAAAAACTAACATTCTGGTGGTCCCCCACAGCACCAGGCCCAGAAGACTACTGACCTCCTCTAGCCCCCTCAATCAATCACATTGCATCAACATTTACCCTCTCCTACCCCTCACCTTTGCTCATTCTGTCGAATGCACTCCTCTCGTCATGTTGCTTGTTTCGTTTGCCATTTGTTTACATTTTTAACACCTAGGTGGCACTGATGACTCCGACCACCATGTTAGATCTGGGTGACCTTCAACTTGACCTCACATCTGTGACCTCGACACCATGCCCATTACCTTGGTTAATCTTGACACCAAAAAGAAATTATAAATTCTCCTGTAAAATCCAAAATGTATAAAAATATTAAAAATTAATTAAAACTTGTTTTTAGTTAATATTTCAATCATTATCGCAATATTTCCATCAAACAGCACTGCAATCAGGAATCCACACACCAATCCACCCTAATCCACACACCAATCCACCCTAATTCACACATCATTCCACACCAATCTACACGCCAATCTACACACCAATCCACACCATTATACACACCAATCCACGCCAATCTACACACCAATCCACAAACCAATCGACACCAATCCACGAACCAATCCACACCAATACACAAACCAATCCACACCAATCCACAAACCAATACACAAACCAATCCGCACCAATCCACAAACCAATCCACACCAATCCATGCCACTCAACTCCAATCCACACACCAATCCCACACCAATAGACACCAGGCCTGCCTTTGACATCAACTATAATGGAGCCGCGACCTGCATCATCGCTAACTGGTTATCGCCAGTGCCAATTCTGCGATCGAGTTCTCAGCTATGGTCAAAATGCTCGTCAGCATGAGAGAACAGCCTGTACGAAGATTCCTTTTCGCGCGATGAAGTGTTATAGCATTAGTCCCATGCAGTTTGTGCAAGGCAATACACTGAAATAACATACCGAGATCTGCAAGGATTCGTCTACTGGGAGTCAGTAGGAGATGCAGACAATACCTCTTGCTGCATCGATTGGTACCGATTCAACAGGCGGTTGTGATGAGACAGTTAATGATAAAGACTGAATCAGTGCAGTAGAGTTGGTTTGTGTGAAATGTACGTACTTGCAAGACTTCCGCGTGAAGTCGACGAACTTCAAAATAAACTATTGTCAGCTCTAAATACTGACGAGCATACAACTACTGCTACAGAGAAAAGCAAACAGGAGGTATTGATGAAAATGAACATGAAGACAGTAATAGTGCTGAAGACTGTGATGGCGATTTTTTCGATGCACTGACGCACCCTTCCAACACATTTGGTGCAACAAGCGACATGGAGAAGGCGGAAGACGCCGAGAACATTGGCTACCTATTTCCCGGAAACCCGAATGAACATGATGATGTGCTCAGGTATTTTATTGGCCCTCGAAAACGCGGGGATCTCACGCGCATTAACGATATATATCTCCGATCATCAGTAAACTGAAGGATCAGGTATATATCGCGTGGTGTGATCAACTGCTTTCTTTTGACATTGTATTTACAAAATAACAATAAACTATTATTATAAAATAATTGGTTTTTGTATATTTTTGTGAGTCGTATCCTTTTTTCCCTTACAACTTCAAAGTGGTGCCATGAGCACTAGACTATTAACGGAAATATCAGCACATAGAACGATAATAAAGACTTTAGTATAATAATGCATGGATAATGGACTGCATACAAAGCATTAATTCCGTCGACATATACAAATTTGGAGACAGTTAGCGAACGAATGTAATTTCTATACATATTGGTGAGCCACAAACCGAAGGATTGATCGAAGGATTGGCATTAATTGCTGTGAATTGTGGATGAGGATTGCGAAGGATTGTTTTGGATTAGTGTGGATTGATGTGGACTGGAATGAATTGGTGTGGATTGGAGTGAATTGGTGTGGCTTGGCATGGTGATTGGCATGTGGATTGATGTGGATTGGTGTGTGGATTGGAGTGAATTGATGTATATTGGTGTGTGGATTGGAGTGGATTGTTGTGTGGATTGGATTGGATTGGCGGGTGTATTTGTGTGTGGATTGGTGTCGATATGTGTGTGTATTTGTATGGATTATTGCGTGGATTGAGCTGTAATGGTGTGTGGATTGGTGTTGATTGATATGGGTTGCCGTTTGTGGTGCTAATTGATGGAAATATTGTGATATTTATCGAGAAGTGGATAAAAAATAAGTAATTAATTAGTTTTTTAATTTTGGAAATTGTTTGGAAATTTTTGGATTTTATAAACCTGTTTAGAATTTATTTTTGGGTTGATGGTTATCCAAGGTCATGGGCACGTGGTCAAGCTCACAGATGTGAGGTGAAGGTGAAGATCACTTAGTCATCATCAGTGCCACCTAAGTGTTGAAAATGTAAACAAATGGCCAACGAGAAAACAATATGATGGGTGGAGTGCATTTAACAGAATGAGCAAAGGTGAGGGGATAGGAGAGGGGAATATTTATGCAATGTGATTTATTGGAGGGGGTCAGTCATCTGCTGGACATAATGCTGTGAGGGACCTCGGGAAATATAATTTTTTAAATAACTTTCTAATAATAAAATTCTAATAACTTTTTATAAATTTTTAGATTGAACTTAAATAGTGTATTAAAAAGTCTTAATAATTTTTAGAATTAAAAAAATTGGGAATTATTATATATAAATAATATTTTTTATAAATCTTTAAAGATTATTTTGTGTTATCTTGGCAATTTTTCGGTTTAAGGTCACCGGGGTCAATGTTAAAGGTCAAAGTCAAGGTCACTTGGCTCCAACATGGAGGTCGGGTGATGTCACAACATGGCGGCCAGCCGGCTCCTGGTGCCTACTTCCATGTTTCCTCTGTGTTCCATTTAATATACAGTATGCCAGACTCCCCTTTATATTCAATTTATACATGATCAGAAGAAAATAACAGCAGGACAGTTACATAGGGATTTGTGGTATGCCGTTTGGTCATTTCCAATACTGCGTCGCACCTCCTCGATCTGCGATACACGATGCAACACGGTCTGGCTTGTGTCCAGCAGAAGCCGAATGTTGTCCTGAGGTACACAGGCCCACAACCCCGGATACTGTGGCAGGGTGGCTGCTGACACTTCATCTTTTCCTACACATACTCGATTTAGGACATGTCAAGGGAGTGGGCAGGCCATGATAGTGTTTGGACATTACAGAGCCAGTCTTGGGCGACCCATGCGGTGTGTGGTCGGGTGTTATCCTGCTGGAACATCGGCACCTGGGACTCCGGCCAGAAATGGGAGAAGATGGAGACATAGGATCTTATCCGCATGTCGCTGGGCCATCAATGTTCTACATAACATGATTATAATGTATCGACTATCGTAGGCTATGGCTCCCCAGAACATAATGTTTGCCATGAGGGAAGTACGCCGCTCCATAGCGAGTTTGGGATTGTGGCATTCACCAGCGGCCCTCCACCTGAGCACGATGGGCACCTTACTTTAGTGGTCTATGGTATGCTGGAATAAAATCAGCAAAGTATTGCCTAAGGAGAACAGTAGTCAACAGGTCGTGATATTCGAGGAAATTGCCACAGTCTTCATAAACAATGAAGCAGTTCTAACCTCACGTCCCTTGTGTGTAACTTTCTATGATCTTAATGTCTTTGAGCCATCCACTCAGGCACACTTTTTGGTTGAGTCGCCCAGCCAAACTTGTGTGATACTCCATGGCCTACGCTGGATATATGGCAGTTGGTGCAGCAAACCACACAACATTTTTGCCGGCGCTGGTATAAAGCGTGCGTACACGCACTCCAGCCACATACCAAATGGACTAGAAGCCATGGTGAGCCACATAAAGGCGATCTCATGTTAATAAAAGAAGACAGCGTCCTTCCCCTTCATCGGCTCCTCGATCAAGTGGATAGTTTGCGTCCAGGAAGATATGTTGTGATCCGAGTCGGTACTGTGCAGAAACCTAAAGAGTATTAAAACTGTTTTTCTTTGTAACATTATTAGTAATTATCGTGTCTCTGCACTTCTTTGACATTTTTTGAAAAATTGGAAATTTAGTGAGCGAAATGTTTAGGATTATGTGTCTTGTACTGTGTGAATATAGCACCTGGTGCAGTTACTAAGCCGCCATCTTTGTTTTGTGCTGCTGCTTATCGAGTGAACCCGTAATCTCGTATACTCCGTTGTGGTTGGATGCCATGCAGTCAAACACGATGAAAATTTGTCGTTTTACCACCAATTCTATGACATGTGTTAACAGGGAATTAGAAGTGTTAGGTAAACATTTGTGAGTAACCAAATAACACATTTTTGTTTGCTGTGGTGTCTTCAATGGTTAAAAGTGTAAAAATGGTGCCTCTGTAAAATATTTACTTTTATAATAAAATCATCGTTTCACTTGACCAATGCGCGGATAAGGTGATCAAACACACTGCAATGTTAATTTCATATTTGATGGAATAATACACAATATGTATACAAGTACGTGTTAAGGAGGGCTTCCCCAGAATATAATGGCGTATAGGTTGTTCACGGAAATATTAGCATTTTTTAAAGATCTGTTTAAGATCTACTTGTGTGCACGCTGTGTATCCTTCCGCCTTATGTAAAATTAACATTGCCATGGGCTTCATCACTTTATTGATGAGTCGGTCAAGTGAAAAACTGAAATTATTAGAAAAATAAGTATTCTACAAATCTGCTCATTTTTACACTTTGATGCATTAAAAAATACAGAAAGCGAGAAAAATAATTTAAATTATCAGGAATGGTCACCTAACAAATTTTGTTCTATTTTAATATATGGAATTACTTAACCCTCCAACATTACCAACTTTATTGGGAGCATGTCACTCATTGCGTCAGTTAGAATACATGCAGGTAGAGGAAGTGACATTTTTCTAAGGTTGGTTTCAAAAGTGCTCACTTGATCGTGAACATTAGTGTAGACGCAGGGAGAGCAAGACTCACCAGGTGAGGGCACTCCTCGTCCTCGGGCAACCAGGAATACCTGGCGGGGTCGAGGGCGGCGACGTTGCAGAAGGAGGTGGGTCGGCGTCGGAAGTAGGCGCAGTCGACGTCCTCGGGCTCGGGGGAGACGGCGGTGGCGGCGGCACATGGCGGCGGCATGGCCCTCATGTGGTCCGGGGGCGGCAGGTAGCGGGGCCACCGCGGCATGGGCGCGTACGAGGCGGCGGGCCGTCGACACAGCTCGTGTAGATTCTCGTCGCTCGGCACCTTACGACGCACGCACACCGACAACAGCGAGTTGCGCGACCGGCAAGAGCTGTCCTGCACACACACACACACACACCCACACACACACTCACTCCTCATCAAGCACTACCAACAATGGAAGACTTGCAACTCGACAGTATATCATTACAACTTTCCTTATGTTATTCATAGGAACATATATATAGTCTATTCACTAAAACTCCCATATTTTCTGAAGCCTCGCTAATGTTCTACTTCCAGTATATTCCTCTGCTTGACACAAATGAAGCTAAACCAAGTCTGGAATATCACACTAAAGGGACAACGCACTAATGTGCATTCAGCCTAATAACATGTTGCATAAGAACTATTTCTTACTACGTGTTTCCAACACACTTATTTCCTCCCTGGTTTTATCCGGATTAATTATAATTTAAATGTTGTAATTTGTGAACAGAATATAAGTGAAAGTTCGATTGCACCAAAAGTTAGATACTTTTATGTTGACACAAGTATAAAACTCTTATAATAAGAAACGCATCTAGGAAAAAAAAAGTCATGCATTGTGTGGTTTTTCAGATGTTTGATTCAAAAAGTTTGGATTAACCGCGAATAGAATATAGATATATGTTTTTGTATTGTTACGTACCACCTTTAGCGTTAGCCTTCCCATGTGCTACGACCTCTCGTTCAGTGGTGGAAAGGGTCACAATTTAATAACAGATTATTAGACACACCCAGGTGAACCTTGGCCCAATAACTGACCTGCACGCAATCAGCTCGTAATCTCGTGCCACCTGGTATGAGGTAAAACAGACTACACACTGGGGAGCAGCCAATGAACTGAAAGTTGAAGCTCTAATATATATATATATATATATATATATATATATATATATATATACATATATATATATATATATATATGACAGTTGGTTCTAGCACACAGGTAGTTCAAAATGCGAAATTTCGCTGTACATATGAATACTGGAGGAGACCTGAGCTAACCAGATTCAAAGTCTCAACCTGATTTACAATTACATCATGGTTCACCCTTCCATAAAGGTACTGAGACTCCCGTACTCAGCTCTAAGCGTGTGGTCCAGCCAGGGTACTACAGAAACTCTTAGTGTCTCTCCAGAACACAACCAAAGCAATGTGCCACTCACCTCATGGCCTTTCTTCGAGAGAGGGAATAATCTCTCCATACCTTCTCCAGCATTCATATTGACAGCAAAATTTCGCGTTTTGAAATCCCATGTGTGCTAGAATCCACTGTCATGTGTATTTGGAGCCTTGTAGCTTTCAGTTCGTTGGATGTTGCCCAAGTGTGTAGTCAGTTTTACTTCAGACCGGGCGGCATGGGATTCCAAGCTTGTTTCCTAGCAAGTCTACTATTGGCTCAGAATTTACCTGGGCGTGTCTAATAAATTGTGATTAATTTGTAAACATAACACAACTGTACATGAGTTTGAAGTCTAGCTTGTCGTAAAATGAATTTGCGAAATTCTCCAGTCCCCAAGATTGATTTGTAGAGGTCTGTGAATTTTGAAAAATTTTTCGGTGACATTGCAGACTTCAATAACTTGTGTTCTGGCTATCCTTTCATGACTGACTACAGCTTATTCGAGACACCATCTGGTCTGCTCTTCATCCAGTAGTAAACAAAGAGAAATGTAACCGTATTGCATACATCCATGTCTTTTTAAATACCGAAATTTGTCACCATTTAGTTTTAAGGCATGTCTTACACATGATGTCTTTTGGTGCTGATGTAGGAACTACATCTACGACACTGGTTAGCCCTAGCTTTGACCAGGGTTGGCAACAGTCCCGGTACATAGGGCGCCAGTCAAGTGTACCAATTACTTGCAACCATTCTTCACACTCGCCACACGATGAAATGACAGGAGAATAAAAGCGAGGCCGGACTCTGACCTGCATGTACCGTAAGGACTGATGTGACAAGCTGGGTTGTCGGTGACCAGTGACTCGGGTTGTATGAGCTCACCGAGCTTAACTACACTGCAAAAAAATTGAGGTAAAATGACATTCTTAAATGTAGAGTAAATTTACATACCTAGTAAAGTACTATTCCCTCATCGTACGGAAAGAGTACCTGACAATAGTGGGGGGAGGGGGAAGGGAGATCCCATACAAGTAAAGGAAAATTAACAATATTGTATAATTAAATTATTATTAAAAATATACCGGAGTATTAGCACTGTTAATTCTTTTATTACCAAGAAACTCTGACGAATAGTAACTGAAATCTCAACATTAAATCCTCGACACTTGCTGGTGGATGGGCGCGAACGATGGTGCTTTATCACGATAGTCCGATGCTCTATCTCCATTACACCACGACGACAACGTAATAGTTTTAATGAATATTAGCGTGTTAAACGATTGTTTCTCTCTCTCCCCCCCCCCCCCAGCCATAGCTGTTATGAATGCTGAAGAGATGCGCGCGTCGTACGGTAATTCTCCCATCCCTGTATGGGATTTTCCACTACTATGTACGTGGATTTTACTCCAGAGTACGGTAATTTTACCTTACCTGTAAGGAAAATTGTTTTCCACACAAGTTTACGAATATTACCTTATACTCGTCAGGTAATATTCCCGTTATTTTTTTTTACAGTGCAGCCACTTGCAAACAACTTGTTCTACAGACATCACGACACTACAACACGCCAGTCGGTAGACTTGTGGGGAGCTTCACTCCCTCGCCGATAACACAGATACGTGAATTTACTAAGTTAACAACTGTGGTTATCCTAATAATAATATAAACACGAAAGTTTGTACGTTTGTTTCTTACTGAATCACGCCGTAACGGCTCGACGGATTTGGATGAAATTTGGTACAGGGGTAGATTATATTCTGGATTAGCTCACAGAGTACTTATAATCCCGGAAAAAACGAACAGTTTCTTAAGGGATATATAAAATATGCCACCAACAATTAAGATAGAGGACTTGGTCATTATAATTAAGGTTTGGTTTTTGCAGGCGGGTAAAGTCGTGTGTAACAGCTAGTCAGCTATAAATACTCGGCCAGAGCCCAGCTCAAACAAAACACGGCAGCCCGCCGCCGGCTCAACGGACGATTTGAAGCAAGTGTGTCGGGCTGCAACTAGAACTGCACTGCCGAATAACGAGTAATGGGAACTTCGGCTCCTGGTCTCTTGCCAGCACGGCCTCGCGGAGGCATGTGAGTAGAGCTAGTGATTTCTCGCGAAAATAATGCGAGTACACGGTAGACTTCAATACTATATGTACCCAACAGCAGTTCGTTAACATTGGTTGCTGTATGCTTGAGAAGGCGTTTTCGTATTTGACCGGGCCACTCGGAATTCGGCGACATCAGCACGGCTCCTACGTGATTAGTGTGCACTCAGTTGACACGTGTCAAGAAGTAACTCAGCCAGTCAAGATGCGTAAACGACACTACAGTGTTTTGAAATGTAACAAGGCTTGAAATCTTTTCGCGAAATTTCACTAGCCCTACATATGAGAGATTGGCAGCGACTGAGGCGTCCTTCTCCATGTCTCTGCGCAGCTAATATACTTTATTACGTCATCGTTTTGGCATGCTACGCAACACGAGTCAAGGTATGCAGTAAATTTTGGTATAGGCTGTTCACGGTAAAATGAGAACTTTTGAAAGCCCTGCTTAAGATCTACTTGTATGCAAGTTGTGTATTCTTCCTCCTTATGTAAAATTAACATTGCCACGTGCTTCATCATTTTATTCATGCGTCAGGCAAGTGAAACTTAAAAATTATTACAACTGTAAACATTTTATATTTCTGATAATGTTTACACACTGATGCATTACAAAAAATAGAACGCGAAATAAATAATTTGAATAATCACAAATGTTTACCGAACACGTTTTATTCGACGTTAAAATATGGAACTACTTTCCATCTATCGTTACCAACTTTACCGGGCGAATGTCACTCTGTGCACCCGTTGAAGTATACGCATGCAGGGGCAGTGACTTTTCTCTAAGATTGATTTCAAAAGTGCTCACTTTACTGTGAATGGCCTTTAACTTACTATGGGCATTTAAATATCGTAATTTGAATATGGCTGAATGTTAAGAGAATTCTTTCTTCTTTTGGTGTGAGCAGATTCTAGCCATTCATGACTGGTAGATTGCTGTACGGCACTTGGCACCATGATGGAACGTCTTTGTAGTTTCCAATTTTTGGTTTACCTTGATTTAGTTTTCCTTTCCGCCTGTTGTTGGTTTTCCTTGTGTTCATATCCCACCAAGGGGACACGCCCATGCGATTTTTTTCGCTGTCATGTGTACGAACGTTATAGTTCGATCCGTGACATTTTAGATGTTATGTTTAGGAGTAGTGAAATTTCGTGAAAAGATTTCAAGACAAGTTGTATTGCAAAACACTGTAGGGAAGTTTACCTATCTTGATTGGCTGAATTACTTTTTGACACGTGTTAACTGTCTGCACACGAATCACGCAGGAGCCGTGCCGATGTTGCCGAGTTCCGAGTGGCCTGGCCCAATTGAAAATGCCTCCACAAGCAGATATCAACCAATGGCAATAGACAAACTGTTGTTGGATGCTTGTAATATTGAAGTCTACCAAGTACTCGTATTTTTTACGCGAAAAATCACTAGCTCTAGTTTTGTTCACTGCATGCCCGCGTTGTGTGACGTCGCTTTGTTTGGACCCTTCGGTTAATTTCATCGAAGTCTGTTTTGGCCAGGGGTACAAAGCCACTATTACTATTTACATTATAATGCACTTCGAAATTAAACTGTATGTTCAATGCTACTAATTTTTCTGTGAGGGGCTGTTAATCGAGCGCATTCATTGCACATTATGCAGTTATATTTAGCTAGTTTACCAGTAAATGGATGTCTTTGTATTCCCATATCTTTAATTAACATTCGTGTACCCTCGCATTTGTACTCCTTGACTTATTTCCCCTGCGTAAACAAGTAATTGGTGATACGCACGCTGGAGGCCGACGTGGTGTAGTGGTTAGACTACTCGCCTCCCATTTAGGTGAACCGGGTTCGATTCCCGCTCCCAGATTGTCCTAAAGGGGGAATCGTGCCAGACGATGCCGCTGGTCGGCGGGCTTTCTCGGGGATCTCCCGTTTCCCCCCGCCCTTGCATTCTGACGCTGCTCCACACTCACCGCACTTCTAATATTTTCATCGACTCAAGCCTCCCCGGAATCGAGTCGCGTATATCTACCATCGCAGATAACTTAAGCACACAGAAGTGAAATAGCCTCTTACTACACTAACTCCAACCGCACGCGCCAGCAAAAGAGGCTTACAGGCTGTTCACGGTAAAATGGGCACTTCTGAAAGGCCTGCTTAAGATCTACTTATATGGGTTGTGTATTTTCCGCCTTATGTAAGGTTAACATTGCTGTGGGCCTCATCACTTTATTCATGCGTCGGTCAGGTGAAACCGTGGTATTATTGGAAAAGAAAATATTTCACAAATCTGCTCGTTTTTATACTACGGTGCATTAAAACAACAGAAAGCGAAAGCAATAATTTAAGTTATCACAAATAGTTATCTAACTATTTTTTATCACAGTTAAGATGTGGAACTACTTTCCATCCATCGTCAATCGGTGCGCCCTTTAAAATATATGAATTTAGGAGCAGTGACTTTTTTCTAAGGTTGATTTAAAAAATGCTCACTTTATCGTGAACAGCCCTTAACTGGCCAGCCACGTGTGGTAAAGGCTTTCGCTAATCAGCAACTTGCCGGCCCGCAATCTAGCCAATAGGAAACCATTCACAGCACGCAGCAGCCAATCAGCCACAAAGGCTCGTCCCCAAATTCTCGCGCAAACAACCAGCGAATGGGTGCGTCCACATCAAAGGAAACGCCATACCATTTAGTTTCTGTGTATTTACTTATTGTGTGCCATAATGTAGCGTCCGCGTTTTTCGTTCGCCGAACCCGAAGCTACTGTTTGACACAAACCCGTGAAATCCCGGGAAACATGCGAAAACAAGCTCTCCCGCATCCAAAACTTTCGACAAAACAGCTTAGACACAAAGCGGCGTAAGTGAGAGAGTGAAGAGATTTGGGCGGAGCTTATCATCGAGGTATTAAGAGCCGATAGAGGTGAAACGAGATGAGTATGGAGCAGCGCCGGAATGGAGGGGCAAGAGAAACGGGAGATCCCCGAGAAAACCCGCCGACCAGCAGTATCGATAATCCGGGAGTGACCCTAGGTTGCTTCATGTGTAATGGATCTAGTGAAACCCCTTCAAAATATTTCACAGTGTCAGTTGTTATAACAAATTAGTAGGTAAGTATTATACCATAAATTTTTCAATTTTTTAAACACCTGAAAAGAAAAATGAATGTGTGTGTTAAAGGGTTAATTTCAGAGATCGAGTATTGTAATCGATCCATGCGTGCTTCTTGCAACCGATGAATAACGCGATGTGCGTTCGCTGACGTCAGCACAGTACATTCGCAAATGAGAAACGTTGAAACATGAACAAGTCATATTGCTGACAAGGAATCTCCTCAAAGTACCGGCCACTGTGCGGACAAAAAAAAAAAAAACCTTTAAGTGCAACACGTCCTCGGGCATGGACATAGCGAATGAACTTGTTAAAATACAATAATAATAATAATAATAACACGCTGCGATGTTAACTCAAACCCAATATTTGCTTAATGAGCGCAGCCGATGTATATCCATCCAAGTTCGCAGTAAAGCGGAGGCTAACAATGGAAAACACCAAATCGAGAAACTGTTATAGTCATAACGTATAACCTATTACCGTCGAATCTGCCGAGGCGCGTAACAGTCAGAACATAAATGAAATAAATCGTTTCGCTTTTTAAAACCCTCGTAAGAATTTTTGTTGCTGGGCAGGAAGCGGAGTAATATGACATTTGCGTCACGGAAATCCAATTTAGAGGCGAGACCATAAAAACCGATCGTTAGTTGAGACCGCCAAAGCGAAGACTTTTACGGCCATCTGTATCGTTCCGTGAGTAACGGCTGTCGCACTTCTCTCGCCAACATGTGTACGCGAACGCAGTGAAACCATCGTATAGGGTTCCGAAATTAGCTTAACGCGTCACTAAAAAAGTTAATTTCTGAATAAATATCTTATTTTACACGCACGAAAGAGAAAATATGCTAACCCGTTCAGTTAACGTGTCCACGATTGTAGACACGCACGATATTTACGACCATTATTGTACACAGCATGGCGACAGTGCTCAGTCTGCCTTGTGGCGAATACGAATCGTGGGATTTTCTATACCTCTTTGACAATGAATAATGAAAGTAACAATACAGAGTATATACGTTCACAGCGATTAAACGACGTGGCGGTTCCTTCGATAGATATAAATTACCATGTTACGATATCGTAGCAGTGACAGAATGCGAAAAGTTATAATATTATCGAAACACTTCACTGTTCTTTTTAACAAATTCATCAGAAAAAATCCCAGAAAATGATTTACATTCTAAAAGGAATGTTTGCTAGAGATACGGTTATATTATATAATATAAAATTTACAAAGAGTTCCTAATATGCATCCTAAGGCTATACACCATATTTTTTCTCCAAAAAGAAACATTGTGCCCGAGTGATGCTAAAAAAAACGAGTTAGACCTTTGTTCACCGAAGGTTGAATTCAGAGCGGATTGGCGCCATGAATTGTGGGAATGAAGACAGTGGAAAAGCAGTGAGAGACAAGATGGCAGGCGATTAACTTCGTTCGTCTGTGTGTGCAACTAAAACTGAGTTCGTGGTTTGACAAAACAAGAAATCAATCGTGTTTACAAACAAACATAAAATACTAAAACATATTATTGAGATCAAATTTGCTTTACATAAATATCTACAAGACTTCACACACACACACATACATATATATATATTATATATATATATATATATATATATATATATATTAATGCGAATTATTATTTTGTTTCCTTGTAACAATTGTTGTACAGGTTTGTTTACATTGTTGGTTCTTTGGCGTAATGGTGCTGGATACCAAGGCTGCCACCGCGGATTTTAAATGGGGAATCAATGACGAAGAAATTCCTACTCAGTGCATCAGTTTCAAAGACAACGGCCGCAAACAGAAATTAGCCCCCTGACATTTATTAAGGAACACTGGTAAGTCAGCAAATCTTATAAATTTTAATGTTTAATATTTATTCCTAAAGTTTTATCATAATTGAGTGAATTAATTGTTTTAGAAAAGTTTTTAACGTGGCGGTACCATCTGAGGAAGTTGCGGTGAATATCAATATTTTTTCACTCTAAATTCGAATCAGTGAAAAAACCACTTATTCACAGTGAAATTTAACTTCTCGCATCAGTGAAAATGGCTCCGCTTAGAATCAGCGAAATCCCACTGATAGAATTAGTCACGAGAAAGAATTTCACTAGTTGAATAAGTGACGGTGAAATGCAGTGGCGAAAAGAAAATTGTTTTTATTGAATAATTGCTAAAATATTAAGAGAAATTAACATATATACGACAGTTAACTATTTTTATATCGCAATTTACCATAATTTAAAATAGTGAAATAATTTCCGGAGGTGGCCGGGGCTAAACTCGCACACCATTTCCACTTCGCTATAAGGCCAATACCTTACCATCTGCGCTACCAAGCCATGTTGGCGTCAGAGAGGAACATGTGTGTTGTAATTATTTATTGAAAGCGTATAGATTTAAATTGTATGGCCTTACTTTATGTTTTTGGTTTAATTAGTACTGTTAGGATTGTTAAAACAAATAGTACATATGAGTGCACTCTCTTTGCCACTTTAGATGCAGTTTAAACGTACAAACTGAAGCTGTTGTGATTACACGAAAACAAAATGAAAGACGTAAAAACGGAATGAAAGGCTGCATGTACTGTACATATTATCTCGTAAAATGGTGGTTTGAAAGACGAAACACATTTTCGAAAGTAGGCATTTTGTAGAGGCTTCATTAGTTTATTCGTTGTTACTTCACTTGATACGCGTTATTTTAACGATCATTTTGTAACGTTCAAAGGCCTTTTTTACACGCTGTTTAACTGATCCATCAGTCAAAAAACAAACCACTGATAAACAGTGAAAATAGAAAACACTGATGGATTAGTCGAAAATGTCACTGAATACATAAGTGAAGGAAAACTGGCATTTTTTCACTGATTCATCAATTAAATTCACTGAAGTGACTGCTGAATCAGTCAGGTACTGCTGACCGATTGAAATAGAGAAATTCTCACTGATTTATGTTTAGAGTGTAAACAGTTATCTTTAAACTTGGTGCATTGAGAAGGAATTCCTTTAACATTGCAAGTTGAGTGAGTGGAGAGATTTGGGCGGCTCTTAGCATCGAGGTCTTGAGAGCCGATGAGGGTGAAGCGAGTTGAGTATGGAGCAGCGCCGGAGTGCAAGGGCGGGGGAAACGGGATATCCGAGAGAAAATACGGCGACCAGCGGCATAGTCCGCGGGCGTGAGTTCCACATGCGAAAATCCGGGGGCTTCCCCGCCGGGAATCGAATCCGATTCACCTAGGTGGGAAGCGAGTAGTCTAACCACTACACCACCGTCGCCGTACACTTGACAAGCAGAGCCCTTAAGGTTGAAGTAAAGCAACTGCCTAGGGAGCACTGCACCCGACTATACCACGCGAATAACTCATTAAAAAAGTAGTACAAACACAACAGAAATTGTCAGAAAAGGGCGATTTATGCTGTATATGAAAGATGAATGTATATATTTTGCAACATTATAAACTATTTCACTAAAATATGCTTTTTAAATGAAAAAATTGAATCGATTGGCAAAGTCCGCATTTTTAACAAAATTTAAGCGCATTTATGTTTTGGATACTTCAGAAAGCAGGAATTACAAGAAAATCTTCTTCAAGAGAGATCATCATAATATTTACTATGATTGCATGAAAGAAAATTGTATTAATAATGTAGGAAATAATTTTTATAATTGATTTTATGTGCGTCCATATGTGACAAACATTTATGATTGAAACAGATGTAAATAAAGCTAATTATAAATTTGATATGACACGTTATTACTGTGATTTTCTTACATGCAATCATAGTAAATATTATGATGATCTTTCGTGAAGAAGATTTTCTTGTAAATTCTGCTTTCCGAAGCATCCAAAACGGAAATAAGTTTAAATTTGGTTAAAAATGCGGACTCTACCGATCGATTAAATTTTTACATTTAAAATGTACGTTTTAGTAAAATGTTTTATTATGTTGCAAAATATATACATTCTTCTTTCATATAGAGCTTAGATCATACTTTTCTGACATTTTGTATGGTGTCTGTACTAATTTGTTATGAGTTCTTCACGTTGTATGTATGTAGAGTGAGGTGCAGTGCCTCATAGGCAGTTGCTTTAATTCGACCTTATCGCAGTTAATTTCAGAAATGTTCTCTCTCTCGGTTTAAACCCTTCCCACGCGGGGAAATGTCAGTACTATCGACGTGTCGTCATTCTCAGAGAGACAGACAGACGAAGCGTGTGAAACGTGATACCAACTTCTCCACTCGACTGCTCCGCCGACTGGATGTCGAGGCTTCGGAAACCTCGTTAGTGACAGCCAATTGGGCGCGCGTCCAGTCGCTCCAAGATCGAATTTCGCACCCCCTCCCTCCCCCGATCGCGGTATATAACCACCTGTCACACTCTTCGAAGGTAACTCTACCGCGGCTTTGCTGGTCTGACTGGCGGGCTGTATGAGTTGCGCCGGGACGTGCAGGGCGTCCTGACCTCTGAGCTATGTGTTCTTTGCGGTCTGGTGAGCGAAACTTCCTCAGCCGTAGAGAGATACAATTGCTGCAACCGTATGGGTGGCATAAGGGCCCGAGCACACCCCCCGCTCTGAGCTTCGGCAATGATGAGAGAGAGGGTAGCTCTGTCTGCGGCGGGCTGTCCTGCCCACATATCTCCGCAATTATTACACTGGGTCAGAGCCATCTGCACCAATCAATACACTACAGTCTATTCGAGCGGTTTCTTCACACTTGTTGACTCGAAACCTTTGACTCCAACCCCCCCCCCCCACCCCCCGGGGGTCACCGTTTTTGACGTGTCTGTTGCTTTCCTAAATACGGCATGTATCACAAGCGTTTTATACTCCCGGTGATATAAATGTTTTTTTTTTTTTTTTTTTTTTTTTGCTAAATCGGATTTTTGTTTATATATTATCTGCAGGAACTGTAAAATTTCGCGAATTTATTCTAGGACAAGCTAGACTTCAAACACATGAACATTTATGCTATGTTTGTAATTGGATCATTGTTTATTAGACAACTCCAGAAAAACTCTGAACCAATCACAGGCTTGCACTGAAACAAACTCCAAATCCCGTATTACCTGGTCTGAGGTACAACTGGCTACACACTGTGACAGCAGCCAATGAACAGGAAATTGAGACTCGACAATACAAAGGACCGTGGAGTCTAGCAACACAGATCGTTTAAAACGCAAAATTTTCCTGTCCCTAATTATCTGTTAACTATAGCATTTCCTTTGTAATTAACCCATACAGACCCAGTACTCACAGTCGGGTACATTAAGCACGTGTAGGTAATTTTCCTGTCCCTAATTATCTGTTAACTATAGCATTCCTTGGTAATTAACCCATACAGACCCAGTACTCACAGTTGCGTACATTAAGTACGTGTAGGTAATTTTCCTGTCCCTAATTATCTGTTAACTATAGCATTTCCTTTGTAATTAACCCATACAGACCCAGTACTCACAGTCGGGTACATTAAGCATGTGTAGGTAATTTTCTTGTCCCTAATTATCTGTTAACTATAGCATTCCTTGGTAATTAACCCATACAGACCCAGTACTCACAGTCGGGTACATTAAGCATGTGTAGGTAATTTTCTTGTCCCTAATTATCTGTTAACTCTAGCATTTCCTTTGTAATTAACCCATACAGACTCAGTACTCACAGTCGGGTACATTAAGTACGTGTAGGTAATTTTCGGTCTGTACCGCACACTGCAAAACTCAGTAACCACTGATCTTATATGTCGGTAAATGATTCGCAAACCGTCTTACTCCTCTAGGTCACATGTAGCCCAACGCATAGACTACAGCTCATTGGCTGTAACAACGAAATAAGTGTTGTGTCGACTTAAGTACAGCACGCATCATTAGTTTTTTTTGTATGCATTACCTGAATCCGCTGATTAAAGTGGGTCTGGAAGGGTTTATATTGTAATGTTTTTATATTTTATACTTTGAACCAGGGATGTTTGTGCTGCTATGAGGGAAGAATTGAAGTGAATCACTTAGCATATTATCCCGAGTATACTCGTTACGTCTGGCAATTTGCGGAATAGATAAAATCACGGTTGGTGCTGTACTATGCAAGAAGCTAGCATCAATAAAACCAGTGCCTATCATTAGCTAGTACTTTTGGTCGCTGCTCACATGACAAATATTTTATGATTAGTTGTTGCACGTGTCATCTGAAACCATTTACATAGGTTACCACAGTGTCAGTTATTATAAGAAATTGTAGGTACTTATCAAACGATAAATTTCCTTCCTCTTTTGCAACACTTGACAACTAAAACTAATTTGTATGCCAAGGGGTTAATTATGAAGATAGAACAAGTATTGAATATAATTATTATGAGACATGTATATCTAACAGTATGAATTAAAACAGAGAGAAAGTAGGTATACTGGCAGTGCCTAGTAAGAAATAGTTCCTGTGCGCAGTGTATTATTGAAGTGAGTACGCAAGAATGCGGTGCATTGTTCCTAAGGTGTAATTTTGTTTGTCTGACGCGGAGGAATAGTCTGAAAGTAGAACTGCAGAAAAGTTGGACGTTTCCGTGAATCGGCCGACCTCCCGTGGCGCAATAGGTTGGTGCGCCACCGATCTGGGGTGCGGGAGCCTCTGGGTTCGAATCCTGAGTAAGTAATACGTGTTAATTTAAGTTAGGTTATAAGTTAATCTGTAAGACATCCCTTTCTAAGCTTTCAAGCATAAAACCGGGGGACGTTAAAAATCCCTTTACGATACAATACCGCGAATGGACTATATATAGTGTGACTCGTGCTAGTGACGTCATTATCGTATATCCATTCAGACGTGGAAGACTGTCTGCATGTCCACGCGCCTGAACCGCTTTGTAATACGTCAAATAGGTGTTTTGGGTCTAGGAATTACGGGTGGATGGATACAGTGCCTTTCAATGCACTATTGCACCCAACTGTACAGCACTCAGAACACACTCAACCCATTCGGTCACATGTCAGTTTCTCAGCTGAAGTGTTACAATCGTGTAATATTTTGATGTGCACTGTACTCGTATCTATTCTACTATCTATTCTACTTTTTTGCAAACCAGTCAACACAGAGCTGCGTACTCAAAGGCATTGACTTCCGCCATCCATTAAAGAGACGGGGCCACGGTGGCTAAGCGGTTACCCTGCTCGCCTCCCACCAAGGCGATCCGGGTTCAATCCCCGGCCGAGTCACACCGAATTCTCGCATGTTGGAATCGTGCCGGACGCTGCTGTTGGTCGGCGGGTCCTCTTGGGGTGATCTCCCATTTCCCCCCTCCCTTTCATTCCGGCGCTGCTCCATACTCACCTCATTCACCCTCATCGGCTCTCAAGACCTCGATGTTAAGGGCCGTCCAAATCTCTTCACTTCACTTCATTAACGAGAGGTGAGACTATCACCTATTCCTCGCTGTGTACAGCACTAACCATAAACATTGTTCATGCGCAACATGGTCACGATCGAGAACGCGGTGACTTGGACGAGTTATGATTTCCGGATTTCCTTTACCTCATACTTTCCGGTGTTATAAACTAAACATTCTATGATGGCTGCTGTAAGTCAACACAACACTTGTTTCGTTGTCGCACCCAATGAGCTGTGGGCTGTCGGCTATAGTAATATGAACCAATTATGACGCAGACCAGTTAAGACGAGTTGCGAAACGTTAACCTACAGACAAGATCATTGGTCACTGACAGCGACAGGAGTTTCTCACGACAATATATATGGCCAGGCTAGACTTCAATACCCTATGTCCACAACCACAACTTCCCTCGGGTAATTGGCCGCGTGTCTACGTGAGAAGACATGTTGTTATTTGACTGGGCCAATCAGAACAAAGCACTCCGATACTGAACGTCCATGATTCACGGACAGACACTTCAGATACGTGACATTTAAGATCACCCAACCACGAAAGTGAATATGAACAAAAGTGTTTCGTAATACAACTGGTGTGGAAATGTTTTCGCGGAAAACACCTGTCCCTAGTCATTGAGGTTCGCAGTGTGCAGTACAGGTATTAGATTACCTACGAGTGCGTCATGTAAACAACTGTGTACGCTAGGTCTCAACAGGTTGAAGAAAAGTACACACATTACTGAAGTTGTCGGGAAAGTATGATTTACGTTGTACGTGAAGAAATAACGCATGTATTTTGTAACACTGTAAAATATTTTATTAGAATATACTTATTTAAATGTTTTAATAAGCCGATAAGTTAAAGTTTATTTTAAATTAATATTTAAGTGTATTTCCATTCGCAATGCTTTAGAAAGCACATTTCAGGACCGTCATCCCCCCCCCCCCCATCTTCTTCCCATCGTTTAATAGCACAATTTGGTTGTTATTTACCATGCATTTTTAATAAAATGATATATTTCTCATCGTATCAGTTATAAAAATAACTCTATTGGCATTAATTTAAGTGCGTATAATCGATTATTAAAAGTATTTGTAAACGCTACTACTTTTCATTGCATACAATCGGATTATATTATTATGACTGTCTTGCTAGATGAAGGGTTGTTTGTTAACATACTTTCTGAAGCATCGAACACGTATAAAAAATAAACTCTTACTAATTGGTTGCTTAAAAAGTTTAAATGTATATATTTTAGTAAAATATTTTACGACGTTACAAAATAAATGTTTTTATTTTCCCCCGTATGCAACATAAATCGTACTCTCACGACAATTTTGGTAGGTTGTGTGAAATATTTTTTTAAAAATGAGTTCTGCGTGTTGTACAGTTAGGTGGGACTCCATTGTTAGCCACTCTCCTACCTTTGCAAGTAACGAAGTTGTAATATACAAGATTGTAGGTTTCTGAATAATTCAGTTGATGAACGACTTAGGACACTGCCAAACGTCTTTCATGTATCCCCGTTGCCGCGTGAATATTTAGTCATGATTCTCCTTACCGATATTAATTTCAACATTGATTCGACACGCTCTGCAATAAACGTTCCCCCATATACAATAATATCCAATATCTAGAGCCCCGAGTATTTCGTGGTTTGATGTGACAGCAGACTAGGTTTTGCAGCCCTCTGTACATTCGAGACAATATCGCTTCCTTATTGGTTGCTGCGAAAAGTGCGGTCGTCGTGCAGGTCTGCTCAAAGCTCACTCACAATACTGCTTTCCACTCTTTAATTGTTAACAGTTGAACGGGGTGTGTATAAACAACTGCTGTCCCATCACAGTAGTAGGAGAAAAGAACAAATGTTTTAAGTCTACCTCGCCACAGAAATGATTCGCGAAATACTCGGGGCTCTACCAATATCCTGTTTCAACTATTTATTAAAATAACACTTACGAACTTAGTTTTAAAAAACGCGTTGCTAGAGATGTGCTTAGTTTGGGTTATTATTTGGTACCAATCTAAAATTCACTGACCTGTGCTATAACTAGGGGCACACGAATTTCGAGAAAAGATTTCACGACCAGTTGGATTTCAAAACACTTTAGCTCAGATCCACTTTTGTGATTGGGTGATCTAGTTGTTACGCGAGTGGAATGTCTGTCCCCGAATCAGAGACGTACAGTATTGGAGTAACCTAATTCTTATTGGCCAGTCAACTAGGAAAATGTTTCTCACAGACACACGCTGCCAATAAGCAAAAGGAAACTGCTGGCACGCTCGTAGGATATTGACATTTAGCATGAGCCGAAATCTTTTCGCGAAATTTGTGTATCCCTAGCAATAACTACAGGCGAATTTGCGATTTCATTGGTCGATAGAAAAATGTATGGCACCATTTACCTGCTGATATCTCTACTGGAGATTGGTTGCTCGACCCCAGAGCCTTCACTATTAATTAAAACTGACGTCGGGGCGTGTCAGACAAGTTGTTGGCCAACAACAGAAGTCAAGCGAGCATACATTATTTTTAGAGTTTAGTCCGCAGTCACAAAATAACGTGAACTCTTGCGTCTCCCTAAGTATGGCTTACACACTATTATATTATATTACTTAACTGGTGAGTTTTAATTATCAGGGCGAGGAAGGTATGTCGCCATAAGGAGTTTCGCGGAAAAATTTCCGCACATGTTGGATTTCAGCATTCTGTGTTAAAACCTGCAGCTTACTTGTGTTATTGGACTCGTCCCTCTCTGGAAAGACTGAGTGGACCAATAACAATAATGGTGCTCCTATACTGAACGTCCGTGATACGTGGGCTGACAGTTAAAGACGCGTAAATGTTAATATTATCCAATGAGAAAGGTAGATTTAAGCTAAGGTGTTTTAGAGTACAACTTGTGGAATATTTACGCTCTGGCTAGACTTGAATATCCTACGTGAACACTTGCGTCTTTCTTTCGGCTATTGACCGCCTGTCTTTGTGAGAAGACAATCTGTTACACGAGTGCGCCAATCGGAATTAAGTTTCCTTACATACTGACCGTCCATGATTGGCTGACAGAAAGATAAGACGCGTAACAGCTCAAATAATCCAATCACGAAAGTGGTTCTGAACTAAAGTTTTTTAGAACACAACTTGTCCTGAAATCTTTTCGCTTTAATCATAAGTAACTAAGTGGTCATTAGAGACATGCAAGATTCGCGTTATTTTTTTGGGGACACGTTAAACGTTAAACACGTTTACCTTTGCAATACGTTTGTCATTGGACCATACTTTATCTGAGACGCCTTGGCGAAATTTGCGCCAAAAAATAAACGCTTGACAATTGCGTGCTCGAATCGCGTGCAGTCAGTCAGAAAGGGCGTGGCTTCTCATCTTTGTAGCAGCCAATGAAGAAACGACGCCGGGTACGGTATATACACAGCTGTGTGTCAGCCTTTTGCCAAATGATAACGCGAACTCTGCATGTCTCTACTTAGCTAGTCTACTTACAATCGACATGGAATGGAAAAAAATGTCGCGAGTTGAACGTTCTGTGAGTTAGAATTCGCAGTTACGTGTGTTTCCGAAACTCTGGTACTTTTCATTGGCTGTTGCCCCAGTGAGTACATAGTTTTAGCTCGCACAATGTGTCCTTCCAGGTCTGTTATTGTCTCAGAGTGTTCCTAATGTGCGTGTGACGTCTTGAAAGCACTAAACAAACCTCATCTGGCGCGTGTGCCGTTTTCATACATCAACACTTTCGACGCACGTTCAACCCATTTGGTTTTGCATTCATTTTTCGCTTCAGGTGCTGCAAAAGAGGAAATGTTTGGTCCGAAAAGTAGGCTACTTACGAATTCCTTGCAATAACCTACATTATGGAACCTATGAAAATAATTTCTGTTGGTTCGTCGCACCGGCAGGAACCAATGATAAGATTTTGATGTGCTAGCAGCAGCCAATTGCATTAGCCAGGAAAATGATGTTGTTTATATTGATGGCGGTTCCTGATTTTGTACAGCAGCGGCCGTGATTTCACCTATTTTGAAACACGTCATTCGTGAACGCGTTTAATGGGGACGATATGTTAAGAAATTGACAGTTTCGAGGGAAAAAAATGGCGTATAAAACACTCTGCGACACCGTTTATGCCGACTGACATTTTTTATACAAGTTATGAAATAGTTTTGATATCTAAGCAAAGTTACTGTATTTTGTCACCATCTTGATGATTTAATTAATTGATTTCCAAAGCGTTGGTACATTTATTGGTATTCAAACATTAAAATACAATTTCAGGCACTGTGCTTTACATGAACATATCACGTAACTCCTGGTGTATTGTTCGGTTAGAAACCAACTGTAAACCACATTAGAATTTATTACTGAGCGATTGTGATCAAACCTGATGTTCTCTTAAAAATTGTTCCAAATATATTTTCCTGCAGAAAATTTCCCTGTATCAGTTAGGTGGAATTGTTTCTTAGCTGACTTCCCGTGGCGCAGTCGGCTGGTGCGCCGCCTGTCTGGTCGGTGCGGGAGGTTCTGGGCTCGAATCCCAGGCAAGGATGGCCACGGTGGCTGAACGGTTAGCCTGCTCGCCTCCCACATAGGCGATCCGGGTTCGATCCCCGGACTGGTCACTCCGGATTTTCGCACGTGGCAATCGTGCCGGACGATACCGTTGGTCGGCGGGTTTTCTCGGGGATATACCGTTCCCCCCACCCTTTCATTCCGGTGCTGCACCATACTCATATCAGTCACCCTCATCGGCTCTCAACACCTTGATGTTAAGATCCGTCCAAATCTCTCTCCTCCCTCCCTTCCCTTCCCTAGGTAAGGCATGAGTGTTAGTTTAAGATAAGTCAGTTTCTCAGCCATCCCCTCCCCAGGTACAATTTTTTTGTTGAGCCAACGTAAACCCAAAATTTTCTCCAAGTTGGGCCTACGTTAAAAAAATTACGCTGGCCTGATATCAAAATGACACTCGAGCCTACGCTGGCCCAACATTGTTTTCAGTTGGACTCCAAACCAAATAGAACATTTTCCCAACAAAACACCAACATTGTATTTTCTACACTGGCCCAACATTATGATTTCAGTTGGATGCCAACCAAAATAGAACGTATTTCCAACCAAACGCCATTTTTTTTACCACTTTCCTCAACCGGATATAATTAGAGAATTATTGTGTTGCATAAACGATGCCAACTGATAATCTTAATTTTGTCCCCTAGTTGCAAAATTTGATTGGACCAATATTTGGATCTACCGTTGGGTCAATGTTGGAATATTACGTTGGCCCAAAGCCGAAATGTCTCTCGGGTTTACTTTGGCACAACATGACTATTATGTTGGCTGCAAACTGAAATACAACGTTGGTCCAACATAATTCTATGGTTGTGTGCAAGCTGTTGAGAGTAGAATGTTTTCTCTTTCAGAAAGGCATTCACAGAGTCATTGCCACACAGATAACAATGTTTTGCTACGATGTGATATTGCATACATAATGCTAACCAGGAAACAACTTCTACCAACGTTGGTTACCAGTGTTTTAAACAAATTTTAGTCTTTAATATGATATTAAACGCCTCATAAGCATTACGTGGCACTTAATATCTCGGAGGTTGGTTTTCCCAGAAACCATTACTCGGAGGTGTCGCTACCAAGAGGACTTACTCTTACGTCTTGCAATGGTAATTCATAGGCCATGATCATAATTTACGTAGTGATATACGACGACCCTTTTTTCACTGGGGTGGCCACCCCCATTTTACTATGTAGGGTATGCGATAGGTCAACATGGGTACTTGCATGTTGCAGTGACTGAATTGTTTGGCATGCCTACAGAAATTCATCCCTTAATATCACATGGTTTCGGTGTAGTTAAAAAAGTTCATAATTGCAATCCCATCTTCACAAGGGTTTCCTGTCCTTAGGAGTGGTTTCCTGGCGTTCGTTGTCACACATTTTCTGACCGAAATTTTGCAAGGGACGTCCTCTCGCCGTGTGTCGCAGAGCTGATCACTCATCCTGTATATATACTCCAACTAGTGACGAATACACAATCAAAGAGAGCCTGTTTATTTTTAAAGGATTTCTGTGCTAAAATAATTGAACAATTAAGCCAATGAAAGTAATTACATATGGGTTTATTTAGAAAAAAAAAAAAATCTTATGATGGCATAATATCTGCACTGCAATGTTGTCCCAACGTAATAAAAATAACCACTCGTCAACTGTTATGTTCACAACATTGTCTTAAAACATGAGGAACAAAACACAACACAGTTTAACAAAAATTTACACTTGGTAATTCTTTGCATGTTGTGAAAATTAATATGATTTTTTTTTTCATTTAAAACTATTATTTTCTATTAGTGCAGTTATGTTGGTTGTACAATGTTGGCAGAACAAATGTATGCAGTACATACCAAATGCCAATGGTATGTTTTCCGACAAGTAAACAAGACAAACAACGAAGCTAATATTATATAAGACATGGTTCGTGTGTTAAAAACATTGCATTTAAACAATCATACGAAAATATAGTGTTATTTCACCAGATGTATGGCAATTTCTTTTTCTGGCATAATGTTGGTTACACATTGTTTGCGCAACAGAAATTTACATATCAAATGACAACAGTATTTTTTTCAGACAAGTAACCAACACATCACCAACGAAGTCACTTTTAAATAAAACACTCTTTGTGTGCTAAATATGTTACTTTTAAACAATCATACAAAATGATAGTGTTATTCATTCAAAATGTTGCAATTACCTTTGTTGGAGTAATGTTGATTACACAACGTTGGCCCAACATATATTTAAATACCAAATACCAGCAGTATGTTTTCCAAGTAACCAACACATCACCAGTGATGTAAATTTATAAATAAAACATGCGTTGTGTGCTAAAAACAGACTTTAAACAAAAATACAAAATTGTGATTTGTTTTCGTTAGGAATATGGTAATTACCATTGTTGGCATAATGTTTGTTACACAATGTTGTCCCAACGTAATAATTAGTACCAATTACCAACTGTTGTGTTCCCAAAATTAACACGAATTATCACCAAACGATCATATTTTAAAGAGAAATACCTCAGGTGATGAAGTACCTTCATATTCTGTAAAATACAAGAAAGTGGCACTGTCATAGAGGTTCTTCTGTAGTTTGACATAAAAAATTGGTTGCCCAAAATTGGCCCAACAGAAAATTGCACACATATTATCAACTTGTTACCAACAAAAATCAACCATTTAAAATTACAATTGCAATAGGTTATGGCATTTTCTGATTTAGTTACATTATTGTCTGGAATGTGCTAAGTAATCTCGTAACATTTTCGTGTTAGGAAAACTTTTCTTGGAATTTTCCGTTGAGCCAACGTTGTATTAATATGTGTGCTCCAATCCGAAGTATAGTCAACCTTTCCAACGAAGTGTCAACATACGTTGGTACTGGGAAGAATAGGTTGGGTTTTGGTTGGAAAAGAATGTTGGCCCAACGCACACACATATACAAAACACCAACCGTTGTCTTTCACAAGTTCATCCAATGTTCCACCAACACATTACAAATAATACATTCTCTGTTTTAAAAAGTTTTTCTAAATTATTTCTTATATATGTATTTTATTGTAAACTTTGACATAATTTTAGGTTGAATTTGGTTGGCAAACAATGTTGTCCCAAAGTAAAATTTATGTTGGATTCCTACAGAACATTTCCCGACCAGTTTCCAACGTTGGCCCTACATATGTTGCTACTGGGGACTTGCAGTATGATATTGATTTTTCTGATTTAGTGAAATAATTTTCTTGAGAGTAATTAGTTGTTCACAAAATATGCATGGTAGTAACTTGTTGGCATAATATTCATTACATAATGTTGGCCCAACATAAAATACCATACCAAACCCAAACCGTTGAGTTTCCAACATTTAAACAACATATAACCAACTTAACATATATCACAGTAAAATTATTTCACATCTTGAAAAAGCTTTATATTATTTCGCATAAAGGAAAGGGGCACTGTGTTGATTAAAAAATAATTTTTCATAATTTGACATTATATGTTGGTTGAACGAAACTAACCCTACAGAAGAAAACATACCAATTACCGACAGTATGTTTCCCATACTTTAAAACAATTACATTTGCAGTATGTTCTGGCTTTTTCTGATTTAATAGCATAATTTTCTTGAGAGTGCTAAGTAATCACACAAATTGGCTTCCCGAGGGGAAAATATCCTCCTGAGATCAACTTCCACTTGATTATCAGTTACTACTAAGGAAACTCTATATCAGAAATAATTGTGAAACACATTGAAACTCTCGCATTGGTTGATGTAGATTTGATTTTGGAATAGTACCTGATCAGTATTTGGCTGTAAGTAGAACAGAGATCAAAGTTTTCCTCATTAGCGCCACTTGGAAGTGGTCTGAAAGGATTTGAGATACGCTAGGAATAGACTACCAACACACGGCGCATGAGAATGCCACATCTAACCGCTGTCGAATGAATTTGAAAATCTGCTTAAAAATAATCAATATAGAAGCTCACGCTATAATTAATCAAGAAAATATAGGCCTATCACGTAACATAACAATAGTTACGAGCACCTGTTTTTCGCGAAATGATTTAAGTGGAGGCTAGAATTCAATATCCTATATGCACAATTACAGTCTTCATTTGACTTTTGGCTACTTGTCGTTGTGTGAAGATAGTCTGTTGCAAGAGTTAGCCAATCAGAATTAAGTTTCTCCGATACTGACCGCCCGTGATTCGCGGGCAGACAGAAGAGACGTGTAACAATTCAAATGATCCAGTCAAGAAAGTGGGTCTGAACTAAAGTGCGTCGGAATACAACATGTACTGTAATATTTTCGCGAAAAACAGGTTGCTCTAGGAATAGTTAATTTAAGTGATATAACAGAGTATGTGCAGTACATACAATAAGTTCCCTATTGAAATTCCAACTATGTTCACTTGAATTCAGATACTGCGCGATGATTTTCCAATCACAGATGGTTAACTGACGTGGGTTTATTCACCCTAAGAATAAAGTAGGAGTGAAAGAATGGAGTGGTGAGGATTGGGTCGCTCTCAATACTGAGGTCTTGAGAACCGATGAGGGTGAAGAGAGGTGAGTATGGAGCAGCGGCGGAATTCAAGAGTTGGAGAAACGGGATATCCCCGAGAAAACTCGTAGACCAGCGGCATCGTCCGGCATGCTTCCCATGTTCGAAAATCCAATGTGTCCCTGCAGGGTATCGAACCAGGTTCGCCTTGGAGGGAGGTGCGTGCTTTTGACTTGTTCGCCAGTCGTGGCCCTTATCAGTGAAAGAAGATTGGCCAGGCAGTCACACAGTAGTTTGACGACAGAATATTTAACAATACTAGGACTAAACTGTGGTTTAAATGGCGATCTCCAAGCACAGACGCCAACAAAATGGCCTCACTGCCAAGAATTATGGCGGCATATCTTCGGTCAATGAGTGACTAGAGACTAACTTGACAGAGAGCAACCCGACCAACAGGAGGCCTTCCGCAGCTCGCAACAGCCAATGAAGCACAAGACCTGTTACCAGAGCGTTGCGTGGCCAATCAGCGAACAGGAGTACCCACATCAAAGGGACCGCCACGCCATTTAACTTCTGTGCCGTGTGTGGTTACTTTCATGTGAGCTTGCTTGGTTGATCATTAGCTTCGCGAGGCTTTGAAAACGAACCTTGCGATTGATTGGCTACTGGCGTAGCCCGGCTGTCTCCTGGTAAGTTGGTCTCCATATTCTGATTGACGAACGAAATCCGGCCATTTTGCTGGAGTGTGTGGCTAAAGTTCGCGATACTTGCCATCGTTTCTCTTTGTAAGCTGGCGGAAGAGCAGTAGAAGGAAGAGTAGGAGAAACAGGAAACGCAGGAGACTCTGAAGATGATGAACAGGAGAAGGAAAAGTAGGAGCAGGAGGAGCAAGAGGAGGAAGATGAGAAAATAAGGAAGACAATGATGAAGATGAGGACGAGGAGAAGACGGGGGAGGAAGAGAAGAAGGAGAAGGTGCAGAAGGAAGAAGAGCAGGAGAAACAGGAAACGCAGGAGACTCTGAAGATTATGAACAGGAGAAGGAAAAGTAGGAGCAGCAGGAGGAGCAAGAGGAGGAAGATGAGAAAATAAGGAAGAGAATGATGAAGATGAGGACGAGGAGAAGACGGGGGAGGAAGAGAAGGTGCAGAAGGAGGAAGAGCAGGAGAGGTGTGCTACTCACGTGGTAGGTGGAGAGGCAGCCGAATAGCCCCCGGAGCCTCGCGCCTTCTCAAGCACATCTAGCTGCTTGCTGGTGATGCAGTACTGCTCGCGGATGTCCTCCTTGGAGTAGAGCGGCGTGCCTCGCTTGTTCCTCTGCAGCAGGTCGCCGTGCACTCGACTGCGCCTGCCCATCGTCTCATCCTCGGAGTCGTAGCAGGCCACCGCCTCGGGCAAGATGTCCGCCTGAACACACAGCAAGTCCTGCCACGTCAGACGTTCCTTAGCTCAAGACATTCTTACCCTAACCTAGACGTAATTCTGCACGTAACACACCCATAACCATCACCCTGCACAGTGCTTCTCAAACTGCCTTTCACCATGTCCAACTAGGTATAGACTATCAACCTATCGCCAACCACTTCCTCGGGACATCTTACATTCAAGTAGCAAAATGTAGGAATAATAATTCAACTATTCATGAAATTTAATTGACATCATAATAATAAGTTACTGATATGACAAATAAACCTTCTTTAGTCAACATGGATTTAATTATTTTTTTTAAAATAAGTTCTTAAACCAGAAACAAGCAACATGAGTGAAACTAATACAAATACACATGTGTCTTAACCGGGACTTGAACCCAGAAAACCTCGTACCATAAGCTAGACTGCAATCAACTGTATTACGGAGGTAGGATTCGGAGCACAAACTTCGGATTTAATCAGTCTAATGTTTCGAATAATAAGGTTTATTATGCTAAAATATTTACAGGGTCGCCATTTTGAAAATAAATGTCTGAGCTAAACAAAACATTTAAGTTTACATGACCTACCATAGTGGTACTTAATGTGAAAAATTTTGTATCTCGGCATATTCACGTTACATTTAAAAGTTTTTTTTTAAGTGCACGCGCTCAGCAGCACTCAGCGGGGCAGAGTTTACCAGACATGCCGGAAGCGAGCTGTTGCTTTGATGGACGCTGAACCTCTGCCCAAGTCCACCCAGATCACAACGATGCTGAATGCAGCAGTCCACTCGGACTGCGTTGTAATCAGGTAACATAAGAACAGCAGGTATATGGTCGAGGACACCACTCCCTCGCAGTTTTCAGACAGGTAGAAAACTACAATTTTTCGTGATGATCAGCGGTAAATTTTTCAAGCAACTCCGTACTCCAAAAAAAGACGTAATTTCTTCGGGTGAGGCGTCACAACATGTGTGCCAAATTTAAGGGAAATTCGATTACCGGTTCCTGAGATATGGCATAAATGTTTCATTTTATCACCTGGCACTATTTTACAAAAAATTCGGTGAAAGATGATCTCTATAATCGTTTTTTATCGTTTTAATGGCTACTCTCGATATAGTAAGTTTGGTTAAAAGCTGTTAAATTCTTTAATACATATGACGAAATTTTATAATTAATTTGTATGACTGCCATACTATCAATAAAGCCAGACTCACTTAAAACATGGCATAATGCACCACTACTTACGTGCAAAGTTCGGTGGGAATCGGTGGGTTGGTCCCGGGCATATTACATAAAAACTCAAGTTTGTCATGTGGTGCTATTTTCTTTACTGTATTTGCACAATCCATGTTTGTCATGGATAATGCTACATATTAAAGTCTGTGGTAATTGTTAGGGACATACGGCTTACGAATTTAACTTTATATGACTGTTAATTTGAACATATGTGACAACCTCGTTAAGTTATATAAATTTAGACAGACTACGATGATATAATTGCACCCTGCATTTGGTGGGTATCAGTTAATTGCTTCCCAAGATAAAGCAAAAAGGCTTAATATTATTTGTAGTGCCATTAAAAAAAATTGCTGACAAATGAGTTTATATATTAGCATTTTTGATGCTTGAACGGAAACTGCCAACACGCAACTTTAAGTTGCAATTGCTTACACGGTTTCATATATATATATATATATATATATATATATATATATATATATATATATATATATATATATATATATATATATATATATATATATATGTATATATATATATATCATAGTAGTCTAAAAGTTTATGTGGCCGTCATTTTAAAATTTGCAATTGTTCCGTATTGCGTATACTTATGGGAAAACCATACAAACATTCCGAGTGCACTATAGATAGGGATAGGAAAATTTCGCGACTTCATGTCAGGACAATATAGATTTCAAATGCGTGTACACTGAAGTCACATGTACTAGTAGATCCGAGTTTATTATGCACTCCCTGGACGACTTTTGAGCCAACAACAGACTTGCAAGGAAACAAGAAGCGAATACCATACTGCCATGTGTGAGGAAACATTGGGGCAGCAGCCAATGAACAAACATCCGAGGCTCGACTGTACGAAGGATTGTGGAGTCTAGCCTAACAGATCATCGAATTTGCCTAATTTTCCAATCCCTAACTATAGAGTATCCATTTTTACTGTTTACTTTGCAGTTCAGTGCCGTATGGCGTATTCTGCCAAGTACGGTACAGCGTATCCAGGTTCGGCGTCAATTGTTCCGTATTGCGTTTCCAAACATTTTTTTTTCTCAAAAACGTACAATTTTTTCTCGCGAATCGCAGGATGGTGTGCGCGGGTTGTAAAATCACAATGCTGAACGCCAGGCAAGTTATTCATTCCTCGCCGGACATAAACACGTTTCTCATCGAGCACGACATCCTCAAGTTGGCGATACGTAGGGTCACCTGTTTTTCGCGAAAAGATGTCAGGACAACTTGTACTCCAAAACACTAGAGCTCAGATCCACTTGGGCAATTGACTGAGTTTAACTGTCTCGCGTGGTAGGTGGCTGCCAGCGAATCACGGACACTCAATGTTAGAGTAACCTAATTCTGATTGGCTCAGTCAAGTAAGGAACTGTCTCCGAACAAATACACGTGACACACAATAACACACAATAACCAAATGAAAACTGCACGTATGCCATAGGACACTGGAGTCTAGCCTTCGCGTGAATCTTTTCGCGAAAAACAGTGGGCCCTAGCGATACGGTTCGAAAAATGCGGGGAAGGCGAAGCGAAACTAGTGGACAACAGGGGCATGTTTTACTGGTACCTACATCGAATGGAGGACGGAACTAAATGCAACTTTAAAGTGTCGGCGAGGCAGGGCAGTTCCGTGGGAGATTCAAACTTGTCACCCGGTAAGATAGTCGAGTTGTGTTTACTGTGGTGCCTGATGAAATACCCTCGACAGCAGACTATAGCAAACAAACGTCTGTGCTCGGGAAGGACGGTCGTCGCCTGGTCGAGTTTCTGCCGCCAAGTTTGCATGGACTGGATGTTGATGTACAGGAAACGTATCGGCGGACCCGGAAAAGAGGTCGAGATCGACGAGTCCAAGCTGGGCGAGAGCAAGAACCGCAGAGGACGTAAAGTTCACGGCCAGTGGGTTTTCGGAGGAGTGCAGAGCGACTACCCGGCAAAATTCTTCCTGATGCCGGTGGAAAAGAGGAACGCAGCGACCCTGGCCATCATTCGTGAATGAATCGCGCCGGGCACGAAGACAATGTCAGACTATTGGCGAGGTTACAGCAACCGTAGAATACATTTGAGGTAGACCGCTTATTCGTGTTCTGCGCATGTATCCAACGTTGACCTACCCCAATCCTACACAACAGTCAAAGTCACATGCTCAACAGTGATGAACGGGTTTGTTTACGTCTTAATTTTTAAATGGCAAGCCCTATTATATTAATAAAATACTTTTACCAGTGTGAATGTAATCATAAAGCATTACAAATTAATTAGAGGAAGTATAAAAACATCTCAAAAGCACTTGTTTACTAAACCGTGTTCTAACCTCAAACCCAATCAACGCCATTTTGCTAGACGTGTAGGTAGAATAGCAGTTCAGTGTTGGGACATGGAGATCGGTCTACCTCACCTTTACTCTATGACAGAAACTCGAACATTCACAGCTACCATCACATGCAGGTGAATCACAGGCGGGAATTTGTGCACAGCTAATAGAGCGGAATGGTAAACACTCGGAACACGCTGAAGATGAAGGGGTGCGAGGCGTTAAGGGTGCACACTCAAAACATCGAGTGGAGCTGGTGTTCGGTGAGATATAGTATTTCCTGCTTCGGCCGACGGAAAGAATCTTGGGTCGGCTACCTGGAGGAATACGTCTGGAAAAAGAATCATCGGTAAGGCGAACGACTGCACTCTTGGCTAATTCACGCCCCCGACATGCATCATTGGAATCGGCGCAGAGGAGATGGCGGTGAAGGTTATTCTACTTTCGACAATTAGTTTTTTGTCATTATTGTCATTTCTATTTACAGGAACGTACCAGATTGAGTTGCTGTTGTAGTTTAAAATTAAAGTTTAAATGATTTGCTATTTGTTTTAATTTAAACATAATTATAATATAAGTGACTTGCTAAGCGTTTAATTGGCATGCTGTTTGTTTCAATTTACAATTAAAGTGTGAATGGCATATTGATAATTTCAGTTTAAAATTAAAGTTTGAATGAAGTGCTGTATGTTTTAATTTATAGGTGGGAGTGAGACTGGGTAACTGTTTGTTTTAGTTTTCTTTTAAGTGTATGTGTGAGTAGTTGTTTGTTACAGTTAAAAAAGAAAACTCAAAATAGCGATCCGAAAAGGGCATATCGCGGTCGTGTCGGTCATGACTGGACCGGCTTCCGCTGCTGCTTTCGTGGACTTTGGACCTGCCAGTTTCGGGCGTTGAGGTAAACTACATTAAAAAAAGCTATGGCGTATATAAAACATTAAATATAAATTGTTAAATGTATGAAAAAAAATTGAATTTTAAAAGTTCTACTCTTTTGGTTACACCCTTTAGTGATGGCGTCCATACCAAATATGAAACACTAGATCGTTAAAAAAATGAAAAAATATATTAATAATTAATAAATATTATTTTTAAAATAAAAAAAAAATATATTAATAATTAATAAACATTATTTTTAAAATAAAAAAATAATGCATCGCGAATCGCGTGTATTCGAACGGGGATGAGAAAGGGCGTAAAAATTAAATTTTTGGAAACGCAATAGGTAATTTTTAACAATAGTTTTCTTTTGGCACCTGGATACGCCACGAGAAACAAATGGGGTATTTTACCGTATATTCCGTTTTCGGTTTGGATACGCCATAGGAAATAATTGGGTGTAGGTCGAAATTTCTCCCCGACTCGACTGGATACGCAAGTCGGGTCCAATGGGGCGTGGCACCAATTTCCCCCCTTCCGGCTTGGATACGCGATGTCGTACTTCTCAGTCCTGCGTGTTTTGTCACCTGGATACGCAACGGGAAACTTTACGTAAGAACCAGCTTTCTCTAGGTGCATGGCTGGATACGCAGGGGGAACTTTGTATTTAGTTTGGGCCTTTTCCGGGTCGTGGTTGGATACGTAATTGGCGGTTTCTTGGCTCGACTTTTTGTATCATTAGATACGCAATGCAGTGTTTTTTGAGTGAGTTAGATACGCAATAAGGAACAATCACCTTATAAATACTAGTCTGATCCACTCAAACATGTCAGTATACATGACGTACTCTAGTATTACTTGAGTGTCAAATTTAGTAGCAATCAGTTGACTGTTTACCGGGATATGACATAAAAACACTATGTGACGCTGTCTTACTAAATGTCGGGAAAAGACTCTTTTTCCCACGTTTGATCCAAGTAAAATATATTTGCAGCATAATACTTTTGGTTGAAACTGGTCAAGCGGTATTGTAGATATTGAAAATGAACCTAAAATATATATATCTACAATACATTAACAACATTTTGTAAAAAGTTTCTTATTACTTTTAAACTTCATATACGAACGTGACCTATGATAGTATTACTTATATGGTGAATATGACAGGAATCGGCTGTTTGATTTACCGAAGTGCTAAATAAAAGCTTTATTTCTCATGTCAAGCTCTTCAAAAATTGCATATTAATATCCATTACATTCTTTATTCAATTATTACATCACGTACTACCAACGTACAAAATTTGGTTAAAGTCTGTTGAATGTTTACAAAAATATAATGGAAAAACTTTATTTTTAAAATTTGTACTATCTTCTAAAATTGTGGATTAATAGTATTATAGGGTTCTAATTAAATGAATGCGTACATCATATATTGTCAACGTAAGAAATGTGGTTTAAAGTGATTAAATGGTTTCCAAATATAACGGGAAAGATATATATATATTTTTTTTTCAATTTGCACTATATAACTAAATGGCAGACAAATAAGTTTATAGCTTTCCAATTTCAATGCCTGTATCATGTACTATCAACCTACTGACTGCGGTTGAAATCGGTTTGATAGTTCCCAAGATATAAAATATTGCTCTAGACATTAAAGTTGCCGCCATATTGACAATAAGTACCCAGAGTCATCGAAAACTAAAATTCCGATGCTATTACTAAATACTATTATGTGGAAGAAGTTTGATGAAATTCGGTTGTCGGGTGTAAAAGTTATTATCTTGAGTGGTTGGGGGGGGGGGGGGGACATACATTCCAGACAGATATTCGTGTGATTGCATAATTTTAACTTTCCTTCGGAAAGTGGTCTAAATAAGGACTGCCACACCTGATTCATGCCAGTTTACATGCCATAACGTAGCACTACTTGGCTGCAGTATTGGTGGGAATTTGTTAATTTTTCCTTGAGATATGGCATAAAACCGCCATATTTTTCGTGTGACGATCTTTGTAAATTGAGTACAACAAAATTACTCATTAGCATATTCCATGATTCTATACTGGCAGTACACAGAGGTAGGTTAAAATCAATTACATAATTTCGTAGATAAAGCACACTAAGATAAAATTATTTTATAGCAGCCATTCTGAAAATACGTCTCTGCCACATTATATATATATATATATATATATATATATATATATATATATAATATTCATATGGCGTACCGCAGTACAACTTCAACAAATTTGGTAAGAATGGGTTTATTGTTTGCCGAGATATGACAATTTATTTATTTATTGTGGTGGTGCTGTCTTGCTAAATGGTGGACAAAAGATTTATACAGTTTATAATTGCAATATCTACTGCAAGCATATAAAGTTATGTTGGAATTGATAACATGGTCCGACGAAATAGCATTCTAAGCATGATAGTTGCATTGACCACATTTTGAAAATAAGTGTCTGACAAATCAAAAACACGCCTTTCAACATAATCTGCCGCAGTACTACTTGCTTGCCCAATTTGGTAGAAATCGGTTCATTGTTTCCCGAGGTATGGCATAAAAAACTTTATTTATTCGTGTGACGCTATCTTACAAAATGCCTTACAAATGTGACTATGTGTTGGCATGTATGATGATTGTAATCAATACTTTCAGGATACAAAATTTGATGGAAATTGGTTAAATTGTATGGTAGATATAGCAAACAAAAATAAAATATTTGTATGGCCGCAATTTTGAAAATAAGTACCTAATCAAACTCAATCACTTACGTTTATATGGCCTAACATAGTATTAAGTATGTACCAAATGAGGCGATACTTGGTGATCTAATGTAAACTGTTTATATTTAATTTAGTGCTATCTTCCAAAATGACGGACCAACAACAATATCCACTTCAAAATTTAATGCCTACACGATGCTCTGTCAGCATGCAATATTTGGTCTAAATCGGTTGAATGGTTCCCGAGAACTGACATATCACCCAAAAATAATAAAATTACATCCATTTTGAAATAATGTATATTCCCGGAATGGTCGAAAGCTGAAAGTCAGATGTTATTACTAAATACTGTATATGTACCCAGTTTTATGAAATTCGATTAATGCCTTCATAAATTGAAAGGGGGAGACATACACGCACAGACACACACACAGACACACGCCCATAAATATACATACACAGAGATTGGATAATTATCTCATAAACCTTTATTTCCTTCAGAAAGTAGACTACATACTGTATCGCGTGTGGTATGGAAAATGACCTGTTTTTCAGTTAATTCATGACAAATAAAATAATTTATATCAATCCCTGAGATTTAACCACAATTGTTATTTTTTTGCCAGTGGTAAATACAAATCTGTGAGATTTCAGCTACATACGTGAAAGATAACCTTATTAAGATGCTCAGATTGGAATTTATACCATGGGGAAAAAAAAAAAAATAGTAATTTGACAAAATTAAAGTCAGAGTCAATTAAATGAGAAAAAATTTAAATTGCTACCGCAACTCAATAGCGAAAATTCATAAATTAAACGTTTGTTCCATGAAATAGCATATTTCAACGACATATTTAATTAAATCCAAGTACAAATATTGTATTTAGAGTAGTTTCAATATTTATTGCATTTTTGTTGAGTAACAATAAAATATTATTGGAAGCGTTTCTCAAAAAGACTTGGAGAACAGAAAAACGACACATAAACTTCGAGCTGAAGCTGAAAAGAAAACGTTAAGAACTCTCTGTCAATATTGTTCTGCTCCAAATTGCTTCCCTGTTTAGTTGCTTCCTCAGACGTGGAAAAACAAGCGAGCTGTTGGAGTCAAGCGAGGCCGAGGTAAACACTTTCTCGTTAGATGGCGACACTTCTGTATACGACTCTATATAAACGACTGAAAGGAGGAGAAGGACCTCTTAGCGAGACCCCTAAGCCACAGAGTAGATGACTACACAGAGACGCAATGGCATTGCCTGCGCACGTGCCCATTCACTGATTGGCTGTGTAAACCTATGAGAAAGGGCCTTGTGTCTTACTGGTTGCCGTGTGCTGCGCAATGTTCGCTATTTGCTGGGATGTTGGCTGAAGAAGGCGCTGATTGGCGAATTGCGCTACGACACGTTGGTTATCAGTGACGCCATTTTGCTGGCGTGTGCTGTTGGAGTTCGCGGGATAAGCAGCTGTTTCAACTCTGTATTCTTAGCTACTCTGTGACTGTACGATTATTTTTCAAGGGCGGCTTTTACATTTCAGGAAACTGTCATCCACTATTAATGTTAATAAACATCAAACTGGGAAATGAATTTTAAGATTTTCCCTGTACATTGACAAGCTCGTTTTCTGAATACTGAACCCGGAAATTAATAATGAGTAAATAAACTTAAATATAATATGGTGGGTATCTCTCGCCCTTAAGGCTCCCAGCTTATTTTTTATTCGTCGTAGAAATACTTTACGTTCTTCCTGCGTGGTTGCGATGGAACTAGGAAATCAGCTAGTGAACAACTAACTGAGGCTCTGCTACAAAAAGGAGTGTGGAGTCTAGCTTGTTGCCAGATGTATCCGCGAGATTTCCGGGTCTCTAGTTATACGACTGCGAGCATGAAAATGGATTTTGGAGTCTAGCTTGTTGCCAGATGTATCCGCGAGATTTCCGGGTCTCTAGTTATACGACTGCGAGCATGAAAATGGATTTTGGAGTCTAGCTTGTTGCCAGATGTATCCGCGACATTTCCGGGTCTCTAGTTATACGACTGCGAGCATGAAAATGGATTTTGGAGTCTAGCTTGTTGCCAGATGTATCCGCGAGATTTCCGGGTCTCTAGTTATACGACTGCGAGCATGAAAATGGATTTTGGAGTCTAGCTTGTTGCCAGATGTATCCGCGACATTTCCGGGTCTCTAGTTATACGACTGCGAGCATGAAAATGGATTTTGGAGTCTAGCTTGTTGCCAGATGTATCCGCGAGATTTCCGGGTCTCTAGTTATACGACTGCGAGCATGAAAATGGATTTTGGAGTCTAGCTTGTTGCCAGATGTATACGCGAGATTTCCGGGTCTCTAGTTATACGACTGCGAGCATGAAAATGGATTTTGGAGTTTAGCTTGTTGCCAGATGTATCCGCGAGATTTCCGGGTCTCTAGTTATACGACTACGAGCATGGAAATGGATTTTGGAGTCTAGCTTGTTGCCAGATGTATCCGCGAGATTTCCGGGTCTCTAGTTATACGACTGCGAGCATGAAAATGGATTTTGGAGTCTAGCTTGTTGCCAGATGTATCCGCGAAATTTCCGGGTCTCTAGTTATACGACTGCGAGCATGGAAATGGATTTTTATATTTTGCAGAAGATGTGCAATCGTCGAGCTGAAATGAATAATTAGTAAGGTGTATGTTATGTTTCTCAGTGCCAAGATCAGCATTTTATATGTTTGGAATACTTTTGTAACAAGAGAGACAGATAACGGATCTGCCGTCAAGACTATGTAGCAAATTCGTCACAACATTGTCGCATAATATGACTGGAATGATGTCAATAAAAAAAAACACCTTAACATAAAAAAGAAGTTGTTAACCTCTACATTTGCAATTAAAAGATGCCATACATCTTTTTGTAAGTATGGAAATGTTAAGCTCGGCTACCATACTAATTGCTATTAACACTATGTATCTAACTTGTTCACAAACAAGTGTAAAAGTTTTGCCATGCACACCTGAGAAGTAGTCTCACTATTCCTGCATTTTTGACTCGGCTATGTTATTTCTTTCAATGTAGGTGCATCATTGTGCTGGATATGATCTCTTTAAAAATATAATAACCTTAGATAACGTAAGATTGTAATACCAGTGACACAGCGAGGCAATAAGACTAACGTCCGAAAACAGACAGCTTTAATACTTGCTGTCTTGTCAAGGTACAAACCCTGAGCACAGCCACTGGAATAACGACCCATCGTTGTGCGCAAGAGGAAAAGAAAAATTCCGAGGAATTGTTGAAATACATGAAATAAAATTATAGTTTCATGAATGAACGTATTGCATAAACCCAAAGTAAACAGATGACGATAGGGTCTATGAAACTATAGCTACCCTTTAAGTGTTTTCATAGACATACCCTGTCTGTAAAGCCGATTTTCATGTTATTCATGTTTTTATTGACATGAGCATTAGTACGAATTGCGTACCTTATAAAAAGGGATGGTGAAATTTCATGATACGTTTTCAAGACAAGTTGTTTTTCAAAACACTGTAGGGTCGCTTACCTATCTTGATTGGCTGAATTATTTTGTCATTTGTTGACTGTCTGCACACGATGTTGCCGGATTCTGTGTGGCCCGGTCAAATATGAAAACGCCTTCTCAAGCAGACAGTAACCAATGGCAATAGACAAACCGCTGTTGGGTGCTTATAATATTGAAGTCTATGGTACACTCATATTTTTTCGCGGAAAATCACAAGTTCTAGCTATCACACTTTCCAGCCACTCACACATGCCAACATTGAGCGTGTTGGCGCAGTGGGTAACCACTGGACTCGCTTTCTAAACAACCTGGGTTTTATTCCCCCGTCCGGCCATTCTGATTTCACTTTTAAGTGGTTTCCCAAAACCACTCCAGGCGAATGCTGCGCTGGTTATTGTCTTGGCTAGAGCTAGCGAGTTTTCGCGAAAAAATATCAGTACACGGTAGACTTAAATACTATAAGCAAAAAACAGCAATTTCTCTACTCTCATTGGTTACTGTCAGCAGTAGGACTTGGGGAGTTCAGATCAAATGGATGCCGCCTTTGATTAATTGGATTGTTATCGATTTTATATAAAATTGATCAGATTGATTCTTAATCCGATAAAAAAAATTTAATCCGTTAATCTTAATCCTAATTTAATTTAATCCGATGAAAATATGATTGTTTGATAAAAGAAATATTAACAAAGTTTTTGCATCAGAATTGTTTGATCAAATTTCTTTGATGAATTTTATTTGTGTATAGTTAGGTGGCATGACATTTTATTTTATTTTAATTTTTTAATTTTTTGTGGGTGGGGAGCATCTCTGGTAGATGTTGACCCTCGGAAGTCTGGCATTGCACTGAGGTGTGATGTGTTGTGGAAGGGATGTATATAGGGGAGCGATGCTGTCTGAACGACGACTGGCACTCGACTGATGGGAATGGTATATTGTATAGGGTATATATGATTTGAATTTGGTGCAAGAGTGGCATAAGGTTTTTTTTTGTGTTGGCAGGGATATTGCTCGTAGACCGTGGTGGGAGACGCGGTTGATAGGCGACTGAGGTTATGGCAATTAAAAATAAATTAAAAGAAAAGAGACGTGAATATGATTTCCTGTATGCTAGTAATATAATCTACACGAAGGACTCATCGAATCGCAAAACAAAAATTTCAAATGAAGCCCAGCTATCCTAGTTTTATTAAAAAATAAAGAAATCAAGTAACGAGTTATAACTATAAATATATAAATTACACATAAAAATAAATGAAATTGTACAAGCAGCTCTCCCAAAACACATCTGGTCGGCTGTGAGGTCAGTGAAGCAATGCCTTATAAGCTGTGTGTCGGAAACACGACTAGAAACAACTGTTTCGAATGAGGCGACTGATCTGAAATTTAGCGAAAATCTCGGAAATTAACGAAACGAGAGGTGAATATTATTGACGTTTATTACTGTTTCCAAATAAATTAAACTGCTGACATTACACACGAGAAAAATTAGGAATGCTTGAAAGGTCGCACACGATAAAAGTATAAGAAATGGACAAGAAATCGAATATATTTGAAACACCAGAAAGAGCGATCACAACTTCCTGGTGATAATTCACTAAAGGAATTACAGGACCTATTTCCACATCAAAATGAAAACTGGCTTACCGCTTGCAGCAATCCTGTTAACTTATAGATGGAAGCACATTTACACAAATGAAGTGATATTAAATAATTAAATTCTAACTGAAAATTTATATTCCACATAATGATAGCATGTACAAACAAAGATTTGACACGCAAACAACTACTGAAAAAAACTTACCCCATATTTAACACTAGTTTCACTTTCCTGGGATAAATAAATAAATAAATAAATCACTCGCATTATTTCACGTATTTTCCTAGCATGAGAATAAATGATTATTTTAACACAATATCTGTGGAAGCGTAGGGAGATTCGGATCGCGTGAAGGATTTAATCCTGCCACTCTTTATAGAAGCGTAGGATATTAAAAAAAATTAATTAATCTATTAATGTATTCAATCCAGACACTTGTTCGAAGAAAAACCATAAAATTATTTTTAATAATGGACGAACTATATAGATCTGGTCTTAACACACAAAAATTTTCCCGATAATAAAAGTAAAAGTTATTATATTAAATCACATATATAGTATCGCATGTAATGATAGGTGTAGCTCACAGCAGATATTATCCAATGAAAATGTTTAACGAGAGCTGAAGCCCGGTGGCCGAAGTACATTGGTCAGGTCCGCAGATCGCCTATCCCTCGATCTTGACACTAGAGGCCGGTAGACATCGCCCCGCCTGGTGAAGTGGGAAAGAGCATTGAGCAGAGAGCAGATAACTAAGTGTACAGAGAACGATGGTGAGTTCCAGCACAGACACCAACAGAACCGGTGTTCTTGCAATAGTGGATATATGTGACTTGCTTATAATTTGTCTTAGTGCCAGTGAATGTGTGCAGACCTCAATGGGTTAAGTTGTCAGCTGTCAAGGTCACTTCGTGTGTGTGCGTGTGAATTGCATCAGCAGTCCGTAGTACGGAGAGTTAGGCGTCTGCAATAGATCTGAGAACGACGCCAGGTGCCCACAGCATCTACAACGACTCCAGGTGTCCACAGCATCTACAATAATGCCAAGTGTCTACTACAACGCCAGGTATCCACAGCGAGAACAATGCCAAACGTCCACTAGAACATCAGGCGTCCACAACCGCATCGAGACTAGAGCCGAGAAATTCCACAAGTATAATGCATCAATGTCACTGCTGTGAAAATTGTGATGAGGAATGTGCTGAAGTATTCAATGCGATTCTAGTATATGGAAAGGCGAAGACGTAATTGAGTTTAGACTGTTCTCAATTGTAGGTGCTGCCGAAAGAGTTTATCATTACTTTTGCGGGACACAAAATAAAGCTAGTATATACATTCCTTCGCGAACATTTACGAGCTGATGAGGATGTCAGGTCGTATCTTCCATGCGAATACTGCCCACACGGTATGCCCACGTTCGTTAATGATGAGAACTTACAACATATGAGAACTTACAACATATGAGAACTTACAACATATGTCGCGAAAACTGGAACAGCTAATTGATGCTAGAACTATCTCAGATGTAGTAATGGATGATTCCAGGGTTGACGAAGTGGATTCCGAGGCGACCACGGAGATCTTACAAATAAAATGAGTGGAGACTTTTTGTACATGCTGTATAACTTGAGTGTGTAAAAAGAAATAACGCAACAATGATGTGCTAAGTGCAAGGTTTCGAAAACTACCATGACAACTCCTTTGTAATTAATGAACTTGCAATTTTTTATGCAACTGATGCTAATGATTCAAAAGTATTAAGCTTTAAATCTACCAGACCTTGGTAAACTTTAAAATCCGAAGTTAATATGATGTTTCGGCAACCAACTTACGAGATGCATAACCTAAAATGGGACTCTGGTGCAATAGCTTATGAAGAGCATTTCCAACATTCGAATGATGCACTTCTCGAAGATTATCCAGTATACGTACTTGGAAAAATGCAGAAGGAAATTCTAAAAAGTTTAACCAATACAGAAGTCATAAATATCAGAATATATTACGACTGTTCGAGTAATAATTCAATAGTAAAATGCTATAACACTATCACTGTGAGGAAAAAATGTTTTTTATCATAATGCAAAAGCGAAGCTTTGAGAGAGTTTTTATATCACATCCTACCTACATGTAGAGATAATAATTTCGAAAAATGGTTTTTATAGGTTTATACCTGCGTAAGACTTTGAAAATAGAGTAATTCAACCCAGAACAGACGTACGAGTGTGTTAATCCAGACTACAAGAAAGTGTGGTTCAAGTCTCTAAACAACATGTACTTACAATTCCAGATGTGCAACAGAGTTGAATACTGGAACTTTTCACAAAGTTTCGCAAGAAATTCGTATTAAAAACGAGTTCTGTGTGATGATCAAGATGGCTATTCGGTTTTAAATGTGCGACCCAACAGCGGCCTGCTTTGTTCTTCTGGGGATCTATGTTTTAAAACTGTAAGTGAAGAAGTAACCAAGGAACCAGGATTTAAACAAATAAAATATAAATTAAGTAGAGAGTTCTGCGACAGCCCTTCCTTGTGGACTGAAACATGTAAATACAAACAACACATCTCGCAAATGAAAGGAAGTAATCGAACCAAATCTTACCTTGTGGAATGTGGGAATGCGAAGTTTGGGATAGCAATGTTTGTGTCTGTAAATTCGGTTTAACCACAATGTTATTAAACAAGTGATATTATCTCAAACTGGAAGAAAATCTAACTATAAAAAAAAGAAGTGTACACCGGAGCTTCAGTTACGATGGGCAAGTTTTACCGACCACTGCACTATGCTAGTGCTACTCCAGGTTTCAGGCGAGTATGGTTACGAATTGAAGAAGAATATAGTTCACTACAGATTCAGATGTGTAATGGAGAAGAACACTGCTGTTCCTTGTTAATCAGTTCTGAATATACTTTAAAAGTTTTCGATGTTTTGTTTTGGGCGAAGATTTTGTCCTTTGTATAATCTGTGTCCTGACAGTAAGTTACCTTGCAGTGAGAGTCAACTAGCGTTTGAAGCTCAAAGTGCCCACATCACGAAATGTACCTCATTCAAGAAAATCAAATATATCATTCAGAAGGAATGTAGTTTATCTATTCCTACAGTATGGAGCGGACAATGTAACAACAAGGAACATTTTATGTATATAGGAAACCAAGAATTAACTACTCCCTGTGGCATGTGGAATTGTAAAGTTTGGTTAAGCAAGAACACTTAAATGACTTCAAACCCGTCTATATAAAGGAGGCCATTTAGTATTAAATTGTCAGTAATGGCTAGCATCCTCAAGTCCACAGACGTATACAAGATTCTGAAACTAGGATACAGAAGTGTTTTCTTTAAGCCGTGTGATGGTATTTTACAAGTTCGAGTATGTAATGATATAGAACACTGGTGCTACACTTTCGATAACTGCCTCATTACTCACTTTGGTGAAGGAATAGCAATCAACGATTGTGCTGTGCTATATCCCTCCCCACTCCGACAGTGAACTGCCATCTACATGAAAATATTTGATGATGGATTAATCACCTATCAACTCACCAGACCTCCCCCAAGAATCACCATCCGTTGGCAGGAGACCTGCGATGGAGACATCCACAACTTTATTTTCGAACAAGAAGGTTTAGTTTTTCCAACAATGTGCAACATATATATGTGTGAAGTGGCTAATTCAGATTAATGTTCTCGCCGATTTGCAAGTATGTGTTTATTGAAAAGGGTTTGTATTCTGTAACTTATAGCATAGCATATTCACATGCTGTTATTAAGTAAATGTGTAAGCCAGACATTCATTTTAAGTGTACATACTGGTCTGAAACTTTGTCAGCATGTAATAAGCCAAGTAGTTTTGATTCCAGCTTAAATAACTGCAATAGTTTGAAATGTCTTGTAAACCAGTGTAGACTGCACAGAGTAGATCGAAAGCATAAGCTTAAGGGTGGGCGCATTGTAATGACATTTTGTGAGGAAGAGCAATGTTTGAAACATCTTATTTATAATACTGATAATGTTTTGCCCTATCAGTACGGCCACCTGTTTTCGCGAAAATATTTCAGAGCTACTTGTAATCCAAAACGCTAGAGCTCAGATCCACTTTTGTGATTGGCTGAGTTTAACTGACTGTCATTGTAGGTCCCTACCAGTGAATCATAGACAGTCAGTGTTGGAGTTAATTAATTATGATTGGCCCAGTCAGGTAAGGAACTGTCTCGCGACAAAGATACGTGGCCAATAACAAAATGAAAACTTTGTGTATGCCCTAGGACATTGGAGTGGAGTCTAGCCTTGGCATGAATCTTTTCACGAAAACAGGTGACCCTACCTATCAGTATTTCGAAGAACATGATAATGATCTTCATACTTTATATCATCATCGCGAAATGTTTGATTACTCTTCTCGTATTGGGCGTGTTTTATAAAAATGTTATGTGCATCGAGCAATAAAACTAGCAAAAATAAAATTTAGTCGACAATCACTGTTTAACTTTAAACATTAGAGAATGATTTTATCAATATACATACATTGTTCCTTACTAATTGTTCTCAGTCATATGTTGGATAGCAGATGAGTAACATGTATATTCATCCTGGAAACCATTATGTTAGTGTTAAATTAGGAAAGTCGAACATTACTTACACAGTATGGTGTACATGAATTCTTGGTGTGTATGTATTTTTGAAACAATTGTCTAATATATTGTATATTTTGGAACATTCTGTACTTAGTAGTGCCAAAACCATTTGATAATTTGTATATATTTTGTCAATAAAATATGCCGTAAAATGGAAATTTACTTTTATTTATAAAATTCCTTTACAACTGTGAAATGAATTGTTTCCTTAAGAGAGAAAAAAGGAATAATATTTATAAATAATATGTTGCAATGAGTTAAAAGATGTTTGTTTTCTAACAAATGAATGTTGTTATGAAAAAGCTAAAGGAAAGAAATATCTAGTAACAAACATACCTATATGTATACCAAAATACTGGTTATAAAAATCTAAAGATATTTCAAACTATCTCCTGGCAAAATCTCTGTTGGAAAAACATACTATTATTTTACAACACACCATAAATACACAAAAAATAGTTTATTATTTTGCCAGCCTCCGTAGATCAATTAGATTATGCTAGGAGACTCTGGGTACGACTCCCGGGTAAGGCATGGTTAATTGTATTCTAGTTACTGGGTTCGAGTACCGGTTAGGACATGTATGATTGTAATATAGTTTCTGGGTTCGAGTCCCAGATAGGCCATTTTAGATTGTAATCTAGTTTGTAAGTCAGTGAGCATCAAACACATAACATAAAGGATTAATGAACGTAACACTATTGCATATATTATTAATCAATTAAATATAAAATTACAATTTCTTGTTATTCGTTCTTTCGTTTAAGTCAAAAAGGTAGTATAAATGTATAACATTCTGATTGCAAACACCTCATATTGAAAAAAAGCTAGTGTTACAAAAGAATGAATGAAATAGGTAAATAACAATAATATTCGGTTATTATCGAATAAATACACGTATTTCAAATAAAATTCCAATATATACATGATAAGATTTCAGAAAATGTATTAAATCATGAAATAATCCTTTTAATTTGCAATGAATTTGGTTAAAATTTACTTAAAAATATTTCGAATTCATTATTCTTTCATTTGATATGGATTTTAGGTGAATAGCATCAGAGCTCATAATTCGGTGTTCTGACTTCACGGGGTACACATCTCCCCTCCAGTGTGCGAGTATACCGTCCAGCCGGTAAACCGGTCCTACCACCCGCGTTTCCATCGGAGCTGCTGCTGGGGTTGACTCACCCAAGTTCGGTAACCCGGTCGGCCGCACGTCGCTTGTTGCTTGCCTCTGCCGACATCTTCCACGATGGTGTTGTGAGGTCAAGGAAGAAATTCATTAATTTTTTTCTAGTAAATCGTTACAACTCTTTAAAATCTTAATGGAATTCATTAATCTTTATTAGCAAAGTGTTACAACTCTTAACGATTTTACTGAAATTCATTAAACTTTCTCAGCAAATCATTACAACTCTTTACAGTTTTAATGAAATTCATTATCTTTTTTAGTAAATTGTTACAACTCTTTACAATTTGATTGAAAATTTATTAAACTTTGATAAGCAAATTGTTACAACTCTTTACAATTTTAATGGAATTGATTGATTTTTCCCATGTTTTAATAAATATGGTATCACATTTACAATATGTGTTTATTTTGAAAGTTTTAAGTATTTTTAAGATATTCAAGGGTGGGGCTTGGTTATGACTGATGTATGAATTATGGAACAAGTAAAAGAAAAGAGGGAACTGAGTCACATGCACCTAGTGTATCCAGAGAGCACATAATTCTGCCCTATTCTCTACTCAGAATGTTGTTGTTTGGAGAAGGATGACTGAAATTATGGATTATTGGACCTTAAGTAACTCTAATGAATGTAATATTTTGGTGTGTGTGTGTGTGTGTGTGTGTGACGGGGTGGCTTGGGCATATAATTTAATTTTGTTGGTTTTATGTAGTTTTAAGATATTAAAGGGTAGGTTGTTGTGTATTTGAAGTATGAATTATAGAACAGCTAAAATAATCGGAGACCTCAACCGCCTATGCTTAGTGTAAGTGGAGGGTGCATAGCCCTAGATACTAAGCTTGATCAAAATGTTGTTTGGATAAGGATGACTGAAATGATGAATAAATGGACCTTGAGTAACTCTAACTAGTGTAATATTTTGATGTGTGTGACAGGGTGGCAAATGCAGATCATTTTATTTCGTCAGTTTCAAGTACTTTTAAGTAGTATGTATGTTATTTGCTTATTCATTTGTAAAAGTATAACATGTTTGAATTTTCTGAAAAAAAAAAAAAAATTTACTTTTAAGAAAATCTTAAGAATTTGTAAATCTAATAAGTGTGTTTAGTTTTTAAGAGTGTAAAACAGTACACAATTGTGTTTAGTTACTATTAATATAGACTGCAAAATAGTTTTTCCCTCGCTAAAAACTTTTAGAAGAAAATTATTAAATTTTGATAGTGTAATAAAATTTTTTAAAAATGTTTTAACAGTAACAAATAAGTTAAATTTTAATCTTGTAAAGTAATTTTACATCACTTTCCAAAATATATACTTTTTAAAGTGTAAAAATGGTAATTAATATATAAAGTTTTTCTCTTAAACAAATAGTGTTCAAAAGTGGGCTTAAAATTTCATTGCAAAGTTGTATTGTAAACACAGTCCACTCGCTTGTTACAAAATGCAAAAGCTGCATGCTGGGGAAGATAGACTAGGCTAGGTGAAGCAGTGTATTTGAGAATGGTAGTTGTTGGCCAAGGCAACACTCATCACAGAGTGGTGTCGCCAGGGTGGATGGGGTGGAGGGGAAGTGGCGGATCACCCTTCTGGCTGTACCATGCAGGCAACTGCAGCGCATGCATGGTGTAGCACTGCAGGGTTTGGTCACTGGCAGGGGAAGGGGAAACATGTCTGTAAGGTGGTGCTCAGCCGCAGCCTCCCACAACTCGCTTCACACAGCTTTACACCATCATGCACGACTGTTTCCCACACCTCCATCCCATGCAATCTCAACCTCTTGTCCACTCCCTAATGTATCCCACCGCTCCCCAATGTCCTCAGCTCTTGTCACCTGACTTTCGCTACCTGTCTATACACTTGTCCTGGTATCTTTCGTAAAGTACATCGTTTGTGTTATTGAAAAAATGTTGCAACCCAGTGCTTTCTAAACAAACTCTCTCATAAAATTTTATACTTTTGAATCTAATTTTTTAAATTAAAATATTCCATTTTTGTTTAGGATGTTACTAAAATACACATTATATTTACAGATGCAACATGGTAAGTGAGTAACATGGGTTTCTTTTTTTTTCACAAGAACACAGGAGTTTAGATTTAATTACTGAGGTGTTAAAGCTATTGTACTGAAGAAAAAAAAGAAACTTTAGTTAGGAATCGAAATGAGTGAATATAAGTGACAATGTATTGACAGTTTGCTGGAAGATCTTTACATAAACAATTGAGATTCTGAATAGCAGATGGAAACAGGCACAGTTCAAGCTGTCAAGACATTGCCTCTTCATCTAAGTGGAAACGTTTCTATCTTTTACTGGATGGCTTATATTTGAGAGATGCGAGCACTGAGGTCGAACTGTGCCTGCTTCCCCAAACAACAACAAAAGGTCAATCTCTTGCTAGACGATTTATTTCTATCTGACACGGATAATTCATATGATGCAGGAAGTGCTTCTTCCGTCTTACAGTCGACTTTCGAGTCAATTAGAGATATATCATCTAGAGAGCCAGGAAAAAATTAGTTTTCCGAGTCCTCAGCCTTACTGGAGCCTTTGCCATACCTGACATACAACCTATAGGCTATGGAATTCACGTGCAGATTGAGTGATGTGCAGATAGTTAATGATAGGCTTAGCAGTGATGCAGATTTTTCTATTTTTTGCAAGATGTGAGGCCCCTTTGATAAATTTAGTATTGGCATCACCCTGTCCTATTAGAATATCCATTACCATTGTGGGTAAGTACTTGAAAACCCTCATCGAAGAGGAAGGCACTATGGAAACATAATATTTTCAGAGTGAATCCCTCCCTGTCCTGCACTCATACTATGTGGGTTTAATCTATGATGATGAGATAGTACCTTATCTTACTAACAGGCTTGAGGAGTTCTGTGCACGTGGTTCAGGCTGGAGTTTGCAACTGATGATGTACATGGATATCAATGTGTTTCAATACAGGATGTTCACCAATGGTGCTGCACACACTAAACTACCCAAGTTTATTGCCAATTGCCTTGCTTGTGTCAATGTACACTGCCTGGAGGGACTGTGCTTCCACTATGCCATCATAGCATCTTTGTTTCATGCCACTTAAAATGTTTGCAGAATTGATTCATATCTAAATACTCACCAGGTTTTGAATACTGAAGGTCTGTTGACACCTGATCATACAGGATATTCATAAGTTTGAGGAGAACAATTCTATTTCTATCAATGTCTACTGTTCAGTGGACAAATGGTAGCAATAGAATTGATTAAACTTGTGAAAAGGGTGGGGTTATCGTACCAATGCATATTTCTCCTGTACATCATGACAAACATAAAAAAATTGGGTAATTTGGGGCAGTGGAAATGCCGCACATTTGCATTTTGTATGTACTAGAAATTTGTCATTTCTGGCTGGTAGTCAGCTGAGTAAGAAGAAGTGTAGAAAACATATTTGCTATAGTTGTCTCCAGTACTTTGTGATTGAGGAGAAACTCACAAGTCATACCATTCTTTGCCAGCAACAAAAAGCTCTTCACAGTACTTTTCCCACTGGGAACAACAAGTACTTGAAATTTAAAGATTAGAGCAAACAGCAGAGATTGGGTTTCGTCGCCAATTGCGATGTTGAAAGTTGCCTGAAACCCATGTCTACTTGATTGCCTCATGATGAAACTACAACTACCATCAACCAACATGTTCCATACGCTTGTAGCATTTTGTTGGTTTGTTCATACAATCCAAGTTTATCTAACTATTTTGAGTTTGTGGGTGCTGATTGTATGTACCAATTAGTAGATAAATCAGTTCAACTTACAAAGTGGGTTGCAGGAATTAACAGTGTGATTGTTCCGATGAAGCCATAAACCCCTGCTGATGTAGCTAGATTGGCGGCTCAAACATGTTGTCACATTTGTAAGGAAAAGCTCAGTACAGATGATTTTGTGGTCGACCATGACCATCTGATGGGCGAAATCGGAGGTTGCGCACATAACAAATGCAACTTCAACTTCAGACTGACCAAGAGACAAATTATCGCTGTTTTTCATAACCTGCAGAATTATGATGCTTACTTTCTCATAAAACCTTTGGCTGAACATCAAGTAACACTACCTGTCAGAACCATGATAACTGTAAATCATGGTAAAATTCAAGTGATTGGAATGACCCTAGAGAAATACAAATGTATCACCAAACAATTTCCCAATGGGATTGATTTCAATGGAAAGGCGCAATATTTCAAATTATGTATTATTGAGTCATTCCAGTTCATCAGTGCCTCTCTGGAAACTTTGGCAGGTAATTTACAACCTGCACAATTGAGTATCACCCACTCGATATTTCCAGACAACACCCAATTTGAATTGGCGAAACAGAATGGAGTTTTGGTTTATGACTTTGTTAAGTCGCCAGACAGTCTGATGTGCAAGTCAATCCCACCAAAGGATGCATTTCATAATGTGATGAAAGGCGAAGCAATAGCAATGAGGATTACACTCATGCCCAAGCTGCAAGGGATGCATTCAACAGCAAAAACTTGTTGCAGTATGCCATTCAATACTTATGCATGGACACTTGTTTGCTGACAGGTGATTTTGAGAATTTCAGGACTGTATGTTTGGCTCATTACGGTCTTGACCCCGCCTTCTACCTCACAGATCTGTCTCTTTCATGGGACGCTTTATTGTCAATGACACGTGCATGGCTAGAGTTGTTGGCTGACCCAGACATGTATCTTTTTGTAGAACACGGGGTTAGGAGTGGCATTACCCAGGTTTCCAGAAGGCGTGTGGAAGCCAATAATATTTACATGGGTGAGAATTACAACCCCAGTGTGGCATCAAAATATATATGCTATTTCGACATGAACGAGCTGTACAGTCACATGATGCGATCCAAGCTTCTGATAGGTAATTTTTAATGGATTAAGGGTGACATATTTTCGATATGAGATTTCACAAACGCTGTAAATGATGGTGACACTTGTTTTTTTCCCACAGAATTATGTTGATATGTCATTTCCAGATTAGTGTCATGATGCACTATCTGATCTGCCTTCTGCCCCAGAAAATGGCATACCTCCGAACAGCTCGCACAAAAAACTTCTTTCGACACTTGTGCCATGGAAGAAATTTGCTATACACAGGAAAACACTGAATCACTTTTTGATGTATGGGGCCAAACATGACTGTTCATCGCGTTCTGCACTTTGAGCAGAAGGCATGGATGGAGCCATATGTCGAATTTAATACTGAGAAGCGTGCTCAGGCTGCAAACAAAATCCAGAAATTTTTTTAAAAATCAATTTAATGAATAATTCTGTTTTCGGAAAAACTTTGCCGAATGTCTGCTGGGAAAGGGACATGAGTCATTTCAAGGTATGGCACGATCTACGGGCTGCAGAGCTGATAGGGTGTCCTACATTCCAGCAAGGGCAGATTATCGATGGAAACTTGGTCCTTATCGAGATGTCAAATAGTTCTGTTGCATTCAACAAACCTTTGTACACTGGTGTTGCCAATATTGATCTTTCTAAATGAACCCTCTATGAATTTCATTTTCAATACATGTGTACCAAATTTCCTCCATCAACCTCGTACCCCCTCTATTGTGATTCCGATTCCTTGGTCTATTCTGTTGCTTGTGATGAAATCTATAAAGTAATTACCCCAGATTTAAAAGCACGGTTTGATACATCCGAGTATGCGCTCGATAACTCGCAAGGATTCTCCCATGAGAACAAAGGCTGTACCGGGGTAATGAAAGATGAATGTGCTGGACACATTTTATGGGTTTACGTCCCAAGCTTTACGCATATATTGTTGCGATTGAGCAATGTATACGTAAGGCAAAGGGTGTAAAATCTAACATGTTGCAATCACTCAGGTATGAGGATTATCGAGATTGCCTCGAAAATTGCTAATGGGTTTTGGGGACCCAATATCAGTAACGTTCGCATGCTCGTGAAGTCTACACCAAACACATATCCAAGGTAGTGTTTTCAGGTATGGACGATAAGTGCTACATTCAGGCTGCTGGAGTATCAACCATACCTCGGAGGCACTACAAAATTCCTAAACAATTAGTGTTTATTTTCTCACAGCAATACTTTTAACACCATAATAAATATATAATCCTGCCACCTACAACACCACAACTGCCAACACCACACTGCCAATGACGACCATCGGCCACCACCACATGCAGCAGCATCACCACCAGTTTCACAGCCATCATCACAATTGTGTACAACTGTCTATAGCAATATATAGCTGTGTACAACCTCTACAGATGTCTACAACTATTTGCAACCACTGTTGCATAAACATCCACACTCCTGTATGTTTGCCTAACTGCAAGACATGATGTCAGCTAACTTCAGTATCAACTCAATTCATACAACCATCTTTGATCCAATTTCCCTTGCCACTTTTCAAAGAAGAAGAGAAATTAATTACACCACCATCGTATACTACTATTCACAGAGTGACATAACATCGTTTGAAATTTGGAATCTGCATGTGAGTGGGTTTTTCAGCTGTCATTGGCATGCATGTGTGTCTGCAAAATATCCCTGATGCGACACCATCATTAAAAGAATGCTTTCAGTGTGCATCTTAACAAATACACCACTATTGTGTCGTTACTATTTATAGTTCACAGATGTTCACCAAAATGATCAATATTGTAGTTTAGAAGAATATTGTTACTAATATATTTTTTTTAATCACTCTCTGGTTCTTTTTTTTTTTTTTTTTTTTTTTTTTTTGTAAAATATCAAAATTTCTTTCAAATATGAAATCTTAAAGTTTGTTGTAAATATTAACTTTATTTTTTTTTGCTCATAAAGTGTTTGCAAATATTTGTAAAATATGATTTCTCTTGAAATGCTTGTTGTACATATATAGTTTTTAAGGATGATTTTTGAAAATGTTCGTAAAATAAAAATTCTCTTTAAATTATTGTTGTAAATATTAACATTTTTTTTTGCTCATAAAGTGTTTAAAAATGTTTGTAAAATATGAATTCTCTTGAAATGTTTGTTGTACATACATAGTTTTTAAGGGTGTTTTTGAAAGTAAAATAAATTTTCTATATTAAAAAGGAGTAATGTGTCTTGTTATTTAATATTTTTAAAAATCCATATCACTATTTTGTGAATGATCGATTGGGTCTGAAAATGAAGTAGTACACATGAATTCTTAAATTTCAGCTTTCAATTGTAATGTTTAATATATTTTCATTTAAAAAACCTTGAATATTCCTGCAGAGAAGTTTGAAAAAATTTTGGTAAATATGAAAGGACTGGGTCAGTAGCAGTGATGGTAAGCTGTTCAGGTTTGGAGCTTCAAAAGAATTCCAACTCTGGTAGCCAAGGACATGCTGCCTTTCATGAGAAATACAAGTTTCTCACTTAAAAACAGCTCGCGGTCCGCTTCATTCTTATCGAGGGGGAAAATATGTTTATAAATTAAACTCTGAATTTTAAAACCAACAATTCCACCAAATAATTTTGATCAAACAACTTTGAAGAAATTGAAGGACTGGGGTAAAAAGTGTTGGAGATAATCGTATGCCTGAATGAACGAATGAAACGAAATGAGGGAACTTGTAGAACATCGAGAAAACCCTGTTGACCCAGCTTAACTTGTAACACAATGGAGAGACAGGGAAGGGGGCTGGGAAATGGGTCAGTGGTCTGACAAAATACCTCTTGAGAGCCAGGTATAGGAGCTCCTATCGAGACACTACAGCTACAAGAATACTTCCAGCTGACTTGAGCCTCTACAGCATCATCGAGTGGCTGAGTGTATCGACTTTTAAATGTAACAAAAAATATTTTTAACTCCAAAAAACAAATTACTACTGCTGGGGAAACAACACACTGATGTCTGCTGCTAAAACACACATACTTTATACAAACATAAACATCTTTGTACATTAAAAAAATATTCTACTAAATTAGTGTTAAAAATGGGGTAGGGTTTTTCAGTACTTGTTTGCATGTCAAATTTTTGTTTGTACATGCTATCATTACCTGGAAAATACCTTTTCAGATAAAATTTAGTTATTTTATATCACTTCCTTTGTTTAAATGTGCTTCCCTCTTTATGATAACACGATTGCTGCGGACAGGAAGCCAGTTTTCATTTTGATATGGAAATAGGTTTAGTGAGTTATCACCAGGAAGTTGTGATCGTTCATTCTGCTGTTTGAAATATATTCATTTTCTTGTCCATTCCTTAAACTTTTGTCTTGGGCAATCTTTCAAGCCTCCTAATTCCTCTCACGTGTAACATCAGCGGTTTAATTTATTTGTAAACAGTCGTTTTGTATTTGGACGTTAATTGTATTCACCTCTCTTTTCGTTCATTTCCGAGTTTTTTGCGTAATTTCAGCTCAGTCGCCAGCCCACCAGAGCTAGAAACAGACATATCTAGTCGTTCTTACGACAAACAGTTTATATGGCATTGCTTCACCAACCTCACAGTCAGACAGATGTGTTTTGGGAGAGGTACTTGTACGGTTTAATTTATTTAATCCTACATGTTTTTATTGTGTCGTTTAATTCAAGTAGTGTAAGTTATAAGTTGCTACGTGTTTTCATTTATTTTGTTTCATATAGTACATGCACCAAAAACATAATTTTTAGCCATTTGTCACGTAGTTGTGTATTCACATCTCTTTCCGAGTAGCTATAGCCTCAGTCGCCTGCCAGATGCGCTCTACGTCTCTAGTCATACTCCCGACACACAGCTTATAAGGCATTGCTTCACTAACCTCAGAGCTGACCAGACGTGTTTTGGGAGAGCTGCTTGTACTATTTTATTTCTATGTGTAATTTATATATTTATAGCTATAACTCATTACTTGATTTCTTCATTTTTAAAAATAAAACCAGGATAGCTGTGCTCCATTTGATATTTGTATTTCCGATTCGATGAGTAAATTATATTACTAGCATACAGAAAATCGTATTCGCATCTCTTTTTGTTTAGTTGATTTTCAATTGCTATAACCTCAGTTGCCACGGTCTACGAGCAATATCCCTCCAACCGAAAAAACACGTACGCTACTCTTGAACCAAATTAAAGTCATATATATCTTCTACAAGATACCATTCCCCTCAGTCAAATGCCAGTCGTCGTGCAGACATCGCTCCCTTATATACAACCCTTCCCCAACACATCACACATCAGTACAATGCCAGACCTCCGAGGGTCAACATCTACCAGAGATGCTCCCCACCCACAAAAATAAAATAATAAAAATAAAGTGTCATACCACCAAATTATACACAAGAAATTCCATCAAAGAAATTTGATGAAACGACTTTGATCAAACAATCACATTTTCCATCCGATTAAATCGGATTAGGATTAAGAGTAACGGATTAAATTTTTTTGGTCGGATTAAGAATTAATTTGACGAATTTGATATCAAATCGATAGTCCGATTAATCGAAGGCGGCATCCCTTTGATCTGAAATCCCCCGACTCTACTACTACTGTCTGCTTGGAAAGATATTTTCATTTTGACCGGGCCACTCAGAATTTGGCAACATCGGCACAGCTCCTACGTGATGCGCGCAGACAGCTTACATGTGTCAAAAGGTGATTCAGCCAATCAAGATAGGTAATTGGCCCTACAGTGTTCGGAAATATGTAACTTGTCTTGAAACATTTTCGCGAAATTTCACTACCCGTAGCCATGGCCGATTCCTTCTCCGTTTCTGCTTCTTTGAACAACTGGCTCTATCTATAATGATCTCGCTCACTGAGAGAAAAACCAATATATATATATATATATATATATATATATATATATATATATATATATATATATATTACAGGGCCAAAATATATTAAGTTGCGCCAACAAAATACTTAGTTGAGTTCCTTGAAAAGCAACAAAATTAAGTCAGTTAATCTAAAATATACACGCTTGAATTAACAAAACCTCTGTGTTGGGCCGAAATAAATTAGACTGCCTACAAAATATTTAGTTGAACCAAATTTATACATTTTTTTGGTCACTCATTTGTAGAGACCCGAGAATTTCGCAGGTTCATTTCTGGACAAGTTGGAATTCACACACTTGTATGTTCATGTTACTTTTGTAATTGGTCGGCGTTTTGTTTGATACCTCTTGGAGATAAGATGAGCCAATAACAAACATGCAATAAATTGTACGCTCAACCACCGCCTTTTACTATCGAAACAATCAACCAATAAACAGTTGATATCTGTGTGAGTATATAAGACTGTGAAGTCTAGCCAACACTCCATTCAGCTAGCGAATTTCTCAGGTCTCTACTCATTTGATTGCATTCGTTCGAAAATAAAGCTCGGGAGTTTATTTATATTTTTGTGACAATTAGGATTGCAACAGTGTTTGTTCGTGCATTTATTGATGCTTAATAATAGTACAAACGTCCTAATGAAACAAGTTCAACAGGAAACTTAATGTCAGAGCTGTAGAACTTGAAATATTTATTTGCGCACGTTACCCTGTATTCCAAATGTATTTATTAAAAAAACAATCGTGTTTCATCAGTAGTGAATATACAGTAGCTGAGGTTGCTGGCGCTAACTCCCTAGGTTCGAAGCATGGTTAGGTTTCTATTTTCTTTAAATATATTAACAGAAACTCTTTAATTTATGTACAAATATACAAATCTTAAATTTTACCAGCAAAATATTGGTATTGGGTAACAAAATAAAGACCAAAAATCAATTTCGTTTCAAAAACAAAATATTTAATTGCCCTTACGCTAACAATTAATTTGCTTGAGCCAAACAAACTTTGTTTGATTCAACGAAACCTTCTTCTCGGTGCTGCTGACAATATGTTCAGAACTACCTTCCAGCCACACGTATAGTAATCAGTGCATCTTCCGTATATTACGAAATGACATATGAACGTCAGCCTACTTTCTTGGTCATATACCCTGTGTTATAAGTGTGATAGTAACATCAGAAATCAGGAAGTCGGGTGACATTTTCTGCCAACAAAAGGTTGGTTTGTAAAGCAACAAACCAAAGGGTTTCTTTATTGTTCATTTGCATGTAGAGACTGTAAAGGAATTCGAGGCGACAGTAACAGAACAAAATATAATTCTGGTAAACCAGTTGGAGATGAGTATGCCGACTGGACAAGCAAGAACCACGCGAGCGATGAGGCGCAGCTGCCCTCGATGGGAAACAGGACAATGAGGATCTGTCCGGGAGACCAGCGTGGACCATGAAAGAGGGAAAAGAAAATAATGATGAGGGGAAGAATGTTGAGAGCGGACGCTGTCGAGCCATTGTTCAGAGGATCCAGTGCAGCGTTCCTTCTCTGCACAAGTTTACATTCTCGGCGACAAATGAAGAGATGCGGTGCGCTTGTGTAGGACAAAGACAAATATACCCCGGTTGGCGCAAGTCCTCTTTCAACACCCCCTTTCCCCTCTTCCATCCCTGTCTTCGCTTCCCAACACTCTCATTTCACTAGTCATTCCGGTCGGCTGTGTTTATTCGCGAGGGTGCAGTCATTACTCGGACTAATTAAAGCAGAGCATTTTCACTTTCAATGGCGCGCGAAGGAACTGAACTTGTTTGGATTTCTCGCGCACACTGCAAATGTTAATTTTTCTCATTAAAAAGCGGCAGCTTTTACTCGCGCGTTGAGATACTACGTGTCTCACCCGACTTAGCTTCTCTGCACATTTCTCGCTGCTTGGGAGGATTTCGATGGACAACAGCGTCTGCACTAAATTTTTACATCATTTCCAAAAGAAAACTTGTAAAACGACACTTCTCTCCTCTGCTTCAAAAGAACGAAGTTGTGTTAATGGCGACGTCTCGCTGGCTCGAAGAAGAGAATATTTGGAAAAGGACGTATCCATCTTACTTTTCGTTGTATGTCTATCCGTACAAGTTTTGAACAGGTGTAGATTACAACCAAGCTAGAAATAATATCATACATCATTTTAAGCATGATACAGAAATGTTCGAATTAATTTACACGCTTAATTCCTATTTTCAGTTTTCTGTCATTACTTTAACATTTGTGGTGGGTTTATTATAATCTTGGAAAATGTCATAATTTCAGGAGAGAAGTTTATTCGATTATCTTGCATACTAATAGTGTGTGGTAACGACAAAAATATTGCTAGAAATAAAATATTTTTCCAATAGATGATATCCGATAAAAGGACTTGTGTTACTTCATAGCCGATGAGTCGTTCACATCTTTCGCAAAAAAGTTGAATAAGAACTGGTAAGGGCAAGGGTTGTCAGAGAATTTTCCATTTACGTGCCATGACTTTGTTTTCGATTATACAAATAAATATTTCGTATCATATGTCGTTTACATTTTGCAAGTGCCTTAAAGTGTAGTCAATCAGATTTCATCCACCGATTGTCTTTAAATTGTGAAACAGCGAGATTTTTACTGGTAATTTAAACACGGAGTTGCACGAACAACGCCATAATTACTTGACAAATTATCAGAGTGTATGTATGTTCTACAGCATAATGTATATTTACAGACAGGTATAATTGTAAATTAAAACAAAGAGTCCCTAAACAACAGAAATAAACTAGAGACCAGTATTGCAACACGGCATGTGAAGGCAAGCCTCGAGGTATCAGTTTGTGTAACTAAAGGCCGCTTACGATAAAGTTAGCACTTCCGAAACTAACCCGGGAAAATGTCACTTTCCCTCCCTGCGTGTATTATTAACGGGTGGACCCAGTGGCATGCGCCCAGTAAAGTTGGTAACGACAGAGAGAAAATAGTTCCACATCTCAACGGTGAATTAATTATAAGTGTTAGGTAAACATTTGTTAATAATAGAATGATTTATTTTTCTTTAAGCTTTTAATGCATATGAGTGTATGGATTACAAATTGGTAGAACAATACCTTTGATATTAATTTTACAGTTTCCCTTTACTGGCGCGAGAATAAAGTGATCAGGTAGACGACTATGATAATTTTATATTTGGCGGAAGGATATATAATGTGCTTACGAACGGCTTTCAAAAGTGCTCATTTTACCGTGAACAACCTATATTTAGAAGTAGTCGAGTCTTAGTGTATTAGTTGTGCCTGTAATAAACTCAAGCATTAAGAGGAGACATACATAACAACACCGGTTCGCACATTAATTTAAGTTAGAAAAATAATTATTTGATGCGATCACAACAAACGAGATGGCGTGTCCCTTCACGTATACAACCTACTGCGTGTTCTCTGTAAAGTGTACTTGACTTGTTTAAAATCACCGTAGTTATTATTAATTGCTCTTCCCTTTAAATACCTCAGTGATATCGAAGGAGCAACTCATAGGAATTTCCGTAGATGACTCAATACCGAGAATTTTCCGTTAATAGCGTTTTCAATTCTATCTCCGATCTTTGAGCCGAACCTGATGTCATTATGTAACAGTTCCATTAATAAACCTACTCGGCCACAGGTTTCAATTCTCGAAGAAGATTCCTTTGTCAGATTGTTTGTATTTTATACCATTCCAAAACTGTGCTAGCAGGAGCAACCGCATCAGACTTAATTAAACCCTCATCGGTCTCAGCCGTCATTTCATCTCCTGACAGGTCCTGAGACATGACAGAGAATGTTGACAATTATAAATACCTATAATATTGTTTGTAAACAAAATACTGGGAAGATTAGCAAAAAAAGAAAATGATTGGCGAACTGAATACAACAGTTACCCTATAAAGTATAGATGTACAGTGTTTCTCGAATAATAGATTTTTTAAGTAATAGTTGTAGCTGTTTTATTCTTTCAAGCCCCTACATTCAGGGCAATTTGTTATGCATTTATTTTATTGTTATTAATTTAGTATAGTTACGGACACCCGATCTTGGTGAAAAAAGTTCATGCCTAGTTGTATTTCAGAACGCTTTCAGTCGACTCAAATTTGGCAACTGGATAGTTTTTAAACAGTTTCGCTTCTTAGGAGCCTGCCAGCGAATCACAGACGCCCAGAACCGAAGATACCTATTTCTGATTGGCTCATTAAAATAACTTACTATCATTTGACGAAGAAAAGTTGCCAATAACCATATAAAAACTGCAGGTGTACAAGTAGGATATCGAAGTATAGTCTGCGTGGACATCTTCCAAGAAAATTAGGTGTCCCGAAAAATGGGTATGGGACCCTACTTGTTTATATTTTGATAAAGTTATATTGTTAATAATCTTAACATAGTTTTAACGTAATTGTCACATTATAAAATATGAAAGTGTATTTATATTAATAGTTCAGCCATTTTTGTATTGTTACAATTTCTCTCTCCTGAAAATAAGTTCGTTAAGGGATGGAGGTCTTAACCAAATAAAATAATTAATTATAATTTCCTTATTTTATTTACAATAACTACAGCCACATTCTCTGAACTAAAAATCTCACAGTAAATTGATATCACTTACTGTTCATAACTAATTGCTGCAAATTAATACAATTGATAATGGCCACCAATAAATCAATTAAATTAAATAACTAAAGATCAGTCCCAATAGACAGTGTATCAACCTATTCAGATATTCTGTAAAATATGTGTCCAAATTGACAGTTCAAATATTTACAATAAAATCAGTATTAGACTTCCATTCAGTCCCACCTCAGTTCAGTCCATGTCCCGCCAGTCGCAATGTTCTAGAGTCCTCCAAGCGCCCTCACGCACAGTAGGCTTCACTCGTCGGTTTCGCACCCTCTCGCCCATTCACGCCACGAACACCTCACTCGCCGTCGTCCCGCAATCTCCAGTCGTCGTCCACACTCCATTTCGCTCGCGCACACTCGCCAGACGGCCTCCGTCAAAGACTGCCGGCCGCTGGGTTGCAGCAGTATGTATATATAGTGTCTTAGGCCGCCACCTAGAATCTTCCCCAACTCGCGTGATGCGTCGCGGAGGGCTGAGGCGCCAGCCAGTCTCACTAGAACATTCTTGCGTCGTCGCTAAACGTATCGGAATCTCTAGGAGGTCAGTGGCGCCAGCAAGTCTCTCCGCTGTCGGCATTCACGGGATTACCAGAAGGATGGAAACAGGCCGCGAGCACATCGTTCCAGGAAGAGGGGAGGGCGAGGTGGGTCTCCTACCATGGCGCGGGGCAGCCGAGTCGGCACAAGTTGCAGCACGTAAAAATATAATTGTGTTGACATATGTAATTGTTAGAGATTAAGGTTTATCGCGAGAACAGTTGACTGTTTGATAGGATTCAACGTACTGTACATATATCCGACAGTTTTCTTTCCTTATTGGCTGTCATGCATCTTTGAAGCTACAACCCCATTTCACTGGGCCAATGAGGAATCTGATATTATACAGCATAACGTTCATGATTGGTGTGCAAACAACAGCGTAGTCAAAACTTCGTTCATCCAATTATAAATTAATGAAGTAGTTATAGTATTATAGAATATATGTTGGCTAAAAAAAATTTCGCGATTTTCTTAATATCGCAAGTAATTGTGAAAATTTTCAATCGGTATTTGTATTTGACATGTTGTATATCCTTGTGCTGATGTGCTCAGTTTGGGATCTATCGAATACAATGAAAATAAACTAATTTCTAGGTTTCTGGGTTTGAGCCCTATCGTGGATTTCTTCTCCAACGTTTTGGCAGTCGTTGCAGCTGCCATCGTCAGGGAACAATACCTGACCAATTGAGGTTAGTCGAAGGAAGAGGCACTTATATATTCTGATTTCTGGAAGGCTGTTTCCTGATAGGTTGGACTCTTCGGCCAATCACAGGCTGTCACAGAGAAGATGGTTACAAGTTAAACAAAATATGGGCAAATCTCTTCATAGACGACCTGAAATCCTGTGATGCGAGAACAGAGAACACAGACTCCCCAGGATTGATTGACCATCTCAGCCAATCAGGACGAAGAGAGACTTCAATTGGCCAAAGAATCCAGCCAATCAGGGTAAAAACTACACCCCCACAACGATTGGCCAACCACCTCAGACAATCAGGAGGCAGACAGCGTGTGATTGGCCGAAGAGCCCAGCTAATGAGGAAACAGCCCTCTAGATATCAGAATTTATAACTGCCTCAACCTACGACTATACTCGGACACAATCCACTTCGCACCGAACCTCGGTGCTGGGAGGATATCCTCCCAAAGTCCTAGCCTGTCTCCCTCCTCAAGGGATCTGGTTAGCTATCGAGGTTTAAGGTTATAGGCGAGTTGCTTGCGACTCGACAACACCGACTTTGCGATGTTGGACGACGGACGACAGGACACTGGAGGGAAGAAGCATGGCCGAAAGGTAACAGCTGCATTGCCTGCTTCTTCCTCTGATAACACGAACACATCTCAACACAGCACACAACATACAGACTATCACAAAATATACAGCAAAAATAGTTAAAAATTAGACCTATTAGACGATAGTCAGAATAGTAGTACAAGCACAGTAGTATCACAACAGCACACATGTAAAACACCACATGCTCCACCAGTTTACATATTTAATAGCAAAATAGTTAAGTGGTTGATTAGTCAGTTTAGTGAAGAATTGTTCATAAAATTCTCAGTACTTAAAAACCAATTTCTGAGGGTAATCGTCAGGAAGAAGGATCACACTAGTTTCTGTATATTCCTTCGGAAGAATTTCAGATCATATTACACATATGCGGATAAAGATGAAAAGCCAATGAAAGTAGTCATAAAAGGGCTATCACATGGCATATCCCTTAAGGAGGACTTCGATGATTATGGCTTTAGGCCTATCCACGTATGGCAATTTAGAACACCAGAAGACAAACCTGCAGTCTATGAGGCTGTTATACAGCAAAACAAAGAGTATGATGTACTAAAAATTAGAACACTCTACAGCATATCAGTTCGATTAGAACTGTATAAACCCAGCATTGATGATGTGGTGCAGTGTATGAGATGTTTTGTGCACTGCACCACACTCAGAAATACTGCACACTTGGGAGAGCCTGCATTTTCTGTACAAAGGATCACAAAAAAGCAGATTGTCTGCTCAAAGAACAAGACAAATCAAAGTGGGTTCTTAAACTTTGCAAAAAAAAAAAAAAAAACGGACACTCAGCTGTGTGGAGGCAGTGCGAAGTGATTAAGAAACATACAGAAATACAAAAACAAAAGATGGGCCTTAAAACCACTAAACAAACACAGAATAATAGGCAGGAAGCGCGACCAAATACTCAGTCAAAGGCTGAATTTCCTCCCCTTCAATTAGAGAAAACTAAGAGTGAACAAGGAAACACACACAGGGAACAAGAACCTACACAACAGAAAAGGGACAAGTCACAAAAAACACGAGAGAAGGGACACCAACACAACAGAAAATGCGACCATGCTCTTAGGATTGCAAGAACTGGCCGCCTTTCTGCGAGAAACACAATTCACAACACTCTTGGACCACTTTAGGCCCATCATTACACAGGCAAAAGCCTTAACAACACTACACGAGAAGCAGATGTTGCTGCTCACAGCACTCGCCACTTTACCACAGTAAATAAACAATAGTTGAGGATTATTTAATTATCAAATCACCCCAAACTGTCACTCTCGTTTTTAAACAACATGTATTAATATTTAGGGCTGGTCATGTGGGAACTCTGGAAAGGTGGGAAATAGCCCCACCCACCACTCGTCTTCTAGGTCAAGTGACACACATGCCAGTCGAGGTAGGGGTCGGGGGGCTAACGCCATATGACATAGCTATTTTGTCTAGCTTAAGCTCTTACTAATATCACAATATATTAAAATAAATTTAATTTCAAATAATTATAGTAAAATTAAATACTAAAAAATAAAAATAAATTAATAAAAAATATATATACATATAAAAATATAAAAAAAATACAATATACAGAAACACTTTAAAAAAAATATGTAATAATTAAAACATATAGTGTCTTACATGTTACAAACACTATTATTTACTTGAAATAACGCACCGACCTGATAGTCTGTTTCAGGCAGACTCTGGTCCCAAGGGCCCGTCCTATTGTTTCTGTTACTAATACTGGATTTCTTTCCTATGTCGTAACACTCTGAAACGATAAAACCTACCCCGAGGGTTGCTCCCGGGCGATTAGGGACTCACCGACACACTACATGCGAAATAAATAGCACACTTGTATACAACATAACAACACGTTAGACAGACATCACGACACTTACACTCACTCCAGCCGGGAGGCTGGAGGGGAGCTTCATTCCCCCGCCGACAACATTAACATGTAAAATCACATAATAATAAGCACTCATACAAAAACTGCCTAAATGTGGGCCCGGTGCCCTAGATTTACACTGACACGCACGCCCCCCGCCCGCGGACCCTATGATTAGTCCAAGTGCAGTGTGGCAATTGTTCTTACAAACACACTGTGAGATATAGGAGCTGCGGCTCCCGATATCACGACACACGTGTCATACCGGGAGCATATAAGGGTCAGCGGCGGCGACTGTCCTCGGGGGCAGAGTCCCGAGGCAGCCAGCGAGGAGAGAGGATCTGCATCGAACATCAGTTTACCGCTGTGAGTTGTTCTTCTTAGAACTATCGTATAGTTTAAAGTTAAGTTCCCTTAGTCTCGGAAGAGGGGAGAAGATAGGAGGGAGGGGCTTGGACGGTGCACACCAGCCAACACAGAGAGACACACTGTAGGCACACTTACCAATCTGTGACCTGCGAAAATGGGAAGTACCGATGCTGCCATGGAGACGCAACTCCCAGCAAACTCAGCTAACATAATTGCGAATGATGTCGCATTGCAAAATGAAAGCACGCGTGCAAAACGTACACACGACGTACAGCCCCATCAGGGCACACAACCGCCCCCTCAGGACTCGCACCAGCCCTCAGTGGGCCAAACTGTCCCGCAATCAAGCCAGCAGCAGCCAAAAAAACTGCAAATACAGCCGTTTCCTGTGTACCTGACAAGTACACACAAATACCCTGCCCTCAAGCGAAAACTCGATGGATCGATGTCACTTTCATTGAGTGCTCTCTGTGTCGGGGCAGACACACTGCGCGTTCACACGAGTTAAATGACAGACTTTCAAACAGCTGTCCTTATTATCAAGTAAATGGGGTACCAACACAGCCTGCTCCGACAGGCCGATCAAATACCAGTGAAGCTTGTATTCTGCTGGGTTCAAGCAGATACAGAAATGGAATTCCTGCACGAATAATTCCAGCGGCTCGGAATGACAGTCCAGAGGGCCTGGTTCATCACGATTGCAACAGGCGTCCAATAACAAATTGGCGATCGAATTGCCTCATAGCATAAATACAGCTTAGCAGGCGCTCAGATCCAAGTGGAAGAGTTCTACAATCCCACCGGACCCGCACAATGTCCCCGCTGCCAGCGGTTCAATCATGTGGCAGCAGGATGTGATGCCACACCAATATGCAGGCACTGTAGTGGCCCGCACTTCACAAAAGATTGCCAAATTGTCGAGGACAGAACACAAGTAAAATGTGTGGGCTGCGGCCTAAATCACTGCGCAAACTATCGAGGATGCCAAACCTACAAAACTGCGAAATGGAGCCGCCTTGCGCCTGAAACAAGGCAAGCTCGGGAGCAGCAGTCACGAGTTGCAATTCGCGAGAATGACCGCACAGCAGCCTGGCAACAGCCTGCCACAGCCTGGCAGCAACCAGCCCAGGGCCAGGCTCCCTCAGGGCCACAGCAAACATACGTCCAACCAGCGCGAAATACGTTCATGGCCTCGTGGGCGCAACACCAGCAGCCAGCACCTGTACCTGTGTATGACGGGTATGCCTGGCTGGCTGCCAGACGAGATGGCTTTCCCGGCCCTGGCGAACCAACCCATTCCCCGTAACCCTAATGCGAGGTGGGGCAAGAAAAATCAAGCTAAATCCAAGAAACTATCGCAAAAACAACGACAATTTGCCCAAAACCAGGCTGTAACACAAGCCACGAGCTCGCAGTCCGCTACCGCCGCTCCGGCTTACCCCTCCACAGCTCAGCCGGCCAATCAGAGCTCACCTCAGCCTCAACAAAACTCGCGTCCTCAGGCCGAGCTCGCCACACAACCGCGGCTTGCTGGTCTGACTGGCGGGCTGTCTGAGTTGCGCCGGGACGTGCAGGGCGTCCTGACCTCTGGGCTATGTGTTCTTTGCGGTCTGGAGAGGGAAACTTCCTCAGCCCGCAGAGAGATACAACTGCTGCAACCGAATGGGTGGTATAAGGGCCCGAGCACACCCCCGCTCTGAGCTTCGGCAATGATGAGAGCTCGCCACACACACTCCGCAAGCCATGGTTGCCGCATCGGTGGCAGTCGCTCTGACATGCCAACCTGTGGCGGACCTCCCCCCCCCCCCTCACCATCTCCCCAGTCAACCAAAATGAAATCATTGCTGCAATTAATGAAGCCTTTAAATATGACGCGCATTTCCGCAAATACCCAGACCTGGCACAAGTGTTGCAGACCCTCTGTGCCATGATCGCCATCTGGACGACTAATATGTCGATCCAAGACAAAATAACCGCAACCATCGGCTCGTCTATTCAGCTGGTCAAGAATTATGACAATGCCGGTAAACCCAATTAATGCAGCTAATTTATATTCACCGGAAACCCACCTTCACTCCATTCTCTTCTGGAATGCACGCAGCCTTAGCTCAAAAAAGGACGAGTTTATAAACTATTTGTCTTGACATAAAATAAAAATTGCGGCAATAAACGAGACACATTTTGCTCATAAATATCGCTTTCTGTTCCAGGCTATGCCGTATATCGAAAGGACAGGCCTTTAATAAGAGGAAAAGGAGGATGAGTGGCTATTTTAGTACATACTTCCATCGCATATGACGAAATAAATCTGCCAGACTTTCTTATATTAGAAGCAGTTGGCATTGAATTAAAATTATGCTAACAAAGCACTAAATTTCCAGTAATTTATGATCCCCCCCAGGGCGCTCGCTAGCACTGGACGACCTGGATTTATTATATAATCAAAAAGGTAATACTTTTCTCGCCCTTGGCAAAATAAATGCAAAACATCCAAGCTGGAATTCTATAAATAGAATAGCAAATGGGATGCTCTCACAAAGGCACCAGGCGAATAGATATTATCAAGTTATGGCCCTAACTGAGCCTACCTATAACTCACCAAATATTAACCAACATCCTGATATTTTAGATATTGCTTTCGTTAAACAGTTTAAAACTGAGCCGAACATGATCTCTCCTCCGATCGCTACCCAGTTCACATTGATTTTGACAATATTTCCACAGAAGCTAATGCCCCGAGAAAAATAAAAGATTACTCGAAGGCCAATTGGAGGAGTTTCACGAATTTCATTAACAGATAATTTGCCGCAGATAAATAATGATTCCCTAGCAACAACACAGGATGTTAACGAAGCTATAACCGCCCTTACAAGCACAATACAGCAAAGCGTTGCTGAATGTGTTCCAGAAAAGACACACACAAATAAACTTGATACTTTCCGCGGTATACTCGGGATTTAATCACGCAGAAAAACCTCCCTAAGAAGCTGTTATTCAAGACGCCGAGATCGGCAGACTAAGGCGCCAATTAACGAAATACAGGCTCTCATTTCAGAGGAAGTAACACTTTGGCGGGCAAGTGTCTGGGATGCTAAAGTAGCTAAGCTAACACCACGCGAAAATAATTTATAGGGCTTAACTAAACATCTCTTACATAAAAACGATAAAATCCCGCCCTTGCAAACTAACATAGGATTTGTTTTCACCCCTTTGCAAAAGTGCTGGAAAATATTTTCCAGCCAAATCATGATCCCTGTGATGGAAATTTTAAAACCCACATCTATCGAGAAATTAAAATAAAGAAAGAAAACCGACTGAAGACGTACCTGAATTTACACAGTCGCGCGAAATAAAACTAGTCCAGGAATATTAGGGGTTTCACCTCGGAATGAGAGATAGTCAGCTATAAACTTGTATAAACCTTTATTTTGACACCCTAAAACTTGTCTCAAAACCTACCTATCGTAGGGTGTCCGCGACCACAGATATTTCAAGTTCAAAGGTCAAAAAATCGATTTTTTTACACATTTATTGCAAATATCTCGTTTCCTATGGGTTTTATGCTATGTGTATTTATTATAAATATTGTAGAAGATTAAATTCTCTATAACTTTTGTTTAAACATTTTTTTAATATCTTGAACCATTTTCGAGATAGAGGGCAGAGCGCGCGCAGTGTTTAACTATTTAGAGTATCATTCGAGGTCAACCTGTAGTCCCGATTAAAAACACGCCGTATAAAGTTTATAAATTATTGATAAATATATAATTCTAAATAATTTGCATTTTTTATTAACTATTACGTTACAATTAATAATTTTTTTCAATAATTCAGTATCTATTCATTTAATAATACTTACCTACTCGTGTACTTATAAAGTTATTAAGGGAAATACTTTAATTATTTTTTAATTCTAATCTTATTTATACTAATTACTTCCTAACTAAATAAAAAGAAAAGAATTAAATTTTTAATTAATGTTTTTATTGAAAAATACCATTTCATACATTTATGAACGTTGAAATTAAAAAAATTGAATAATAATAAGAACTACAAGTTCTAATTTCAATTTTCTTCTTCTTCATCATCGTCTTCCAGTCGCTGAAAAATTTCAAATTCCTCCGTGTTCTCTTCTACAGTTCTTAGTCTTTCTGCTTGAGGATTTAGTTTTTATTATCGTACCAAGCTTTTGATAAAATATTAGCGTGTGAATCACGAAAAGAAATGATCGTAAAAGCTCCTACTTTTTTCGTAATTATTATATTGGTTAAGTACTTTTGTTGTAGCCTTGAAATAATAGTTTTATCATCTGGTACGTACCCTGTCAAGACATCTTTAAGCTCTTTTAGTGTAAATTGTGAATGGTTATTATTTTCTATGTAATTGAAAATCTCTATCATAGCTTCTGAAACTTGATTATCTTGACGAAGTTTCGGATGAGACGATGGTACTTTAATTGTGAAGAAATTCGTATAACAAACAGCATGGTATTTAGCTTCAGCAGCAACTAAATCATATTGAAAAAATATACGATTTTTCAACAATTCTCCGAAAGTATCACCACGTTCTTCTGCTTTTTTCATAACATTGTCTTTAAACTCAAGAGTACTCACTGCACTTATCTTGCGTCTATACTTTTCTTTTTTCTTTGTCTCTGCGGCCTCATCAGCTATTTCACCGCAAAATAAACACTGCTTCTTGAAATCGAACACTTCACTTAGTCTTTTATGCGGTACAGTTGGAGAAGCAGTAGTTTCATCTTGTTCTAGTCGCCATTTTGCTGCTAATATACAATTTTTGCTAATGTAAACAGTTCGGTACTTTTCATGCACTTGTACAGAGGTTACGGTTTTTAAATAATCAATAAGACCGTCGTTTCGTTCGATACTTGCAGTTCTCAGAGTTTTTATACCACGCACTAGATTCACTAATGATTCACCTTCCGAATCTGACTTTTTACATATAAAACACTAATTATCCATCACTCTTAAAATTGTACGTCCGTAGTTACCAAGATACGATTCAAAACTAACGAATAACAGTGGTTCCTTGAAAAAGAAACCGGTCGTGAGTAAGCAATTGAACATCTGTCCTTTCTGGCTATAAATAGAAAGGTTCGTACTATACAATAGAGGTCCGTTGTCCCAGGTATAATTTATAACGTTTTAAAAGAATCTATAAGTTTACGGATTTCAAATTAGATGTACTTAATTATTTTCTACTTAAAATGTAATTAAAGTATTTCCCTTAATAACTTTATAAGTACACGAGTAGGTAAGTATTATTAAATGAATAGATACTGAATTATTGAAAAAAATATTAATTATAACGTAATAGTTAATAAAAAATGCAAATTATTTAGAATTATATCTTTATCAATAATTTATAAACTTTATACGGCGTGTTTTTAATCGGGACTACAGGTTGACCTCGAATGATACTCTAAATAGTTAAACACTGCGCGCGCTCTGCCCTCTATCTCGAAAATGGTTCAAAATATTAAAAAAATGTTTAAACAAAAGTTGTAGAGAATTTAATCCTCTACAATATTTATAATAAATACAAATAGCATAAAACCCATAGGAAACGAGATATTTGCAATAAATGTGTTAAAAAAAAAAAAAAATCGATTTTTTGACCTTTGACCTTGAAATATCTGTGGTCGGGGACACCCTACGACAGATAGGTTTTGAGACAAGTTTAAGGGTGTGAAAATAAAGGTTTATACAAGTTTATAGCTGACTATCTCTCATTCCGAGATCCTTGCCCTCATTTGACTAATATTCCTGGACTAAACTGGCACTTCGCTGCATGCATCCCAGAAAAGCTCCAGGAGCAGACAGAATTCAGGCTATTGTATTAAAGAAAATACCCGAACTGGCCCTTTAGTATCTATAGTCCATTCCCGATTGGAAACGACTTATGAAAATCAACCTTTGAAAAAACACTCCAGGCATAACATATCCACCTGTTTTTTTCAATAACCTGTATTACATACACACAGTCACACACAAACACACACACACATATATATAACACTGTCGTTAACTTTAGAGTACTGTATTATTGAATAAATGAAACAATACCTTAATATCTTCTATAACTTGTAATATTTATTTCTTTCTAAATATGAATTAACAACAGCAAGAGCAGCGACGTGTTGGCAACGACCGGTGAGAAATAGTTCACAGTTAAAATATTATTTTAACCTCGTTTTTAGTATACTATTCGTAAATTAAACGGTGCCTATTGAAATATTTAACTATTTAGGTAGCCCCGATGGCAACATATATCATTTTTACAGTTTAAAATAACAGCGGAAAATATCGTGAGTAGGCCGTAATGGTACGCTGTTGTTTTATCGAGCGAGGGCAATTTGAAGCAACTGTCTGCTGAGGGAGATTTGCCGCTCTCTCTCTCTCTCTCTCTCTCTCTCTCTCTCTCTCTGTCTTTGTCTCTTTCACACTCGGGAAGTTTCACTTCGCTAGTATGCGGTAAAGTTGTACATATTTTCAATTGTAGCATATTTCATACTTATTACAGCAAATTAATAGTTTTTGAATTTGTAATTTACAACTGAAAAGAGATTTTGATGTTTGGATACTTATTTCAATATATTTAGATATGATGGTGGGGCAGAAACAAAGTGAAGTTGGCAGACGTGGCGAGCCATGACATGTCGTGTTGCTGTTTTACCTAACGAAGTGTAAATTATACTTAATATGAAAAATACTTCAAATTACCACATCACGTTTGTAGACGTGTTTTTTTAACCTACCTAAGCAAGTGACTATGTTGTGATAAATCTGTGTTTCCGCGGCAGTAATAAATATACTGTTACGGTGTGTTTCGTTAACCGCTGCGTGTGAAATAGCGTGGCGTGGCTGTGCGGTGGTAGTTACGCTGGATCAGTGTGTATGCATGATTTCAAATAATTGATGTGAACTATTTATACTTTGTAAATGTGAACTGTTTTTATGACGAAGTTATTTATTTACATCCACGTATGTTTATTTATCACAACGTTGCACCTTTGCCCTGGGTGTTTGAAACACAGTCGTGTAACGAGATTTACCATCAATCCCAACAAAATAACCAAGCCCAGTCCCAATAAATTTCAATAAACCTAATACACAGTAAGTAGCAATACAAATAAATGTGAGTGGAATAAGAGTTACGGCAAGTTTATTTGTGTGCATGTTCACTGCTATATTTTAAGTTTCTATAACAAAGAATGAGTGACACGAGTTGCGTGCTTGATTTTAATGTCGCTTTTTCCTTGGACTGTCTATTCCTTCGTTATTGGAATTGAGGCCGTCCTTTTAAAGAAATAACCCAACACATATCAATAACAAAAGTTAAATACAACAGTTCATTACCCCGCAGTTGTAACAGTGTTTAACACAGTCGCGACAAAATATTAACGTGCATTACGTGTAATCTGCTATGTCGTGGAAAACAATATGTTAATGTAACGTAACTGTAAGAACTGTGAATATTCGTACGAAATGGTTTTTGAAATAGACCTAAGACAGAATTCTTTGAACAGCTGTAAACAGTAAACAACACATTTGACAGGTATACAAGTAGAAGTCACATTTCAGTGTTTATTTTTAGGTTTAGTGAAAGTATACGAACACATGCACACGCACAATGGCATGTAATAATTGATTTTGACAGATGCTACATGGCAGTCACGTGGCAATGTTTGTTTACATTTGGCGGAAGGATACGAAACGGGCCTGCAAGTAGATATTTAGCAGGGCTCCTAAAAAGTTGCTTCCAATGGGGAATGGACTATAGGTACATGATTTAATGCTATGCTCAAGCTGGAATACTTTTCAAACGAATGGACCACTGCTAATGTGACTGTCTTTCACAAACCAAGGAACGATAAGAAACTCCCACAAAATTATAGACCAATTAGCCTTTTAAATACTCTTTCTGATGTTGCGAAATATATAATCCTAAGACGGATTAATTCTCATATAAGTAACAATAATTTACTTCCGAAGAGCAGTTTGGCTTTAGACAAAAGCACTCCACAACACACCAATTGGTACGAATCACTGAATATATTAACAATGCTTTTAACTGGAAAGACTATATAGTCGTAGTTTTCTTAGCTATTGAAAAGGCTTTTGACAGAGTTTTTCATGCTGGGTTGATTTATAAATTATATGAATTAAAATTCCCTGATTGCTATATTAAGTTATTAGCCAACTATTTCAATCGCAGGACTTTTTCTGTCCAATGCGAACGGGTGAAATCAGAGAGTAAAAGCAGTTATGCTGGAGTGCCTCAAGGCAGTATACTTGGCCCAGTTTTATTTAATATTTATTAACACGATCTACCGAAACCAGACCACCGACTGGAGCAATTCGGTTGCTATGACGATTACATTGTCATATTTAGTCGCTCACACGACCTCGACCTAGCAACACGACGATTACAAACTGCCTTAACAGCCTTCCAAGAATATTACACCAAATGGCGGATTAAAATCCCATATCCCATAAAGATGTTGCTAAATATCTAGGCGTACATATGGACAGAAAGTTGACCTGGAAAGCACATATAGACGCCAAGTGTGTAAGTGCACACGCCAGACTCTCCGCCCTATACCCTATACTTAATAGGCGAAGTGCCATAACACGAAACACAGCAGTATTGCTATATACCATGCTCATACGGCCTGTTATAACATATTCTGCGACCACATGGGCCCATGTAGCTAAAACACATATCAAGAGACTGCATCTTGTGCAAAATAAATGCCTGCGAATGGCGGCAGACGTAGCTAGATACTGCTCCATTACAGATCTGCGTACAGAACTCAAAATCTAAAAACTAGACTAGCACTTCGTCAAAGTGGCGGAAAAATTTTACATTGATTGTGCCACACATGCCAACCCGAAAATATCTAGTCTCGGCGATTATGACCCTGACGAGAGACAGAAATATAAGCGGCCTGAAAGCATTTTAGCTCACAGGCCGCCTTAAAACACCGAAACTCGCAATGCAGTTAATCCCAGAAACCCGTAATACTGCAATACACTTAACTAAAAAATACACTCTTTGACAAAATAATTATCACAAATTAGCGAAGCACTATGAGAGCACAGAACAAGGCGAAGCAGGTTCTGTACAGCCTCTGGATCGGAGATGGCCCTGTGATTCACATTACATCCACACTGCACCACACACTCATGTGCTAAAACGCTTCTCTCATCCGACAGCTGTCTGCATGTATGGCCCGTCGCCACGGCCGATTCCAAGGCAGTCACTCGCAGCACATACAACCATATAAATGCTCTGGAAGATAATCAACAGTAACTCCAGCGATTGGGTAGCCGTGAGATGGCTTGTGGCGTAGAGTGCTCTCTGCAGCGGCTGGTGAGGGTGGTGGAATGGCACACCTACACTGCACTAACACTCACTCACACCTCCATTGACACACACTACCACACCCCTACACACAGCTGCACGCAAGGTCACAGACAAGATTATAGAAATAATACCTCAGTATTAAGTTTCGTGTAATTGCCTGTAACACGCTAGCACTCTTTCCTGTGTTACAGAGCGATGGCTGGCATCTGTCTGATAGGTGACTCAGTTCTGTCCCCCACCACCAGGACCGCATAGCGCGACCTTGGTTATCAAACTAGCTACGACCTAATTTCATTTCACCCTGCATCACATTCACAAAGTCTATCTTCGCAAACTAACAACTACCCTACTTTCTTCAGCCCTAATCCAATAAAAGGAAATACATTTATCCTCCGTGACAGTCACATAGTTTTCTCCAGGCCCTCTCCGCTTTGCCTGGTTTTCTATGCCCCTTACTAGACCCTTCTTCTTTAGGGGTGTGTCCATGGCTACAATTACAGCCATGGCCCCAGGCAACCCTGCTCAGCTGCGATGCATGCGCCCATTATAATAATTAACCCTGACCTAAGGCATGTAGGGCTTGCCCTGAGACGCATCTCATTCTCCAACCGTCTTAGCTACTAACATGCATGCCGGAGGGCATACAGAACTGTGAAGGAGCTCACGTTCGCGTAGCGGGATTTGGAGGCTCGCCAAAAAAATTGTCCTCACTTGGTCAGGTCCCTGATGATGGCAGCTGCGACTGCCGATACGTTGGAGAAGAAATTCACTACGTGGCTCAAATCCAGAAGCCTAGAAATTGGTGGCAATGGCCGCGAAAGCATGCGAACGAAAATAAACTAATAAAATGAAAAGTTTTTGTGACTTTGGCAATGTAAAACTAGGAGTCTCGTGATTTTCACTAGAGAACCATTTTTTTTTGTTTAATCTGTGGAAACCAATGAGCTATATTAAAAAAATCTACAGTTAGTTAAGTAAGTAATGTATCGTTACTCCTCCAGCATACGGAACTAACGTCAGTCCTGCAGACGTTTTTGTGGCCCACGTGGTGGAAAGTAATGAAGCATACAGAGGCTATTCCTTTGACGTGGGTGAACCCATTCTGTGATTGGCTACTGCATGTCGCGAATGGTTCGCTATTGGCTGGTCAGTGAGTTACCAGGCGCCGATTGGCGAACAGCGTTTTGGCATGTTACTTGTCACTGACTGGCGCGTGTGGCTCGGGTCCACGGGATACGAGGTTGCTCCACCTCTGTATAATTAAGTACACTGTTAAAAAAAAGCCCATAGTATATTTAAGAAAATTGTTACGGTAATGTACTGTACAGAAAATATACGGATACGCAGTCTGTAGTGACGAGGACCGGAGCTGAGCTCTGTAAGAACAAAATACGGAAAGTATTCGTATTTCCTGTAGCTTCGTGTTTGGGGCACGAGAAATGCCGAGTCCAGACGATGTTTTGTTCGTCACTGTAGGTTCCCAGAAAATTTTCGTTAGGTATTTCACGTGACCTAGACCTGTTCTTTCAAACATTAGACGTCTGTAACACGTAGCAACTATTAGAAATGCACTACATTTTAATATAAACTTAACAAGTTGTTTTTGTGGTAGTATTATAAATACCATAATACTATATTACAACACCTAATGTGAATATCGTAGGTGGATGGTTTGAACCAGAGTTTTATAATACTTATTAGTCGGGTTCAAATTCTGCTCAAGTATAAAATATTTTTTATTTTTAAAATATCTTTTATTATACTCTTTCAAATATCCACATAGCGAATATTAATGGTTTTCTCATTATCACATTTTTAACACTTACTATGCTCGAATGTAGTTCGAGCAAAAATATTTCGGAAAATTTCTTTGTCATTGAAAATAAAACTAGCATGCGGTCGTTGTACTGCTTTTGCATAACAGGACCTTACAAGAACTCTGCAGGTCAGTAACAATAACTTTTGTGACTACAGAAATTTTTTTATTACATCCCCGCAAAAGGACAGGTGTGATTGAACAACATATTACACAAATAAAGACATTTTATTGGGATAAAATCAACTCAGTGCCTTAGTGACTGAAGACCAGCCAATAATGAACGTTGTGTAGCACAGTAGGCGTGTCCATTGTCATGTTGGCCTGCACCAGAACTGTAGTGTGTGGGAACACAGAGACCAATAGAACCGGTATTCCTGCAGTGGTGGATATAATTAACTCCCTTATAACTTGTCTTGATTGTCTCGTAAATGTCTGCTCACCTCGAAGTGTTAAAAGTGGAAATACGGGAAAGTAAGTAGGAAATTTATGGAGCAGCGGTTCAGTGAATTCACGGGAAGTTGTGTGTGAAATCTACAGAAAGCCCAGTTTTGGGAAGCAATTTGTCCGCACGCAATTACCCGAGACTTTACACGCACTTCTGGATAACTTTTTACCAGCGCTTTCCCGTGAAACGAAGGACATTTTTTTTCCCCCAACAGTGTACTCTGCGGCCTCGCGCTGTCTGCCAAGTCGTGTCGATGGACAACATCTCGATCGCAGCTGACAGTTCCCATCACAAATCACTTCCGTTGGTCCAGCCACATCCTTGCACAGTCACACGGTCCGGTCAGACTGCGACACTTGTATTCGCAGCGTCATTATCAATCTCCGTTGTAACATTGCGTGCGAGTGGCGTTATCTGTGTTCCCCAACAAAGGTTCATTTGTCAAGCGGTGCATTCATCAGCCGTGGAGATTGTGGGCGGTTTTCACCTCCACTCGAGCTAAAGGCAGTTTCCATGGATGGCCACCATGTTGACGTGGGCGGCAGCATGACTCCATCTCTCGCTGCATGGAAACTGCACGACTAGGGCGACCTCTTCTTGGCGATAAGTCTCCACGAGTAGTTGTACTGGAAAACACGTTAGTTCAGGAACCATACCAGGTGGCCATATGCATGACGCGCCAGTTCCGTTCGCCTTCGAGATATGCAACTTATTTAGATCGCAGGTAAGGGAAATAGCAGACGCCTGGCGTTGTTTTGCTAACTAAAATTTCAATTAAAAAATGCTAGATGAATTTTCCGTCCAAATTGTTATACGATTTATTGTTTATATTGCCCATAGACGCCGTTGTTTCACATTCGACATCTGCTTTAAAAACACCTCCTAGTTAGACCCACGCCGTGGACCATAATTCATGTGTCAAACTCTCAGGGCTAAGAGAGGTGCTCAAAACGAAGATAATGTTTTAAGGAACCCAGGGTCGCACAGCGTCTCTTCTCCCCAACACGCGAGAGTGAAATTATACTAGCGGGTAGGTAAAAGCGTCTTAAAATCTAATACAGGCACGTAGTACTGATATATACAGGAACATGTCACGTTTTAAACGACCTGTAGCTTAGGGTTTACTGTATTATGTATCTTCAAGCCTCCGCTTTCTGGTCTATTACTGGCGCAGAATTCACCTGGGAGTGTCTAATAAACTGTGATACAATTGCAAAAATAAATTGTTTGAGGTCTAGCTTGTCCTAAAACGAATTCGTGGAATTTACCACTCCTTGGAGTGCTCAGTTATTTTCAGTTGCTATAAATAAATTTTATATTACCGTAATATAACAATGTGTAAAAAAAACCTTTAATAGAAGTAAATATCAGTTTCTTTAATATGCTCTTTGAATTAAATCATGATTTTGTTACTCGTAAACAAACCAGCCTCAATGAAATGTTTTTCTTTGCTATACAGAAATATTTCTACGTATTTTTTTTACAGTGTAAGGTTAGATATGAAAAGCTTGGCTTTAGGAGGGAAGTAAGAGAAAATAACTAACTCCCTAATAGTTGTTCTGATTTTTTTTTAGCGTCACCCAACGTAAAAAGATATTTCTTTGTATTTGCAGGGTTACAGCCCGTAGCACAAACAGGTTCTATCTCTGCCATTTTCCACGCAAGAACAACATCTGCGTGCTTGTCAGATGCAGAAACTTCGCTCCTAGATAAGTTTCGTACGTATTCGGAAGAAGCAGGCGACTGGCTCCTTATGCATATTCACGACTTAGTGACATATGGTAGAAAATTGTTGTCATCCGGGCTGTTGATGAGTATGTTCGCATATCTGTAATATCGTTCAACTTTACGAGTGGGATGGATGGATCCCCGTAGGAACCCCACGTCCAAGGTCAAGAAGCGAGGGAGCGATACGGGCGACACTAACACGCACGCCTAGTGCCTCATCGCTCCTACGTGCAAGGCGTGCAGTGTTTCCGTCGTAACGCTGTACCGTGCAAATTAGATCTGCAGCAGTGGGGTTTTATTACATGCAACGAAAGACCACATATTAAAATACTCCCACATGTTTGTATGTTTCTCTTGCCGCTTAAGAAAACTACACAGGCAAGCTTTAAAAATGAGATATTTGACCATTTTCGCAATTTTTTTCTCTCAAAGAATACACTTAATACTGGAAAAAAAAAAAAAAAAAAAAAAAAAAAAAAAAAAAAAAAAAAAAAAAAAAAAAAAAAAAAGGTTCATAGATAATGGTTTTTAAATCTTTTGTGACAAAAATCTTATTTGCAGAACATTCATGTACAGAGATACGAGTATTCGCGTAAACAACTATTTCACAAAAAAACGCGGGGTCCATCCCACTCTTAAGCTAGGGAAATTTTGGCCTACTTGAGTAGTAGTTGAATTTCAGTGTAGGCAATAACAGAGAGTAACTTTCTCTGCGTAAAATTGCAGGAGATCTTGGCGAAGACAAGCCGATAGTACTTCGGGACTTGCATTCTCTTTGTAGATACCGAGCACTCACGCATACTGAGGTAAAACAGCCGCTTATGCAGCGAACTCCAGCTACACACACTGGCCAGCAAGATGGCATCACTGATCACCAACATGTCGGAATATCGTTCAGCCAATCACCGCATGGTAACTTACTTGCCAGCTGGTAGCCCAAACAATAGGGAACCTTTCGTAGCATGCGACAGCCAATAAGACAGAAGTGGCGCTCCCAGAGCCTCGCACAGCCTGTTAGAGAATAGGCAGACCCACACCACAGGAACCGCCACACCATTTCGTATCTGTGCATTTATCTACTCTGTGCTCTGGGTATGGCATCACCAAATTATAATTATCCCTGTGGAGAAATAAAGGAGTTTGGTTTGCCTGGTTGAAGGTCAAGTAAGCGACCGTTGCATTCAAGTTCATAAGCGACTCGCAGGATAAAGTTAGAATCAAAGTCTACAGGTATACTACAATCTAAGCCCCTTCTAGTGATATTAGTCACTGAAATGACACTCATAGTAAGTCATTTGATAAGCTACTACCTTCTAGTTTATCAAGCAAATGATCCGAGAACAAGTGATTCATGGTAGTAGAATTCTCGACAGTTAGTAGGAATCACACATATGAATAAGTGGCATTTAGATATCTGTTACTGATAACCAGTGGAGCCATTTTTCCTAAGTTTTCACTCGTTTGGTTCCATTTTCACTATTTCAGGCTTTGAGTGTAGAAAAGTCTGCTGTCTCTCTTTATGGCATTGACTAAGTATGTATGCCACAAAGCGAAACAAGGAAAGCATTTTCCCCGTTAAAAACCACATCTTCAGAAAGCGATTCACCTACTACTGCGGCACTGGCGCAGAACAGTCAGTGCTGTGCCACCCCAAGACATACGCACGTGGGACAAATTCCTCCGGAAAATCCCGTTTCACCTGGTATATACGACTGGCGATGTTTCAAAACTGCGAGTAAATAATGTCCTGCCGGGAATTCAGGAGCCACAGCGTACACACGTACACAGAGAAATGGCGTGGCTGTTCCTTTGGCGTGACTGTACCCAGTCACTGATCGGATGTGGGGCTGTCTGGAAACTGGCCTTGTGTCTGATTGGCTGCCGCGTGCTACGAAAAGTTCCGTGTTGAATGCGCTACTGGCTGGCTAGTTACCAGGAAATGATACGCGAACAGCATCCTGACATGTAGCTGGTCAGTGACGCCGTTTTGCTGACAAGTGAGACAGTAGTTCACGGAGTAAGCGTGTTATACCTCTGTATACTTGAGTATTCTGTGACATGGTGCCTCCAACTGCGTTACAGACAGTGGCATTGCAACTATAGAGGGCAGGCTGTACATTGCACAGTTATCTTTGTTCACTAAGTTGCTTTAATATATGTATATATATATATATATATATATATATATATATATATATATATATATTAAAGATTAATATACTTCTTATGCAAATACAAATTTTTTCTTCTCACTCTCGTATATATTTTATGCAGTGTGTAATTTAGGTTTGATCGAGTCAAAAAGAAATTTCTAAGATAAGAAAAATGTCTCTAGCCACTTAACATATATTATCGAGTATATGCGTTACGTCTGGAAAGTTGCAGAATAGGTAAAATCATGGTCGGAGCTGTACAATGTAAGAAGCTAGCACCAATAAAACCAGCGCCTTTCATTAGCTAGTGCTATTTGTGGTTACTGACATGACAATTATTTTATGATTGGTTGCGCCATGTGTTATGGATCTACTGAAACCCTTTCCAAAGGCTTCATCGTGTCAGATGTTATAACAAATGCGTATGTAGGTACTTATAGTAGTGTACGTATGGGTCTCCGAGCACAAAGGGATCAGGTGTAGGATGTAAGAGTCGCCCGCCCTGACGTCACAGGCGCGGCCGGCGGCCATGTTGGTCGGTGCAGTCCGCCATATTTGTAGCCGTCACAGCCAGGGCTCGGTGCCATGTTGGATGCTCGTCCCCCCCCCCCCCCTCTTCATAATCCACAGAAATTAGTTTAATAAAAAATAATTTTAATTAAATATTACAAAAAAAGTCACCTTGTATTGATAATAAGCATATCGGTGCAGAGTGTCGCAGATCAAGATTTCACTAAATAAAATATTTTATAAAAAATAAATAATTTCGGGGTGCCACTTCGGGGACGTATGAAGGGCATCAATACAAAAAAAAACTGTAACCAAAAAAAAATGGTAAAAACTAGCACACACTATCACTGATCCCCTCACCACACACCAACACTCCTCACCCACCACTCATCCCCCTCACCCACCCTCACCGCCTCTCACCCCCTTACAACCTCATCCCCCCTCATTATCCTCTCCATCCCCACCCCCTCACAAACCCTCACAGTTTCCACCCCCTCTCACTACTCTCAGCCAACAAATCCCCCTCAACCATCTTCGCCCTCCCCCAGCAGCCTTACCACCCATCATCCCCCCCCCCATAGGCCCACATAATTATAAAAATTGGATCATATAATGTCATAACCTCGCTCACCCTGCCACCCAGTCATAACAATCGATCATAGCACATTTCCCCATACCAGTAATTAATTTTGTTTATGTGTATTATGCATAACCATTGTATTATTAGTTTAGTGCATACCGTCAAGCACAACTTCAGGAACTATTCCGAATAGAATTTTTTTTTCTAAAAATTCATAGTATTTATATGTTTTTATTTTATTTTATGTATATTTAAAGGTAATGGGTGTATCGCAGATATAGATTTTTTTTTTTTTAGTTGGGCCTGTTTCTCAAATCATAGTTTGGCCACATTTTCACAACTCAGGGTGTAAGCAAGTGAATATTTATAGGCATATGCGATTATAATCTTGATCTCTTAGGGCAAGGCTAGTGAAATAGAATTTGCAAGCATTGTCTATAGCTCCAGGAAGGTATGCATGTATAAGACCCTACGACCATAAATAGAAATAGTGATTTACTATATTAAAAAAAATATTTGCACCATAGTGCTTTTTGCTATCAAAATAAGTTTATAACAGAAGAAGAAGAGATTTAGGGTTAAAATATTCAGATAATTTTTTGATTTTTTCAAATTAATTAAACTTAAATACTAAAGAATTATTCATGTTTGTCTGCATCGTATAAACACCACCTTCAGTTCTACTTCGTTAAATATGAAACCAACTATTCCAGCACTCGTGAAGCCCTAACAGCAGAAGCGACACCGATATGCCACTGAGAGCTCCGTAGGTGATTCACTAGCTGTCCGAAATGGTTCGGCTGCCGTCACGTCAGAAGGAGCAGAAACTATGGATGAAGATGTCTTCGTGGATATAAATGTTGCTCCTGCGGATGAGCTGCCATGTTCGTCGTTCATACTGGTCGCAGCAGATTCTGGTAGTGAAGCCGTATGATCGAAATCACCGTCCATTACTGCGCCGACGGAGGCTGCAAGAACTCTCTGTTGCAGATCCGTCACCGAGGCATCGATGAGGCTTGCAGTTTAACTGTGCATGACCTTACATGTTTACAGTAGGCATCGTTGCGGTAGAAAAGCGACCTGCACAGTAAGCACATATATTAAACGTGGTTGGGATTGTTCATACAGCCACGATATGCATGGGGCCGTGCTGTGTGTTGACCTTGTCGCAGTAGTGGCATGGATAAGTTTCCTCTGGTGGTGGCGATACAGGAGACGTCTCGAACTCTGCAGGAGACAGGTCAGCCGAAGAACTGGATGGTACAGCCGGAGAAACAGATGTTGAAGTAAGAAATGGCGCTGTCAGTTCGCCCGAAGCTGCAGTGGACCGCATTGAAGACGTCTCAACCATAGAAGTAGATGGCGCTATCGACATCATGCCTGAAGATGGCTATGGTGGTGCTGTTGTTGCTCATGTCCAATCTGAAGAATTCGATGGTGCTTCTGCTGGACCCACGACCGACATTTCCATGATATTTATGCCAGGTACAGTCACTTGCTCCTTCGATCTGCCACTTACCAAGACCTCTATCAAACAAAGCTTCATAGAATGAACCCAGCTACCTATATATCTGTACTTGACGTCACGGAAACATTACGGTGCATCATGGGAGGCGAAGGCACATTCACTGTTGCACCTGGTGATGAGGTGAGAGTGCAGTATTCGTTCTCGTCGTTGACATTGACAATGTGGAGAGGTGCAGGTACTACACACGCACTGACTACAGAGGTTACAGCCAAACACAGATATAAACTACTTCCCAGCAATGTGGGTGCCTTAAAGGTATAACTATCGCCCATTCGTAGGTTTCTCACACGCCTTGGGCATTTTGCGTATATACACTTTGTGAAAACGGAATGAAAATTGTGATACCACGAATTTCGGATAAATTTTAATGCGTGTAATCGTCATCGATGATGGGTGGACCGATCCTATTTGTTCTCAGCCGCTGATTATTCAGCAAGTGGACTGTACAGCCAAAACCCTTCAACACCATTGTTCCTTCTCGCAGTATACTTTTTTCAACACAAGCTTTGATATCATCCGCATTACACTCATGTAAGTTCGAGGTATTGATTACTTTGTTTTTGTATACATCTGGTTTACTATAGCTATATTCCAACCATATATTACATTTCGTGGCTCAGTATTTCCCCCACCTACTCTGTAAATTGGTTTATTAAATTTTTTCAGAAATGAACAAACATCTTTCGTCGAAGTTATCGGATTTCGAACAACATATATTTTCAAAAGGCCCCTGAATGCTGATTCCTTCCGGAAAAATCCATTTACATTAGCTTACTTTCTTAAGAAGCGATGCATGGTCGGGTGAATTGCTAATTGTAACTTCTGATTCATGGGTCGAAGTTGCAGTGGGGCCAGCCTCTGCTGTGAAGTTCAAATAGGAAGGATGAACCACTAGTTCTGCATCATAGGATCTTGCAGGTCGTTCACACTGTTTCAGATAAATCTTTAAACTGTCGGTTCGAGTAAACTGTTTGGAACACTTCTCACATCGATATCGCATGCGTATGGAACCCCTTACACAGGCGTTCTTTTCATTCCCTCGTGCTTCATTAGCAATCGCGAAAGTCCTATTGTAGTAGCTGCGTGGAAGTAATCATCGATCTGCCCACGATATTCTCTCCTGAATTCATCTGTCTCCAGGGTGTGTGGCACCAGTTGCCATCCCAGTTCATCTCCGATGCAATGTCAGCAGATACCATCCCAGTTCATCTCCGATGCAATGTCAGCAGATGCCGCTGAGCAGGTAGTGAAGGTGGACCAGTACAGGTTTAGATATGTCATTTAAGGTTGCCACTTCGTCGACCAAACAGCGATTAGTATTTTTCACATGCGAAAGTAACAAGCTCTGCAGTCTGAATACAGCTGACCTCATGTCGCTGAGCATTGCTGCCATTCTTCTCACAATAACGACACAATGTTCTGGAAAACGTTCCAACTTGGGTATAAACGATGCTCCCTTCTTCGCAGCATGTACATAATCCGATCCATCCAGCCTCTGTGTATCTCTACATACACGCCGTTTATATGTAGCTCCTTATTCAAGTAGGGAATCTAAAAAGAAAACAGTACGAAAAAATCATGCGATGTAATATAAAGTGAGAGGCTTAAAATACCATAGCGTACAAGATTTCGAAAAGAATGCGAACAATAAATACACATCAACCTCAAAAATCAAAATTGAAAATACCGATATAAAGGTCACACATTTAAACAAATAATGTGTTGGAAGGAAGACCTCTTAGTGCATCCTCTACCTGAAATTACACAATATTATAAAGAAACTCTCCATATTTTACATCCATGGAAAGTTCAGCATTAAAATAAAATCAGTTAAATGTATGCGTACATATTAAATATTACCATCCTAAGCGAGACGAAAAAGGATCAGAAAACTAACCAGTGGGGAAAATAACTATAACTATTCAATAAATATACGAAGCCGAGATCGTGCCATCGACCCATCCTAATCCTGATTCGTACACATTTGGGAAGAAAATCATGACATATAAAACTAAAATCACACTGGGAATTTATGTATAAAAATACCTGCACTGCTAAATACAGAGACAAAACGTTATGCCTATCACAACTCACGTCATGAGTTCTCCGAATTGTTTTAAGCAGCCAGAGCATTTCTTTCACATTCCATTCATATACATACCAGCCCGTTATCGGCGAGAATTAAGCTTCTCGAATAGCCACAGTCGGTACATATGCAAGCCTTTACATGTGCCATCATTTATATATTGTTTGCACCAAAGGAACCGGAAATTTCTGTAAAGCAGATACGTGCCTCCTTTCGGAAGAATATGGCACATGCCTTTAAATAATTAACCACAATTAAATTCGATTAAGGCAAGAGCATGAGAGAGAATTCAAGTCCCCTCCCCTTTAATATAGAATTAATTTGGTTGAGTTGATGTGACCGGTGGGTATTCCGCGTTTTATTTCCGATCGTCGGTGATATTTCCAAGTGAATAAAGCTACAACAAGGTAAGTTCCGTGCTCAGAATTTAATAGGGTGAAGTTCAAACCTTCAATTTGTCGGAAACAAACCCCCCCCCCCCCCTCTTCTTTCTCGGCCACTCACCGGACCATGGACATGTGTATGTATGTAGAGTATATACATCTCTATCAGTAAAAAAAATAATCGTCGATGCAAGTATCCAAACTGAGCCCACATGTTCCTTCCATGATATTACATGCGTGAGCGAAAAAAAAACGGCGTGCAGTAACCAATCGTGTTCTGTTTCCCACCTTCAAATGCAAATAATCCCGTCTACGACACTGGCATGTGTGCGAGTCCAGACACGCGAACCCCCCAGTGCCTTGTGCAAGAGGCAATAATATGTCAAATGGGCTGCGAAACACATCGCGAAGGCCACGTGGTTCCATCCCACCGAAATATGTAATGCTAACTGCGAAAAAAAAAAAAAATTCAAGCACCCGAAACCGCGAATGGAAATAAAATCTTCAGTTCTACACCAATAGAAAAATGTCTCATCGAGCATGCCGGAACTTTGAAAACAACCGCGGCTTGATGCACATATGGTATCTTGAACCCATTGTGATATTCGGAATACCTGATAGAAAATTATCTGATCTCATATATCATGGATCCACGATTCCTGAAAGAAGAACATACGTCGGTGATGCTTCGGACAAGAACATTTCCATTTCCATTTATCGAATAGCTGCCCCACTCCACTAATTACTCGTCATAGCTCGACCAATCAATGGCTTCTTTGCTACCTACAGATCCCTCTCATCTCCTTTTCAAAGCGCCGTATCACGAAATATTCGGGTCAGATGCACGCAAAAGTCCCCGAGGTCCTACATTGAACATAGCTACAGACTTTACATCAATAACATTATAGAGTCGCCGCTTACAGTCACACAGATACACGAAGCACGACGAGAACACTGAAGGGCCGCGATAGTGCAGCGATGAGACTACTCGTCTATCACTAGGGTGAACCGGGTTCGAATCCCGGCGGGGTCGCTACCGGATTTTCGCATGCGGGAATCGTGCCGAACGATGCCGCTGGATGGGGTGATTTTCTCGCTGATCTCCCGTATCCTCCCCTCCCTTGCATACCGGCGCTGCTCCATACTCACCTCGCTTCATCCTCATCGGCTCTCAAGCCCTTGATGTTAAGAGTCACACGAACGTAGCGGTGATGGCGCATTTGGTGCGTGTGGCAACGTCGCACTTATCACTCTCGCACTTCTGATCCTCACCTCAAGTGTGGGAAAATAAAACACGAAGGCGAGCTCTTTAATCCGTTCAGTTACCGTGTCCACGACTGTAGAAATATTGTACATCAATGCAATTCCATCCGGTACTGCACACATCAGTGGCTAGTACTTTGAGAGAGTTTTGTGTGGCCAACCTGATTTGTGCAGTTTACAACACCTCTTTGACATGAATAGCTATAGCCAGTTCACGGTAAATTGAGCACTTCTGAAAGCCCTGCTTAAGATCTGCTTGTATACACGTTGTGCATTTCTCCGCCTGAAGTAAAATTAACTTTGCCATGGGTCTCATCACTTTATTCATGCGTCGGTCAACTGCAACTGTGAAATTATTAAGACAGTAAATACTTTACAAATCTGCTCATTTTTACACTTTGATGCGTTAAAAAAAAAAAAACAGAAAGTTAAAGAAATTATTTCGAGATATCACAAAAGGTTCAAATTAATACCTATCACTTCCTAACATATATGCATGCAAAGTGCTGACTGCGAGCAAAGCGGCGCGTTGCCAACTGGTTGTAAGAAAAGAAGAAAAGTATTGAACACAAGTACACCGCACCACAATAAACCACGTGCTAGCAGAACTTGAACTCATTGGAGTGGAGTAGAGATATTTGGACGGCTCTTAACATCGGGGTCTTGAGAACCGATGAGGGGTGAAGTAATATGAGTGTGGAGCAGCGCCGCAATGCAAGGGCGAGGGAACGAAAGTCCCCGAGAAAACCCGGCATCGTCCGGCACGATTTCCACAAGCGAAAATCCGGCAGTGACACCGCCGGGATTCGAACCCGTTTCCCCCTACGGCGGGAGGCGAACAGTCTGACCAATCACACCATCTTGGACATAGAAGTTGACGAACGGGTTACGTGCATGCAGTGTTATAGTACATTTGCGTTCACTTCACTCTTTTCTGAAACTCTACTAAAGTTCTGCTTGCAGGATATTCCTCCACCTCATACACACAAAGCTTAACCAAGAATATAAAATTACACCAAAAGGACAAAGCAACGCATTCGTGCGCACTCAGTTTAATAACATTTTTCATTAGAACTATTACTTAGTAGCTATTACCAACACATATATTTTCCAACTAATTTCATTAATATCAATTATAAATGAAATATCATAGGTAATAAATAAAATATAACTTTATGTCGAATTTAACAAAAAAATAAGAGACGTATATGTTAACAGAATTATAAAACGCGTGAGATAAGCGACATATTTAGTACGCAACCAAACACGTCATGCGTGGGGTGATGTTGCAATAGTCCATTCACGGTTTCTTCGACCTTCTTGAATCAAACATTTGGAAAATCTCCCCATGTATGACGTGTTTAGTTATTTCCTAAGTACGCCCCGTATCACAAGCGTTTTATACTTGTGTTCATACAAGTAACTTTATATTTTGTTAAATTGAAATGTTATTCATATCTTATCTATAAATTATCATGCTTCATTTATAAATGATCTGAATGAAAAGAAGGAATAAAATAGTTATGTTGGTAGCGCCTAGTGAGAAATAGTCCTTATGCAAAATACTGTTACAGTGAGTGCGCACGAATGCGGTGCATTGTCCCTCTGGTGTAATTCTCCAGGAATAGTTAGCACGAGGCGGAGTAATATCCTGGAAGTAGAACTTTGGCAGGGCTTCAGGAAAGTCTGAAGTAACCGTGAATGGACTATAGTTGCTAGTCGCGGTGCGTTTGCAGGATCTGCTTGCTTTGTTCACAGTTCTTCTTGACGAGAGAGGTGAATATCTGAATAAAGTTACTAATCTAAGCGCTTTATAAATGTACCTACTGAAGCACTCGTTACTTGCAACATAAGGAATAATACTTCCATTAGAGTTCACATGAGTAATTTTTTTTAAATCCTAATATTACTGTGGGAAATTATGTAAATGAATGCGTTAGGTACAGCGAAGAAGAATATTCTATACAACTATAGTATCCTTATTTCACTGATGACAACAATTTCTATGAGTTCTTTCCATGACGATATTACACGAATGTGTATTTTTATCGACGTTATTATTTAAGTTAGTATTTCTGTTCTTAAAAACTACACAAAAAAATCATCAGAGGATGTCCACAGAGTAGTCCTGTAAACATAATTTTGTGCAGCAGCAGCGAGACTTCCTTACCAACAACTTAGTGTTCTGTTAGAGTGTTGCAGTTCTGTTTGTTGCGAGAAGAATCCAGATAATATTGTCAAAGTTGTTGCGTTCAAGGAACTATCTGTCCTGTAGGAGAAATTGGACATTATGCTTAAATACAACAACAGACAAAAATTACAACAAACAGCTGTTGCCGTTGCTGCATAGCTACGTTAGCAATAAGTTAGATGATACCTACAACCAGTCTGGTTGCTGGCCTCATATGAACTATCGAGATGTGTTACGGGTAAAGAAATTTGGTTCCTACAACATTAATTTTTTCTCAGTGTATTTTTTACTAAGAAATATTTATTTGTTTCAATATGTGATATCGATTTTTATTTTGGCACCCATAACTTACGTTGACTTCTAAATTAGTGTGAATATATGTGCCACATGAATATCATGAAAGTCTTTCAACTTAAAACTTTTACAATTAGACGCTGTTCCTTGATGGTTTAAAGATATCGTTTACTCGACAAACTTACGAAAGTAGTAATTATTGTATGTCAAGCCATTAGAATAACGGTTTCGGAAATATTTTTGGGGTTCTGTTTCAAAATTAATCGTTAGTGCCTGACATACGTGGCTGTGAAACTGCATGCTTGCATTCGAAATGTGAAGTACTACTACACGGATTGTTAACATTGTGAGAGGTGATATACAGCAACTAAACAAAGTGCAGGATCGAAATGTGAAGTACTACTACACGGATTGTTAGCATTGTGAGAGGTGATATACAGCAACTAAACAAAGTGTAGGATCGAAATGCGATGTACTACTACACGGATTGTTAGCATTGTGAGAGGTGATATACAGCAACTAAACAAAGTGTAGGATCGAAATGTGAAGTACTACTACACGGATTGTTAACATTGTGAGAGGTGATATACAGCAACTAAACAAAGTGTAGGATCGAAATATGAAGTACTACTACACGGATTGTAAACATTGTGAGAGGTGATATACAGCAACTAAACAAAGTGCAGGATCGAAATGTGAAGTACTACTACACGGATTGTTAGCATTGTGAGAGGTGATATACAGCAACTAAACAAAGTGCAGGATCGAAATGTGAAGTACAACTACACGGATTGTTAGCATTGTGAGAGGTGATATACAGCAACTAAACAAAGTGTAGGATCGAAATGTGATGTACTTACTACACGGATTGTAAACATTGTGAGAGGTGATATACAGCAACTAAACAAAGCGCAGTATCGAAATTGAAGGTAAAAGGAAGAGGGGGGAAAGCTGGTTGTTGAGGCCAGCAAAGGTCCAACAGTTCCTAAGTATCAACTACAGTAACCTGTTGAGCTACAGGTAAATTATCGTTTTACGCGTTCTAAAACACACAATTTTTTGTCCGGAGCTGTACTGCAATCGGTGCCAGGCTCTATCATATCTCGACGTCAATAATAAAATGGTTTTTTTTTGCTGGTAGCAGCTGTGTTGTCGAACCACGGAATACAATTTGAACAGTGAATAACAACTCCCATGCACAAGTGAGGAGTTCCTTTATAAAACGCTGTTATAGGCTATTTACGGTAAAATGAGCACTTATGGAAGCCCTGCTTAAGATCTACTTGTATACACGTAGCGTATTCTTCCGCTTTATCTAAGATTAACATTGACATGGACCTCATAACTTTATTCGTGCATCGGTCAAGTGGAACAGTGAAGTTATTGGAAAAGTAAATATTTTACAAATCTGATAATTTTTACACTTTGATGCATTAAAAAAAAAAAAAAAAAAAAAAAGCGAAAGAAACAGTTAAGTTATCAGAAACGGTTGCCTAACACTTTTCATTTGACACTAAGATATGGAATTACTTTCTATCCACCGTTACCAACATGACTTGGCACGTGTCACTCAGCGCGCTCGTTAAAATGCATGGAGTTTGAGGTAGTGACATTTTTTTTTAAAGGTTGATTTTAAAAGTGCTCACTTTATCGTGAACAGCCTTTACCCGCCGTTCACATTACGAACTGCAGTTAACTGTGCAGTTTCCCAGATACTGGATACACTAACATGGTTATTCAAAAGTCTAAGTAATAAACCTTTGTAAAGTTTTCAAAGAAAGTAGATTGGGAGTGTAGGTAAACAATTTTAGCGCAAATTGCGGCGTAGCCAGAAATTTCTTGAGGAATGTGGGCAGGGGCCTGATGGGTTTGAGGGGGAGGGGGGCAGGAGGGAGTCATGCTGGAATGAAAGCAGGGACAATTAGGAGAATTTCTAGGGAGAAATTACCACGCTGTATAGTAAAATGCACACTATGGTGAAATACCAGTGTATTTTCTATAAAAAATTAAATGATTATTAATAATTTTAATACTAATTATTGACAACTTAATGAACAAAAGGGGAGGGGTAAGTTCCACTTTGGAAAATCCTCCCTGGGTACTCACTTGAGACAGGGAGTGTACAATTTAACGTCAAGACATAAATTAATGCCATTGAGGTGTATCATATTTTGCAAATTTTATGGAAGCCAATAGAGAAAACAAAGAAAGGGCAACCATACAGAATAGTTTTTAGTAACTACGAGAGAAATTATTTGACCTGAGTGACGTTATTCTGCCGAGATATTTGTGACGCCGTCAATTTTCGTGTGTTTTCGTGGCGCAAGACATTATGTTAAATTGATACAGTAATAATGCAAAATACTTGGTTGTTAAGTTGGCAAAACCTATTATCCAGGATTGCCATGTTTACTTTTTTCTATGTTGGCTGTCAAAAAAAAGTAAACATCAATTAACATACTCGGTGTTAATTTATGTCCCAAGCCCCCTTAAAGATGGCAATTGAACGCATCCAGCAGGCGAACGATAGTCGTCGCTTCCGTTATCGTACTCAGTAAAACGATCGCAGGAAGATATGGCAGCGCACGTGCGTTAAGATATGCGAGCACGTGTTGTCCAAATGCCCCCTCTGGCAAGTTAAGGGCGGATGCTCACGTAATGAGTGTCTCCGCCCAGAAGGAGCGGACCTGCTCCATGACTCGCGGCTTATAGGCCGTTCACGATTAAGATATGCGAGCACGTGTTGTCCAAATGCCCCCTCTGGCAAGTTAAGGGCGGATGCTCACGTAATGAGTGTCTCCGCCCAGAAGGAGCGGACCTGCTCCATGACTCGCGGCTTATAGGCCGTTCACGATTAAGATATGCGAGCACGTGTTGTCCAAATGCCCCCTCTGGCAAGTTAAGGGCGGATGCTCACGTAATGAGTGTCTCCGCCCAGAAGGAGCGGACCTGCTCCATGACTCGCGGCTTATAGGCCGTTCACGATTAAGATATGCGAGCACGTGTTGTCCAAATGCCCCCTCTGGCAAGTTAAGGGCGGATGCTCACGTAATGAGTGTCTCCGCCCAGAAGGAGCGGACCTGCTCCATGACTCGCGGCTTATAGGCCGTTCACGATTAAGATATGCGAGCACGTGTTGTCCAAATGCCCCCTCTGGCAAGTTAAGGGCGGATGCTCACGTAATGAGTGTCTCCGCCCAGAAGGAGCGGACCTGCTCCATGACTCGCGGCTTATAGGCCGTTCACGATTAAGATATGCGAGCACGTGTTGTCCAAATGCCCCCTCTGACAAGTTAAGGGCGGATGCTCACGTAATGAGTGTCTCCGCCCAGAAGGAGCGGACCTGCTCCATGACTCGCGGCTTATAGGCCGTTCACGATTAAGATATGCGAGCACGTGTTGTCCAAATGCCCCCTCTGACAAGTTAAGGGCGGATGCTCACGTAATGAGTGTCTCCGCCCAGAAGGAGCGGACCTGCTCCATGACTCGCGGCTTATAGGCCGTTCACGATTAAGATATGCGAGCACGTGTTGTCCAAATGCCCCCTCAGGCAAGTTAAGGGCGGATGCTCACGTAATGAGTGTCTCCGCCCAGAAGGAGCGGACCTGCTCCATGACTCGCGGCTTATAGGCCGTTCACGATTAAGATATGCGATCACGTGTTGTCCAAATGCCCCCTCTGGCAAGTTAAGGGCGGATGCTCACGTAATGAGTGTCTCCGCCCAGAAGGAGCGGACGTGCTCCATGACTCGCGGCTTATAGGCCGTTCACGATTAAGTGAGCACTTCTGACGCTCTAGTCACCTTCACTTTTCAATCATTCTTTTTTTTACCCTTTAACCACCTTTTTAAATTAATATTGCCGTGGTAGCAATAAACACAGTGTGTATATACCACTGCACTTGGAGGTTGACGTCGAAGACAACAATAAAATATATTTATTGAATGTTATTCCAAATGAGGGGGCTTTAAAAATTGCTCACTTTACCGTGAATAGCTTATAATTAAAGCAGACTCGCTGTAGCTGCTTTGGGTACAGAGCGAGATATCTGCAGTATCGCACGGTGCGTGATCACTATAGCTGAGTCATGGCTTCTGATTGGACGCTTTCAAAACGTATGCTTTGATTTCAACATATAAATTCGTTTGCCTTTCTCCATTGCCAGATCTGATAACGAGAAAAGCAACAAAAGACAAACACCACATGCAAAATAAATACGCAATATTCACAAGAAAATATTCAAAATAAAATCTTACTCAAAATCACGCAAAAATAAATGTACGCAATATTACCCAAAAATCTGAATTAAAAATTAGAACACAAAACGCAACAACGAAGGCGCAATATAAACGATGAAAAAATCTCTCAACAACTGACAGAAAGAAAATCAAAAGCCTGGTAACTTAATTGCCAGCTGGCAACCCGGCCAGTAGTGAACCTTTCATAGCAAGCGGTAACAAATCAGCCGCAAGGTCCGTTCCTAGAGCTTCGCACACCCAATATCAGAAAACTCTCATACTCCATTCATTCCTCCGCTTCATTCGAACAGATCTTAAATAAGTTTATAAAATTACACCAACGGAACAACATACTGCATTTGTCCGCAATCACTTTCAAAACATTTTGAAAATAACATTTCTTACTAGGAATTAACAACACTCCTATTTCCTCTCTGCTTGCATTTCTATTAATCATAAACGAGATATTGCAATTTATAAATTAAAATAAGTAAAAGTTCAAATTAACAAAAAATTAAGTTAAGGTAATTTTATGTTACCACGAGCATAAAAAGTTTGTTATACATGACGTATCTAGGAAACTACGAAACACGTCATACATTGGGGATTTTTTAAAAGTGGCATTCGAAAAGTGCGAAGAAACTGGGAGTAGACTGCACGACCTCATTAAAAAACAAGTCGAACCTTTTCATCCCTTCTTGTATTTATCTATTTTGTGGTCTAAATCTTACCGTCGTTTCATGTCACGTGTACACCAAGGGCTGGTGACAACTGTTGAGGGAGGTTGGGTAGAATTGGACAGACTGTAGTATTGATTCAGTCCAGACTGCTCCAAGAAAGAAAGAGACAGCGACAGAGTCAGAGGAAACGTGCAATGTTCGCTCGCACAAAACACGAAATGGATGGGAAATGGAAAGATAGAAGTGCCGAATGGATCCCCCCCCCCCTCCCCCGCTGCACGTACGTCAAGCAGTTGCTCATTCGTCGCCAACTGGAGCGTAAATGTCGGCCAATGCAACTGTGACGTCGATAAAGCACACATGCAAGGAATGTTTGCATGCTTTCCCAATTAACTCAAAATTAAAATAATACTTTAAGACTTGGCTTTTTCCCGGACGCAAGTATTTACAGTAAAACAGTGCAAGAACTAACGAAAGTATGAAAGAAAGTAAACTGTATGTATGAGAGAGACTTAAAGGAATTATTTATTCAAACAGCTTATTGCAATAGAGAACTTGGTGAACTGAAATTTTGTCTGCTAGAGTGTTGATTTCCTAACTTTAATCCCAGCGTACATAATGCTTTCGTATACTAACTTTATTTTGCGCAAATAAATTAACAAAATAAGAAACAACAAAAAGGCCATAGATATTAAAATGTTTCAACTACCTTCAAATGCTACACTGAATGAAACAATATCAAAGGTTTCAAATTATCACGTTTATAAGATTCTTTATCCAACAATTATCTCATGTTCATATTCATAAAGATTTTTAAGAATGAAGATGACACGCTGCATCTTTGAAAGGACCTCTTTTTGATTAAATTTACCAAACATACATACTTTAATGAGTACGCTCATAGTAAATAATAAATAAAGACCAGAAATGAATAAAACCACATAAATCAGCTTGTTTTCGAATATCTAAAGGCCGCTGTGCAGTGCAAACTCCATCTTACGATCACTGAACACTGTGTGATGTTATAATATGTTGTCCTTTTAAATATTTTTCGAAGTTGTTCTATGCCTACATTTACTACTACGTTTTTTTACTATAATCGCCATTTTGAAAATATGTGTATCTCGCCCTCTCAAAGTTTATCACTTTACATTGCCTGCCACCAAGGAGGCAACAACCTAATAAAATCGGCGTACACGACGGAAAAAAATAACTCAAAAATCGCTAAGAATCCCTGAAAATCACAGAAAATCCTTTTGAATCACAATAAAATCCCTGTAAATAGCAAGAAAATCACTGAAAATATGAGAACGGTTCGTTGCCAGCGATGAGGCAGACATCGTGACAGTATTTCGACGGGAAGTGGCGAACATTGACGGATCTCAGACAGCCGATGGCATTTCCCGTCTGTTCCATCGCTGGCAACGAACCGTGGACAACCTAGGCGACTACTACGAAGGCTGTATCAATTAAACGGTAATTTCAAGCAGACATTTTTGTCTTTGTTCCTTGTCGGACATTCTTGCAGTCATACCCCATGTGGCGTCACCTTTACATGTGGTGCACTTTCAACGTAGTACATTTCCTGTGTTGGGCCATTTTTGGCAGACAAACAATAGTTGCCATTACTTCTGAATCAACCCTCGTATTTCCGCCGCTCTCGTGTATCAACCCTTGTACTTTCTAATGACCACTCTAGTGCAGATAAACCAGGACATCGCCGCAGAAAGTAAAACTAAACTCCATTTTACACCCTACTATTACTTTGTTCTACGTTAACACTATGTTGTACCATGTTTTAAAGGGAACATTACTTGTTAAAAGATTATTTCTCATCGTCAATGTAACTCACATTTCTTTTGTGAATTCAATATATAAAATTAATATCGTGATGACGACAAAGTTATTTGCCCAATTTTTTTTCAAAGCCTCAAAATTATAACCTTTTCAGGCAGCCAAATTTCCATTGCAAGCGAAGTTTAACAAGTTTAACTACTGGAAATGAACGTTTAAATTTAAACTCAGGATAGTTAAAATTAATCGCGTTTTGACTCTAGTGAAACGTGTGTGGTGAGATCAGCCTTTCGGGTTATAGAACTGTTGGAGGTAACAAGGAAACGAGTTGCTCAGCAGTTAGAATATCGTATAACTGATCGAAAGTTAACTGTGTGAAATAATGGTAACTGCGTCAGCAGTGAACAGTGACTAGATGTAGCCTAATGGCGAAATACGCGTTGCACAATCGATAGCATGGATCGATCGGCGCGCAATCACAATAAAGGTTTATTAGTTTTACATTGAAAACCGAGGAGGGGGAGAGGGAGAGAGAGAGCTAGAGAGAGAGAGAGATAGTTCTCCATTCGTAGTGCAACGCAGGACTCGAGTCCCTGACAACAGCGCGAATGATAAGCATTGCACTTTCACGCGGGCACGCTGGCGCCATCGCGAAGATAAATAGGAAAATGAAAATTTTGTGCTTTAAACTGCATGAAAGGTTACACTCCACTGTCCTATTTATTTTCAAGCCTAAGTATTCTGTTCCTTGGCTCAGAGTTTACCTGGGTCTAAAAATAACTGTGAGATCCAACTGCAAACGTAACAGAAATTTACATGAGTTTGAAGTCTAGCTCGTCCTAAAATGAATTCGCGAAATTAGGGCCACCTGCTTTCCCGAAAATATTTTCGCGCAAGCTAGACTTCAATATCCTACTTGCAAACTTGCGATTTATTTTAATTATTGATGGCGTGTCTTTGTGAGAAGACAGCTTCTTACCTGACTGGACCAATCAGAATCAAGTTACTCCGAAACACCGTACGCCCGTGATTCGTGGGCATATATCTAAGAGGCGTAACAATCAAAATTATCCAATCACGAACGTGAACCTGAACTCATGTGTTTTGGAGTACGTGAATCTTTTCGCGGAAAACAGTTATATAGACACGAGGAGGTTCTTCTGAAGTGGATGAACTGGTTCTCTGATTGGATGAACTGGTTCTCTGTCTGTGCAAGGCTCTGGAACGGTATTTTTGTCTGATTGGATACTGCATGCCGCGAAAGATTCTTCATTGGCTGCAGGCTTGCGGGTGGCAAGTAAGTAACGAGGCTGTGGTTGGTGAACGGCATTCCGGCATGTTGCTGTCTGGTGACGCCATTTTGCTGGCCAGTGAGAGCGGCTGGAGCTCGCTGGATGAGCGGCTGTTTCGCCTCTGTATACTTCACTACTCCGTGCAGGCGCTGGAGAGTTCATACTTTAACCCTGCACTGCCCAAATTAACTACGATTGTCTAAGAACTAAAACACATACACATTTTCTTTAAGACTAAATTAATAAACACAATAAATTATACATTTTATATACATTTTTTATCGAATTAATTACATGACTCCGAGGTCACACTGGTTAGCTACGACTGATCTGCAAAATCAGATGATTTTTTTTACAAGAAAATACTTTAGAAGTGTAATAAAACACGAATAATGATAATAGTTGTGGAAAATTCCTGTTATTATTTGTTAACATGTTAGACTTCACTGCCCTGTACCTACACGAGCCCAATTCGTAATATTATTAGAGACTCGAAAATTTCGCGCGTTTATTTCTATACAAGTTGGAATTCACACACTTGTACGTTCATGTAATTTTTGTAATTGGTCGACGTGTTGTTTGATACCTCCTGGAGATAAATGAGCCAATAACAAACTTGCAATAAATATAGTGCCCAACCACATCCTTTTACTACCGCAACAATCATCCAATAAACAGTTGATATCTGTATGAGAGTATATAAGACTGCGAAGTCTAGCCTACGGGTGATCAAACTCACGAATTTCTCAGGTCTCTAATTATTGGCCACTGGCAATTATATGGTGTCGTTTACCTGTGTGATCGCTTTCTGTGCAGGTTGGTTGCTCAACCTGTCAGACTCTACTGTTGGGTGAAAGGGACACTTTTGGAGTTTAGTCTACCGCCAAACCGCGAATTTTGGAGGTCTCTAGTGATTAGGGATAGAGAAATTCCGCGAATTCATTTCAGGATAAGGTAGACGTACAACACGTGTACACTGAAGTCACATTTGTAATTGGATCACAGATAATTAGAGATACCCTGGATGATTCTGAAGGAAACAATTAGCAAGTGGCATACTGCCAGGTGTGGAGTAACACTGACTATTGTCTGGGGCAGTAGCAAGTGAACAAACACCTGAAGCTCTAGTGTACACAGGACTGTGGAGTAACACTGACTACTGTCTGGGGCAGTAGCAAGTGAACAAACACCTGAGGCTCTAGTGTACACAGGACTGTGGAGTAACACTGACTACTGTCTGGGGCAGTAGCAAGTGAACAAACACCTGAGGCTCTAGTGTACACAGGACTGTGGAGTAACACTGACTATTGTCTGGGGCAGTAGCAAGCGAACAAACACCTGAGGCTCTAGTGTACACAGGACTGTGGAGTAACACTGACTACTCTCTGGGGCAGTAGCAAGTGAACAAACACCTGAAGCTCTAGTGTACACAGGACTGTGGAGTAACACTGACTACTGTCTGGGGCAGTAGCAAGCGAACAAACACCTGAGGCTCTAGTGTACACAGGACTGTGGAGTAACACTGACTATTGTCTGGGGCAGTAGCAAGTGAACAAACACCTGAGGCTCTAGTGTACACAGGACTGTGGAGTAACCCTGACTATTGTCTGGGGCAGTAGCAAGTGAACAAACACCTGAGGCTCTAGTGTACACAGGACTGTGGAGTAACACTGACTATTGTCTGGGGCAGTAGCAAGCGAACAAACACCTGAGGCTCTAGTGTACACAGGACTGTGGAGTAACACTGACTATTGTCTGGGGCAGTAGCAAGTGAACAAACACCTGAGGCTCTAGTGTACACAGGACTGTGGAGTAACACTGACTATTGTCTGGGGCAGTAGCAAGCGAACAAACACCTGAGGCTCTAGTGTACACGGGACTGCGGAGTAACACTGACTATTGTCTGGGGCAGTAGCAAGTGAACAAACACCTGAGCCTCTAGTGTACACAGGACTGTGGAGTAACACTGACTATTGTCTGGGGCAGTAGCAAGTGAACAAACACCTGAAGCTCTAGTGTACACAGGACTGTGGAGTAACACTGACTATTGTCTGGGGCAGTAGCAAGCGAACAAACACCTGAGGCTCTAGTGTACACAGGACTGTGGAGTAACACTGACTATTGTCTGGGGCAGTAGCAAGCGAACAAACACCTGAGGCTCTAGTGTACACAGGACTGTGGAGTAACACTGACTATTGTCTGGGGCAGTAGCAAGCGAACAAACACCTGAGGCTCTAGTGTACACAGGACTGTGGAGTAACACTGACTATTGTCTGGGGCAGTAGCAAGCGAACAAACACCTGAGGCTCTAGTGTACACAGGACTGTGGAATACAGTCTACAGGTAGGTCATCGAACTCGCGACATTTTCCTATCCCTACTAATGATAGGCCCACAGAGTACTTGAACATACAGAAGTGAAACAGTCGCTTGTAGCACGAGGTCCAGGCACACATGCCAGTTAAGATGGCAGGTCACCGGGGCAGGTAGGCAACACGCTCTGTGTGCTGAACTCCAGCTCAAAACGTTTTATCAAAAAACCGCCCAACGTGTCCGAATGATGTTTGCTTACGAATAGCGTTTAAGAAACGTTAAGCGTCTCAATACGTTTTTTCAGTTTCTCCATTTCTCTCTAAAGCGTGTTTTTGTGATAGAGAAAATGGCTCAAACGGGTGTTTTCGCGGTAATTTATATGTATGAACATTCCGGTATAAAACATTAAATAAGGAAAAGGGACGTGGAGCAAACCTTTATTTGTAATATTACTTCATAAAATGGTAGTGTGAAGTAACTGTTAATGCCCTATACTCAGTGGTACAGATTACTTGTGATTTCAGAATCACAGCGAGCAGTAGAAGGCTCGGCCCAAATATCTCTCACACTTAAAACACTTCGGTGCTGCGGTGGTGTAGTGGTTAGACTACTCGCCTCCCACCCAGGCGAACCGGGTTCGATTCTCGGCGTGGTCGCTCCTGGACTTTGGCATGTGGGAATCGTGCCGGACGATGCCTCTGGTCGGCGAGTTTTCTCAGGGATCTCCCGTTTGCCCCGCTCTTTCATTCCGGCGCTGCTTTATACTCACCTCGCTTCACCCTTATCGGCTCTCAAGACCTCGCTGCTAAGAGCCGCCCAAATCTCTTTACTCACTCACTCAGCGGAGTCAAATACCGCCTCTCATGACAGTAACGAAACTTCAGGTTCATGTTCACCAAAACGAACTTTTGCCCAAATATTCGAATAAGAAATGTCCCCCCTTACATGAATCAACGTGAAACCTCGTCTGCTTATCTCTAAGGATTTGTTGTGTGTAAGAAAACACGACCACTTTAAGAACGTCTATCTTAAGAAAAATACATTTTCAGTGATAAATATCAACAATAAATTAAACAGGTTGCTCGAGATGCTGGTTGAACTCTGACGTCACGTGTGTGGCATTAGTTCTACGGTTCTTTCAGGCGATCTTCTTCAATGTCAGGCGATTCCGATCACTGAGGATTGATTATCCGTCCTCTGTTTCACTTCGCTGATGTTGCTTTGCCTCGAGTTTTTTTATACTGTCATCACTTTGGATACAATTGCTCCCAATACACCTAACACACTGGCTTTAACAATCTGCTCTCTTTGAAAGTCAGGTAGTTTCCTGTTTTGCTTTATCTACACAGTGTGTGTGTATGTATGTATGTATGTATGTATGTATATATATATATATATACACACACACATATCTGTACAAGGAGTTCTTTGGAAACTATTAGCCAAAGTATGTTTCTAACATTACAGATAAATTGTAATAAATTTAACAAAACTTTGGCGTGGAATGTGTACAACTTATACAAAATTTTATCAAGCAATTGAGAAATCAAGATTATTATAAACTTTGAGCTACATGTGTGTTTTCTAACACAACGTGTAGTAATGCAATATTTCCGCTGTAGATTTACAAGAAAAATACAAAAAAAAAAAAAAAAAAGTCAGAAAATTAACGACAAAATACTTGGAACTGTAGGAGAACATAGCGGTCAATATAATACGAACAAGCGAGCAAAATCGGGCAAGAAAGATGGCGGGAAACAATTACAATAAATACAAATCAGGAGAAATAATATTTCCTGGACAGAGTTTGAGGACATTATCTAAAATAATTAAACATTAAACACTTTCTAAAAAACCGAGAAACGACACACACTAATATTCACACGCGGGAAAAAAGGAAACAATTTCAGAAGACAGCACAAAAAGACGATTAAAACATAAAAATTACACAGATTACAGCCTCATTAAGTACAGATGATGAAAATATTATTTCCTTGCCAATGTACACTACGTACAATAAACAGACACAGATAAAACATACATAAACATTAAAAAACACAGAAACAACAAACTGCAATGATGACTGGAATAGGAAACCAATACGGCAATATGCTATAGGCATATGCAACAGTAAATGTAACACTCAAAAAAATACAATACGGCAATATGCTATAGGCATTTGCAACAGTAAATGTAACACTCAAAAAAATACAATAAAACAGTACTTCACCACCCAAAAAGAATATAAATCTAGAAAAAAATGTTTCAGTTTATGGGAAATGATCAAAAAAGTAACCACTACAAAAATATACAGAAACGAAAAACTGCATTACTGAACTTACAAAATAATCAAACAGAGAACACCAATGGACAATAACAACGGAAACTCAGTATAGGTAACCAAAAAAAGACTTTACTAGAGGTTATAATACGGCACCTGACTTCACATTGTATCAGGACCTGGAATCTGTTGCTTTCCTCAGGTGAGATACTCGATGCAAACACAATGGCAGTAGATAACGTAGGCTTATTTTCGGCAGTGGATACAGGGCATTAACATTGCCATTAAACTTTAAAAATAAGGGGAAGCAAAGCTCAGTGGTGACGTTGTCTAAGATTACCTACAGCACAGACCTACAAACTTTAAGCATGTATACCTGGATAGACCTCAGGCTATGCTTTACTGAGGTGTGTCGTGAAGTAAATATATTTGACAGGTGATGTAGCATGAGTTCGGTAGAGTTCAGCCATTCAATGGAATACAGACATACATTAACAGTTTACGAACAGCTTCCTGGTCCATTTTATGATAGCGACTGTGTTTCATTGCGATATCGTGGCGTTTTGTGCCGGCTGTCATTTATTGTCAGCGTCAAGTGTGAGTTTGTTTACATAGGTTGTTTACATCACCAAGGCATATCATAGATAACTGGTATAGAGAAACAAAACTATTACATATTTTGTGTAAAACATTTCATTCGTGTTTTGAGCGTCACAAAAAAAATACGTTGGAAAAAGTCGCCAGAGGTTGTATCTGAATTCGTGATGTATCGAGGAATTAATAAAAATAAAATAACAAAATTTTATTTCCTTATTTATTTACATTGATATAAAAGTACACGCAGCTATTATTTACAACATTTAACTGTCTATCGTTATTATTCCACGTATATTATCCTTTCAGTAAGCGCAATATTTAATGCCAATCCCAGTTATAGTCAGGGACACGCGAATTTTGCGAATAGATTTCCGCACATGCTGCTCTCAAGACCTCCGTGTTAAGAACCGCCCAAATCTCTCCACTGCACAATATCAGCGAGTCATTAGAACCGAATAATTGAACTGCGTAAGAGCGTATGAACTGAACAGACTCACGGAAGGACGACAATATGGATATTGCACATATGTGTAATGGAACACTCTTTTCGTGTAACATATAGTGTACGAATCAGCGTGGGTGAGGGATGGTGGAGGGTTTGAAGGGGGGGTAAGATATTCCAGGGAATTATCCCTTTGGAATTTTTTTCCCTGGGTGGTGTGTAAGAAAATTTAATCCCCTGGCATGGAAAGCGATTTACCTGTCTGAAGAGTGATAATGCATAATGATTGACGAGGCAAAGGTTTATACTACTCATATCTTTTAGATTGGCAACTAAAAATTTTCGGCCGCCAGACTGCGTTGGTTTCGCATGTGTTAACCGGAATTTTCCGTTTTGTATGTGAGAAAATGGGATGATTGCAATTTCCACCAAACAAACACAACTGTGTAAAATATCCATATTCGTATTTCTTTAGAACCTACACGAAGAACAAACCTTCTTCACACGAGAGTGGAAATACACCGAAATATGTTCACACGTTGTTTAATATTATGCAGTAAACTGGCTTTAGCAAAACGTTTGCCTACACAATTAATTTATCGAAATACGACAACGTAGTTCCCTTAAGGGCAAGGAGAGAAGTGACAAGTGCCTTTTGATGACAGCTATGTTTTATTTGCGCTCAAATTCGTAATTCTTTCCCATTGAAATAAACTTGCCTATGAATGTTACATGCAAAACACAGTCGTATTTTCACATTTTTCTTTTGTAAACACAATTGCAGGACGTGAATAACAGTTACAACGTAAAGTTAGTACTTAGAACTTTGGCAGTGGCGAGTATAAACTACAATTCGAGCCAAACACGAATTTTTACGCACAAATCTACACAATTTCTCCATTTACCGCCGTCTCTGGAACACTACCGCACTTTCTTTTCCCTGTGTGAAACACTCCCTTAAGAAACCTCGGCTTCTCCTCAACCTGAGTACAATATACCTACCAGGCTAATCGTACCTACGTGCAAATTGTGTCAACAAAGCTTGATGTCTACTTCAGATGATAATTACTGACTGGAAAACTTACAATGCCTCAGACGACTAACACATACTGAGGGTTAAAACCCAGGTTTTCTATTTTCACCTCGCCCTTGGTGCATTTCATTTCGTACCAGGTGCAGGTTGGAGACATAGCGCTGCAGTGTGTTTATAATATATAAGCTAATTTTCGCCACCTGATATCAGCCACTTTACTGGAAAATTAAACACCCCCCCTTTTTTTTCCGTCCCCACGAACACCCCTTTTATCAAAAAGATTAATTCGCGTCCTGTAAAAATACACGGTACTTACTTCCCAGCCTCCATGATATTTTGGGGCAGGCTCACTCTTTACTTAACACAGAATTTCAAACAACGCTCTACCATTACAAGCTTCTGGCCTGAAAAACAGGAACAATATTTTTTTTGAGAGATGTGTTCTTTCTCTCGGTCAGCGAGACTGTCAGGCAGTAAACGAATTACTTTCCAACTGCTTCTATTATTTTCGAACGCAGCGCACGAAGGCATTAAATTACTATTCTTCCGGAAAACAGTTTTTGTTCAAAAGAACAGCGATTAATTATTTAGCATCTGAAAGGGAAAAATAATTTTCCATAACTTTTCTCCCGTTTTTTGCTTTTACAGACGCACTGACCAAGTTTTGATTGCGATCCTGTTCATACATACTTTGTTCTTATTGCATGCGAACAACTGTATTCCCAGTTGCCACTCGTGCTCGATTCATGCATGTAGATACTATGAGGAATATCACAATTATGAGTAATGAGGTCAATTTTTGTTTGGCTTCATATTAAATAAACTTCTTGATGAAAAGACTTTTGGTGACGAGAGAATTTACCTTGTTATTTCTTCTACTGATGAAAAATGGTAAATCGCCAGTTTGGAATTTGATTATTTCTCTTATTTATTTACATAATGTAGAGGATGGTCGTCCTTTGGAATGAACGCAATCTTAAGCTATGACCGTAGACGTTAACTGTATGGAGATATACAAAAAACTACTATTCCACAAAGTTTACTTTGTGTGTCGCGTGCTTCATGTTATTGGTACTAGACAGTTTTAGCCCGTAACAACATAAGAGCAACACTCCTCAACTTTTCAAGGCGAAACATGGCTAACGGATTTAGTAAGTACACCTGCAAAATGAATCAGCCATACACGCAACACAGCTATCACGGAATCAGTTTGTTTTTTAAAGGATCGCCAACATCGGCGATTGTGGCCATAACTGGCCCAGGTGTGATGAACATAAATGGCCCACGTATGGCCCTCGTGCTTATCGAATGGCAATCGAATGGCTTACGGATTCCTAGCAATGTATCCACTATGTGTTAAATATTATCTCTTAAGAATAAAAAAATTATGTTATTAAATTTATTTGGAAAAAATACCAATAAAAACAATGATTCAGTAATTATCAATTGAAGAGTCGGAACGTTAGAATCCTTTTAAAAAAAATACTCGTATCTCAATTTGGGTCATGTGTACTGCCTGCTACTTAGCTCTTTGTCTCTGCATGAAATGTTTACTTCACAGAAGTCAAGCGGCAGATGTCTGTTTTTGACGCGGTAGTTGTTTTGGCTCTGCAGGGAATGATAATTTCGCAGTAGCACAAACAAAACAAACAACATCTACACCCAGGCTACTACGATCATAGTTGCCAACTTAACGAAAGTCTCTAACCAATTCAATATAGAAAAATCACCAGACTGTAATGACATGAAGAGCGGGTATTGGCAGTGCGAGGTAGGCCAGGAAGACAAGGGAAAGACTAACTTTTGTGTCCAAGGGATAGGAACCTGGCAATTCAAGGTTATGCCCCTTGGGCTAGGCAATGCCCCTGCCACCTTCGAACGACTAATGGAGAAAGTTCTGCCCTTAGATATTTGTCAGGTGTACCTGGACAGCATTGTGGTCACAGGTAGAACTTTAGATGAGCACCTGGCATGCTTAGATTCTGTGTTTCTGAAAATAACTGTGGCCAATCTGAAATTGGTTCCCAAGAAATGCCACCTTTTCCAAAATAAATTTTTTTCTTTGGTCATGCTGTATAGGCCCATGGGATTGAAACACGCCCTGAGAAGACCAAAGCAATAAAAAAACTGGCCTCTACCAAAGGATAAAACTGAAATTCGTAGTTTTCTGGGCTTATGTGCTTACTAACATCGATTTGTGTCTGGGTTCACCACTATTGCCAAACTTCTGCATGAACTGACTGAGGCAAAAAGAAAATTTTGTTGGAACCCAGAGTGCAAAATTGGTTTCAGTAGACTAAAGGAAATTCTGATATCTTCCACAGTACTCGGCTTCCCGAGTAGAGAGGGTGAATTTATTCTGGATGCTGATGCTAGTGATGTTGGAATCGGGGCTGTGTTATCTCAGATCCAGCATGTAAAAGAGCGGTCATTGGAATACTTCAAAAAGGTGCAACACAAGCCCGAGAGGAATTACTGTGTGACACACAGGGAGCTTTTGGCAGTGGTGGAGGAGATTGCACATTGTCATCAATATCTTTATGGCAGACATTTCATCCTAAGAACGGATCATCCTTCATTATGCTGGATGCTAAATTTCAATGTCAAATAGCCCGGTGCATACAGCATCTGCAAGAATATGACTTTGAAATACAACACAGGTCTGGACACCTTCACAGCAATGCAGATGCACTCTCCAGGAGACCATGCGAACCATTCTGTCGTCATCGGGAACACCAGAAGGAGAAGGTTGGTGTATCGTGGAAATCAAGGAGGACAAGAATTCAAGGCCCTGTACCTGGTAATGGGCCATATACATGGGATGAAAAGGACATACGAAATTATCAGCTAAGTTACCCCAACTTGCACCCAATATTGGAGTGGAAGGAAACTGGGCAGCAACCGAGATGGGAGAATATATCTAGCCTAGGTGTGATAGTCAAGGCATACTGGGCACAGTGGAGTTCCCTTGTTATAAAGAATGGTGTGCTTTACAGGAATTGGGAAAGTAACAATGGGAGACAGAGTCATTTACAATTGGTCCTACCAGAGTGCCGAATCCCAGAAGTGCTAAGAGAATGGCACAACACAGCAGAAGGTAGTCACTTCAGAGTCCGAATGAGATTCTATTGACTGTATTGTCAAAAGGATGTTGAGAAGTGGTGCCGTCTGTGTGATGCACATACTGCAAGGAAGAGTCCGAGGGTTAAGGGATGCTGTCCCCTCCAGAAGTACAATGTTAGGGCCCTATTCGAGAGGATGGCAGTTGACATTCTCGGACTGCTACGAATCACTGAGAGGGGAAATAGATACCTTCTGGTAGCACAAGACTATTTCACAAAGTGGCCCGAGGTCATACTGGTGCCAAACCAAGAGGCAGGCACAATAGCTGATGCACTTGTCGAGCATGTTTTCTCCAGGTTTGGAGTGCCATTGGAGCTTCATTCGGACCAAGGACGAGATTTCGAAGCATTGCTTTTCTAAGAGGTAATGAGGATTTTTAGGAATGAAGAAAACCCGAACCACAGTATTACACCCTCAGCCGGATGAAATGCTTGAGAGGCTAAATTGTACCCTGTAACATTATCTGGCTATCTTTGTAGAAGATAATCAGAAAAATTGGTACTCTAAGGTACCCTTATTTCTCCTCGCATATCGCTCGGCAGTCCACAAGTAAACAAGGGTAACACCTTCAAAGGATGCTGTTTGGGAGAGAGCTCCTTCTACCTGGTGACCTGCTGTTCGGATGTCCAGTGGAGGAAGAAACAGCCACTCCAGAATATGCTATTAAGTTACATCAGAAGTTAACCGACTTCCATGAGTTTACCTGGAGGCACCTTAACATTAACAATGACAGAATGAAAACACGATATGACCGAAGAAAACCTGAGGAGACTTTTCAAGAAGGACAGCTGGTGTGGTTGTACAACCCTCAAAGGAAGGAGGGATATTGCCCGAAGATACAGAAATCTTGGGAAGGTCCGTACAGGATTTTCAAGCGGATAAATTATGTGGTCTATAGGATTTACCGACAGCCTCTCGGGCAAAGCCTAAGGTTGTCCACATAGACAGACTGGCGCTGTCCGAAGTTCCTGATGCTGTTGAGTCTGTTCGGGACGAACAGACCTAAGGAGGGGGCAGTGTTACGCGCTGCAGCTGTCCGGCGCCATAATCGGAGACCCACTTTGCCCTCCCCTCTTCATGGAACGATGGGGTCGTGGCCTCCTATTTCCCCCTTCTGGGAATCCCGCGAATGCCTACAGCGGTGAGACTTGATGGCATCACAGACCTCCTCTCGCCTGCTAGAGTTTCTGATACGTTTAGCGACGACGCAAGAATGTTCTGGTGAGACTAGCTGGCGCCTCGTCCCTCCGCGACACATCACGCGAGTTGTGGAAGATTCTAGGTGGAGGCCTAAGATGCTATATATGCTGCCGCAACCCAGCGGCCGGCAGTCTTTGACGGAAGCCGCCTGGCCGAGTGTGCGCGAGTGAAGTGGAGTGTGGACGACGACTGGAGATTGCGGGACGACGGCGAGTAAGGTGTTCGTGGCGTGAATGGACGAGAGGGTGTGAAACCGATGAGTGAAGCCTACTGTGCGTGAGGGCGCTTGGAGGACTCTAGAACATTGTGACTGGCGGGACACTGACTGAACTGAGGTGGGATTGAATGGAAGTGTAATAACGATAATGTTGTAAATATTCGAACTGAATTATAAAATCATTGAATAGGTTGATACACTGTCTATTGGGAGTGATATTTAATTATTTAATTTCATTGATTTCTTAGTTGTAATTATAAATTTTATTAATAGGTGTCAATTGGGAACAGTAAGTGATTTCAGTTTATTGTGAGAGTTTGAGTTCGGAGAATTTTGCTGTAGTTATTGTAAATAAAATAAGGTAGTTATAATTAATTATTTTATTTGATTAAGCCTCCATCCCTTAAAGAATTTGGTGTAGCCCACTTAATTTCTAGAGAGAGAAATTGTTACAATACACACAGAGACCGCCGATATGATGTGAAGTAGTGATTTAGGCTAAAGCGAGTGTATTAAGTTTATCGAATATTTTTATTGAAACAATACTGAATGGTACTGGAGTACATTAAATCACGGGAGTTTAGAAAGTCGTCCTTCTCATTTATGTGCCATTAAGAAATCTAGCTTAGATTAAACATTAATTCAAAAATAAATAAATAATAAATAAAACATGACAGAAAAATAATAGTAAATACACAGAAAAATTTTATTTATTTTCAATCACAAGGCACCACAGGCAACATTACATAATAAATTTCAATTTAGTCGTGAGAATTTAGTCGACTAAGAGAATTTAATTAAGTGTTTCATAAATGTTTTGATCTTTGATATTAAAATAAAATCTCGGTGAATATACTCTTTTACAAATCAATTAACTAGCTTAACTATAAAAGCTGTTACGCAAATATTTCATATTAAACAAGGTATTACTTAAAACTTCTCTGTACATTGCTTCGCATTTGCTTTGTGTGGCCATGAAAAGGTAATAACGTAATATGTATGTAAATGATTTTCTCTTGAACTTCAGATATATGCCCACACGTTTAATATTTTTATATTACCACGCTTCTGATGAAGAATGTTTGAAAGAGATTGGCCTGTTGTAGTATTCTCGCGTTTAGAAGCATTCGAATGGCAGCCAGACAGAGGAGGTTTCATTACCATTAAGGGAAGAAATATCAGGAGTGGTGGGGAAGAGCTTAGCCACGTACGTCACGTAATTCCACATCATCAAATGTTCCAACTTTAGGTCAGTATTCAGAAACTATTACTATAAACTGTTCACAGTAAACGAAGCATTTTTGAAAGCCCTGCTTAGGATCTGCCTGTAAGCGCATTGTCTATTCTTGCACGAGATATAAAATTAACATTGTCATGGTTTAAATAACTTTATTCACGTACCGGTTAAGTAAAACTGCGATATTATTATAAAAGTAAATATTTCGCAACTCTGCTAATTCTTACACTTATATGATTTAAAAATAAATATTAAGCCAGAAAATAGTTCCAGTATTACCAAATGTTTACTTTAAATTCACAGTTAAGTAATGGAACTAGTTTACTTCCATCGTTACCAACTTAACTTACCGCTTGACAGTGCGTGTGCCTTGTAAAACATATACACGTAGGGGCAGGGACATTTTTCAGAGGATGGTTTCAGAAGTGTTCAAATAACAGTGAAGAACACATACTAAGTTAATTGTTAGAAAATGTGTAGGATTTCTTTTACTCACTTCGCTAGTAAAGGCATTGAATTCTTAAGTGCACAAAGTATTCCTCGAAAACGAAGCACACAAGCGAGGGAAATGGCGGCACTTGCCAGCAATATGTCGGGATACCGTTCACCACTCAGCACCTGTTAACCTGATCGCCAGCTGGAGCCCAGCCAATAGCAAACACTTCAGCGCGCAGTAGCCAATCAGTGGGGCCGCCTGTTATTCTCAAAAAAAAAAAAATTTTACACAGCTAGCTGTACTCCGAAACACATTAGTTCATAACCATATCACAATTGGATGTTTTAAAACTGCACGGGTCTTAAGCGTCTGCCAGCCAATCACGGACGTTCAGTGTCTGCGCAACATAATTCTGATTGGTCAGTCGAGTAGGAAATGAATTCTCACACAGGCACACAATCAACAGCCAAAGTAAATTTGCAAACTTTCAAGAGAGAAGTTGAGTCAAGCTTGAGGATAAATATTTTCACGGAAAACAGGTGGCCCCACCAGTCAGACACAGGAACCGTTCCAGAGCCTCACACATCCAATCAGTGAATAGGCAAGTCTATATCAAAGGAGCAGCCTAGCTCTTTGGCTCCTGTATACAGTCCAATCACGGTTACGTCAAACTTTTATGAAGCCGTTATAAAATGCTATACTATTTAAAGTAACTGCTCCTGCCTGCGTATATTTGAATGGGCGCCCTGAGTGACATCAGGACTGTAAAGCTGGTAACGATGGATGGGAAGTAGTGTTGTATATTAATGTCGAACAATCAGTGTCAGGTAACCATTTGTGATAACTTAAATTATTTCTTTCACTTTCTCTTTTTTTAATTGAATCGAAGTGTAAAAATTGGCAGATTTATTAAATACTTGCTCTTCTAATAATTTCGCAGTTTCACATGAATGAAGTTATTATGTCCATGACAATGTTAATCTTACATGAGGCGGAAGAATACACAATGTACATGCAAGTAGATCTTAAGCAGGGCTTTCAAAAGTGCTCATTTTACCGTGAATAGCCTATAGAACTATTTCTTACAAGGCGTTATCAACACAGCTATTTTCTCACCGTTTATATTCTAATTTGTTCTTAACGAGATGTTACAAATTTAACTTAAATTATAGGTATAAATTCAATTCAACCAAAAACAAGAAACTTCTATTTAAAAAAAAGTATAAAAAGCTTGCGATACATTACACGTGTACGAAACACGTTAAACTTAGGGTGATTTTTCAAATGTCCTGTTCAGAAAGTGTAAAGGAACCGCGAATAGACTATATACATCTACTCGGTGTCCGAAGTGTGATCTATAATCTTCTTTCCAGTCGTAATATTTGTGTGTCTCACGAGTCACGCGCCTGAGACTATGGCGAGCGGTGAAGCGAAGAAAAGTTTCATGTCATCATTTACGACGCCTCCCTAGTAATTTGGGTATACTCTAATTTTTAGCAAAATGTGTAATAATTCAACACAAATCTTCCTTCAGGACAGAAATAAAAGTCAGTGTTTTGGTGCCAATTTTAAAATGTGGTAATTGTAATGTGTCCAAGTCAGCTAAAATGGCCGTGGATAGCTCTTTGTTAAATATATTTATCCTTCTGTTAATAACGGATTAAAACTATAGTGACAATGCTGTACCTTTTCCGAACATATTGATGTATTAAAACGCCATAGATGCAGCTTAAAATTCTCAGGAAACAGAACACACGGAAACCTTGTTCATGCTATTCTCCATCGCATACACAATGATTCCTCACGGCAGGATGTGACCTCGAGGAGTTTAATATTATATAACTAGGAATTCCCCTTAATGCCGCATTTATGTGACAGTTCGATCCTCCGTCTGACCAAACGTGACACGATGTTCGTCGTGCACGCCTTAAGTCGTCCACCTTAAAACCACGTATGTCCTCATCCCCCCTTTTTTTCTCAAATTGGCGTCTCTATCATCCTCAACAACCGTAAACATGTTAAGAAGAAGTTCAATGTCAGAATGTTCGGAGAAAACGATACATTCATTTATATAATGCCAGAGATATAGTCCGTATTGCTGTGGTCGTCCTGATGGGAGCTGACCACGCTCTATATAGGAGGATTAAGGTACCTAGATTGATAGAACACTCAGGAATAGAAAATACTACTTTTATTACACAATTCACTCAACAGTATCCGCTACGCAAGAGCGGTTAGCAACAAACAAGTTATTACGCAGAGGTAAGGAATCTCAGCTTCGATCAGTCTAGCTGAGAGGCTATTACGTTGACAACGCTCTAAACCTAGTTAGTTAGTGATCATTGGCGCAAGTATTCAGCTCTAAGGAGCTTACGAAGCCTTCGCTTGTCTCGAAGTCTCTCGTGCCCGAAAGTCGCCCTATCAGGAGTATATTATTTACCCTCGTCTCGTCGGCGACTATGGGGAGGCTCTCTCCACGGCGGTCGCAGCAGGCGAAGAACTAGAAACACAGGCGTGTTCTTGCCACATTTCACAATATCGCTTTCAAAGAAAAATTTCTTTGTTCATCTTTGTCCAAGCCAAATTTCTATTAAAAAAAAACTTGTTCTTTTGTAAAATTTTAATACCCTGAGCACTACGGGCAAATGAATATATATATATATATATATATATATATATATATATATATATATATATATATATATATATATATATATATATATATACACACACACACATTCATTATTATAAATGAGCACTTTTGAAAGCCCTGCTAAATATCTACTTGTATGCACTTTATGTATTCTTCCGCTATATGTAAAATTATCAATGCTATGGGCCTCATCACTTTATTCATCGGTCGGTCAAGTGAAACAGTGAAATTATTAGGAAAGTAAATATCTTATAACTCTGCCCATAAAAGAAAACTGAAAGTGAAAGCAATAACTTAAGTAATCACAAATGTTTACCTAACACTTTTTATTCGACGTTAAGAAATGGAACTACTTTCCATCCATCGTTACCAACTTTGCTGGGCGAATGTTACTCAGTGCGCCCGTTAAAATATATGCAGGTATAGGCAGTTACCTTTTAATACGGTTGATTTAAAAAATGCTCATTTTATAGTTAACAGCCTTAAACATAGATAGCTATCCGTTCACTCGGCTTGTCCCGCACTAGGTAACCTCCTTAGGGGGATATCCCTAGTTATGCAATATTAGACGCCTCAAGATCACATCCAGCCACAACGAAGATTTGCGAAGGCGATGGAGAAACTGCATAAACAAGCTCCGCGTGTGTTCTGTTCCCTCAGAGTTTTAACCAGTGACTATAGGACTTATAAACAGCATGCTGTTCAGAACAGATACAGCATTGTCGCTCGCTGTAGTTTAAAACAATGTCCACAAATAGAGGGCGATATTTTATGACCGTTACTTTTCAATTACCACATTTATGTTTAAATAACAAAATTCTTAAATTGCCAACAAAATATTGACTTTAATTCCTTTTCGAAAGAAAAAAAACATTTATATTGAAATAGTCCATAGTCTTTTTTTAATTAGGATTCACACTGGTTACGGTAAGAGACATATGGTAACAATGGAGGCCCCTTAAAGACGGCAGTTCGTTTGAAGCACAATAAACGAATCCGAGGCAGCAGAATTCATACAGTACTAGTTGGGTAATGTTACAACAGTTAAGCCGAGTTTGAAGGAAAGGAAAAGCAAGTTCTACCTCTAACAACAATCAATGTACTAACTGACAGCTGTGGGATTATGTAACGCATTGTGACGTATACTGTCTACTCTATGGAGAACTCGACCTCCATTCGAATTGACTGCAATGACGGTCTCTACCAAATTTATTTTGCAGTTTTGTTTATTTACTTACCTCACACTGCACTATACAGTGCGGAACGTGTCGCATGACAAACTGCCATACTGAGCGATCTGTCACTTACCTTTCTGTCAGGAAACTAAGCGTTCCAAAACTACAGCACGACCTTGAACCCACTTTCGCCTGATATCTTTAGCATCTAACTGACTCGAAGCGTCCTTGACGTCCCAGCTCGCAGAGCACAAGCAATGACGGATTAAGGCCCTTGAGAAATATAAGGCCGAACTGCAGTGTCTTAACTATTTTCTATTGCACTATGTAAGGAAAATTATTGAAATCAAAGTTTTTTTGATCTGAAATAAATCTCACTAATAGATAAGCGTTTTTGCCGTTGATCATCGTATAGATTTTATCTCTGTTTGGAAGCTGAGATAAAAAGTGTTCAACATTATATTTAATCCCAATATTTCATTAATATTTACGTCAACGTTTATCCTTTGACCTACAGATGCCGCAAAGTTTATTTGTGTGGACATGTAAAACGTAATTGTATTATATGAAATATATTAATAAAAGCGAATTGAAGTTTATTCTTATATTAATACATTACCTGAATTTATATTCGCCTTTGTATTTAAAAATAATGTAATATATGCTTTCAATATTGCTACAACAAAATAATTGAGACGTATATATATGTAGAGAGAGAGAGAGAGAGAGAGAGAGAGAGAGAGAGAGAGAGAGAGAGAGAGAGAGAGAGAGAGAGAGAGAGAGAGAGAGAGAGAGAAATCACGAAAAGTTTGATTTGTGATTAGTAGTATTTGTGGTTGAGAGGGGGTGTGAAAACTTACCTTTGCATGTAGCAGAAAACGTAAACAGACGCACTAAAAACTGTCTACATTTTCTTACGAAACCTTTTTTTTTCTGTAAAAATTTTGCAACTTCGTTTATTACATGATATTAGTTTTTGATACCTTATATTGTTTTAACCCAAATTAATGCACCAACAACGTGTTTCTGCAGTCGTTGCTGAGATACATGGGGGCCTTATCACCAGAGCACATCCGGCCAGAGTCAAGCACCGAGACCCAGCGCGTCGCATATCAATTTCCGCTGATTACAACATCCGACTAAGCTAATTACAAGACATACCAGTAACAAACTGCTTTATTACACACTTGCAGGCATGATGGCCAACTTATCTCGTGATCCACCAACATAGACAACATAAAGTTTCCTTTTGGTCATGTTAATGGAATCACAGGGAGGTGGGATCGTAGGCTGTGTAAATAACTTGTGCCTGTCTTTCACTCAAACTAACTAGTAATTTATATGAAATAATATTCTTCAATAGAAATAATATCAGTATTCGATGTCGGACGTATCCTTAAGGAAGCTCTCTGAAGAGCTATATACTTTATAAGGGCATTTTCAAGGGTGCAGTGTCACGTAATATCTGGGTGTAAAAGTGGCACAAGTTGATGCCTCTATATATAATTAATAACAATCAAATTTCCCTCCCTCCGTAAGCCCCCCCCCCCCGCCATATATTTTAAAAGCATACACAAAATTAAAAAAAAATAACAACACAGTACGTTCGTACTTCAAACGATTTATTCCGCACTCTTAAAAACAAAACGAAACATATAACAGGCAACAAAATCCTCTGTACATTAAGGATGTTAAAACAACTCGAGATGTCCATGAATATGCATGTCTCCAGTCGTACCAACCAACTTTCGATACAACCGAATCTGATCTCCAAGCTCAAACTTAATTTTCTTACGCAAAGACAGTTACTCGTTTCCAAACACTCTAATGACAGCAGTATTGTTCACCTTCCCTTCATGAATTGGAAAAGTCTTCCAATGTATCTCTCGAGTATGTGTTGTTGGCTATGTTGGTGGATCATGAGTTATGTTGGCCAACATGTCTGCAAGTGTGTAATAAAGCAGTTTGTTACTGATATGTCTTGTAATTAGCTTAGCCGGATGTTGTAATCAGCGTAAGTTGATATGCGCGCGCTGCGCTGGGTCTCGGCGCTTGGCTCTGGCCGGATGTGGCCTGGTGGTACGGCCTCCATGTATCTCGGCAACGACTAGTGTTACGGGTCGTTGCCGCGGAGTTGCCATTCCCATGTTATATTTGACGCGACCATGTGGTCTGGTGGTACGGCCCCCATGTATCTCGGCATCGACTAGTGTTACGGGTCGTTGCCGCGGAGTTGCCATTCCCATGTTATATTTGACGCGACCATGTGGTCTGGTGTTACGGCCCCCATGTATCTCGGCAACGACTAGTGTTACTGGTCGTTGCCGCGGAGTTGCCATTCCCATGTTATATTTGACGCGACCATGTGGTCTGGTGGTACGGCCCCCATGTATCTCGGCAACGACTAGTGTTACAGGTCGTTGCCGCGGAGTTGCCATTCCCATGTTATATTTGACGCGACCATGTGTTTTTGTATTGGAAAGAAAAAAAAAATTGTAAGAAGAAAAACCGAAAGGTGTTTCAAATGCAGGAAAATATTTTTATTGGATTGCATTTGAACACATTTTATATGATAAGAAAATTTGGTGCAATTACCATGAATAGTTGTTCGTTCAGCGGTTAGTTGGACAGCTTTCTATATAACTGCAGCTGTACCAACCATCTTAGTGTACGGATTTTCTCTTAGATGATTTTAAGTTTTTAATATTGCAGAAGAAAATATTAAAAAATGGAGAAGATAAAAAATATCCAAAATATTTTATGTCCAGGTTAATAATTTTGAAATCACATTGTTTTTCTCTTCGTGAAATGGTAGAAGTAAATTTCTTTCTCCACATTATGGTAACGCCATTTGATAGCATTGTGGTTCTTGCAGAGTAGTGAACTCGCACCAACTAGTCCTTTTTCCATCAGATAGCTTACTTTGTTAGCTTACCGTATTTGTCTCTTGTAAATTGTATTGCCATCCGAACATCTATGAAAGTGAATCATCACAAAATGGATTATCAACACCATTAAAATGAACAGTAGAAGCTACGTTTATGGGGAAATAGGAAATGTTCTGTTTAGTGAAAAATCATCTCTTAAAAATACACACGGTTAACCAAAATTAGAAGTAACCAGGAAAATACAATCCAGATTGAAGTTGTATTGAAATGGCATGGAATTCCCCCTCACTTGTATGCGTATAAGTGCCAGATACCTGGTCAAGATAAAATATTTGGAGCTTCAATAAAAATGAATGAAGTTTCCTAGCAAAAAAAATTTCAAATGGGGAATACTTTCTCAGTCACACTTGTAGCAATATTATTTTCAGTAATTTTGATTATTATACTAACTTGGAAAACGAACACATTTGTGAATATCTCGTCTCTGAGGTCTATGGAATAAGTTCTTATAAAAACCGCGTCATTAGCCAGTGAGAGAGAAGGCGATTCCTTCCCTCTAAGTTTTTTTGCGGTGAAGATGTACAGTATTTAACAAGCGTCGGCCGGTTTTTCATAAATCAGAAGAATTCGACTTACACTCTGGTTCCCGTTAATGAGAGTGTTTGAAATTAATACTTCGTTATTTTTTACTTTCGAGACAAAGAGAACGCGTCCATAACATTCTATTTAAAAAAAAGGGGGGGTAGAGGGAATGAGCACTGAATACAGAAAACACAACAAACATTCTATCATATTTGGTGACTTTTACATCCAGTATTTCCATTTTTGACGGAGCGCAGAGCCAATCATTCTTGTGTTGAATCCAACGCTAGAAATCAAAACACGTGGCTGGATAGTGCTTTGAATACTGGAAATAACTAGTAATGACCTGAACGTAAAAAAAAAAAAATAAACATACTAATGCGGGACTTAAATCGTATATTGTAAAAATTGTGAAGGGATTTTGGTTACTAAATGTCGGTTTTAAGAGAAAAATTACAGAAAAATATAATAAACTGATTTCATTCGTATACAGTCAAATACAGGCGCATATCATTTCTCCGTACTAGAAGTATAATTTTTGGTAAACTGAACAGACTTAACGTAACTGCAATGACGTAGTCATTCCTCTGTTAGTAATATGACGGCTTCTAACACGAAACATGTCGTTTGTTTACGCCCGGTAACTTTAGTTTTGACTGATTTCCCAGCAAACATTTCCTTTGAATGACAAACATTTCCTTTGAATGACGTACATTTAATGTAAAATCCGTTTTTTTTTTTTCCACTATTTTACTTTCAATAAGTAATCGTCATGAAAGACAGTTTCTTCACAATAATATTATATCAATAAACATAACACGAAACAAGTCATACTGATTTACTTAAATAATGTGTACAAACTAGAGTGAAAATATTCAAAATTTTGGCCAAAACTCTAAATGATATTTAAGCCAATCAAAAACGATTTTCCTAAGCTCTCTTCAAAATTATTTCTTGACCAAAACACGATTCATTAATAAATTCTGTGAATTCACGTACCTCTAACTATCGTTGCCTATGGCGATATTGTTTTTATGTTAGAAACATACTTACGATGACTTTTTCACGCTCTTAATTCACGAGAAAGATTAATTTTAATAAGTTTACATAAAATATTATTAAAAAGCAAAATTGAAACACTAAGTATCTGTGTGTTTTTTTTGGTACTGCTCTTCCTTTGTGTGATTGGATTTGATGTTATTATTATTATTATTATTATTATTATTCTGAACTACTCCATCTAGTTATGTTATTAAATTTTCTGTTTCACATTTCCTACAAAATTTCACTAGTGATAGCATTTATCGTTGCAGCCAGATACATGATACTCCCTAAATTGAACAGTAAGTGCCTCTAGTTTGGCTGCACGTATCGTGTATACGTATTTTACCCTATACTTTTACAAGAAGGTAAAGTAAGTGCCTCTAGTTTGGCTGCACGTATCGTGTACACGTATTTTACCCTATACTTTTACAAGAAGGTAAAGTAAGTACCTCTAGTTTGGCTGCACGTATCCTGTACACGTATTTTGCCCTATACTTTTACAAGAAGGTAAAGTAAGTGCCTGTAGTTTGGCTGCACGTATCCTGTACACGTATTTTGCCCTATACTTTTACAAGAAGGTAAAGTAAGTACCTCTAGTTTGGCTGCACGTATCCTGTACACGTATTTTGCCCTATACTTTTACAAGAAGGTAAAGTAAGTGCCTGTAGTTTGGCTGCACGTATCCTGTACACGTATTTTACCCTATACTTTTACAAGAAGGTAAAGTAAGTGCCTCTAGTTTGGCTGCACGTATCCTGTACACGTATTTTACCCTATACTTTTACAAGAAGGTAAAGTAAGTGCCTCTAGTTTGGCTGCACGTATCCAGTACACGTATTTTACCCTATACTTTTACAAGAAGGTAAAGTAAGTGCCTCTAGTTTGGCTGCACGTATCCTGTACACGTATTTTACCCTATACTTTTACAAGAAGGTAAAGTAAGTGCCTGTAGTTTGGCTGCACGTATCCTGTACACGTATCTTACTCTATACTTTTACAATAAGGTAAAACGACAGGTACACCATAACAAGGCCAGGAAATGTAGGAAATGTGTACACTTGCAGAATAGTTTTGTTTATTAAAAATCATTACAGTAATTTCACGCCATATATCCACATCAATCTTAACTGTGAAGCTTATCATCGTATCACACCTTTTGTTTTTTCTTTAATAGCATGACTGAATTGCATAGTTCAAAATAAAAAAATAACCAATTAAATCACACAAAAAAAAGTTCGTAAAAACCCTAAAGAAAATGCTACTTTCTTTTTTAACTTTTATAATAGTTTTTGTGTACAAATTATTAAAATTATTGGTTTTTCTATAAAATTTTCTTTAACAAATAATATATAATATTTGATAAACTGCACTCGAAGTTAAATAATGCTAACGTTTTGAAAGTACTACTAGAGCTAAGAGCAGAGACTGGTAAAGATATATAAATCATCTCAATATAATACTACTGATTGTACGAATACGAAACAAGTTTCATGTACACGAGTTAATGCCTGTAAGAAAACACTACCTATTAAAAAAAGAAGTATTAAACCTGAATTTTAATTTATGAATTAACAAGATATTTACGTTATATTTAAAGGAGTTGTTAGGTAATACCATGCATATAATATACATTTTTAATAATTGTTTAATTTCTCTCTTACTGTATTTCTCGTCATCAAAAATACTTTTAATTTATCATTTTACTACGATATTAACATTGCTCCAGTATGTTTACAGCACTGTTCTCAGCATGCATCAGAATGCGTAGCTTTAGTAAGGTAAGCTTCCCTATCAATCTCATATTCTACATCAACATTAATTCTTATGAAGTACATAGACTCTTTAGCCGAAAAATTCTCTTACACAGGAAAAAGTCCTGAAATCATATCTATTTTCATTTGGATAGGCAAATTTAAGGTGTGAAATTATATCGTTTTTAAATTCAATATTAAATTTTTACGATTTTTTTAGTAGGCCTTAAAAGTTTAATTTTAGTAGTCTATATAAACATTCCTCTTTAAACCGGCATTATCAGTCTATATCAATTAAAACTACTCAATGATGCAAAAACGCGATAGATTAAAACAAAACGCATTTTACAATACTAATACAACCTGGTGAGGGGGGCATAAATTGATAATCCGAAAGCATCAACACTTTTAATGTTTCTTATTATATTCCTTTTCTTGTATCTTAGATATATGCGTAATATGTTAAGCAATTAAAGAAATCTGTAAACGTCATACATACGGTACGATATTGCGAAAAGAATAACCACCGGATGGTGATATTCCCTTGTTCGATGGCCAAGTGTCGGTCATGCATTGCACGCGATCTCGAGCGTCAATCAGGCAAACAGGGAAAAATAAAACAAGTGTTCGTTAGTTAATCTCGTTGCTGGCAGACGTGGCGAAACGGGCGTTAGCATAACAAAACACGCCGCGCGGGCCACGAATATCCGAGAGAACGCCGTTTCGGAACCATCAACACCCTTCTCCTACACATCCTCTGGTGGAGCCGGGGGTTGGGGGTGGGAGAGGTGAAACACAATTTATATCTCGCAAATGTTGAATGGCAGAAATCGAGTTTTGGTTGTGCCAGGGTCGACGGAATGGTGACTGGGATTTCTGCTGCCAGAGGGATGACAGGGCGAGTTAATTGGAGGGGGAGTTACTATAAAGAAAGGGGAGAGCTCGGTCTGTCTGCATCAGCGAGCCGCACATAATGACGGCGGGTGGGAAAAGAGCGGTCGAAGGGGATACCAGGGGGACGGGAGTTGGCAACACTGACACGGGGTCGTATTAATGTACGAGCGGGCCAGTGGGCACGTAAAAGCGGTCTGCACGGCACTGCACGCTGCGGGCGATAGGAACGCCGCGGTGCAGGTCGGGGTATACGATGTTTGCCCTCGCAATATGCCATGGGGACGGGAGTTGGCAACACTGACACGGGGTCGTATTAATGTACGAGCGGGCCAGTGGGCATGTAAAAGCGGTCGGCACGGCACTGCACGCTGCGGGCGATAGGAACGCCGCGGTGCAGGTCGGTGTATACGATGTTTGCCCTCGCAATATGCCATGGGGACGGGAGTTGGCAACACTGACACGGGGTCGTATTAATGTACGAGCGGGCCAGTAGGCACGTAAAAGCGGTCGGCACGGCACTGCACGCTGCGGGCGATAGGAACGCCGTGGTGCAGGTAGGTTTACGATGTTTGCCCTCGCAATATGCCATGGGGACGGGAGTTGGCAACACTGACACGGGGTCGTATTAATGTACGAGCGGGCCAGTGGGCATGTAAAAGCGGTCGGCACACCACTGCACGCTGCGGGCGATAGGAACGCCGCGGTGCAGGTCGGGGTATACGATGTTTGCCCTCTCAATATGCCAGGGGAGGGGAGTTGGCAACACTGACACGGGGTCGTATTAATGTACGACCCGGGCCAGTAGGCACGTAAAAGCGGTCGGCACGGCACTGCACGCTGCGGGCGATAGGAACGCCGTGGTGCAGGTAGGTTTACGATGTTTGCCCTCGCAATATGCCAGGGGGACGGGAGTTGGCAACACTGACACGGGGTCGTATTAATGTACTCGAAAAACGGACATGACAATTACTAACGACCAAAATCAAAGCATAAGATTTTAAACGTTGTTTTCATTATAATCACGGTCTGAAATATTTTCTACCGATTGGCCACTAGGAAATACGCACGTGGGAAATATGACGGACGTTACTGTTAACCGGCGGGTTTTCTCGCGATACTCCGGTTTCCCCTACTCTTTCATTCCGCCATTGCTTCATCCTCAGCTCATGTCACTCTCGCCTTGACGTTGAAGACTTCGGTGTTAATAGCCCACTGCGAAATTCGCCTGCGTGAAATATTATGCAAACCATTGCACGATTTGCAATAGTCTACTATGAGCTATTTGAAGAGTTGTGACGAACATACTGAAGAGTCTATACCGGCGTTTTCCTGGAGTAGTTACGGAAATAATAACTACTATAATCCGAACTCAAGATGGCCGCACTGCCGATCGAGGTCAGTTCCTCTCGATTTCGAGTACAGTTGCACTGCGCCACCCTCTGAAGTTATACAGCGTGTTCTCAAAAATCACCGTCAAACTGCATAAAGTAGTTCATTACATAAATATAGAGGAAAAAATACTTATATGACATTTAGCCTACCTCGCTTTCCAAAGGATGGTACACGCCAGTACATGTGGAGATGAACTACATGTATATATATGCATATAACGGGACCAAATTTACTTAGACGTCTGAAAGTAATCATGAAGTGTATAAGTAAATGAATATACACATCTACAGAAAGTACTGACAGTATTCATAAGTAACAGGTAGAGAGGTGCAAAATTCGCGTAATTATTTTAAGACAGACTAGACTTCAAACACTTGTGTTTTTTGTATTGCGTTTGGCGTTGGACTACTGCTTGTCCGGCCACGCCCTGGACGACTCTGAACCAATAGGCAGAGACCTGGATGGTTCGCGTTATTATTTTGGGACAAGCCAGACGTCATTGCCCTATAAGTCTCTGAGCACGACCAGTGACTTCGTTGGCTGATGGCTTCTATACGATGTCATGTGACTGTGCAACAGTGTTACAGACGATTGGTCACTCTGACGTTGAACTCTTACTATTGGTTAAAACAGTATTTCACGTTATTCCACGAATACTCTCAGCCATTGAGGGACGTCAGTAGCACGCATAACACCTTGGAGTTAAGTCTGTTGCAGAAAAATAACGCGAATTTTGCAGGTCTCTACCAATAGGAAACTATTAACGAGAAACTGGCCCAATCACGTCCAACCAAGTTTAAATAAAAAATGGGCCCTCACTGCTGCATAAGCCAGTAAACAAACGACGACTCCAATATGTATAGGACGGTGAGTTCTCACGTGATGCCAAAATAAAACGCGAATATTGCATGTCCCTAGTAATATGTTATGGAAATATGGTTGTTGCCACCCTGGTATACCCACTCGAATTGCGACGCTTCTCTTCTGTGTATGCATGCTTTCAGAGCTACTTTCGCAAAGAACTTGTCGCTCATTTTCATCTTTACAGGCGTGTACTATCCTTTGGGAAACGAGTTAGCCTAAACGTTATGTATAAACTTTCTGTCTGTATTTATGCGAGAAATCACTGGACGGAGTTTTTCAGCAATTTTGACGAACACTCTGTATATGTATTTATACAAGGAACTATACTGTGGTTCCGAAGATGTGGTATTTTATTTCTTTGGTAAAAATAACAGAAGCCTGGTTACGTCATTGGAATAAAACCTTGCCTTAAATGTCCTCAGTCTTCAGTTGGTTCCAACTTAGTTCAGAATATGATGCAAGTTGAGTGCGAACATTTCGCTCATGAATCCATTGGCTGGCTACCTGGCGTAATTTTGCTTGCTCTTGAGACTCGCGTTTGTTGTTACGTGGCACCGAGTGACGTGGACCAATGGAAAACCACGGCACTCACATTCGGGAGTACACGGGTTCGATTCCCGGATCGCCCGTCCTCATTTCGGTTTTCTATCGTTTTCCGAAATCTCTCTCGAGGGCGAATACTGGGACGGTACCTTGTTACAAGCCACCGTCGATTCCTCCCCCGCTCCTCATTCTCTAAGAAACTTGCTCCGCCTGTAATGACTGCGCTGTTGAGACGTTAAGGCTCCCGTTGACCTGCCTCTGAGACAGAGAAGCGCGGAATTATTAAGGGCTACACTGCCACGAGCATCATGCGTGCCATCGCCACTACGCACAACACACTGACTTGGCGCGCAGATCTCTCCTTGTACTACGTGTATCTACGCAACTTTAAATTGACGCTTTCATTTTATTGCTGGCAAAAGTGAGTGAAGAGATTTGGGCGGCTCTTAACAGCGAGATCTTCAGAGCCGATGATGTGAGTATGGAGCAGCGCCAGAATGAAGAGGTGGGAGAAACGGGAGATCCCGGAGAAAACCCGCCGACCAACGGCATCGTCTAGCACGAATCCCGCATGCGAAAATCCGGTGACCCGGCCGGGGAATGAACCCGGATCGCATTGGTGGGAGTCGAACGAGCTAACCGCCCGGCCCCCGGGCCCTGATCGCTGGCAATGTTGTATCGAGTATCAATGCCGGGCCCTTGAGTATATATGAGTATATATGAAACGTGTATTCTGAGATACAGCGCTCGGGAAATGTTGTATGTAGCTACGTTCGAGTGCTCGGGAATTATGTTCCCAATGTGCGTGACGCCTTAATGGAAACTCAACACGCCTCGTCTGAAGTGTGAGTTATTTTCGGATGTCAGCACACTGGACGCACGTTTTATGGTTTCGTGGAGAAAAGTGTATTTAAGACTCTCTGTCGCGCACTTCAAGTACCTGGTAGGCGACGCCCTTGGTCCTTACACACATGCCTTTCTCGTCTCTGAGAGTGGAAGGAAACTCCCCCTCCCTCCCACAACTTCAGTTTTCCACGCACCTTCACCCTTCTCCCCTCCACCATGGCACCTAATAATAAAGAGTTTGGACTCAAAATCTTCATTTTCCCGTTGCATTATATATTGTAACAAGACGCCTGATGGTGCTTATCTGAGTTCTTCAGGGATGGAGGTCTCAATAAAATCAAAATAACAAAATTTCGCTTTTAACTTATTCACAAAGCTGCTATTTACAACACTCAACTATCCATCACCACTATTAATATTATTATTTTCTCAGTGAGTGCAATGTTTAAAATATATTTAAACTCTAATTAACATCCTTATTAATGTCTCCGTTCGGCCATAGTCAATTAACTCATATTCTTTATTAACACACGTTCAGTCTGTCTGTTGCCACCATTTGTAATGTATTTCAATCACGCATCTAGTCCAATAATCCAGTCTGCCAGTAGCACTTTTCGCTGCTCTGATGCTCGCAGTCGCAGACTTTCCTCCCGCTTGTCACTTCCGGCGCTACTCGTTCCTCTCCTCGCTCGTCGTCTATCGCTTGGAGTTGCACAATCGCCCAGACTCCCTACTCTCATAAACTCTCGGCTCAAGGGGCCAAGTTGGCTAAGCGATCAGCACGATTGCCTCCCACCAAGGTGAACCGGGCTCAATCCCCGGCCGGGTTACCAGATTTTCGCAAGTGGGAATCGTGTCATACGATGCCCTTGGTCGGCGGGTCTTCTCGGGGATCTCCTGTTTCCCCCGCCCCTTCATTCCGCCGCCGCTCCATCTTCACTTCAACCACCCTCCTTGGCTCTCAAGACCTCGCTGTTAACAGCCGCCCAAATATCTTCACTAACTCCCTACTCAGAGGCCCGACGCACTTATATATCAGTCACCCTTACCATCTGGAAGGTTCAACGCACCCCGAGTCACGCTGAGAGAAACAAGGTCAATAAACCAGAAACTTCTTCAGATAAACGCAAAAATTATATCCGCCGAAGGTCAGGAGCAAGCGAGCCGCCAAAGAGTTGCGACAGGTTGTCTCATTTTCACGTATTTTCTGCCAGCACCCACCCCCTCCCCCAATGTAACGAAGGCTCTATTTCACCTGGGCTCGACTGGATAGCAAGCCGTGCTACGCAATATTTAACTAGCATGAACTAATTACTGTGGGAAAAGATTATTTTTTCCTGTTCTACACCTAAAATGACCGAAAAACTTAAACAAGCTTATGCCTAAACACTAACCTGCAACTCCTGAGAACCCTGGAAGGTCTGTGTTGGACTTTGTAACGACAAAGTGGACGAACGATGCAGCAGCATCACAATGACACGACCGCCATCGACTAGAGCCTCTGAGGGTGGCCGGCAGAGGCGCGCATGATGAAGTTGGCCGCCCGCGCAGCTCCAACTGGCCAGATGACTGTGACGTCGTCAGTTCCGGCGCTAAAGACTTCGAGTTAATGGAAGAACATTACCGACTGTTCGACGGCCTGTGATTGGCCGGTCATTGTGAGGTATCCCTCCAGGGTACAATTGTGTATTTTCATTGTATTTAAACGCAGGGCGAAGGCTCATCGGCGAGCTCTGCAACCTGGGAGCTTCACCTGAGTTAAGTATGAATTTGTAAAAAAATTATAAACTCTCAGAACGACCCTTAAGGTTTCAGATAAGGAAGGACATGTTACAGGTCCTTATGTAGGAGTCATTAGGAATAGGCTCTATGTCAGAAGAGCGTGAAAAATTATTAAATTTGCCATTTCTCTTTTTAAAAACGTGGAATTTGAAATGAAGGCAAATATTGTCATAATTTTTAAATTCCTGAAAATATCAGTTGTTGAAAATACCATAATTTTAGTGAAATTTGGCCGTAGATTGTTCGCAAAGAGTTTTCAGGTATAGTCATTTTAAATTAAATCAATTATGCAAATTGTAAGAATACCTTTGAGAAACTGTAAAGTATTCGTGATGAATGAAATCATTTTATAATTTTGCACGATTATAGCAGAAATCAAATACTGTTTAGCAATTGCATAATAACTTTTGTCGAAGGTCAAAGTTCAATGGCTGACGATCTGATTTATACAGCCAGTAATTTATTCTTGGAAAATAAACTGATTTTGTAATTTTGCATGGATAAAGCAAGAGGTAAATACAGATTTAAAAATTGCTTCATAATCTTTAATGTGAAATGGCTGATGCTTTGCTTTATACAGCCAGTAAATTAATTCTCATGAAACAACTAATTTTGTAATTTTGCTTGATTATAGCAAAGATTGTGTAGGAATGGCAATAAGAGGTAAAATACTCCAGTAACTTTATGTTGGAATTAATACTGACCATCGTTATTGCCACTAAGGGAGAAAATAAATAACTATTGTATTATGAGATTTCTAGTATTTTATGGCTCCATGTGTTTAGTCAGAAATCGTACGATTTTTCCTATTCGTAGGGAAAATCCATTAAATGAAAATTTAGAAAAGAAACATGTTTCTAATCATTGGCTTTGCTTGTTTAGCCAGAAATGGTTATTTACAGACTGCAAGGAAATTAAGAGAATTTCAGATATAATATTCTGGAAGCCACTCTAAAACAAAAGTATTGCTTAAATTGTGTTGCGCTATATATAGCATTTTGTATAAGTTCCTAGAATTCTGGGAAGCTAAAATTTATCAGTATTGAAAAAGTCACATTTATCAGTATTGTCTAATGATATTGCAGCTTTTATAGCATTTTGCCATTACTTTTATATTGTGTTAGCAGAAAAATTATATACTTTTTGTACATCGAAAAAACAACGAAATGATTACCAAATAAGAGAAAGTTACAGTTTTTCATGTGTTTTGCTGTTGGGGTTTTTGGGGTATGCCCTTTACACTTTGTCTTGAAGGGATTGTTTTGAACATTTCCAATATTTATAATGTTTTCTATGTGATTCTGGGATGGTTTGAATATCCCTGTTGCCACGCCCTGCTGTAGCTAGGGCGTCGCAGGGTTATCACAGAGGAATGCCCTTGTTGCCACGTCCTGTAGCTAGGGCATCGCAGGGTTATCACAGCGGAATGCCCCTGTTGCCACAACTTGTAGCTAGGGCGTCGCAGGGTTACCACAACGGAATGCCCCTGTTGCCACGTCCTATAGCTAGGGTGTCGCAGGGTTATCACAACGGATGGCCCCTGTTGCCACATCCTGTAGCTAGGGCGTCGCAGGGTTATCACAACGGAATGCCCCTGTTGCCACATCCTGTAGCTAGGGCGTCGCAGGGTTATCACAACGGAATGCCCCTGTTGCCACGTCCTATAGCTAGGGCGTCGCAGGGTTATCACAACGGATGGCCCCTGTTGCCACATCCTGTAGCTAGGGCGTCGCAGGGTTATCACAACGGAATGCCCCTGTTGCCACGTCTTGTAGCTAGGCCGTCGCAGGGTTATCACAACGGAATGCCCCTGTTGCCACGTCCTATAGCTAGGGCGTCGCAGGGTTATCACAGCGGATGGCCCTGTTGCCACATCCTGTAGCTAGGGCGTCGCAGGGTTATCACAACGGATGGCCCCTGTTGCCACGTCCTGTAGCTAGGGCGTCGCAGGGTTATCACAACGGAATGCCCCTGTTGCCACGCCCTGTTGTAGCTAGGGCGTCGCAGGGTTATCGCAGTGGAATGCCCCTGTTGCCACAACTTGTAGCTAGGGCGTCGCAGGGTTATCACAACGGAATGCCCCTGTTGCCACGTCCTATAGCTAGGGCGTCGCAGGGTTATCACAGCGAATGGCCCTGTTGCCACATCCTGTAGCTAGGGCGTCGCAGGGTTATCACAGCAGAATGACCCTGTTGCCACATCCTGTAGCTAGGGCGTCACAGGGTTATCACAGCGGAATGCCCCTGTTGCCACATCCTGTAGCTAGGGCGTCGCAGGGTTATCGCAGCAGAATGACCCTGTTGCCACGTCCTGTAGCTAGGATGTCGCAGGGTTATCGCAGCAGAATGACCCTGTTGAAACGTCCTGTAGCTAGGATGTCGCAGGGTTATCGCAGTGGAATGCCCCTGTTGCCACATCCTGTAGCTAGGGCGTCGCAGGGTTATCACAACGGATGGCCCTGTTGCCACGTCCTGTAGCTAGGGCGTCGCAGGGTTATCACAACGGATGGCCCTGTTGCCACATCCTGTAGCTAGGGCGTCGCAGGGTTATCACAGCAGAATGACCCTGTTGCCACGTCCTGTAGCTAGGGCGTCGCAGGGTTATCACAACGGAATGCCCCTGTTGCCACGTCCTGTAGCTATGGTGTCGCAGGGTTATCACAACGGAATGCCCCTGTTGCCACATCCTGTAGCTAGGGCGTCGCAGGGTTATCACAGCAGAATGACCCTGTTGCCACGTCTTGTAGCTAGGCCGTCGCAGGGTTATCGCAGTGGAATGCCCCTGTTGCCACGCCCTGTTGTAGCTAGGGCGTCGCAGGGTTAACACAGTGGAATGCCCCTGTTGCCACGTCCTATAGCTAGGGCGTCGCAGGGTTAACACAGTGGAATGCCCCTGTTGCCACAACTTGTAGCTAGGCCGTCGCAGGGTTATCGCAGTGGAATGCCCCTGTTGCCACGCCCTGTTGTAGCTAGGGCGTCGCAGGGTTAACACAGAGGAATGCCCCTGTTGCCACGTCCTGTAGCTAGGGCTTCGCAGGGTTATCACAGCGGAATGCCCCTGTTGCCACGTCCTATAGCTAGGGCGTCGCAGGGTTAACACAGTGGAATGCCCCTGTTGCCACAACTTGTAGCTAGGCCGTCGCAGGGTTATCACAGCGGAATTCTCCTGTTGCCATGTCCTGAAGCTAGGGCGTCGCAGGGTTAACACAGTGGAATGCCCCTGTTGCCACGTCTTGTAGCTAGGCCGTCGCAGGGTTATCGCAGTGGAATGCTCCTGTTGCCACGTCCTGAAGCTAGGGCGTTGCGGGGTTATCACAGCGGAATGCCTTCAGAACTCAAAAACCTGTTAGGAATATCGCTCGCCTGCCAATCAATCATTCCTGTATGACTGGCCGCCCGATATCATGTCACCACTCTGTTCTACACACGCTCTTAGCTCGCTCGGGCGATGCAAAGCACTGACACTTAACAATATTAATTAATTAATAAGTTGGGGTTCTAGTTTATAGATGCGGTTTTAAAGTGCTTTTGCCAGTTTCATCTCCAACTTATTAGTTATAAGTTAACTATAGGCACACTGAGGTATAGGCAATTTACGGTAAAGTGAGCACTTTTGAAATCAACCTTAGGAAAATGCCATCGCCTCTTTCTGCGTATAATTTACCGGGCTCACTTAGTGGCTTGCACCGAGTGAAGTTGGTAACGAGGGATGGAAAGTATTTCTATATTATAACGTCTGAAAAAGTATTAGGTAACCATTTGTGATAACTAAAATAATTTCTTTCGCGTTCAGCTTTTTAATGCATCGAAGTGTAAATATGAGCAGATTTGTAAAGTATTTACTTTTTTAATGATTTCAGAATTTCACTTGACCAACATATGCATTAAGTGAAGAGGCGTACTATAATATTAATTTTACAGGAGGTGGAAGAACACACAATCTACATTCAAGTAGATCTCAAGCAGGGCTTTCAAAAGTGCTTATTTTACCGTGAACAACCTATAGGGAACTGTGAATGCGATAACGGCATTGGCCGTAAAATCCTTCTCTGCCACGATGCACGGCTCCATCCATGCTATCTGTTCCTTGTAGATGCATGCGGTTCAGCCGTGACTGCCTAGACTCCAAGGCCCTACAACCTCTATGTGTAGGGACCTGCGCAATTCGCGTTATTTTGGAGCCGCAGAATAAACTCCAAGTGTTTGTAGGCTCGTGTAACTTCTTCCATTGGCCGTCAACTTGTGTGGCACACCCCAAGGACGCTTTTAGCTTATAGTAAAGCCTCAACGATAGAGCGTTCAATGTCCAGTAAATAATTCTCACATGTAAATAACGTTGTATAGTTTCCAGTAGCCAATGAAATCACGAACTGCGCTCAAGCGGTTATATAAGGGTGGATTCTAACATGTTACCAAAAAATAACGCGAAGTTTGCAGGTCTCTATGTATGTGATGTCACTGGCGGTGGGAAATATAATCTCTACGTAGCGTTGTTTTGGAATACGCAACGATACTGTCACGATACGAGCGTATCCCCTACACATCCATACCACAACGTTCTTGGATTGGGTAGCTTTGTAGTTCAGAGTCACAAAAATAAATAAACAAAGGCGGGTACCAAAGAATGGCTACTCGTTCTACAGACCAACTTATAAATCCCACAGTTCCGGGGTCTGCATTTAATTCCCTTCCCCTACAGGGTGGCCGAGGCCTACTGCAAAACTTGAGATCCAGACTCAAAGGCTACTCTTAATACTCTACTCATTAATCAACAACCTTACTTCGCAGTTCGGAGGCATCGAAAAACAGGAAATTGGGTAACTGTATCTCATTAAAAATTACCTGATCTTTTTTTTGTACACCCTTCCAAGCAAACTAATGCAATTTAATTATCTTCACTCCAAACAAGTTTTTTAATGATTGCAGGCCTAACCCAAATCGTAAATAATCTGAACATATTATTACACCTTACAGTTTGAGAATTTGTTTTACCTGCTTGTAAAAAATTTGCTTAGGCTTAATTTTAAATGTTCAATATTTGAGTTAAAGGCAACACATTTTTCTATTAAAAATTATAATCAGGAATCTGCAGGCTGTCTGCACTAAGTTTTCTACCTGATAATATGGTAAACTAAAATTGGTAGTATTGAATATCACAGAATTCTAGCTTCTATCAATATGTTGCCATTTGTAATCAAGTTAAGAATAATGTTCAGACATATTACTTAATGATACATTCTCTAAAATATAAACTATCTGCAGACCATTTATTAATTAGAGTGGTTTTTTACTGCAAGTAAGAAAAAAACAATGCTCAGAAATGTGCCGTAATGATACATTCGCTCAATGTTTAAGAAATAATAAATTTATTTATTGTTCTTTATTTAGCAATGATGTAATGTAATAATGTTTTACCAACTCGGGAGGTATTGTAAATATAACCTCTTTGTAGCGAATCTTTTATTCCTAAAAACAACCATGTTGTAAGAAATAATTTTTAGAAACTAACCAATGAAGGAGTTCAAAAACCTACTTACAAAAATGTTGTTTAATATCACTGAAATCGGTTTTATTTAAACACTAAATATTGTAAAAATGGCCTCAATACGGAGTGGATAAGTTTCTGTATATGCTATAAAAATTATTTTTACTATTACTCATACGAGTAACATACAATGCTATTACTTGAATTTTATTATTTGTTTACTGTAAGTGTTTAAAAGTTGATGGGCAAACGTTTTTTTTACACGTGAGAACTTTGTGGGCACGGAGTTCACTCACGAAATAGCATTCACCCAGGAGTTTACTCTTTCATGGTTGTCAGGAAGCTAATGATGTGCACTTTCTAGCCAATCAGAGTAATTTCAAAGACACCGAGGTACACACAAGTTACACAACGTAGTGTATTGTTAGAGAGACGCCGCATTTTCCATTAAAATACGACCCGCCGTGTCGTATGCCTAAACTGGCCAAGCTGCCAGCCATGCTGGACACTTACGTTCGACCTTATTCGAAACGTCATTTGCTTGGCTACAAGAGGTTGTAGAGACTTGAAATGTCGGTGGCCACGTCTCAGCCCTGAGAAGCACTCAGGTTGCCGAGTGCGGTCTCGTCGTGCCAGAGTAGGAGAGTGTCACAGAGTAGATAAATACACAGCCACGACGGGGCGGTTCCTTTGATGTGGAAGTAGCCATTCGTTGATTGGCTGTGCGAGGTTCTGGGTGCCGGTCATGTGTCTGACTGGCTACCGCGTGCTGCGGAAGGTCCCCTATTGGCTGGGCGGCTGACTGGTGAGTATGTCACCAGGTGCTGATTGGCGAAGGGGGTTCCTACGTGTTTCTGGTCAGTGACGACATTCTGCTGACATGAGCTGCTGGAGTTCGCGGTATAAGCGGCTATTTAGCCTCTGTATACTCACGTACTCTGTGACAGTCGCCAGGCATTGGCGAAGGTGAGACGGCAGGTTGGCGAGCCCAGGGAGCTGAAGAACGGGTTAGACGAGTTGGTGGTGGGGGCGAAGAATGTCAAATGGGGTTATCTGCGTGCAGACTCGTCCCTAACCCTTCCTTTCATCCCCACCACCTTCACCCCACCACCCTTGGCGACGTTAACTCCAGACTTGACGTCAGCGTAACCCGTGTTATCTCATCCCCCCCCCTTCCCAAACCCCGCTCGGCGTTCCACCCCGACACACGCCCTCTTGACGCCTGTACCACCACCCTTCTTTGTAAGCTCTGACGTTTGCGCCAGCTATCTGGTCCACTCAGCCAAATTACTGGAGTTGTCATCCAGTTTCCTCAGTGCCTTCGTCCCGCCCCCTGGCAGACTGCTACAGAACCTCGCAGACCTGCCTCCTTCAGCTCTTCTTACACAGTACCCTCACCCTTCTGTTAATTCGCCTAGACGAGGGCGAGTATCGCTTGTAGCACTGCTGTTCAGTACTACCTCGAATGGATGAGCTTTCATTTGAAAATACATGAAAATAAAATCCAGATTTATCGACGCGTCTTTTATGCCACAAATGGAAGAATGTTATATTGGACATACTTTCGAATATTACGCTGCTCACGAGCTTTTGAGAACTTTTGAAATCCCAGCTCAGTATCTAACTTCCTCTCATTTCTTTCATTCACTCCTACCATATGTAAAATTAACATCGCCAAAGATATCCTCTTATTAATACCTCAAACAAGCTAAACCGTTGAACTGTTAGCAATGTAGATGGATTGTTGAAATGTACATTCATAAACTTAGGTGATTAAAACAAGAAACACTAGTTGCCATGAATTCCAGTATTTCATTCGCAATTCAAGTATTAAATTCGCAATGCGTCATGTTTTAGCATTATTTTTATGAATTCGCTGCCAGCTGAACTTGACTCCTGCAGGCCAGTGTGTACCGTAGCATGTATGAAGCTATGGGTAACGATTCATTTTAAAGGTTGCAGACAAAAGTAATTATTTCACAGTGAACGCTTTCTTAGAAAAACTCAACCTTTGAATTAATGTTATCCCATCTAATACGTTTAACTTCCACTGATGTACAGTAAAACGAGTGCAGAGGAGATATTTGGGTGGCTCTTAACATTAAGGTCTTGAGAGCCGATGAGGATGAAGCGAGCTGAGTATGGAGCAGAACCGGAACGAAGGGCCGGGGGAAAACGGGAGATCGCTGAGAAAACCCGTCGACCAGCGGCATCGTCCGCCACGATTCTCACAAACTTAAATCCGGATTGAACCCGGTTCGCTTGGCGGGAGGCGAGCAGACTGACTGCTCAGCCACCGCGGCCCCTTACAGCTAAACTAAACGTTATTCAAGTTTGCACGCCATTGCTAGATTGGTAGCAAAGATTTTGTCAGGTCGTAGTAACGTACGTTTTTCTGTTTCATTTCCAAAATAAGTTTATGTGATCTTAGAGGCAACAGAATTCGTAATTCAGAGTCGGTGTAGCGTCCTAAAGTGGATGCGTTTTTCTGTCGACCAGCCTGGGTCACTTGAGTGCCTTGCCAAGCCTAGCATTGCTCCTGACTGCCGAAGGCTTGTCAGAGTAGTCCTTACCTCTTAACATAGTTATTATCATTTTGATAAACAAAGTTTGATATAGGCTGTTCACGGTAAATATAACTCTTTTGGGGCCCTAGTTACTTTATTCTTCCAGTCATTTTTTATTCTTTTACTGCCGTTTTAAATAAATATTGCCATGTAAGTAATAAACACAGTGTGTGTATTCTACTGCATTCGGAAGTTAAAGTCTAAGGCTAAAATAAAATGTATTTATTTACTATTATTCCAAATGAGAGGGCTTTCAAATGTGCTCACTTTACCGTGAACAGCCCATTGCAAGAAGGTAATTACTGCTACGGCGTAGGAAATGACTAACAGATGATCTGGACTAGCGTCACTTCTCCCGCGCTGCTGGAGGAGTGGGTTCTGGGTCATGATGCCTACTCTATAACTACGACAGCCGCGCCGCCGGAGAGTCGCGAGTGTGTGATAGTCACGTGGCAAAGTGCGGCGAACGGCGAACGAAGATCGAGGGATATCGCAGGAAGTTGAATAAGAGGGCCTGCTCTTAGGCAGCGCTGTGCAGGGGAAGGCAAGGTATCCGACAGCGGAGTGTAACTGTGTATTGGAGCTCTCCAGGCACTCCTGAACGTTTCGATCAGAGAAAGACTCACGATTTGTGGATTGTAACAACTTGCAAAAGATTTGACGACTTATATAGAATATGTAATTTTGTCAGTAACTCAAAAAGTGACGGAAAATTCGTGACAAAATTTTAAGCATTTTAGTGCGTGTGTTTCTGTGCTGCTATGTAAGATTATGTAAATATTATCTGTAAAAAGCACGTGATAGATTTTACTGTCGACATATTGGATTTTGAATATGTTTGTGTACTATTTATAAATTAATTATGAAATGATTATTTAACTACATACACACACATATATATGTATATATATCACCATAAAAATTAAACTGATTTACTTTCAGTTTCACTCATACTGTAGTAACGGCTGACGTAAACGTTTTGTTTCTAACAATTTCACAGTCCTACTTGATTGTGAACACTAATGCGATGTTAATTTTTGCAAGAATCTGAAGGATGCACATTCACAGAGATAACTAAAACAGGTAACCGTTAATACTTTTCAGGCAATCAAGAAAGAACTACAACGTCGACGTATCTCGCTTTTAATTATGTCTCATATGTTGAGACTGATGCCTTGCCACTAGCTGTCTCCTGGGAACACGCAACCAACTGAGCATTGCAACTATACACGGTTGTATAGTGTACCAGGCGCTACCCAGCACATCAGTGTTTCGGAACACACTACGTTTACTTCCAACTTTCCTGGAGCTGTGCTAAAGTTCTACTTCCAGGATATTCCTCCACCTCATGCTAACGAAGCTTAACAGAGTATCGAAAATTACACTTAAGGGACAAATCCCCACATTCGTGAACACTCAGTGTAGAATTATTTTGCGTGAGATATATTTCTTAACAGGAGTTACACACACACCAATTTTGTGTCTCTGTTTTTATTCGCACTATATGTAATTTTAATATTATAGTGTACAGGTAGAATATCAGTTAAAGTTCAATTGTAAAAAAAATAAGATATTTTATGTTAACAATTATAAAACTCTTGTGCTACATAGCATATTTAGGAAACAAACAAAAATGTCATTAATGTTGTGATTTTTTAAAGGTTTAATTATATAAACGTCAAGGAACCGCGAATAGACTTTAGTAAGCGACGTTCGTGCACTGCTAGACTCTTTGTGATCATCTGCTTCCCAGACAAGCATCGGTATTTTGAACAAACATACAAACGTTGCATCCAGTTCCAGCGTTTATCTCGCTCGTTACATGACTAAATATTATACTTGAGACTTTTCAAGTTATCACTTATAGCATGGGTTCTTAAACCTTGTGATTTCGAGGACCATTGTGATATGATGTACATGGACCACCAACCTAGCTTTAATATGAGCTAAGGAACTAATTTCATGTATACAACTCATTTATTTTTCACAGTAATAAGTGTTAATAGCTCAAGGGTGCAGAAACCATCTTCGTGAAAACGTTACAACATTTTTATAAAAAGTAAAATATGCTAGTTTCATTTGCGGACATCAGACTATAAGAAATAGGCCCCTAGTGTTCAGCGAACTACAGTTTAAGAATTGCTGACGTAAAGTGAACTGTCTATAACAGTTGCCGTAGCTATATATCGCTCGCGAGGGATTATTCACGTAGTCACTGCGTAGTGGACAGACTACTTGCCTCCCACCAAGGCAAACCGGAGCGGCTCTTAACATCGAGGTCTTGAGAGCCGATGAGGGTGAAGCGAGCTGAATATGGAGCAATGCCGGAATGCAAGGGCGTGGGAAACGGTAGATCCCGAGAAAACCCACCGACCAGTGACATCGTCAGGTACGATTCCTACTTGCCGGGAGTAGTCTGGCCACTGCATAACCGCGGCCCCACGATCGTAACCGGGTGTTTTAAAGCAGTGGTAACACGCATGTACTCACACATTGGAGGACCCTGATTATATTCCTGGTCAGACCATTCTGATATTGTTTATCTACGGTTTTCCAGAATCGCTCTAGAAGAATGCTGGAATGTTGCCTTGATACAGGCCCTGGCGCATTCCTTCCCCGTCCCTCAAATATAAAGTGAAATTAAGTGTCCTTCACAGCTCTGTGAAACTATTTCACTGGCACTATTTTAATATGCACACTTTCAAAAATATTCGTATATTAACGGAAATTTAACCGGAAATGTGCATTTAATGTACGGAAACGCAGCCCGTTTGACAAAAAACGGAGCTGAGCTCAGCAAATACCGAATATATAAAGTGTCTGTATTTCCTATATCTTCGGGTTTTGGGAAGTAACAGTGACGAGTATACACGAATATTTCTTCTCTTCCACTGTAACCAGGAAACCGTCGTCATTTCTGCGGCAGTTTGTCTACACACGCCGCTTAGAACTATTATTTAAATCAACAAAGAAGTGATCAGACGTATGTGACACGTAGGAAAGTTATAAATCCTGAAATATGACTAGAAACTGGAGAAGTTTCCAACGCGACTACATGTGAGAGGTTCTGACCTCTGTGGCGCAGATTGTTGAGGGTCGCCTACGTGATCAAGTCACAGTTCTGGCATGGGGGTACATTCTTGTGCGTCCATCTAAGCAATTATACAAACATTGTCGCACGTCGCACTAATCGGCCCATGATAGTAAAACTTACAGTAGAAAGTTGTTAAAACTACCTACTAGTTATATGTTTTTCTGAACCTGGAAGAAGCCTACAACTACCCAGCAAATTTTCTGAGAGGATTTCATCAATTCACGAAAACTTACGTGGAAATTACGGGAAGACAACTATTGAAAAGAAGTGTCCGTAATTTTACTAACATAAATTTTGACCAGTTCCGTAAATGAGGAAAACTTAACAGTGTATAAATGTATATTGTGTGATCCATTAACACATTATTGTATTAGTTACATGTAACTAACAATACAGTTATGCAACATCTTCCAGAGAGAGTACATTTGTATAGGAGTAGAAGTATAACGACTCCAATTCTGTAAGATCTATATAGCGCTAACTCATTACGTCGGTTAGGGTGTTTAGGAAGTAATGTATAGCGACTGCAATACTGTCAGTTGCTAAGCTAACTCTTTACAGCGGTTGGTAGTTGTTCAGGAGTAGAAGTATATCGACTCCAAGTTCTGTAAGTTTTATATAGAGCTAACTCTTACGTCGGTTGGGTTGTTTTAGGAGTAGCATTATACGACTGCAAGTACTGTCAGTTTTGTCTAGAGCTAACTCTTACGTCGGTTGGTGTTGTTTAAGGAGTAGCATTATATCGACTGCAAGTTCTGTAAGATTTTATATAGAGCTAACTCTTACGTCGGTTGGTGTTGTTTTAGGAGTAGCATTATATCGACTGCAAGTTCTGTATGATTTATCTAGAGCTAACTCTTACGTCGGTTGGTGTTGTTTAAGGAGTAGCATTATATCAACTGCAAGTTCAGTAAGATTTATCTAGAGCTAACTCTTACGTCGGTTGGTGTTGTTTTAGGAGTATAGATATATCGACTGCAAGTTCTGTAAGATTTATCTAGAGCAAACTCATACGTCGGTTGGTGTTATTTTAGGAGTACAAGTATATCGACTGAAGTTCAGTAAGATTTATCTAAGCTAACTCTTACGTCAGTTGGTGTTGTTTTAGGAGTAAAGTATATCGACTGCAAGTTCTGTGAGATTTATCTAGAGCAAACTCTTTCGTCGGTTGGTGTTTTTTAGTAGTAGCATATATCGACTGCAAGTTCTGTAAGATTTATCTAGAGCTAACTCTTACGTCGGTTGGTGTTGTTTTAGTAGTAGCATTATATCGACTGCAAGTTCTGTAAGATTTATCTAGAGCTAACTCTTACGTCGGTTGGTGTTGTTTTAGTAGTAGCATTATATCGACATGCAAGTTCTGTAAGATTTATCTAGAGCTAACTCTTACGTCGGTTGTAGTTGTTTTTAGGAGTAGAATATATATCGACTGCAAGTTCTGTAAGATTTATCTAGAGCTAACTCTTACGTCGGTTGGTGTTGTTTTAGGAATAAATTATATCGAAATGCAAGTTCTGTGAGATTTATCTAGAGCTAACTCTTACGTCGGTTGGTGTTGTTTTAGGAGTAGAAGTATATCGACTGCAAGTCTGTAGATTTATCTAGAGCTAACTCTTACGTCGGTTGGTGTTGTTTTAGGAGTAGCATTATATCGACTGCAAGTTCTGTAAGATTTATCTACAGCTAACTCTTACGTCAGTTGGTGTTGTTTTAGGAGTAGAAGTATATCGACTGCAAGTTCTGTAGATTTATCTAGAGCTAACTCTTACGTCGGTTGGTGTTGTTTTAGGAGTAGATATATCGACTGCAAGTTCTGTAAGATTTATCTACAGCTAACTCTTACGTCGGTTGGTGTTGTTTTAGTAGTAGCATTATATCGACTGAAGTTCTGTAAGATTTATCTAGAGCTAACTCTTACGTCGGTTGGTGTTGTTTTAGGATTAGAAATATATCGACTGCAAGTTCTGTAAGATTTATCTACAGCTAAATCTTGCGTCAGTTGGTGTTGTTTTAAGAGTAGCATTATATCGACTCCAAGTTCTGTAAGATTTATCTAGACCTAACTCTTACGTCGGTTGGTGTTGTTTTAGGAGTAGAAGTATATCGACTGCAAGTTCTGTAAGATTTATCTAGAGCTAACTCTTACGTCGGTTAGTGTTATTTTAGGAGTAGAAGTATATCGACTGCAAGTTCTGTAAGATTTATCTAGAGTTAACTCTTACGTCGGTTGGTGTTGTTTTAGGAGTAAAAGTATATCGACTGCAAGTTCTGTAAGATTTATCTAGAGTTAACTCTTACGTCGGTTGGTGTTTTAGGAGTAGAAGTATATCGACTGCAAGTTCTGTAAGTTTTGTCTAGATCTAACTCTTGCGTCAGCTGGTGTTGTATTCAACAATCTGGAACGGCAAGCACAGTAAAGGGAACAAGCGGCCTGAAACTGAGTGCAATGTCGGCGAAGATTTTTGACAACTTCGAATTTTGAATTTTTTCGCCACGGCGAGGTGCGCAATGAGCTTCGAGCATCTCTCGTTGTAAAATAAAATGGGGCCTTTCCATATGCAAGAACGCCTGGATCAGTTTCGGGGAAGTACGGATGTGTCTTCCAAAATGCATCGTCTTCGCTGTAAGGTGCCTGCCTGAAGGCTGCTCACGATAAAGTGAACACTTTGGAAATCAAATTTAGTAAAAGTCATTCCACCTGCCTGTATATATTGTTAATGTGCACACTGAGTGACATGCTTCGAGTGAAGTTGGTAACGGTGGATGTAAAGTAGTTCCATATCTTAACGTCGAATTAAAAGTGTTAGATTACAATTCGTGTTAATTGAAATTATTTCTTTTGCTTTGAGTTTTTTTAATCCATCCAAGTGTAAAAATAAGGAGATATGTAGAACATTTAGTTTTCTAATAATTTCACACTTTCACTCGACCTACGCATGAACAAAGCGATGAGGCCCACAGCAAAGCTAATGCTAATATTATATAAGACGGAAGAATACACAACCTGCACACAAGTAAATCTTAAGCAGGGATTTCAAAAGAGCTCATTATACCGTGAACATACTGTACCTGATGCTTCAACTGCGTTACAGAGTTTTAGTCATTCAGATTTTCCTACGAAATCATCAAACGTGCGTCCAATGTGTTGATCTACGAAACGAACACACGTCAGATGACAGCTGTTTGTGTGCTTTCAAGACGCCACGTACATTTGACAGACCATTTCTGAGCGCTACAAAACATCTAAATACGGCCCTTTCAAAGGGTGTATCCCAAAATATACGCGTCAGATCCAAGAGCTCTGCATAGAACTTTCCACCAATAAAATAACAGAGTCAGCGCTGAACGTCCCATAGGCATACCCAGTACGACGAGAACACAGCACGCCAGGTCAGAGCCTTGCACTTAGCGGCTACGGTGGATTTGATGCGTGTGGCAATTTCGCCCTTATCTTTCCCAGGGCTGCTCGATCTCCAGCGTGGAAAACAGCTCAAGGTATTCTGAGGATTATCTGCAAACCTAGCGCCAGTGGAACACGTCAGTTATGTGACGGTTTACGAAAGTAAAAAGGGAAGAAAATTAAAGTGAACACCAGAGTAAAAATATTTGTTATAGGCTGTTCACGACAAAGTGAGCACTTTTTAAGGCCCTCCCAACTGTCATTAACCAATAATAAATATGTTTTATTGCAGCCTTAGACAATAACTTTTGAAAGCGGTGTAAGTATACATCGCATTTATTAGTCACGTGACAATGCTGATATTAAAATATGGCTTAAATATTAAAATTGGCTTAAAATAAAAATTTGTAAGGGCCTTAAAAAGTGCTGACTTTACCGTGAACGGCCTATAGAAAAAATACTCTACAATGATACCTTTCTGAGTGGATGCCTTCGTGGCTAAATCACTTTAGTGGCAACCAACTGGCTTTTGCACTCCCGTGTTCAGACTTTTACGAAATTCGTGCATGAATAAACGTACCGAAGTTTTGATATGTCATGTTTGTAAGGTTGGCGGGTATGATGAAAGGGTTCATTTTTCCTGTTGTACCCTTATTCAGTAACTGCACTTGATACAGAACGAAACAGAATTAAATTTCATCAGTACCCGGCTTTTGGCCATTACTGATCTTAGTTATGTGCATTTAAATAAATAAAAATAAAATTAATGGACTTACTGTCTAACATAACTTAATCCTGCAGTTAGGTAGTAACCGAAATGGGGATCTTTGGACATCTTTTTAATACCCCCTCCCCCGCATTTATCCAGATTAAAAGGCACGAACTCGGTTAAACCAAGAAAAACCAAAAAATTATTATTATTAAATTATTACTTTAAGGGGGGAGGGGAGGAGGTTTTAATTTAACAGGAAGTGTAATTTTGATATTTAATAATTAATTTTCTTTCTACTATATTGAAACTGAAATTATTACAATTTAATATATCCTTTCGATTTACTGCATTTGATACATTTCGCAGCTGCCAATGTGATATACCCCATATTGTATCGTTTCCCCTTTCCAACTCTACTCTGACCACTGAACCAAGTTATTTAATTAAAGTATTTCCAACACAAGGGAAGGGAAGAACGGGCATATGAGAATGGGGCGTAGCTTATAAAGTCATTAACCAACCGGGGTTCATAAAACAACACTTTAACAACATGATTAATATATATTTATATATATAAATGCAATTAGGAATAATACAATACGTTTCATTGATTACTAAATACACAATATTCAATAAACACTTACTCACAAGCGGCTCGGTGCTGTTAAGTAGCAATACAGGAATAATCTCAAGTCCCTAGCCTTACCAATTATTAATTATTACACTTAAGGGGGGACTGACGGGATCTCGAAGGATGACTTGCGCCCTAACCGCTAGCACGAGGTATGCTCACCAATATCACAGGAGAGGACCTGAGAGCTCCTCCAAGCCTCGACGTCTTGATGATCCTGTTGCCAGCTCCGGTAACTAACGTATTATTACCTCTGGTGTCAGCTTGACTGGGGGGGGGGGGGCAGCGTTCCTGGCCTTATATATGCTGCACCCTCATTAGGTCAGCGTGTTGTTTCGCAATCACTCAAAATCCATACTGCGTCCTACGTTAACATGTAATTTCGTGTGCAGCTCTCCTCTGGTCATCAAACTGGAAAAACTAAAAAATATCTACCGAATCTCCAGCCAGAAAGTGTAGACAGTTAGAGGAGGAGAACGATTCGAATTCAACAAAAGGACATCTTTTAAGAGCTCTTCTTTAGAAAGAAACCGTTCAAACATAATCGTTATCTCCGACTGCTTCATTTGCATCTCATCCACTTTACATTTCTATAACACTCTCATTAGCGTAGCCATTAGAGGGAGTGACGAGATTTTTGGCGCTGCTTTGGAACAACGTACTTCATTACAAGATTTTACTAACGTGGAAGCCGATTTAGTTCAGATTTAGAATGCAATAATAAGAGTATTTAAACATTCTAAGATTCATTATGTATAATTTGTTAAAAGTCGTGTCATGTTATCCAGTGCAGCACACTGTAATGACAAGCGATCGGCCGGGGGGGGGGGGGATACCATCCTATCTACAAGAGAGCCCAAAATGTCTCCTGACGGAAGAAATTTAAATTAAACTGGAAAACACTTATTTACAATAAATGCGACAGACCTGCTTTCAAAACACAATTGTGTTTTATGATATTATGAAAGTGAATCTGTTAAACCAAACAATACATTTTATTTAAACAATAATTATTATGACAGGGTATGCCGTGAACCAAATAATGCCAATGACTCGATAAAGTAAAAAAATAGTTTGTAAACTGATTATATAAAACCACCTACAGAACGAACAAGGAGTTGATGATATAACCAACTAGCCTACTTTCTTCAACACGGGAGAAATTAATTTTTAAATGTGTTCTTAAAAACTGAGTTGGTAGGAAGGACTTGTCTCTTTGAAAGCAGTATCATTAAACATGAAACCAGAAACAAATGCAACAACAGCGAGACAAAAACAAATACACATATGTCTTACCTGGGTTATACACAGTAACGTTGTATGCTTGGGTCATATGCATAACTTAATTATTTATTTATGTATTTGCAAGATGGAATCTGATTTAATGTACGTTATTATCCTTAGTATGTAAATCCACTGTTCGTATCATCTTCTGATTTAATTTTGTGGTACAACACATTCACATGTCTTTCCAGTCTGCTATTGTTGTAATGTGTTTCGACGGCCCTAGTTTATGAGCAGTTGTTTATACGTTGCCATGTTAATTAAGTGACGCGATGAGTAATTTTTGCATCTAGCACTCGTGTTTGGTCATTTTTGAAGTCATTATTTAATTGAGTTTTTGGATTAGAATTTTAACCATTTTCGTTTTCGACGGCACGACGCTGATCCTCGTGGGTTCAGGCAGTGGGGATTATTAATTTAGTTTTAATAAGGCCCTATCTTACAAAATAACTTACAAAAGTGGCTATGTGTTGACATATATTTTGCTTGTAATAGACACTTTTAGGGTACAAAATTTGGTCGAAGTTGGTTAAATGGTATGGTAGTTTTATACCAAATAAAACTAAAATATTTGTACGGTCGCCATTTTGAATATAAGTAAATTATTATGATAAACTATCTGATCCTAGTATACGTCGTTCCGCCTCTTTTTTATATAAAGGTTCTAAACCTACCGAATGAAAAGCACAATATAACAATTAATTTTAGATTAACAAACATTTCTTGCAAGTATGAGCGAAATCCGCCCATAAATATATAAGTTAGACCCCAGCACCACTTATCGGAATTAAACATAACTAAAAACCTTATTCGCCATCTCAGTAACATATGGTGCGAATATGGTCCCAATTTATCCAGTGATTTGTCAGTGATCATGCGGTTTAGTCACGCACAAAGGATTATATATATATATAAAGATTACCTACATTTACAACAATATCCATTTCACAATGTAATGTTTACACGACGCTCTGCCAGCATACGGTATTTGGTTTAAATCAGTCTAATCGTTCCCGAGATATAACATAACACCCTAAATATTAAAACTGCCGCCATATTGAAAGTAAGTGTCCGGCGTGGTATAAAACTATAAAATTCAGGTATCCTTGTTAAGTGCCGAGTTTGGTGAAATTCGGTTGACACGTTTAAAAGCTGGAAGTTGGTGGAACACACACTCACACACATACAGATACAGGACTCCGCACACAAACATACATAGTTAGGAAAGTGATCTCATACGCCTTTATTTTCTTCGGAAAGTATGCTAAAAATATATAAGGAGGCTGGTTTCCGTAGCGGGTAAAGCGCTCGCCACCCACCAAAACGAACCGAGTTCGATTCCTGGTTGGATCGCTCCCGCATTTTAGATGGACGATGCAGCTATAGTCTATTCACGGTAAAGTGAGCACTTTTAAAAGTCCTCTCATTTGGAATGTTAGTTAATAAACATATTTCATTTTAGCCTTGGACGTTAACTTTCGAGCTGGTGGAACATGCACACTGTGTATATTACTTACGTGGCAATATTTATTAAGAAAGATTGTTAAACGATAAAGAAATGGCTGAAAGGAAAAATTAGCTGGGGCCTCAAAAGTGCTCACTCTACCTTGAACAGCCTATAGTAGGCAGGTTTGCTACCACCTCCCCTGGTGATGCCCCATATCCACCCCGCTCTCCCTTTATCGGATTTCAAGAACCCGATATTAAGAGTCTCCCAAATCTCTCCTCTCTAACACATTATGTCGTGAATAGAGGGACAGCAGGGCTGGCATTTACTAAGTGTTCTGCAAACATCTTATGTTTCTGTATTTGTTATTTTTATGCCTTATTCATATAATGATATATGTGACAGCGTCACAGTAAAAGTACCAGTGTGCCGTCTGATATGTGGAAACTTTACTCTGTGACATCAGCTTAACGGAAGTTACGTCGTCATTGGGAGATAGCTTCTCACTTCGATCCAAGTGTAAAGAGGAGGTTTGAGAATTTCAAAGAAACGGGCAGTGTCAAATAAATCCATCAGAGAGGTCGCTGAAATAAGCATCGAGCGACTTTTGACAATGTGCAAGCGGCATTACCCTCAGAAATCAACTCCTCGTGTTTCGCGTGAATTGCAGCAGGTGAAGTAATACGTAAGCTATACGTCTCTACAGCGACGGAAAACTTTATCACAGCCAAAAAAATACTTGTTTGTACAGGGCAAATATATATATTCAGTAGCTACAACAAAATATCTTGTTGAGTAAACAAAAATCGAAAAGCAACTGGATTTATTTTGTTCATATAACAAAACACACGGTTGACTAAACATTACAATCTGTGTTAGGCCAAACAATATTTAGGCTATCAACCAAATATTTGTCCAAAAATACAACTCGAGAGATTGTTTGTAATTTTTGTGACAATTAGAACCGTGACTGTGTATGCTAGTGCATATACTGATGCTTAATAATGGCACGGAAACTCTAATAGAACAAATCTAACAAGATACTGAAAAGTAAAATTGTAGGCATTAAACTTGAAATATTTATTTACGCATGTTGGTTGTCCTGTAGCTGAATTGATCTGTTTAAATACATTCAGATTTATCAGGAGTAACTTAAGCTGAAAGATACTACGGCGTCGTGCCCGGGCGCAAAAATTTTGAATTAGAATCTGGGTGGGGTGTAAATTTTTTTTAATAGTAGAAAAAATTTAATTTACGTAGAACCAAACAGATATTTAGTTGAACCAACCAAATCTTACACTCTGGGGCAACCAAATTATAACAACATAATAATTTGGTTTTATAAACGAAGTATTTCATTGGCTCTATAGGCCTACAGGATGTATCTAAATTTGACTGACAACTTCGACTATAGGTTAATCACGAAAAAATAAGTTGAAAACATGTAATACAACGTATGGTCTAAAGTGATTACGAAGGGTATGCACGTCTTTGAAGCTGGATCTGGAACACTTGTTTATTGCAAATATTGGCGGTTATATATAAGATGGAACACCGATTGTCTGGATAATGTTTGACTGAACAAAGATCTTCAAACACCACAACACTTGTCGCTGTCTTCGAATTATTTCATGTAAATAATCACTGTTACCACCCCTATTTCGAACTAACACCCATGTTGCGGTAGCATATTAGATATTTAAAGGATGGATTATTAATCCTTATGTCACAATTAACAAAAATGTGACCTTGTGTAAATATCCTAAACCTCGCCGTTTTCGAGTAATTCGTGTTTTACTTTGAAGGTAATATTTACCGATACCTGTCAGGTGGAGCATGCACAATACACAATAACACACTTTTGCTACTAGTAAAGGGAGGGGAAGATTCCAGAGAGAGGTTCATTATAGTGGTACTATAATAAACTATTTATTCTACTACAACTTCACAAATGTGTACTTCCCTTAGGATTAATTTTAGACCATATATCGTATATGTGTTTCAACTTCATTTTTCGTGATTAACCTACGCCCAAAGTTTGTCGGTCGGATTTAGATACACCCTGTATAAACTATTTATTTGGCTGCCCCAAGCACCTTTGTTTTATTCAACATAGCAATTTTCTCAGTGCATGCAAGGAAACAAAAATTGTTCGTTATTGTTTTCGTAGCAAAGAATCCTATCACCCCTATCATACAGGGGGGGGGGGGGGAACCAGAATTTCAGCCTTGTGCTAAGACGCGTGTTTTGCAGGTTTTCAGTATTCCATATTCGAACATTAAGACAGTTAACATGCTTCATCGGGAAACAGCACTCTGTTTGGTTATCTTACCTCATCAACAACTACATCTGCTGTAGGACACGCAAAATGCATGTCGCGTAGGGGAGTCATTAATTAGCAAAGTTTGGATGATCTGCAATTGTAATCGTAGAGAAGTAAGTTTAGTCCATTCGCAGTTACATCCATCTTTCTGGAGCCCTACCAAAGTTCTACTTCTAGGATATTCCTCCGCCTCGCTTATTTCTTAGTTAGTTTACAGATTGCCGAAGTGGCTCGTTGTTTCCACTCTGTTTTATAAACCTTCTTGTGGCCTGCTTTTCCCTCTTTGTTGTATAAACTGTAGCATGTACAGCGGGATACTTTCGTAACATAACGCACCGAATTCGCGTGCCCTCGCATTGATGTTATTCATACGAACTATTTCTTACTAGGCATTGCCAACACATCTGTTTCCTCACTGTTTTCATTCATATTAATTATTAATGAAAGATAATGATTTATAGATAAAATATAACTAAAAGTTAAATTTAAACAAAACAATAAGGATACTGTTACGATGACAGAAGTTTAAAGATCGTGACACGCGACATATTAAGGAAGTGACCAAACATGTCACACATGGCATGATAGATTCAAAAACTACGTGAAGAAACTGCGAATAGACTGCAAGCGCTTATGCAGGACTTGGTGAACCGTTGACGTCGATTGCTGCAACTGACGCGAATAACGACGAATTCGCATCTGAAGATTTGATTGGTGTGACCCTAGAGTGCTCATGCAAGTTGCGCAGGAAACGCTCTCCGTGTTCCAGCATTGGCGAGTTCTCCCGCCAATAGGACTGTCAAGAACAACGTGGGCACGATCACAGCTCACACACGCTCTTTTATAAAATGCGAGTGCTTTCATTTGTATGATCTCTTCCTCGGACCTAGTATTAATACGTTCAGAATATATTCAAATTAGTTATAGATTTTATTCATTTAAACGGGTGGTTATTTTGAAAATTCAAATGTAAACAATCACATACATCCCGGGAGACCATATTTTTTTTTTTTTTTACGTTTGAACCGAGATGTGTGAAGCTATGTTGAATACAGACACAGAACATGATACTCGCTCGCCGACCTCCCGTGGCGCAGTGGGTTTGTGTGCCACGGACCTGTGGCGCGGAAGGCTGTGGGTTCAAATCCCTGGTAAGGCATGGGTGTTAATTTAAGTTAGGTTATAAGTTAGTCCAAGACCTGACTACTCTACCAACCAGCACAACTGTCCCCGCCCTTATGTGAGTGTGTGTGTGTGTGTGTGTCGAACATCGGGTCTTATCTCTGTGGTCCTTGATTGATACCGGTCGTGCACTTAGAGTGGCAGAAACTTTGCTGAAGCGAAGGTAACCTGGGATTTCTTTAATTACTTCTACTTCCCTTGCCGCTACGTTAAGTCACTTCTCCATCGTCGGCAGAGATCACTCTAGGTACCCGACTGAGCGAGGTGGCGCTTTCATTTTCGCGTTCCTGGTCCCTCCATCCTGACTTCGGTTCACTATGGTTTATCGAGATCACTCCAGGCGAACTGTGGGATTGTTCCTCGCTACAGGCCGTGTCTGATCCATTCTCCGCCTCAGCTTCCTTGGGCGACTTGCTCAGTTTCTGATGACCTCTCTGTCGACGACACGTGAATCACTAACTACCTGCCTGGTAGCTACCGCTGCGAAGATTCATTACCTGTATATGGAGGGACACATGACTTCCGTGGTAGCTACCGCTGCGAAGATTCATTACCTGTAGTATATGGAGGGACACATGACTTCCGTGGTAGCTACCGCTGCGAAGATTCATTACCTGTAGTATATGGAGGGACACATGACTTCCGTGGTAGCTACCGCTGCGAAGATTCATTACCTGTAGTATATGAGGGAACATGACTTCCGTGTAGTCCCGCTGCGAAGATTCATTACTGAGTTATGGGGGACACATGACTTCGTGGTAGCTACCGCTGCGAAGATTCATTACCTTGTATATGGAGGACCATGACTTCCTGGTAGCTACCGCTGCGAAGATTCATTACCTTATTATGGGGGACACATGACTTCCGTGTAGCTACCGCTGCGAAGATTCATTACCTGTAGTATATGGAGGACACATGACTTCCGGTAGCTACCGCTGCGAGATTCATTACTGTATTGGAGGCACATGACTTCCGTGTAGCACCCTGCGAATTCATACCTTAGTATATGGAGGACACATGACTTCGTGTAGCTACGCTGCGAAGATTCATTACCTTAGTATATGGGCACATGACTTCCGTGTAGCTACCGCTGCGAAGATTCATTACCTGTATATATGAGGACACATGACTCCGTGGTAGCTACCGCTGCGAAGATTCATTACTGTAGTATATGGAGGGACACATGACTTCCGTGGTAGCTACGCTGCGAAGATCATTACCTGTATTATGGAGGACACATGACTTCCGTGGTAGCACCGCTGCGAAGATTCATTACCATATATGGAGGGACACATGACTTCCGTGGTACACGTGCGAAGATTCATTACCTGTATATAGGAGGACACATGACTTCCGTGTAGCTACCGCTGCGAAGATTCATTACCTGTAGTATATGGAGGACACATACTTCCGTGTAGCCACCGCTGCGAAGATTCATTACCTGTATATATGGAGGACACATGACTTCCGTGGTAGCTACCGCTGCGAAGATTCATTACCTGTATATATGGAGGACACATGACTTCCGTGTAGCTACCGCTGCGAGATTCATTACCTGTATATATGGAGGACACATGACTTCCGGGTAGCTACCGCTGCGAGATTCATTACCTTGTATATGGAGGACACATGACTTCCGTGTAGCACCGCGCAGATTCATACCTGTATAATGGGGGACACATACTTCCGGTAGCACCGCGCAGATCATACTTAGTAGACACAGATTCGTACACCGCGCGAGATCATTACTTATATATGGAGGACACATGACTTCCGTGTACTACCGCTGCAAGATTCATTACCTATAATGGAGGACACATGACTTCGTGGTAGCACCGCTGCGAAGATTCATTACCTTAGTATAGAGGACACATGACTTCGTGGAGCACCGCTGCGAAGATTATTACCTGTAATATGGGGGACACATGACTTCCGTGGTAGCTACCGCTGCGAAATCATTACCTTAGTATATGGAGGCACTGACTTCGGTACTACCCTGCGAAGATCATTACTGTATATATGAGGGAACAGACTTCCGTGGTACACGCTGCGAAGATCATTACTGTATATATGGAGGGACACTGACTTCCTGGTAGCACCGCTGCAAGATTCTCCTGAATATGGAGACACATGACTTCCGTGGTAGCTACCGCTGCGAAGATTCATTACCTGTAGTATATGGAGGGACACATGACTTCCGTGGTAGCCACCGCTGCGAAGATTCATTACCTGTAGTATATGGAGGGACACATGACTTCCGTGGTAGCTACCGCTGCGAAGATTCATTACCTGTAGTATATGGAGGGACACATGACTTCCGTGGTAGCTACCGCTGCGAAGATTCATTACCTGTAGTATATGGAGGGACACATGACTTCCGTGGTAGCCACCGCTGCGAAGATTCATTACCTGTAGTATATGGAGGGACACATGACTTCCGTGGTAGCCACCGCTGCGAAGATTCATTACCTGTAGTATATGGAGGGACACATGACTTCCGTGGTAGCTACCGCTGCGAAGATTCATTACCTCTAGTATATGGAGGGACACATGACTTCCGTGGTAGCTACCGCTGCGAAGATTCATTACCTGTAGTATATGGAGGGACACATGACTTCCGTGGTAGCTACCGCTGCGAAGATTCATTACCTGTAGTATATGGAGGGACACATGACTTCCGTGGTAGCTACCGCTGCGAAGATTCATTACCTGTAGTATATGGAGGGACACATGACTTCCGTGGTAGTCACCGCTGCGAAGATTCATTACCTGTAGTATATGGAGGGACACATGACTTCCGTGGTAGGAGGGACAGTAGTAGAAGCGTGGGCGTTTCATTTCACTTTCGATTAATCGTATTAACAATTTGATACCAAATTAATTGAAAGGGTTAATCGAATTAACTTAAAGGGTTCATCCTTAATCCGATGGGAATGTTTTAATCAGATGGGATTATACCTTAATCAAACCAATTTTTTTTAATTTTGTGTGATTTGATAGGTGTATAGTTTTGTGCAAAGGTGTGCTAAGGGATAAATTTATTATTTTCTTTCTTTCTTTTTGGGTTGGGGGGGGCAGCTATAGTATGTCCTCACCCTTGGAGCTCTGGCACTCGATGAGGTGTGGCGTGTTGGGGACATGGTATGCATGTAAATGTGTGTGTTGTGGGCTTCATGCAAGAATGACCTAAGTGTAAATTTGTTAGATTTGTAGTGATATTGCTCGTAGATGGTGTTGGGAGATAGGCGATTTTTTGGTAATAGTAATAAAGCAGAAAGAGAAAACGACATATAGTTAACACACAAGAGAAATTTCTGAGGGTTTAAACAAGATATATTACAAACGAGTTCTACCTATGAATAAATTATACAAGAGAGAATTTTAACTACATAAATACCCTGGTCTCGACAAGTGCTAAACGATCGCAACAATGTGAGTCTCCAGTATGAAATGAATTAATTAATGAAGCAAAAATGTCCCTATTAATATATAAATTAAACAGCTAATGAACACAAGCATGCGAATACCACTAAACGAATTACGGAACCCAGCTATCGTGTTTTTTTTTATAAATGAAATCGCACAAGCATGTCTCCCAAAACACGTCTGCCCGCCTGTGAGACTGGTGAAGAACTTCTGAAACAGAATCCACACATTAAAATACATTAATTTATTAACATGCATTTTTAAAAAAATGTTTAATAATACGTCCATTCGTTCGGGAGGTCGCTGCAGCACTGACTTGGATATACCACTTATGTCAACTTATAACGAGGTGTTGAGAGTAAATATATCCTGTATCGGCCTACTTTTGATTATAGACTGAGGTCAAAAACTCGGAAATTAACGAAAATACAAAACGAATGTTTCCAAATAAATTAAATGGATAATGAACACAAGTTCACGACAATCACTAAATAAATTACGGAACCCAGCTATCCTGTTTTTTTAATTAAATGAAATCGCATCAGGAGCTCTCCCAAAACACATCCGTCTGCCTGGGAGGCTGGTGAATGAATGACTGTAGTGTATGACGTGCGCTGGCTTATAAGCTGTTATATACGTGGGGCGTGGCCGATAGGCAACTCAGTTTAAATTATGGCAAAAACTCTGAATATACTAACTCCTACAAAAGAGAACGAAACAATATATATATATTTAAATCTACCCAGAATTTTTAACGAAAGTTTCACTATTGTAAGTATGGACCAGTCGCAGTCCAAATTAATGATAAAGTAACCAGAATTGTAATGGAAAATCGAGAAACTATTAAGTCTCTTATTAGAGGAGTTATATTTTGTATTCGACAAAATATTGATTTGTGGGGACACAGAGACACTTGGGATAAAGGTTATTACAGACACAGTGAGGGCTGTGGTGAAGTGGCAGCTTATTCAGCAATGTAGGTAATTTCCAAGAATTGATTAACTTACTTTGTAGGGAAAATAAATCTTTCAGTTTAAAGTTAAATAATATGCCTCAAAACGTAGAATATACTTCAAACATTATACAAAATGACATGCCGCAAGCAGCCTCTACTGTAATTACACAAGATATAGTAAGAGAAATCAAATCAGGAAGTACTGTCTACATTCTTAATGTTTACGAAGCACACGGTGAAGGGCTTACAGACCTAATGAGCATATGCGTACGATATTTACACAACTCGGAAATCAAGGAGCGATTTCTTGGTTTCATGGAGTTGGATCAGCTGAATTCCCATGACACAGCTAACACAATTAATTGTTTTTAAACTCTGCAGGGCTTGATCTAATTAACTGTGTCAGTCAATCATTTGATTGTGCATCAGTAATATCTGGTGCTTTGAACGGAGTGCAGGCACTGATAAGACATATGGTCAACAATCCTTGCCCTTATGTCCATTGCCATGTACACAAACTGAGTTTGGTACTTGAAGACGTATCAAATAGTGTTCAGTATGTTGGAGAAACAATTGGAATTCTATAAGCTATTTATGAATTTCAGTCTTCTTCAACATCACATCATAATACGTTTATAAAGTCACAAACTTCATGTGGATTGGACAAATCGAATGTGCCACAACTTAGTGATACTAAACGGATTTCCAAATATAAAGGTATACATTTCTTCAAATTACGTTTCAACTGTGTTGTGAAAGCATTGAAAGAATGTTCAAAAAGCGCAAAGATGAAAGAAGCTGCTGAAGCAAATGGTCGGTCTACTTAGTCAGTTTGCTTGTTTTGATATTATCATATTGCTGGTTTGCCTAGATGATATCTCAACTGTAAATTCACTGTCACTGTATGTTCAATCTCCAAATTTGAATTTCGGACGGTGCCTCAAACTAATTGCATCAACAAAAGAAGAAATTTCACATTTACGAACAGAAAATAAGTTTGTCATATTGTATAATGAGGCTATGAAAATCTCCGAAGGCTGTAATATTCACACTCACAGTCCTTTGGTGACGGGCAAATCAACTGACTTTAGTACATCTAGCAGTTCCCGAAAGCAAACAATTACTGTTCGCTTGGCCGATTACTTTGTAACAGAGTCAGTGGGAAAAGGTCAAGTATGCACTTGCACACAAGATGATATTACTGATAAATATCGACTGAGATCCACGTTTTTCTCAATAATTGATAACATTTTGCAAGAAATGGAAAGAAGATTTCTTTAAAATACTGACTCAGTCAGCACTGTTTCTGCCTGTGATCCCACGTCATAGTTTCTCATGAATTCAGCAATATTGGGCAGCCTTGCAGAAGCTTATAATACTGACAACGATGATTTAATTCGGCTAAAAAAAAAATTGTCATCTCGCAAAAAACAATGTTTTCTACATGCACAAGCATGTACAACCTACAGAAATATGGAAATAGCCTTTCAAGATTTAAAAAATTGCACTGAAACTTATTTTGGTGATGCCTATGAGGACAGCATCTGTAAAAGAAGTTTCTCGACAATGAAACGCATCAAAACTTATCTGCGTGCAAACATGACCAGTCATTGCCTTCATGATTTGGCTGTCATTTCAATCGAATGCAAGAGAAGTGGTGCTCTGATGACAAATCCAGACCCAGTTCTTGACGAGTTAGCTTTGCAGAAAGGGAGAAGCCTAAAAATTTTATACTGACGTGACAAATACTCCTAAATGATTTAACATTATCTTCAGTGTTTAGATATTTTCTACTCATTCAGGAAGAACTGAATTTGTGTGTTAACTTATATCACAGTTTATTTAGTTAGTCATTGTATTTGTACACTTCTATGATTTAAATTTATTACTAAGTTTTGTAAATGGATATTAAATTAGTTTTTGTATTTTTTGCACGTAAAATAATCTTAGCATTTTTCACTCAATTGCTTGTTGTAAAAATGTCTAACTTTTGTCACTGTTTTTTGGAAACCACTAATACGTGTTTCTACATTTAAAAAATAGATTATTTTAATTTTATGTATTTTTGAAGTCAACTCGTGTTTCTTGAACAACATATTTTAATAGCTTCATTTAGCAGGTTGTATACCGCCAGTGCAAACATTATCGGCATTAAGTGATATTCGTTATTTGTTACATTTATTACATGTAATTGTAATTTACACTAGTGTAATCATTCAGCAGTTACATGATACTAATTAGTATTAGTAAAAAAAATTGTCCCCTGGCCTATTATTTGAAATGGCAAGTTTTTCCACTGCTACAGCTTACCTGAATATGGCGACTGTATGTCAACTAGAAACTCGGTTTTTCTTATACTCTAGCATATATTATTACAAATTACCTTCAAATTTTCAAGATTATATATGATTTGTATTATAATATACTATTTTTTTAATATTTTAAAATTTTATTATTTGTGTGACAGTGTGTATTTTTGTTAAATTCTTCACTCAAACAAATTTATTCTAAAAAAAACTTAATATTTTTACCAGCTATATATTCTATCTTTAAATACGAAAACTTCTTAAATAGCCCCATTTTACACCTAGAAATCCAAATTTGATGCCTCCCCCCTTTTATTGGCCCACCCAGATATAATTTCCTAGAAACGCCCCTGCGCCTCTGGCGTCCAGAGATACAGCGACATCTCCGGCATCCAGAGATACAGCGACGCCTTCGACATCCAGAGTTACAGCGACACCTTTGACGTCCGGAGGTACAGCAACGCCTCTCCATCCACAAATACAGCGACACCTCCGCTGGCCAGACCTACAGCGCCGCCTCGGACATTGAGCTTGGAAGCTCGAGATTTGACAACGGACATCAAATCAGGTGAGCGACGTGTACAAAAACCAGCAAATGTGTTTGTGTTACACTCCACTAGATTTAACGCTTACACCCTCAAATAATGTGCAGAGAGATATGACTAATAACTTCATATTCCAAGCATTGTTACAGTTCAGTTTTGTGTCTTCACCTGCTCCAAGTCCTGAATTATTACCACCTGAATCACTGCAATGTAAATTAATTTCCGCACCAGCTCCTTTGTTCATACCTTGACCACAGGATGTAGTATATAGTCCAATACAATCAACTACATCACCTGCTTCACCACTACCACCACCTGTTGTTCCTGTAAAGAAACACAAATTCAGCTTATCTCTTAACTCTAAATGTCAATTTTAATGAAAATTCAAAATTACAGTGATGAATTATTTTAACAGGCAACATGAAGTGATGGTTGTAATGTTATCTGACACAGTTATAATTTGATCCTTTTTCAGTTTTAAAATTGTAATGATCTTCAGTTGTGATATGGTGATAAGATTTTTAGGCGTATAATGTTGTGATGATTTTTTATAAATATCATGAATTTCACCTGTTTAGGGTGAGAAGTTTAATGATTGAAATTATAAAGTTGTCTCATATTTTAATAAAAGTTTTTAACATAACATGATTAAAAGTTTTACACTTTAATGATTGAAAGTATAAAGTTTGCATGATTTGTTAAGAAAGTTAATGATTTTAAGAAGATTTCATTCAATTTGTTACAAGTTTTAAAGATTTTAAGAAATTTTCATTCAATTTGTTAAAATTTTTACGATTTTAAGAAAACTTCATTCAGTTTGCTGAAAGTTTTAACTATGTGAAGAAAGTTTCCTTCACTTTGTTGAAAGTCTAAAGATTTTAAGAAAATTTCATTCACTTTGTTGAAAGTTTTAACTATGTGAAGAAAGTTTCATTCACTTTGTTGAAAGTTTTAATGATTTTAAGAAAATTTTATTCAGTTTGTTAAAAGTTTAGAAGATTTTAAGAAAGTTAATGATTTATGACCTAAACTGATGGAAAGTTTTAATAAACTCAATGATTTCAATCATAAAAATTGTGAAATTTTTTTTTCATTGGTAACGTATTGTGATGTGATTATTTCACAGTTTTAAGGCATAAGATGGAGTTTTTTTTGTTAATGAGTTTGTATGGCTTTCACATGTAAAAAATAAAAATGTTAAATGATTTTAGTCATAGCATACTTTGTTACGATTATCTGTACAGTTTTAAGTACAGATTTTGGTTAATGAACTTGTAAACTTTCACACGTAAATGTTAAAAATGTTTAATGATTTCCAGTCATAGCATACTTTGTTGTGATTATTTCACAGTTTTAAGCCGTAAGATGAAGTTTTTTTGTTTATGAACTTGTATGGCTTTCATACGTAACTATTTAAAAAATGCTTATTGTGAAATATTTTTTAGCTTGTCAATGTTTGTTGTAAAGTAATTGTAAATATTTTAGCTCTTAAGGATAATGTTTTGAAAAGAAAATTATTGAAAAATTTTTTCTATGTTAAAATGGTATACTGAGACTTGTTATTCATTAGTTTGAAAATTCCTCTTGTTCTTATATCTTTCGTGAATGATGAGTGTTTATTTACTAAACAAAAAAAAAATCTTGGTAAACAAGAAACGAGTGGCTGATACTAAGATTTTGAGGTCTGGAGCTTGAAAAGATTTTAATGTCAGGTGGTAGCTTTTTTGTTTGTTTGCTCACTTTCAAGGGGAAAAAATTCAAGATTTTTGCTTTTTGATGAGGGGGAAAAATATTATACTTTAAAAACTATTATTTAAATTAAAATGGAATAAAAACACAGTTTGAAGAAGGAAATTACAAAAATGTTGAAGAAAAGAATCGACCACACCTGAATGAATAAATTTGCAACGAAAGGAATAGACTAGTATCTCGAAAAAACCTATGTCGGCCTGCTGGTCAAGTTGAAGAACCTAGGGATATAACGAAACTGAGAGTCAAGCGAAAAAAAATACCTCTTAGGAGCCAGGTAGAAAGACCTATTAGCGACACACAATGTTTCCAGCTACCCTTCAACTCTACAGCAAACATTGACAGAGTCCAGCGAACTTTGAAATAAAAAAAAAGGATTTCTCACAGTAAACATATTACTACTACTGTAGCTGAAGATTCAACACTACGATGTCTAGTAGTAAAACATAATCATACATCACATAAACTCAGAAAATATAATTAAAAGGTTTTTTTTAGAATTCAACTTATGTAAAAATGGCTGCCACTTTCCTTCAAATTTGCTTAAATATGGCCTTTTAGGAAAATAAGTTGAATTACTGTGAAATTTAACCGATTTCAGCTTCAATAACAGTCATTTCAAGCTGGAAACATGCTATTTTAGTAATATCACATCGGAAAAGTAGCATTTTTAGATAAGTTCAAATACATATACATTTTATGGTAGATCACGTAAATAAAAATTCTATGCTGGGAAAAGTTACAGAGAAATCTACACTCAAAATACGTATTTTTCTCTACTGTAAGATTAAAAATATTCAAAAACAGATTGAAAGTAAAAAATATTTACTTGTGCATTGCTTAAATCGAATTATGCATGTTTGAAAAAAGATCGGTGTTCTAAGTTTAACTTATGTATTGCTTAAATCTAATAATGCGTAGTTTTCATTACTTAAAAAAATTTAGCGAGTGAAAAATATGTCTTATAGTTAGTTATGGTTTGCTGGAAAACAGGATAAAGTTTAAAGGATTAAAATATAACATTTTTGTTGGAATTTTTAATGTGGGAATTTGCTTGTGGGGACAACAATATCGGGTAGTATTTAGCTTTAGGGATATAAAAGTCATCGGCGGAATTTGTGCGTAAAAAAAAAAGCGAAAGAAATCATTTAAGCTATCAGAAACTGTTACATAACACATTTTATTCGGTGTTAAGATACAGAACTACTTCCCATCCATTATTACCAACTTGACTGTGCGAATATCACTCAGTGCGCCCTTTAAAATATATGCCAGTAGGAACAGTGGCGTTTTTCTAAGGTCGATTTCAAAGTGCTCATGTTATCATGAACAGCCTTTATAGATGATTCATGATAACTTCGGCCTTTTTTGAAGCCTTGCCAAAATTTCTACTTTTGGCTACTGATTACGTATCCTTCTGCTACACATAAACATAAACACTGCCATGTGACTTCTACTTTTATAACTGTCAAATGCATTGGTTTCTGTTTACAGCTATTTAAAGAATGCTGTGAAATTTCCTACGAATGTTCACAATTTAGGCCTATAACAATATTTAGGTCAGCTTTATAACTATTTAATACAAATGATATAGCACGTTACACATAATACACATTCATATTTAGCCACAATGGTGTTTGTTACAACTGTGGCGGAAACAACACTAGTATTTAACCTGTTGTTATTAATATGTGTTTGGAATAAAAATTAAAACCAAGAGAGAGCCAGTCCAACGAAACGAAACAATAAATTCAAGCATGCAACTCGTGTTGCTTATTTATTGTACGTAGCATCGACAAACGTAAAAGATAGTGGTGAACATGCAAACACATAGGCCTACCGTAACATTTATTCCGCTAGTATTTACATGCACTGGGACTTACTTTTTTTTAGGTATATCATACTATTTATTTAAATGTATCTGGTTGGGCTTAGTTTTTTTTTTGGGATTGTTGCAGACATTCAAATCACAGAAAAGTAAGCTCATTACACAAATGTGTTTCAAACACCTAGTGTGAAGGTACAACATTGTGATAAACAGACATGAATATAAATAATTAACTTCGTCATAACATCAGTTCATGGTTAAAACGTATAAACTTTGCACATATTTGAAATGCACACACATCTGGCCTGCGCAACGATTACAACACAGCCACCGTAGACGGAAATGGCAGTAACGCCCTTGCACACACGGGGCGAACACAACACACGTTACAGTATATTAATTATCCCCGCCATAGAAACACATATTTATCACAACATTATAACTTCCCTAGGATGTTTCAAAAACACGAGTACGAACTTGACGCTTCGTTCAGAAAAACGCAGTGTCATTGACATGTCGTCACATCACTGCAAATCGTAAGGCACTATAAAAACGGGTATAATCGCACGCCCACCTCCCGCCATACTGGGACAAGCACGTGACTAGCAGAGATTAGTCTTCCTCTGTGGAGGCTAGAGCACGGACTAGTGGAAAGTTGATCAAATTCTAGATTCTCCTTTCCACACCATGTCTACCAACCTGCTGGATTTGTAAGTGTCTCTCAACGAGCTGTGTCTCGTCATCGCACCTAAAATACGCCGTTGCGTCTAAATAACATAAACGTATTTAAACAATAACATCTCGTTTCAGTTTTAAATTCCAATCTCAAACATTATTATTGTTTCTGTAATTAGTATGAAATGTGCTGAAATTAGAAATAACAAAGTGTATACTTTTCCTGATACACAGATGGTACGATCTTCCCGAGAGAGAGAGAGAGAGAGAGAGAAAACGAGAGAGTGACTCGCTCTGCTTTGCATATAGACCCGTTATTCCGGATGGAAAAAAATCACCAGCCTACACACGGGAATTTGCGCGGATATTTTTAACTGCAGCAATGAAATGTGTTTCCATCAGTGCTACCTAAGAATACAAACATATAAATTGGCAATGTTTAACTTACAAATAGTATACATAAAAATGAGGTTAAAAAATATTGTAACTGTGAACTATTTCTTACCGGCAATTGCCAACACGTCGCTGCTCTCGCTGTTGTTAATTCGTATTTAATACGAAATAAATGTTACAAGTTATATAAGATACTAATCGTAAAGTTTCATTTATTCAATAATACAGTACTCTAAAGTTAATCACAGTGTTAAATATTTGTGGAATACAAGTTATCGGAAAAACAAGTTGACATATTACGCCTAGGGTGATTTTTCAAAGGTTCGATTCCAGAAGGCTGAAGAAAGCTTGAATGGACTATAACAAGGATTCTCACGTGTGTCATATTCCTCCTCGTGTTCCAAATTTCCAACCAGATCTCAGCAAAAGATCACAACTTTGTCAAAGAGCCGTTATATGTCCCATAATGCTAGGTTAGATCTTCACAGTATCAGTTGTAAGATAGCTGCGAATGAGGAAACATGTTGAAACATGGAAGCGCATAATGTTAACCAGCCGAATTTCCATAGTCAACTTTTTGAGGTGTATAATGCTAATGCCACATCTCGGGAACAGGTGTGACTTTGGTGCACGGAGTTCGGTAACAGCAGGACTGATGTGCAAGATAAGTGAACGACTGGTAGGCCAAGCAATGTGCCGTATTGAAGATATGATTTACGACGATTCTCGCGATATTATTAAGGATCTCAACATCTGAGCACAACATCGTTCATGAGCTACTGGACTACCGACAAATGTGTTCGAGCTGGGTACCACTGCAACTCACAGAAGGTCACGAAGCTACTAGGATGGGATTGTTCCTCGTGCCCTTGGTAAGGTTCTGTGAGGAAGGGGTGTCATGCCTGCACCATATTGTTACAGGGGTTGGAACGTTGGAGCATCATGTGACACCAGAGAATGAGTAAGCATTAGTGCCATGGAAACACACATCGTTCCCACCTTTCAAGAAACGCACATCACCATCCTTCAAGAGAGTTATGGAGAATGTCTTTCGGGACCACACGGTCATGCTTCTGATTGAGCTCTGTACAAGCGGAGAAACAGTGGTTTCTGCCAGTTATTTTCACACAACTTATCAACAGGCACGCGTCAATTGCTACGGCACTGCAGTTGGGAGGTGCTAGGCCATCTTCCTACAGATCCGACTTGACACCTCTTCGGACTATTGAAGAAGCACATGTTGTGGTAGGAGATTCATTACTGATTCTGAAGTTCAGCAAACCGGCTGGACGTGTCTCCATGGGATCGATGTAGATTTCTTCTGTACCAGCGTCGATGCCTTGGTGAACCGTTGGAACAAATGTTTGGACAAGCATTGAGACTACGTTGAAAGCAATGTAATGTGTACCAGTGTCATATCACTGCTTATAGGTTGTTCACGTAGAATGAGCACTTTTGAAAGCTCTGCTTAAGATCTACTTGTACGAACGTTGTGTATTCTTCCGCCTTATGTAAAATTAACATTGCCATGGACCTCATCACTTTATTCATGCGTTGGTCAAGTGAAAATGTGAAATTATTAGTTTAAGTAAACAATTTATAAATCTGCTAAGTTATACAGAACTGACGCATTAAACGAACAGAAATAGGAAAAAATAATTTAAATTATCACAAATGGTTGTTTAAATACTTTTTATTAGAAGCTAAGATATGGAACTACTTTCCATCTGTCGCTACCAACTTTACCGGGTGCATGTCACTCAATGCGCCCGATGATGTATATGCAGGTATGGGCAGTAACTTTTTTCTAAGGTTGATTTCAAAAATGCTCACTTTATCGTGAACAGCCTTTAATATGTGGTCAGGGCAGCACAGAGACTGTTGTTACTAGGGGATGTGAGCCCGCCTTAATTAACCACGGCGTGATGACAACGTGGAGGCCCGGACTCGTCTGGCAGTAGTAATTCATCTCGACGGCCGCTCTACCAGGTGCTCCTCTCTCTTAGCCCGTTGGGAAGGGGGGGGGGGGTACCTGCGGAGCTCAGTTGACACGGCGAGCCCTGAATAAGTCAGCACAGAGGGGCGGAGACCCTCGGGACCTCGCCGCCTGAAACACGAGAGAGAACCCCCACCCCTTTTTTTTTTTTTTTTTTTTTTCTGTTTGGTGGCACTTGGGACGTTTGCGCATCACTGAATAATTCCTGCCGCGGTGAAGGCGGCTACAGCTGCGCACAATGGGGACAGTTCTTCTGCCCCGGAGATCTTTCAGGAGGGGAATCTCACGACCGAAGAAAGGCCGTCTTCAATTATGCAGTCCCGCCTCGCGCGCCTTGTAGCAGAGGTTTGCTCTGGATTTCCGCTATTTTACGGGGCTTCCATCAATGCCTGCAGCCGGTCCGGGGCTACTCAACACATCCTGTCTTCTTTCTCCTTTCAGTCCGCTTTGTAGCCGTTTTACAAATCTAACACGTCGTTGCAGTCTTAAAAAAACCTACCAGGTTGTTCACACAATCAATTACCCCCATTGAATGAATCATTAATTGCTATTATCCGCGCTCCGCAAGACATTAATTTTGCGCCAATACTTCCTCCGGTATCTAATTGCTTAGTTGATATGTTACATTTTAATATGTGTCCGTGAAAGTATGCGACTAAGTTGTATGCTAGCATTTTGATTTAGGCTAATTGATTGTTAATATGTTTGGTTTCAATACCAAATCCTGGTTCCGTTTTATTTTAATTTATTTCTCTGAAGTGACTTTATTTGTTATGGCGCTGTTGTCATATACGCTCTATGATATTGTTGTACCATTGCATATGTTTACCGTTAGTCGTAGACCTTTCATCATATGAGATTACACAGTACTTGCTTATGTTGTCTATTCTCTTAATATTATTCCAAATTACACTTTATTAGACGAGTTAACTGTATAATATTTGGTTATTTTAATAGTTTGTTGAAACAGAGATCATGTGTAAGTAATGTTCATTTGTTTCTAGACAGTATTCAGTATTATTATTTTGTTTGTTATTTTATCATTTTTTTCTTAGATGGTAGTCGGCATTAAATGTTTATTAAACAAAAATACTAAATCAAATTATCCTGGTTGTCTCTCGCCTCGTTATTGCTTATTGGTGGAGAGATGTGTCATGGTCAGAAGACAGCCAATCGGAAGACAGGAGACAACATACTTAAGGGTAATGTAAAATAGAACTAATTATTTATTTAGATCAATTTTCACTACCTCCAACGATGGACGTGAGTGAAGTTTAAAAGTTTAAATGAGGTAATAAGTAATAAGAAATACGATAATATTTTATCTAATTGCTGGAATAAGTTTTAAAATTATTATTGTCGAAAAGCAAAACGAATAATATTTATTATATATTATTGAAGAGGATTAATTAATAATTTCTTGACTTTGTAGGAAAATAAGAATGAGTAAAATAAAAAAATCTTAACTTTAATATTATGATTATTAATTAAAGGTAACAACTGATAAAATTAATATTTATTTAAAATTTTAAAACGGTGCCCATCACATTAATGACAAAATTGCACATTTTAAATTATTAAGTTATAACTCTATTCGAAATTTCGCTAAATAACGTTCTTTTATCTTCCAGTTTAACTTATTTATAGCATATCTTGGTCTGCATATACATTATATATATATACATGGTAGAGCACAAATTATGACAATATAATTTGCAGTTTTTTATATGCAAAATGTGTATTATTAATAACATCGTTAACTGTAAGGGATAGCGACGCTCTTTTACTTCGGCACAGGAACAAACATAATTTTGTTATTAGTATTGTTACTATGGTTTTTATTATATAAATATTATAAACATTTAAGTAATAATTTTAGTGACAATCCCGGTTGAAACAATAAACTTTCAGCAAGGCACAAACAATCTTATTTATTGTATCTTATTTATAAATATAAACATAAAATTTGAGTATAATAAAAATTGTGATATCATAGAACATGAAATTATTTATTTACGTTATTAAAACCTAATTTCACAGTGGCTTGTGAAGTCTGGATATTTGGAATCACATTGACAATCATGTTGGCATAGACTGATGCGTGCATTATTTACATATTGGTTTATCAACGTGCTTTTTTTACGTAAAATTTATTATATAAGATATTCATATAATTTCATCTCTATTGTTATGTTTAGGTTTTGTCTAATATGTTTATACGTAACAGCTTTAATATTTAATAATTGGCATAATGTTGTTGCGTATTTGCAATAATTTCCGTTCATCTAAGTTGGCAGCGACGCATGACGTCATCATTAAGAGGGTTTTTTGAATGTGCCTACTCAGTAAATCCTATACGAGCTATACTATTTTAAAATTGGAATATTCAGTGAAAATTTTATTATTATGAATGAACCTGGTCTCCATCCTGTTTCTGTAAGACATTATGTAGGACAGCCAGGGTTGCTGATCCCTTCTTTGGTATCAGTCAAATAAGTTGTGAAAAGACAGCATCGACTTCAAATATGTTGCTCAAACAGGGTATTATAGCCGCCGCAGTGAGTCGGTGCGAAACAGAAGAGGGCTATTGAGCAAACAAGGTGTGGAAACTGCTAAAATATGGTACATGTTTTTCCATCATTTAAAAATAGCTTTTTATTCTACTGAGGTGAAGTCAAGGGGTAAGAGACAGTGAACATATATTCAGAAGTTTCCTTTTATTTAACACGGATAACCTCAGATTAAGATTTCATCCTCTACCGACATAAATATTTGATCAAAGCTAGGCAAACCTAAAAATTTTTGTTGTTGTGTTAAGACTGATTCAGAGTTACATCTGATTTAAGAACACTTTAATTTCGGCACTTTTATGATTTCTCGCTGCCAGCTGCCTGATAACTTAGGGAGATTGCCATTGTGCAACAGGCAAGGGTGAAAGTTTTTATGCTGCTTCCTATTTCACTGAAGTATAAGTTTGAGTTGAATATATTGAAACACGTAAATCATTTTCCCATTAAAAGTTTGCTTCACCTATACAGTCTGTTATTCGTAGATTTGCTGGTAATATTGCTTTCCTATTGGTCGGAAGTGTCAGTGTTTTTCTTGTATGCTGTTTAAATCGATGCAAGTCACCCTTATATTGGCGCCCAAATCTTCTAGACTACAGAGAAAGGCTTCCTACAAAGTTAAAAGGTGTTCTGTACACACTCTGTACTCCGTCTTTCACACATATACACATACGATTCCTAGTGTGACTATCTGCATATATTTTGCATGTACTGTAAGGTAAATAACTTTACATGGTATGCAGTGAAATATAATTAGGATTGCGTATGTGTGTATATGCGAAAGACCCAGTTAGTTATTACTTATGCCCGGTGCTAGCCTGGGCCGAGCAGAAAAAATCTCCATTGATGCTTAACACCATAATCAACAGCACACACATTATCGTACACAATTTGTGTACGGAACCCTTTCCTCATACGTTTCTAAATGTTTAAAAATTAACACAAACACTTGAGTGAGGAACATGGGGAAAATGCAACTGAAAAACTAGGACGCCTGGCAGAAATTCATTTACCGTTAATTTCTATTGAGAATTCCTTTCAATTTTAATTTAGCAACTGGGTTAGAAAAATCCTGGTGGCAATCAGCAAGAAATTAATGAAATCAAACAATCCTATTACAGCTGATAAGAGGCCATGCCTATGATGAACTGTCCCCAGGTTAACGTATTTTTGCCAGGTCCACATCTTAGTTCACACGTAAAATAAAAACGAAATAATAAGTTACTGTTTCTCATCTGTCTAAATATTAATATTCTGCACTACATTAAAATATTCTAAATACTGTAACTAGTTCAGGTAGGCACAGGGAATCGAACTCAGGATTTCCGTGAGCAAATGTTATGCTGGCTTATGCAGAGCGGGTGCGATTAAACATGGCGGCTGGGGCGCATCGTTAAGGCCGTCGATTCCGCACCACAAAATGAAAGTTAATATTTTCACCTGGTTCTGCAGGTACGTCGGTGCTCTCGCAGCTGTATCTGATATTAATATGTACGACGGTCTTGTAGGCAGCTTTTAGGGTGTAAGGGGGTTTATTAATATGGCTGTACGACGTGTAATTAAATCCAGAAAAATTACGTCACGTCAGCCTAATGGACTGCTAACTCCTGACAGTAAACCTAGTGGGAAAGGAAATTTAAACTGCTCTTTCGACGCTGATATCTTAAAATCACAAAATATATGTCGGGGAAGCATGAAACACCCTAAAAATAAATTAACAACCCTACCCTTTGTTCACTTACGAACGAGGGTCCTACGCCTATATCTGTACCTGATGTCTTCTTCAGGAAGAGAGAGCGTTAGGGCAGATTAACTCAAAGCTAATTTAAGGGACCTGAATTCCAGCCAATCGTATGCCAGGGTTTAAACCTGCGGCCAATAATAAGCTAGGAACTACGGAATCCCCCTCATGGACCACTTTCAAACTGCCTTACAACTTAAATCCTAGAGTATAGGGTCTCAAAGCAAATACAACAATGTAATGAAATAATAAATATTCACAAACACGAGACCAAAGGAAAAATTAAAATAATTACCTGTAAGAACAATTCAAAACCTAAGCTAGCTAACCTAATTAAGTTAAACAATGTTTGATTGCCACCGTACATCTAACGTAAAAATCCTAATTATGAAAATAAAAAAAATAACACGTTTAAGAAAATTAATAAATTCATAGATTAAAATTACTTGGATTACATGTGTAACAAAATTTACATACGTTCGTACTGAAAATAATATGCAAAACTGCAAGCGTGAAAAATAGACAATAGAATTATATGTTAATAATATAGGCAACACGACGTACATTTTAAAGCAGTACAATACAATCCACAGCTTTCATGCTTAAGTAAATTATAAACCGTCTGTACCCGAGTGAGTGCATTTATAAAAACGTGTTTTACGTTCAAGTTCCTCCAAATCACAGTTTGACAATTCCTGGTTGACACGCAATTAAGAACACAATATTTTGCAATGGCATGTGTTCCGAAAAAAAAAAAAAAAAATTATAAAAAGTAGCTACCAACCGTGAGACGATAAAGCTTTCTTATCGTAGTTCAAGTTAGTAAGAATGAACTTCTCAAGTATGCCTCTGTTTGTGAGACCATTAACAAAGGCGACAAAATAGGTCTGGTTTGGCAGGCAAGATCAACTTCGTGTCGCAAAGATTTTCAATTGTTTTCTTTTGAAAGGATACATCGTAACACGTTACCATTGTTATATGTTCTATGAATAAGCAAGGGAGAATAGATAAACCGTAAATGGCAGCGAGTCATATGGTAAAACAAGTGGCAGAGTGTTTAGTGTTTCGTAATAATAATAGTACGTAGGCAACGCTCTACTTTGAAACTTTCAAAAATCACCCCATGTATGATGTGTTTGGTTCAGTACTTTGCCAAAACGGGCATATTTGCATTTAGTTGCATTGATGTGTGTATCTTGTTCGTAGTCACAGTGATCTACACATACTAAGGATAAGGTTAATGTACAGTGGAACAGTTACAAAATTACAGATACTTAGTTTCACAAACTGTGATAAAATCACAGTTATCACAGTAATATATCACTGTTAATTAAAAAAACTGTTTTAAAATCACTGTTATTAATCACGGTTAGTCAATCCCTGTTACGAACAGGATTATCAGCGTACGCAAACTTCACGCTCCTGTTGATTTTTGGCCTCAATATAGAGGAATAGTGGTGAACATGGCTGATAAGCACCCGGCACTTCAGAGACATCTCGAAAGAGCGAATAATCGATTACACCGTGCATTTACATTGTCAGCTTCTTTGCAAGATGTCAGTATTGACACATGCTTCTTCCTTTCTACTTGCCAGGACTTCACTCAAATCCGGAACGGTTTTGATGACGACTACATCGCAATAGAAGTTGCGCTCAAAGGCAATGGTGTGTTTGAAACCCAGTCCCATGCCCAATGGTTTATCAAGTTTGATAATGAGTATTACGCCGTAATTGCCATACTTGACTGTGTCACAGCGAGCAATGGTCGGAACGACAAAGAAGCCATCCAGTCACATTCAAGCACATCACATGTCAAGTTACACACTGTTCAGCTTCCCAGTTTCAATGGTGATCCGAAGTCATGGTAGAACTTTGCAAACCTGTTTCAGTCTATAGTGGCCACCAATGATGATTTATCTCAGGTCGATCGTTTCACATACCTGACGTCGTGTTTAACTGCAGTGTCACTGTCGTTAATCAAAATTTTACCACTCTCGGAGGAAAATTACACTATTGCATGGGCGATTTTAGTGAGGAGATATGACAATAAAAGACTCATAACCTCAAACCACATCGAAGCATTACTTCATGTGCCAGTGGGATCATCTGACTCTTCGAGCTCTATGCGTGCACTGCTAACTGCGCTAGCTGAAAATATGGGTGCTCTGCGAGCATTGAAAATTCTTGTGGATTACTGGGACTTTTTGTTGCTTCACTTGCCTGGGCCGCCAGTGGGAGCCGACAGTAAGTGATATATCACTACCAAAGCTGACAGAATTCATAGAGTTCTTAGAAAAGCAGTGTCAATCAGCCGAAGCAGTCGGTTTTTTACTATGTCGAGACCTCTATGCCAAAGACTTCTATTGTGTCCAAATCCAGCAAACACAATTCGTACAGTTCAACTACTTCCATGGTGAACATGACACAAACAGCTACTGCAAATTGTACCCTATGTAAGGCAGACCACATTCCTCCCCAGTGCTCCCAGTTGCTGAGTATAGGCCCAAAGGAACATTATGCTTTGACCAAAATGTTTAATTTGTGTTTGAACTGCCTCAGATAATCACATCAAGCTAGAAACTGTAACTCAAAATCCACGTGTCGACACTGTGGTGCTAGGCATCACACAATGCTACACTTTACTGAATCACACGATGCATCGGCCCCTGAAATAGATGACCCCTGGATATCACAATAACATACAGGAGATGGCCAAACTAAAATTATATCCACACTTGCAGCTCATACCACCATGACAGCTACCACCACTGTTTTGCTGTCTATTGCTCTAGTAAAAATCCATGATGCATTTGGAGCTCCCCAACAAGTACGCTCCCTTTTAGACTCTGCTAGTCAGGCTAGTTTCATAACCGAGGCCTGCCTACAGCGATTGGGACTACCACGACTTGCATACTCAGTCTTTTAGGACAAACCTCGCCATCATTCAGTCTGGATGCCTTTGTTCTATCGTGCATTTCAAGGGATCTCCCTAATGCTCAGCTACCCTCTAGCATTTGCGATGCTGTAACGCACCCGAAACTCGCAGATCCTACCTTTGCCTGTCCAGGCCCAGTCGACTTGCTGATAGGTGCCGAGTTGTTCCCGCACTTGATGACTGGCCGCAAAGGGTATGGAAGCAAGGAAATGCCCACCACAATGGAGACTGTGTTTGGATGGATTCTCATGGGAAGGGTTCAAACTGTTGTTCCATTGCAACCAATAACACCATGTTATATTTCATTGTTTACATCGTCTCCATCACTTGGATATATTATCATAAGGTTCTGGAAAATAGAAGAAGTTCCTCAGAAAACACATCACTCTCCTCAGGAAGCACTCTATGAAGAGATGTTAGTAACAGCTCATACAAGAGACCAAACAGGGTGCCACAGTGTTGCTTTGCCCTTTCGTCAACCAAGATCACAGTTAGGGGAATCTAAGAGCCAAGCAATACATAAGCTTCATCGTCTCGAGAGGCAACTGAAACTGAAACCTTCAGCAAGAGTCAAGTATACAGATTTTATGGAAGACTACCTGTCATCTGGACACATGAAATGATTCCAGAGGGAGAAATCTCTGTAAATGAGGCCTACTACATTCCTTGCACTTTGTAGTAAACCCTGATAACACTACCACTAAGTTACGAGTGGTATTCGACGCATCGGCAAGAACCACAAATGGCTAATCGCTCAATGACATACTTCTTGTGGGGCCAAAACTCCAACAATATTGTTGATGTACTGTTTCAGTTTCGTATGTACCCTATTGTGTTCATTGCAGATATCAAACTAATGTATCGACAGATATTCCATTCATCCCAGCGACAGAGATTATCAGAGGATTGTGTGAAGGTCCTCAGATGATGAACACATCGCGGAATACAGAATGAACACAGTTACTTATGGGGTGTCATCTGCATCACATCTCGCCATACGGACTCTCCATCAACTCGCAGAGGATGAGAAGAGCAGATTTCCTGTTGCAGCGAAGCTTTTATCTTCAGACATGTATGCAGATGATTTAGCCACTGGAGCTTGCAGTGTTGAGGCTGCACTCAATCTACAGCAGGAGCTCATTGCATTACTGACGGTGGGTGGATTTCAATTGAGAAAGTTTAGGAGCAACTGTGGGGCCTTGTTCGATTGGCTCCCAACTGGAGAACATTCATGCACCATCATCTCACACATTTGATCTTGACCATTACTTGGTTATTAAAGTCCTGGAACCCTTCCACTCTTCCACTAACTCATTTTCGTATGCAACCCATACCAACTCCAATCCGTCTACAAACTGTATCATCCTGTCAGATGTGGCTTGAGTGTTTGAACCATTTGGTTGGCTAGCTCCCTTAACTTTGTTTGGCAAACACTTGATTCAGATGCTGTGGCTGAAAGGTGTGGACTGGGATAGTGAACCACCCCTGGAAGTGCGTAAAAAGTGAGACTGTGCCAGATCTGAATTGTCATTATTGTCGTCCATAGCTGTGGCCCATCCACTAGAGAATCTGCAAGGGTGCCCATATCAAGTTCATGAATTAGATGACAGTGACGAAATTGGTTATGCTGCTGTTGTATATCTCAGTGCGAAACCTCTGCATGGTCCAGCAATAGTTCACCTGTTGGTGGCCAAATCTAAGGTTGCACCTGTGAAGAAGGTGTCGCTACCTCGCGTAGAACCCTGCGCGGCTCTTTTGCTAGCTCGGCATCTCTGTCTCGTCATCAACAACTATGAATCGAGGCTACACACTGAGGCCACTTACGCCTGGACATATTCTAGGGTAGTTTTATCTTGGATTATATAATCATCTCACCTCACCTCTGGAAGACCTTTGTGGCCAACCAAGTCAGTGAAATTCAAGATTACACATCAACTGAATGGTGGCATCATGTTCGGACGGAGGAAAATACTGCCGACTGCGCCTCACGGGGTTTGACGCCTGCACAGCTTCAGCAACATCATTTGTTGTAGACTGAACCATGGGGGTTGAAGGAAACCAGTGATCATTGGCCCTGCTATATGTCCACAGAAGAGACCTCGGCATCAGCCTCCATCATTCCTGAACAGAAAACTCTCTCATTCGGCAACTTTGTAGACACCAGCACCTGGCATTATTGCTTGAAAGTTGCAGCAAGTTGAATAAGGTTATCTGCATAATAGCATATGTTGTACGTTTTATTCACAATTGTCGAGTGCACCAGAACAAGACCACTGATGCCTTACTACCACATTAACTAGACAAAGGCTTGAACATTTGGCTGAGGTATGTCCAAGCTTCTTGCTTTGAAGCTGATGTTATTGCTCTAAAGAAGCAGCAACGTGTATCACCTCAGATATGGAAATTGGTTCCATTTATTGATCCCTATGGAGTGGTCAGGATGGGTGGTAAGCTGTCTCAGTCAAACGTACCATTTGAGCAAAAGTACCCGGCTTTACTTCCCAAATTGCACTGTATTACAGACTTAGTAATCAGTCATTATCATGAAGTCAGTCAGCATCCAGGTGTTCAAACTCTTCAGAGTATCCTCAGGACACGATTTTGAATACTTGCAGACAGGTCTGCCATTCGTCGCTGTCATCGTTACTGCCTCAAGTGTTTTAAGACAAGACCTGCCTCTTCGGTACCATTAATGGGAGACCTTCCTGCCATGAGGATTCAGCAGGTGAAACCCTTTGCAAATGCCGGGGTGAACTATGCTGGTCCGTTTACTACTAAGCTTGCCCGAGTTCGTCGCCCAGTGTCGTTAAAAGCTTATCTTTGCATATTTTTTTGTTGTGTAACTAAAGCAGTGGCCCTTGAGTTGGCATCTGACCTTTCTACAGATATATTTCTAGGTGCATACAAACGCTTTCTTGCCCATCTAAAATGAGCTGCGACAGCTTGCTTCTCCCAGCCACCCACAGACCATGGCAAGTTCCTTGGCCACCCTTGGGGTAACTTGGCATTTTGATCCCCCCGCATCACTTCACTTCGGTGGATTTAGGGAAGCCGGAGTTAAGTCGGTCAAGTCCCATATGATGCGTGTTATTAGAGAGCAAATTCTCACTTACGAGGAACTGAATACTGTTCTAGTGAAGATCTAAGTAATCCTCAACTCCAGGCCTCTTTGTCCACTGAGCTCGGACTTGTCCGCGCTTACTCCTGGTCATTTTTAAACTCTTGAACCACTTGACATAGTTCCAGAGCCAAACCTGGAATATGTCCAGCTGAATCGTTTACAACACTGACAGCTCGCGGAGAAGCTTCAGCAAGATATCTGGAAATGCTGGCATCAGGACTATCTTCACACCTTACAGCAGCGTCCAAAGTGGCAGGAAGAAAATCAACCTCTTCACCCTCAGCAGATCGTATTAGTAAATGAGGACAGGCTTCCTCCGCCGCAGTGGTGCTTAGGACGCATCGTTGAGCTACACACAGGTCGTGATAAAGTGCCTAGAGTAGCCACTGTCCGCACAGTGGAGTGGACGGAACTGTTAAACGCCGAGCCTTTAAACTGCGCTCCCTGCCCTTTAAGGGTTGAAATGAATATTTCAAGGTGGGTGGTGATGTTTGGTTCTGTGTGTAAAGACGTCTTTGTAAATATTACTGTGTCAGATTTGAACTTCCCGCCATTGCCGTAAGTGGCGCGCTCGTAGTGCTTCTAGGAACTAGCATATTTAGACAGTCAGTTGTTCGCAATTCGTTCGGGAAGAATGGTGTTTGATATTGCCCGCCAGTTTTCATATCAACAAACTTTCGTGTAATACAATCCATCACGATGTTCGACGCGACAATTTCATTTATAATTAATACGAATTAAAACAGTGATAAAATAGATGTGTATTTGGTAATGCCTAGTGTGAAGAAGTTCTTATTCTAAATACAGTATTGTTCCACTGTATGGGGATGAATACGGCGCGTTTTCCCTTGGTGTAATTTTCTAAATTTTGTTAATTTCTATTTGCATAAGGCGGAGGAATATCCTAAAAGAAGGACTTTAGCAGGGCTTCAGAAAAGTTAAAGTAACCGTGAATATGTTATGTCGGCAATTTGTCACGTATTGATGGCTTTGCGATGTAAAACTTCATTGCAGAGGCCTTGAAATAAATGTGAAATCGAAACCACACGTTTATTTCTTTAATTAAGAGAAATGTAATCACTTTACCTCCCTCTCCTTACAAAAGATTAAAATAACCTCTATATTTTCCCCTTGAGATGTAACGACTAGGTAATAAGTATAATATTCATGGATGGCAAACAGGTAATATAACTTCTGTAGTTCATTAATTTTCTCTCCCTTTTTTGCCAGAGCCATTCGACGGGTATAATAAATTACTGTTTTACAAGCCCTCCGACTTGTGTAGTCATGATAACTACAGTGCTAGTAGCAGATATTTCATTGAGAGGTAACAGAAGCCGACTAGCAACGAGTGATTGTGGGATCACAAACAGCTCAGGTCCCTGTCCACAAAGCATATTCGACATAGCAGTTTGAATTAAAACCGCTAAATTATTTAAATGCTACTCCCGCGGATCACATTTGTCATCACGTTCTCCATGAAGCACTGGACTGGGTTTCAAGCACAGCCTATAAATAAATAGAATATGAGTAGGAGGTCCCAAAATATTTTACATGCAGCGGACATGATAAAGAGGGGACGAAGGATTAGGTCTAAATTAGCTGAACTTCTCGGAGAACCGGTTCCGCGTGCTGAGAAAAAGTTTCTGTCCAATGAAGAAGCTGACTGCCTACACACAAACTTGTATCGTCCGAACAAAATTCAGTTGATGGCAGAGACTTGGTGTTCTCTTACTTGAAGCGTAAAAACAAAATATATGTTCATTCACTTTCTACCAAATCACGTTTTTTTAATTTTTTTATTTAACATACCAAAGATCTCTTGTTGAGGAGTATTTCGTTTAACTCCACTCTACTTTCGGTTTTCTTACATCTACCAGGCTATAAGCGAACAGAGTATTAAATAAATAATAATTTAATAATTTAATTGAATTTTTTAATTTGTGGCAGAAGTAATATGGAAGATATTCGACCGACCATTTAAGCAGGACAAAATTTAAATATGTCTTTTTCTTATACAAAATCTGTTACGTTTCAATTCACAATAGTAAATTAAAGCCCACTGCATATCTACTAACTATGAACATTGCGTCGTTTACTGTGGAGATGAACGGGCATTCGTTAACATAGGGGCCTTGAGAGCCGATGATGGTGAATCGAGGTGAGTGTAAAGCAGCGCCGGTGTTCAAGGGCGGGGGAAAGCGGGATGTCCCCGAGGAAACCCGCTGACCAGTGACACCGTCCGGCACGATTCCCGCGTCCGAAAATCCGGGAACGACCCCGTCGGGAATCGAGCCCGGCTCGCCTGGTTGGGAGGTAGGCACTATAGCCGCTGCACCACCGTGGCCCCTAAGTGTGTAAGCTATCGCTGCACTGTAATTACTACCAAGGATTCCATTATTGTAGCAGTGGAAATAGTACTCGTAAGTTGTGAATATTTCATAAATGACAGCGATGTTATGGGGAATGGTGCACGAAAGCAGTATATTTACACGATTTTCGTCGAAAGTCTTTTCTTTTAAGGGGTTTATCGAAATTTCGTGGCACGACAAGACATTACAAATAATTTTGAACACCTTCTTACATTGTTGGATGTTTACTGCCTTTATTGTTCCCGAAGCACTGATGGGAGATAAGTCATCTCTAGGGACTCGGAAATATCGCCAACAACTAACCTGCAATAAAACAAGTATCGACTCACGTGCTACCTGATCTGGGGTAAAACTGGAGCAATAGCCAATGAACAACTAACTGATTCTCGAGTGCATAAACGATTGTGGAGTCTCGCTTGTTGCTAGATCTACCTGCGAAATCTCCGGGTATCTAGTGCTCTGAGAATAATAAAGGCAGTGAATATCTGATGATGTTAGGTGTTTGAAATTATTATAAATGTCTTGTCATGTCAAAAATAAACAAACTATTTTCAAAACAACTAATGATTAAAATCGTGTAAATATACTACTTCCGTGCACCATGTTCCTTAATAAGAGAACCGTACCTGTGTGGAAACGTCGACCTGGTTGAGAGCTGAGCCGGAACTGGACAGTTGACTCTCCCTTACGCCCAAGTTGCCTCTAGGGTTGCCCAGTGGCCCTGGAAAGAAACAAAAATACACTCCGTTGTAATTAACATAACGGCTATTAACATACACATACAAGAACACGTGATTTCCGTCAGAATATTTCCACACAGGATGGACCTTCTACGTAGTACGGTAACACAGAGTTTGTTTGGGGCAACCAAACCAATTGTTTGTACAGTGGTAGTAAAGTATTCTGTTTATGAAACCAACTTTTTGGTTTATTTTTATTGGTTTGCCGCAAACAAAGATTTGGCCCAAAAACTGAACATCTCGAGCTGTATTTTCGAACTAAGGCAATCAAATGAGTGGACATACAAACATGCAAAGGTGATTCAACAAAATATTTTGTTGACAGTATAGTTTCGTTTGGCGGCCCAACAAAGAGATTTTCTTTATTCAAACGTAAATTTTGTTAAATGTACAAAATAAATTTGGTTGCTTTCTAGGTTTAGTTTACGCAACAAGAGCAACTAAACATATTTTTGGCCCCATGCAAACAAATATTTTGTTGGTGGTTCTCAAAGTGCAGTATGTTGGTGGACTTGTTCTTACTGAACGCCGCCGCGATGCGGGGCTGCTTACACTCGAAACACCACAGTCAGTCCACGAACTTACTCATCGTGGTATTATAATTCATTACACGTAAACATGTTTCCTTTGGTCGCATGCCGTTGTGAGAAGTCATCCCGATGTTTGAACCGGCCGCTATGAGTCAGGTTACTCCAGTGATGAATATAAGTAATTCGCAACTCGCTGAATACGAATCAGTGAGAATTTCACTTTTTAAATAAGTTAACAGCACTTGACTTATACAACAGACACTTCAGTCAATTTGACTGACGAATTAGTGGAAAAATTCCAGGTTTCCTTCACTTATTGATACAGTTGCATTTTCCACTTATTCATCAACCATATCATTAATATTTTTTCTATGATATGTTTTCAGGCTGATGTATCAGTTAAAAAACTTGTATCAAATGAGAAAACAAAGTATAAACAAATAAAACCTATAAAATATAATTGTGAATGTGAGTTTGGTTTTTATATTATCAATCTTTCATTTCGTTTTTTAAGTATTTTATTTCGTTTTCACACATGTATCATAGAACTCGGTTTGAAGGTTTAAACTGCTTTAAATGTGATGAAGTGGGTGTATTCATGCATACGATTGGTTTTAATAATCATAATGTCAGCAATTAAACTAAAAAAGAAAATAAAGGACATATATATATATACAACTATATGTGTTGCTTGCTCAAACAAACCTTTCCCCCACTGTATGCCGCCTACTTTCGTGAGAAATCCTAACGTGAAATGACATGATCTCTATTAACGTGAATTCCAGACATTATACTATTTTTTTTATTTACTGCCAGAATTTTCTTCATTACTCGAGTCATTGTTTGAGCCGTGTAACGCTGCCAAATTTTTAAACTGGAAATAAGGGAGATTTTGGAAATGACTCTCAAAATTGCCCCATCACAGCATTGTCGAGTTTTTTTTTTTACCGTCAGTAGGATGTCTCATAACCTGTATACAAAAGTAATTTTAAATACATCTTAGGGCACAGTTAATACCATTCGCTTTGTATTAATTCTGAAAATTGCGTGCATTGAAGAAAGAAAGGAAGGAAAGTTGGATCGCTGGCAAACGGTCTGATATTTAGGAGCATTTGATCATAAACGTAATTTATTTTTACGGGAGCTTCAAGATTGCCAGAGCCACCATAAAAAAAAATAGAAAGAAATGGCAATATGAATACCTATTGTGCCTCGGAAACGATAGATCAAAAACAATACAGCAATTAAATAAATAAATATAATAATAAAATATGACTAAGTGAACTACCGGAGGAGACGTTATGGAATATGTGAGAAGGGCGACACAGAAAATGTAGCAAAAATAAGTGAGAACTAGGGGTAGCGAAATTTCGCGAAAAGATTACAAGTGAAAGTTACATTTCAAAACACTGTAGGGTAGTTTACGTATCTTGATAGGCTGAATAACTTTTCGCCACGTTTCAGATGTCTGCACACGAATCAAACTGTAGGTGTGCCGAGTTCTAAGAGGCCTGGTTATATATGAAAACTCCTTCTCAAACAGAGAGCTACTAATGACATTAGACAAACTGCTTTTGGGTGCTTATTGCATTGAAGTCTACTGTGTATAGGCTGTTCACTATAAAGTGAGCACTTTTGAGGCCCTAGCTACTTTTTTCTATCAGTCATATTTTATCCTTTAATCACCTTTTTAAATAAATATTGCCATATAAGTAATAAACACCACTAAGGTTACGATAAAATGTTATTATTGAGTATTATTCCAAGTGAGAGGGCTTTCAAAAGTGCTTATTTTACCGTGAATAGCCTATACTTAAGGCCACCTGTTATTCGCGAAAAAAATTCACGCGAAGGCTGGACTCCAATATCCTATGTCAAAAGTGCAGTTCTCATTTGGTTATTGGTCACATGTCTTTGTCGAGAGACAGTTCCTTACCTGACTAGGCGAATCAGAATGAGGTAAATCCAACACTGAGTGTCCGTGATTTGCTGTGCCTACAACGCTAGACAGTTAAACTCAGTTAATTACAAAAGTGGATCTTGGAGTTCATGTTGTGAAATCCCCGTAAGACAGGGGACACCTGGCAACGTTGGCAGCCATGTTGCGCACAGTCATAGGTGGTGTTATTTTCCAAACATTGATTTCGTGACGTGCGTTCGGCGAACTGCAGGGGAGGACATTGCTGCGGTGTTGTCTTAACGGTACGTGATGCGCCCCTCACCTACGTTAGCCAATCAGCATGCTGACGTGAGAGCAGGCTGGACGTTTGCCATTCCAGCCGCGGGAAGGGGTGGCTTGGAACGCTGGAAAGCAGATCGATCCGCCAGCAGTGGACATCGCGCATCCCGGTTGTCTGGCGGTGGACCCACGTCAAGCAATGTACCCGGAGAATGCGTGGCAATAAGTACGAAACTTTGGCACTAACCAGCCGTAACGTAGCACTAACTTATTTGATACTCCCAGCTAACATAACGAAGGCCTAGTGTCGAAGAATCGCATCTACAACAATTTCAGATGTTGAGTTAAGGTCATTTTCTGTATATGAATGGTCTAAACTTTTTCGTGTCAAAAAATGGCCTGTGTATACAATATTCTCTCGAGACAGATACAACCTTAACTACTGCATGTGTCAGATATTTATTGCATTTATTTTCATTTGACTATTAATGTAAATATTAATCAAAGAATATACTAACTGTATTTGTAAAGAATTCATTAAGATATTAAACAAATAAGTATAAAATTTTATAGCGATAAAAAATACAGTTATTAATAAAGATACAATTATGCTTTTATCCACACTGATAAAGTGGGGTTTTGCAGATATGGTTATTTGATACTAATTCCTCGATAATTTCCTGAAATTCGGGCCAGCTTGCCGTCAGGTCAGTCCGGTTTAATGTACACAATAATGTACACAATAATGTACACAAACTGTAATCTTGAGCACCAACAAGCTCTATGATAACGAAGTACTAATACAATATTTATATGAATGTACATAGGGCCTCTTGTTTTTCAGCGAAAATATTCCATGACAAGTTGTACTCCAAAACCTTTAAATTTAAAACAATTTTGTGACTGGATAATACGCGTCTTAGATATCAGCCCGTGAATCACAGACGTTCAGCATAGAAGCACCGTGATTCTGATTGGCCCAGCCAGTCTTCCCATGAGACACACGAGGCCAGTAACACACGTAAGCTGCAGTTTTGAACATAGAATATTGAAGTGTATCTCGTGCGGAAATCTTTTAGCTAAAATCAGGTGGCCTTAATTATATAAGTAATTGAAAACAGCCTCAGCATTAAATTCAGAAACTGAAACTTGGTCAAGGCATTATTATTTATATATTAGAGGAAGCTTTAGATAATTAAATTTCTCTTAAAAATCATTATGTATTATTGACTTAAAGAAGTTCCTAATTACACAGTTTGTTCCACACGTGTCGATGTTTAGAAGCATGTCACATGGAATATGGAGAAAGAAGGGAGTGGAGAATTCCGATGACAGCACCAAACATTATGCGAATGTAGGAGCATGTTTAATCATTGAGGGTGAATAAAGTTAAAGTATGCTTAGTTGTTCAACTAACATTTCATATGAGTTGGCTATTTTCAGGCTCTTTCCAAGGACACGTGAACCTAAAAATGCCTTAAGTCTTGCACGACCAGAACTAAAAAAAATGGGTTTTTGTAGGTAAGTCTGGAATTTTGTCAGTGGTCATGCGTGTGTTCATACGTAATCAAATTAGCTTCTGCGAGGTGTCCTGATTGTAACAGTTGAGTGCATATGTTATGTAAACTTTGTTCTCACCCACTGTGTATGTTTACTGCTGGCCTTATAGTTGTAACAGGTGAGAGCTAATAGATAATTAATAGGCCCTCCTGGGTTTGCCGAAGTGCATTTAATTAGCTGACACGATAATTCGTGCCATAACTACAGAGGCCGGATTGTGCACGCTCTCACCATACCACGATGGTGATTTTGGAAATTCAAGAACTCGCGTTTAGAGCAAATAAATCTACAAAACTGATATTAGTCTACCGATAAAAATAGCAATTGTTAAGGCACTACTACAGAAAATAATTGGGACAGGTTGCATTATGAGTGGTCCGTACAATTCAAAGAACTTTCCTTAAGGGGGAGAAGAGGAGAATCACATTTACATGTGAACATACACGTACACAGAAGCACATATCATGCACAAATGATAGAACTTCAATCTCGTACATAAGTCAATAACTATATTATTAAGTTATCGTATCCAGCGTGTTATACCTGGTTTGTAAAAATGAATATCTTAGCTGTTTCTCTAACGTTTAATTTTTAAAAAACATCAAGATTTCTTAAGGGTGCCATTAAACACGAAAGTTTTACTATCAGTGGACCTTAATCTGTAAACATAGGATGGTAATGGATTGTATGCATCATATTCTTACATCGTACTTGTCATTATAAATAAGTTATGAATATTATTTCAACTTTCCTAAAGTTTCTATTGTTGCAATAATTGCGGTATATACTCAAATATCACAATTGATACTAGGGATCTAGCCCAAGAAATTATGGACATTTGATAATACGTTTATAAAATTTGTTTATAGACCTAGTCATAACTTTCATAACATTTACGTTGACTGAGAAAAAAATACCAAAAGGCGTAGCGTTTATTACTTCAAACATTTACAATAATGAATTATTAACATGAAGTACTTCATTCTGAAGACGCTCTTTCAGATAACCTTTCTCAATATGAAGGTGTAACTCCACGCATGATCTTGGATTTTTTTATGTTTGACGTTTTCAAAGAAATAAATTCCGAAAGTGCATCCACAGCGTAGTAGCAGTTGACCTTGCCCTGCAGTACAGATACAAACACTGAACTACATACTCATAATCACGCGTTGTGACATCGACTCTTCCAAACTGTGGTACAACTGATATTGTGGCGTAATCATGGACTCATGTGTCCGTACTGCACACGTACTTTCGGAATTTTCATTCTTAAGTAAGAAAAATAAATAAAAAGGTGTCTACAAAGGCGGGTGAAAGTTTGTCCTTAAAATAGCTTTGTAAAATCTCCTTACGTTCAGCAGAGTTCTGTAAAAAAAAATATTGCGAATTAGATTTTTTGCTATCGCTAGAGCCCCGACTATTTCGCGAATTCATTCGGTGACTAACACTTGTTCATTTCTCCTAATGTTGTGATTGGGCGGCAGTTCTTTAGTCACGCCCCGTTTAACTGTAAGCCAGTAATAAGCAGGAAGAGGTAGTTTGAGTAAGCTTGAACAGTCCTTTACAAAGGCCTCACTAGACCACAGCAACCAATAAAGAAACGATAGTGTCTCGAGTGTATAGGGGACTGTGAAATCAAGCCTGCTGACAAATCAATCCGCGAAATACTCGTAACATTAGTTAAACATGCACTTCTCCCTGAAAAGAATTACTACTGACATTTAAAAAATAGAGTTAAATTTTCAGCCAAATGCAATCTATTAAACGGTCACGTTTTATGGTTAAATAGCTGTTCCAAAGAAATTCCCAATAATTTCCCTGCAGTTTTACTTTATAGTACAGTTTGTAGCTGATGCGGCTCTCTAAAATAAACTGGATCCAAGAACAGTCTAAAAACAGAAGCAAATGTTCTTTACGATAGTGCAAAGTCGATCGTGAGGCAGCACACCTGTTGTTTAGCGCGAGCGCCAATTCGCTGGAATTAATTCAAATACACTGGAAGACGAAACAGAATTTCAGTGATTTGAAAGCGTTTCAAATCAAAAACCTCACCAAGATAATGTCACAACGCAGGTTTGCTTTTAGCTGATTAACTTAATTACAAGTAATTTCCTCTATTCAACGGACTTGTCGTTTTAGCCAGAGCATCTGGTCATTTCCTACCGGAGATGATGATTCTGTCTGAGTCGCTACTTAGCGAATACTGGAAAGACACAATGGTACAGAATATTTGCCTTTATCGTAATGGTTTCTCCCACCCTCCCCCCAAAAAGTGATGAAATGATGGTGTATGAATCTTACATGTAAGAATTACACAACACTTTATATGCGCACCTAATTAAAAATGCAGGAGACTCTCTCGAACTAGCAATACATTATAATATGCAAAGAGAACACCGGTACTCAGTCAATTCGGACCGTATTCTTAGTAAACCGAAGTTCTACACACAGAGCTTGGAATGTAATTGAGAAGCTCACAATTTTTGCTACAGCTACAGCCCCAGCCGAGGCTTTGTACGTTCTCCTCACAATTTATAAAATGCTTTATGGATAGGGGCAGTGATATTTCGCTAAAAGATTTCGAGACAAGAAACATTTCAAAGCACTGTGGTTTCGTCCAGCTTTACCTGAAGCATGTTCTGGTCCGTGTCAACTGTTTGGACACGAATCACGAAGGTAGAGTGTCGGAGTTACGGAATCCTGAGTGGCTCGGTCAAATGCGGAAACGACACCAGAAGACAATGGAGGTATGACAACGGCCGAGGTGTACATTAAGTATTGAATTCTACTGTGTGCGCCGATTTATTCGCGAAAAATCAGTGGCCCCGTTTATAGAATTGGACTCTTCCCGAAGACTACATAAAATTTATTTAAAACTGATTCAGAACTTTCTGATGGCCTGCAGTAACCAACACTTATACTAATAGTAATAAAAGCAAAAGTAATAAATTGTTCGTAGCTCTGTTTTTTCTTAGGAAAGTGAGTTACTAGAAATATTCTAAACTATATGTGTCAATACATGTGTTAGCTTAAACTCGTTGTACTAACTTTGAGTCTTTCTCTTCGCCGAAGTGCACCACTACAATGTATTATATATATATATATATATACACACACACACACACACACACACACACACACACTTAGTTGCAGAGTTGCAATATTCACGAACAGTTGTACTAGGAACGAAAAGTTGCAAAACTTTGTAACTAGTAGATAAGAAAATTAATTCTTGAAAATTTTCAATTTTATCAAAAGTTGAAACTTATATCAAACAGTTGATCTAACGAGTCAAGGTAATGTTTATAATGTCATGCTATAGCCTATGTAAAATTTCCACCGTCATCGCAGTCAACATTTGTGCGTATTTTCTTCTCTTGCAGCCACTTGTAACGGCAACAGTAAATAGTTTGTACCACTTTTGGAAACGCATCAACCCAAACAGTTGCAGTAGCCTACCTTAAATAAAACTATTTACAAAAATTCCAGTAGAGTTGTTCTCTTGCTCCATTAGCGTAATAATAGACTAATTTTGCTGTTACATTCTTATTGAATAAATTAATAACATTATTAAGTTGTACGCATTTCCTACTGTTCATTTTTTTTTCCAGTGGCTTTATGAAGGCAAATTAAATACTTATTACTCTATAAGTACGCAGATGGGTAAAATGAGCCCCCAAAATTGCACATAAAATTCGATTTACAGATATAATAATCGAAAAATAATAATCTCTGCTCATTAAAAACATTATTTAGAAACATGTATACACTATACAGGAAGTTATGAGTATGTATACAGAATGCACAAACGTACGGAGTGTAGGTAAATAAAGCATAGCTATTAAAGTTGCCAACGCTAACGAGAAAAACGTGAAATCCAAAGTGTTTCTAACAAAAACAAATTTCTCAGTATCACAGACAATTAAACACGATATAACATCATATTTGTATTGATGTTGTCTCTGGCTAGGGACAGTTTCTTTCATTCCACTGCAGGTTGGTACCGTGTTTGCTTGTAACCAATGTGCTGATGTCATAATCCGAGCGAAGGTCCTGTTCCATCTGGCCAGCTTTTACGTGATATGGAAGTGTTTCTGGAAGCAGTGGACGATTATAAACTGCTGCTTTCAGCTTGTCCCGGGCATGTTCAATACGCCAGTGTGATCTTTGTTTATCACAAAACCAACTACACGATTCCTACCACCCAAATTGCCATATCCTCACAATATTCGAAACTCTTTGTGAGGGGTTCATTTCCATTCGAGATCAATGATTTTTTAGTTTTAACACAAAAGAAGTAATCAAAATTGGAAATTACAAATTTGGTGCTTGGTTGTTTGGTGTACGTTGTTCTGCTGGAAATCCAATGTTCAAATCGGAAAATTATTAAAAATTTAATTTGCTGCAACCTGATTTACACGGTCCGAGAAAGCAGGCTTCAGATCATTAGATCCATTCTGCTTGCTGCTACCAAATTCAGTTTAAACATAACGCTATTAACAAATTATTTCAAAATCTCAAGTATCTGATTAAGAACTACGATAAAGGGTAGCACAACGAGGGAAATGATTCCAGAAATCGCATATATATTAGATTTCAGAATTTCGCAATTTTAAAGCTCGAATTTGTTGTCCTACACAGCATCATTTTTATGTGCCAAATTTGGTGATACTACCTTACATGTTAGTCACGTCGGTTTGTTGAAAACTACTAAAAAAAATCGGGTTGCTGACGGGCCTAGATTCAATGTGATGCTTCACCTGGCAATATTTAGCTTATTGACTCTACGAACCATACAGGACTGAGTACGGTAACTGCGGTGTATGACACGGAACGTCATAAAATAATACAAATTGTTTCTTTTCTGTATCGTGCTTGAACTTGTATTAATGCGTAGTTTTCTTCGGTAGTTTCTGAGCTACACTGTTAAATATATTTCTCGTCATAATCAGACACAACAACGCCGTTAATCCGACTAAGGTTCACTGTCCCATGAGATGCTTGGTTTTACCCTAAAACTGGAAGTGGTTAGAAAAACAACGATCCACAGACGTATATCAATTTACAAAAATAATTGGCTATCAGGCTACAAACAAGTTTCCTACGTAGAGACATTGCAGTTTTTACACATAGTCCTATCCTGTAGTTTATATAAATGGAGTAAAGTGGGTGGGGTATTGAACGGGTATTTTTTGGACACAAAAGTAAATGTAACATACGTTAGATATTTTATTTATGTTTATTAACTCTTTCATTTCCGCTTAGGCTGTGGTATCTGGTGTTGCCAGCAATAAATGTTTTGATACGCGCTGTACTTTAGCTGGCAAAGGAATTGTTTCACTGTTACCTCTGCAGGCTTTGGGGACGGTGACCAGTGACATGAACTAGTCATAATGGAGAACAGTATCACGGTTTACGAATTAGTGAGTGAGCGAGCGAAGAGATTTGGACGGCTCTTAACTGCAAGTTCTTGAGAGCCGATGAGGGTGATTGAGGTGAGAATGGAGCAGCGCCCGGAGTGAAAGGGCGAGAGAAAGGGAGATCCCCGAGGAAACCCGCCGAGCAGTTTCATCGCCCGGCACGACCCCATATGCGGAAATCCGGGAGTGACCGGGCCAGAGATTGAACTAGCTTCGCCTTGGTGGGAGGCGAGCAGGGTAACCTCTCAACCAACGAGGTTCCTTTACGAATTAGTTACGCCCAGGGAAGATCATTGGGAACTGAGCCTTGCAATGTACAGTACTGATCAAGTATAACCTCCCTGTGCAACATGTAGACAATAGTCTATACTGGGTATGAAAGTGTTAACCCATTCTAAACGCAGTGTATACAGTTGTGTAAATTACACACGTGTATGTAATTTTTGGTCTCTGCTGCACACTGCAAAGCTCAATTACCAATATTCTTACCTATGGGCAAATGATTCGCAAGTTGTCTTACTGATCCAGGTCATAATTGGTTCATACAACTGTATCCGATCTTATAGCTATATAGTTAATTGGCTGTGACAACGAAACAAGTGTTGTGTCGTCTAACTATAGCTCGAATCATGAAAGTTTTTGTTTACAACACCTGAAACAGTAAATGAAAGTGAGTCTGAAAGTGTTCACTAACGTACATAGTTCTAACTTGGGTGGTCCAAGTGGAAGTGGGAAGCGAAGTAAACACCTGGACAAGTTAGCGGCGCTCAGATGGGCGAGTAATAGTTGATGACGTGCCCCATTGATCAGGTAGGTGGGTGGCGCTCACACTGGGTCAGGGAGTCACTGTGCGACGGCGAGGCACCCCACACCCCTACAGCAGCTCCAAGACTGTAGTTCATACCCTGTCGTGTTGGGAAGGTTGGGATGAGGGGGGGGGGGTCCCGGTACAGGGATGGAGGAGGCTGCTGATGGCTGCCATTGTGTCGGCGGAGACAATGGCCGCACCACATTGCGGTATTGATTGAACCCCGCTGAGTAAGCTCTGGTCCCTCCTACGAGGCCACACCACAGCCCGCCCACTGCAAGCTCGCTACTTCACTACCGTCCTCCCAGGGGCCGCGGTGGCTGAGCGGTTAGCCTGCTCGCCTCCCGCCAAGGCAGACCGGGTTCAATCCCCAGCCGGGTCACACTCGAATCCTCACGAGAGGAAATCGTGCCGGACGATGTCGCTGGTCGGTGGGTTTTCTCGTGGATCTACCGTTTCTCCCCGCCCTTTCATTCCGGAGCTGCTTCATTCTCACTTCAATCAAATTCATCAGCTCTCAGGCGCTCGTTGTTAAGAGCCGCCCAAATATCTTTGCTCACTCACTCACTCACAGTCTCCCCAAAAACAACAACAAAAGTTCTTCTTACAAGCTTAATCCCTCCAGTCGCGAAATGCCGCAGTGTGGATAAATACTACGTGCCGGTTCCTTTGATGTCGGAGTACCCCTTCACTGATTGGCTGAACGGGGCTCTGGGAACGAGCATTGTGTCTGGTTAGGTACTGCGTGCTGCGAAAGATCTCCTATTGGTTAGGCCGTTAGAGGATCTAGAGCAAGGGAGAGAAGGAGGGAAGACATCGGGGCGTTCGCCTCTCACGAGAATTCGAACTTTTACATAGCTATAGCAATGTGTGTTGCTAACCTTGCATGAGGAGAATAAGTACGGTATAGGTTTAATTTTAACTATTTTAATGCTATTCCAAATAAAAAATAAATATTGTGTTATTTCATACCTGGCAAAACATTGAAAGGATTAAAATTAAACTCGCATCTCAAATTTTATCCCTTTCTGTCACAGCGTAATATAGATTTTAGGCATTGCAGCGAACGATTATTTTTTGTTCGAACTGCACAAGTGTGAATATAACGCTCGAACATATTACGCATTCCTTCCCCAATGCCTCTTCCTTGTACAACTTGCATCGTGTGTAATGGCCTCGCTGTCGACGAGACGTGAAGCCCAACTACCTAAAGTATAGGCTGTTCATGGTAAAGTAAGCACTTTTGAGGTCTTATAGATGAATTTTTCCTTTCAGCTATTTTTATCCTTTAACAGTAGTAATGCCACTTCAGAAATATAAATTGGCTTATATAAAGGAAGTTTCCTTGACTTTCATAGGAAATTCGCTAATAAGGGAAGTTTCTGTGGTAAAAAAGTTCTAATTAATATTTGACAGTTTTTTATTCCATGCATAAAATTTCGAACGATATTTGCGAATCGAATACCTGTCAACTCATTCATAGAAAAAAATTGCGGACAAGAATGAACTCGGCCATGCAGTTTACTATCACGTGTATGGTTATTTTTCTCCTGACAATATTACTATAAAGTAAAAGGCCAGGGTTTTTCGTCAAACGGCTTAGCATATAGACATTTGCGGCCTCCTGATTACAGAGAGCTGCGTAACACTTGGTCAGTTATGACTTGTTTGCTCATAAACCACGACACTCCGACTCCCTCAATATTATGTAAGCATGTCCTTGGAAAGAGTAGATGGCAGTTTCTGGTGAAGTTGAAAATCGTTTACAAAGACATTAAAAAATTGTTGGAAGAGTTATTATAGGCGTACAATGTTGGCACGTTGCTGAAACCTTCGAGCTGCGATGCGAAAACGGATTCATGTCTACGAGCTTACGTTAAGTGAAGGTTTGCGATTCTCAACCTAGTTTCTGCTCCACCGCCAATTACAAGTTGAATGACGCGTTGAATGCCATATACCGTATCATTACGGCCATGGACAGTGCACAGATCGGCATTCACAGTGAATTAAGCACCTGGACAACAGCTGGCGACGCAATAGTGAGCAAACCAGAAGCTTGATGGGTGGGCCAATACGATGGGGAATACGAGCAAGTGAATGATTCGCCCAGTAACTTTCTGTTGTAGATTAGTGGCGTGAAGTTGAAGAAGTGAAGAGCCACGCATTGAACCGCATGCGAGATATAGTAACTACAATCCTAAGTGAGTTTCTTTTTGCAACTTCATGGGGCTCAGAATACCAGGAATTTAAACAACTCATGATAAAAGTTTTCGTAAAAAAATTTATGCTAACGTACGTTAAAAAAAATACTTTTTAAATTCTTTAACCCATCCAGACCCTGTGCAAACAATTGTGTACATTAGGTACATGTATGTAATTTTTGGTCTGTACTGCACACTGCGGAGCTCAATGACCAATGATCTTACCTGGAGGTAAATGATTCGCAAACAGTCTTACTGGTCTAGGCCATAATAAGTTCACTTAAATGTATCCGAACATATAGCCTACAAATCACGACTGTGAAAACGAAACCATAGTTGTGTTGACTTAAGTATAGCAAGTGCATTATAAAAGTTTAGTTTGCAAAACCTGAAACAGAAAATTATAGTGGGTCTGAAAGAATTACATTCGTTCCGATTTTATGCAGTTTTTACGAGTACGTAAACGTAGAAGTAGTCCAGAGTTACAATTTGGTTTTATATTTGACTGACTCATAATTACCCGAGTGTGATGATATGGAAACCGCAAGATCAGCTTAGAGCTTCGGTTGATTTGCGTGGTCATTAGCAATTACGACAATTACCTTCTAACAAACCCTGGTCGTGTCTGGTTCCCTGGGAAACAATTTGGGAGGCGAGTCTCGGTTGCCATGGCGACCTGCGGCAAGTGAGCTCATTCGCGCTCACTCACGACGAGGACGTAGCTGCACCGTCTTGCACTCGCGTTCGCTTGTTTCCATAGGGACCGCGGTGGTGTAGTGAACAGACTACTACACGACTCCCACCTAGTCACCAGGTGGGGGTGCTCCCGCATGTAGGAATAGTACCGGACTATGCCGCTGGTCGGCGCTGCTCCATTATCATCTCACGCCACCCTCATCGGCTCTCAAGGCCTCGATGTTGAAGGCCACCCGAATCTCTCCACACCACCCGACTTATCTTCACGAGCTGCACGGGAGAACCGTGGATTGAAAATAATGAGGTGGACCCATGTTCATCTTCTGGGATCGTTCTCAACATATTCTCAGTAGTTCTATTAACAGTATCATAATCCCATTTCCAAATAATGTTGTTCTCTTTATTTACATTTATATATATACATATATATTAATTATACCCTAATTTATATTTAACCTCTACGAAGTACTTGGTGGTGTAAACAGGTTACGCAAAATAAATGTGTGTGTATATATTATATATAATGTATGTGTGTGTGTGTGTATATATATATATATATATATATATATATATATATATATATATATATATATATATATATATATATATATATATACACACATACATTTTGCGTAACCTGATTACACCACCAAGTACTTCGTAGAGGCTAAATATAAATTTGGGTATAATTCATCAGTCAGCAATCTAGATGTATGCAGTGTTAAAATTTCAGGCGTAATGCGAAACAAAATTTTGGTACTTTCGTCACAGACAAATATTCACATTTTGCACTCGTGAGTTGTCTTCTCCCCGTAGATCACACAACAGTATTTGGTCTCCAATACCAAATAAAAACTGAGTCCGGATTGTGGACACATGCCTTTTAGTTATGAGTTATCTATACTGGCTTTTTTTATGTAGGTTCTAGTCTTAAAATACTTGATTGAGCTTATCATTTACAGCATATTTGTAGCAGTGTATGATATTGCAAAGAAAATATTTAATATTAGATATATAAACGCAGGAAATTTCAAAAAATAAATTAACAATTTTTTTAACGAGTCAGTGTTGTAACTGTTAAGAACAAAACTGAATCTAAAGTGAACAAAAAAAATACTATTACACGAAGCAACACAGCAAATTGGGTTTCTTGCAAACTGTGAAGCTTCATTAAGAATTCGGTCAGCACTAGTGTTCACTCGGTATATACTTAATAACATCGCTGGCGAGGTTAAATATGGAAATATGTGTACACCAGGAGAATTCACATACAAATTAGTGCCCAAAAATTATTTTTAAGGTACTTCTTACCTAATAAATGCATTTTTGGAAACACATTTCTCCATAAGTAATGGAAGCCAAATATTACGATGTGTGTAGCATGAAATATACTATAAATATAATATATTTAGAAGATTATAAAAAGCGTTTCACTAATTGAAGTCAGTAGAATGCAGTTCTCAAAACTTCCAATTTTGAAAAAAAGTCACTTGGAAACGAACTTTATGGTTTTCATTTAAAGTCTAGCAGAATCATTTAAAATGTATAGTTCCCTTTTAAAAAATTGGAAACTACTGGAATAAGGAAACTCCAAAATTGAATAATAATATTCTTGTGAGATTGCCTCAGGCATGCCCCGCATATTTTGGAGAGTTATGGGAGGATAATAACGACCCACGAAGGAAAGAATGAGAGAGTGTTGGGTGTAAAATATGTAGCAAATTTTTGTATTGTTGCCTCTGCGTTAGTTAATGGGAGGATAATAACGACCCACGAAGGAATGAATGAGAGGGTGTTGGGTGTAAAATATGTAGCAAATTTTTGTATTGTTGCCTCTGCGTTAGTTAATGATGGAATAAAGGTCAACGCCCCTAAAATTCTGAAAGTTCACCTTTCACTTTGCCCGTGCGTATATTCAGGCCTGTACACATATCACTGTATGTACAAATATTGCATGACTCAGTGTCATATTTATGTAAAATTAAATAACGAGCTGATGAAACTGAGTGAATCAAGGTAGCTTAAGCTTCCTGGTATCAGGTATTTCTGAGAAAGAATAAACTGATAAATGCATTCACTATTGCATTTACAATGCAACCGTTTTAATTGTTACTGACAAAAATTAGTCGTAAGAAATTTTCGTTCCTAAACTGCTCACTATTTAGCAACGATTTATTAATTTACGCTGACATGCCAAAAGTCATTGGATAGAGGTCTAGTTTCGTGTAGGCCTTCCTGTAGTCCGGCCAAGTACAGCTACTAGAGTTGGAATAGACTCCACAAGTGGAAGAAACTCCTGTGGAGAGAGGTTGACTCATGCCGTCTGGATAGCTACTCACAGCTCGCTGCTACATGCAAGTGCAAGATCTAGGTTGGGACTGGACCTCCACACCGCGTCGTCCCATATATGCTCGATGGGGATCATATTGGGAGAACAAAGTGGCCACAGCAGTATAAACTCTCCAGAATGCTCCTCGAACCAATACTGTACAATTTGGTCCGAGGACAGTTCATTATCCTTCTGGAATATCTCAACGTTGCAGGGCAACGTGAGGTCCATGAAGGGCTGCAATGCAATGTCTTGACAAGCACACACTCAGTCACGCGATGTCAGATCATAACTGATTCAGGTCTGGGCAATTGCAAGACGTAGCGGTATGGTAGCGCCACCTTTGCATACTCCTATCCTTTGAATTTTGGCTTTTCTGTGTATTTATTTACGTCTTATATTTACATGAAAGAGATAAAGGTGTGGACGTTTCCTTGGAGTAAACTAGGCTATGGAAAGTTACATATTTCTAAATACACAAAATAATAATTAATTATAAATGAATTAGTAAAAAGTTTTAAAACATTAAAATTAATGAACTATTGGCAAAAATCTTAAATGAATATAAAATGAACATAAAAAACCTTGAAATCAATTTATAGTATGATAACACCCAGGAAACTTTTAGTTGAAATTACTTTTGCATTTTGAAACTTCTTTCTTGACAGTTTTAGAGACTGGCAGCCTTTACATATCGTTATAGAAGATAAGCATTTAATATCTTGATTAAACAAGAATGTAAGTATTTCGGAGGGGGAAAAAAAACGTATTCTATGTAGTAATAAAAGTGACGAAAATTTAAGCCCATTTTTCCAATGAAGTCAATTCAAATTGTAGTAAAATGGAGTTTAATAGTCTTCGTTTCGAGCCAAAGATAAAACGATTGCCGGAATTCTGGAGTACATTCTCACCACTGAGGATGAATTTTCTGCGAAGTTTTGTTTCTATTAGGTTACAGTAATTGAAGTGCAGAAAAATCAGTAAACTTACAAGTGTTTTTATACAGTTTTCTGCGATTGGCATCGGTGAGTTTTGATCAGGGCTAGTTCATAAATCTTGGAATCATTTCTTCCCCTGCCAGCCGTAACTGACAGGCACTCCAAAGCCGCGCCAGAGAGGACGAGAGTTAATTGGCTCGAGCTCAAGTTGGAGGGTATTTTCTTCCACCGCCGTGAGAAGCGGAAGGGGGAAGTATACGATCTTTCTTTTTTCTCTTTCAATCTCGGAGTTGCACCTCCAGCTGCGGTCCAGATCGTGGCTAGCAGTCGGCGCCCATTACGCTGCTAATGCTTTCGCCAACAAGCAATCAATCACCGGCGCCCCTGCCCAGTCCACCGATCTATCGCTTTCGCCCGCCCACAATCCCACATCACTTTTCCTTACCCGAGCATGTGTCTGCCGTGGTGAGCTTTATTACACTCAGGTTGGCAAGCTCAATGCTTCTGTAGCCACACCGGCCTAAGGACGGACTTGGCCCCGCCTACCACAGTGAAAGAGAGAGGCAGAACGACTTGCAAAGCACCAATCACAGGCAGCTGGTAGGCGCGTACACGAGTCTCCAATAACACCCTCCCCCCTGCCGGGTCACTGTCGACCAAGTGATATCTGTCCCGGGGAGAAGTGGCCCGACTTTGGCAACTAACATTTTTCGCCTATAGGGTGCACTGGTGTCACATATGTACCGGTTTTTTTTCTTTCAATTTTGTATGCAAGTAAACGGGCTAATCGCAATTTTCATAAAATAAATATAATTATGTAAAATTATATGCGATTTGTTTTTTATTGGAACTTGTGCAAAGAATATTCTTTGTTCTTCGCACTAGAATGGAAATGCAACAAAGTATGTTCACCTGACGTCTAATATTCTGTTGTAAACTGGATTTTGCGAAACTTTGGCTTACACAATTACTTTATTTAAATATGACATTGGATATAAAAGGAAAAAATTAAAAAAGGTAAAATTATTTTTAAGAATTTCCCACGCAGTTTCCTTAAGTGGAAGAAGAATAGTACATACTTCCTTTTATGACAGCTTTGTTTATTTCGAACTAAAATTCGTAATGTTTTGCATTTAAGTAAGCTTGTTTACGAACGCCCAATGCCAAACACAGTTCTGTTTTTACTGCTTGTTCTTGTAAACCCAATATGAAGGCGTGACTAATCGTTGCGAAGTAAAGCTAAAACTTCATATTTTGGTTCTAGCAAGTATTACAATTTGATTCAATAATTAACATTCTTTCGCACACAACAATATGTAATTTCTCCTTCAACCACCAGCATAAAAATAACCTCTTTGGTACACCAGCGCACCTAGAGGCAGGAATTTTCCCTATGCCAAACTCTCCATAAGAGAGCTCGTTTAATGTCAAGAAAATTACAGTGTAGTACAGCAATATTTGTACCAGTGATAATTGAGAAGAGTGTGCCCCGTTTTGTGTCGTCCTTAATAAATGGTAACAGGGTAAAATGTTCGAATGAGTAAGTGAATATATCTGGACGGCTATTATCATAGAGGTCTTGGTAGGCGATGAGGGTGGTTGAGACGAGTATGGAGCAGCGCCTGAATGAATGGGCTGGGGAAACAGGAGATTCCCGAGAAAACCCACCGACCAGCGGCACGAATCCCACATGCGAAAATCCGGTGACCCGGCCTGGGATTGAACCCTGATCGCCTTGGTGGGTGGCGAGCAGGCCAGCCGGGCTAACCGCTCAGTCACCGCGGCCCCGCCATGCAATGAATTTAATGCTGTATTTTGCCTTGTATTTACGTTGAATTGTCGCAGGCACGTTTTAGATGTATCCATAGTGTAAATTATATATTAGGTAATTACACATTTTTTTTCTTGTTGGTTTGCCCTTATCGCACTGTATATTCCACCTCTGTTTTTTTTTTTCGTGTGAAATGTCGCAGCGTGATGCCAACCAAGGGACATGTTAAAATTCGCTTCGTCCAAGAAGGATATTGTTATTTTTTCATTAATTTAGCTCTTAAAGCGTAAAATATTTAGCGGGAAACATGCAGTTCAAAAAACTGATTCAGCCACTATAGCCAATAAGACAGAGACAATAAATGAGAGTACGACATAAGATCAGTTACAAGAGTGAAGGATGTTATTGAAGGCGAGTATACTTTGAAGCAAAAGGGTCCAGCACTTTCTTAATACAGGTAGCTATAATTTATATATGAAAAATATTGTATTTGAGTTGATTCTATGAGACAGTCAAGAGCCACGAGGAAGCCAACCAGACGGAAGAGATAAGATATACGAATACAAACCACATTAAACTGGCAGAAAATCGCCCACAACCATTCCATTTAGGGGAAAAACCTAAAACAGAGATTATCAGAGATCATGACTCTGAGAGTCCATGAAAATGGCTGCAATAATAAAAAAAATGTTACTATATAGCTGAAATAGTGAAATTATGATCGCAATTTCTTCTTCGTAGTGATGGTTCTCCATGAGAACGTGGTATAAGTTAGCAGAAAATGTTGTAAATGTTTGACAATTTCACATAAATAAATTGTACATGGAAATACGGAAAGGAGAGAGAGAACCCCGCTTGTTACCGGAGGAACGGGTTATGTTGCACTAGAAGAGCTGTTTATGTTAAGGACTCAGACTTTGACTCCAGGATTGGAATGCCCGGCAATTTAAAGAACTGGTTATTGATTGTCTGGGTCGAAGGGTAGGACGATTATTCGTATCATGCCCATGTACTCAATATTGACCTACCCCAAAGTAACACAGCTGTCAAAGTCACATGGTCAACAATAATGAACGTGTTTGTTACTGCACATTGGTTAAACGTGATTTTGTCTTTGCAAATACCGGATGTCCCAAATTAACGTTTGCACTCTTTGAACGTCAAATACATGGAAACTATTTGAGAGAGTTTGATGGGACTGCTTGTGTCTGACGCTATAAGGGCAATGCTGGGTGTGTACGAATATTAATATCAGTTACAAATGTTCTAAATGTCCTCCATAAGAGGCAAGGTATCGTTTGCAGCGCTGCAGAACAGAACGACGAACAGTAGCTATATATCCCATGGCAATAGTTTAACAGGTGGTCACAATCGTGTCTCTCTGAGACATCCAGTATCTGTGTTTTTGTGGTGTTTCTTAAGGCTCGGCCTCACCCGCCATGTTGAATTTTCCATTCATGTCATAACTTACTTTTCAGTGAAATAACCAAATATTTGTTACTATATTACTATCACAATTGGTAATCGCCTTCAAATTTAGTCGTCAAACTTCATCCACATGTGATATGGTGATTGTAAAATGGTATTAATCTGTTCATAATTATCGAAACAATACGGCATTACTACTTAACGAATTTTCAGAATTTGTGTTTTTACTTCAACGGAACGTATATTGTCATGATTGTATAGTAGTAGTTTCGTTATAAGTGTAGGTATACAACTGAAATGAGCTAGAACCAATTATTCAACATGCCGTGTGAGGCCGAGCCTTAAGAGCACACCACAGGTAAAAATCTAATGGTGTTGAATCTAGAGATGTGTGGATACTCAACACTTCCTCGTTGGCCTGTCCCCCTCCCAACAAATGTTTCATCCAAGAGTGACCGTACGTTTTCATGGCAATGTGGCGGTACACCGTTCTGCTGGAATAAGCCGTCATCACTTGTATAGAGTTGGTGAAAAGTTTGCACAACATTTTCCTGCAACACGAACGGTAACTTTTACCCGCCACAGTTACGTCAAAGACGAATGGACACACAAGTGCTCTGGCAGCACGCTGCTAGCCACAATGCGGGAATTTCCATCGCCCGAGTGCTCACAGTAGTGGCTGTTGACTGTCACTTTGAAGTCTGCCGCCTTATCTAACCAAACAATTACATCAGTAAAACGTTCTTTGTCATTGCACATGTCAACGACCAGCTCACAAAATTCGACACACCTGTCTGGATATAGGTCGTGAATATACATGCGAATTGTGGGACCTCCACTTTGCTTGCTTGAACAATTCGATGGACTCTTGAATTACTGACACCTGTATAATGCGCAGTTTGCCGAGAACGTTGCCAGGTGAACGTGTGTATGTGTGCAACACTGCCCCCACTCTGCCTTCGTCCGTTGTTGTACGCCTTCTTCCGCACCATTCTTTCTTCACATCACACACAGCTCCCTCCCTCTCAAACGTGTCATGTAACCATTTCATTGTGACGGTGGTGCAGCAATGAATTCTGCCCTCCATCGTCTCTGCGCCCCTATCATGTTCTCGCATTATCCAATAACACTTTAAATACACTTGCACTGCTCTAAAGGAAACCTTTTAGCTTTCTCAATTTCCTTTACCATTGAAGTGCTGCAATCGGAACTGAAAACAGCAGAATGTCTACACGTGCTCACACACACTCGACGGCATCCTTATGACTTTAAATACACGCAGTCCCTTTATATAGACTGTCAGTTATAATTTTCTATATTTTTAACGTACGAAGCATATTGTTGTTCAATTGGGACACCCGGCGAGTAATAGCCACACTTTGTTTTCTAAACAGAACCGCCAGTGAGAGCTCATTCGATGCAAGGCTTGTTCACTACAGAAAAAAAAACTCACATGGGGTGAATAATAAAGCATGCGCTTTATTATTCTGATTTTGGGATAGTACCAGATCACTAATAAATATATTTAGTCCTCAGCTAAAGTAATTGCTTTACGTAAAATTAATATCAAGAAAAGGCGATTATGATTGATACTAAACGAGCAATTAGTAGGGGTTATGACATTTCGCGAAATGATTTATAGCCAAGTTATATATCAAAACACTGCATAGTCCTTTACCTATCTTGATTGGCTGAATTACATTCTGACACGTGTTAGCCGTCTGCACACGAATCACGTAGGGGCCGTGCCGATGTAGCCGAATTTTGAGCGGCCCTGTCAAATATGAAAACGCCTTCTCAAGCAGAGAGCAACCAAGACAATATACAAACTGCTGTTTGGTGATTACAGTATTGAAGTTTACATTTTACTCATAATTTTTCGCGAAAAATCACTATCTTTAGCAATTAGTTAATTCAACGCGAACCAGAACAAATTTCATTTGGCTAACCATTCTACGCTTTCCAGCTTTGAATGCATGCATTTGGTGTGAAGAGAAATTCCTCTAACCAGTATTTTCTCTATTCCGGTACATGGGGCAACGTTTCTTTCCATATTCATGTGAAAAGAAACTTTGCTGTTGGTTCTGCGGTAGTAGAAGTTTCCGAAGGCAGTTAGTGAATTTGCAATAAGGCCACCACGAAGGGAGCCACATCTGTCGGGATAGTTAACCTACTTCCACTCGACTCAAGGCTAATATTTTCCTCGCAGTGCTCCTCGCACTCGTTAAGAAATCGTATTTCCTCATTTCTTATCAGACGTGTTGACACAAGGAACTTTTGCTGCGATGCAGTGCCAATGACGGTAAGTCTTAACTTTTCCAATATTAGTTTTTCTCAGTTATCTGTTGCAAAAGATGTCGCTAAGTAATACGACAGGACACAACAAAGTAGCTACATAAAAATAAAAAATGAATAAAATTATATTCTTAAGTATAGCTTTAAGTGTAATATCCTGACCTTGAAAGAAGTAGAACAAGGCATTTCGTTAAAACATGCCTATTAGTCATTAATTAAAATCATAGGATTTTCCAACCTAGAGGACGCCTTAATAAAATTCCCCTTAAAAATATAAATTAATAGTGGTCGAAAAATTCTTCGCAACATATCTTTAGTAATGTTCACCTCAAAATTAACTTCACTAGTTATAACCACGCATAAAATTAACTTCACTAGTTATAACCACGCATAAAAGTCAAATTTTTTAAGACTGTAGTCCAAAACATCACTTTTTTTTTTTTTTTTTTTTTTTTTTTTTTTTTTTTTTTTTTTTTTTTTTTTTTTTTAATACTGGGTGATATCGACGATATAAGTAATTGTGTGAGAACGAGAAAGAAAAGTCTGTGCAGTAATTTTCCTACTGAAAAAAAATCAGGTAGTTTTGGAGGTATTTGCAATCGAATGTTACAAAACAGGCTGTTTTTTTTTTTTTTTTTTTTTTTTGCGAAATCGTCAGTCTAGTTGCTTCTCTTGAGCTTGGTAGTCTAGTGTTACTGTACACACATATACATATATATTTATTACGGATAGCTCGTGTTTTAAAGGGTTTTGTCTGCGTCTGTATATGAAAGGTACACAGATAAATATTTAAAAAATGCCTGCACGCTTAAAAAAATTTCGCTGTAGAACTGAAAAAAGAAATAAGTATTGGACAAAACTGTTTTTTTTTTTTTTAATAACCAACTGCGATTTTACTATTTAAGTAAGTGGTAACTTTCCTATCATTTGCAATAATTGTATATTGACAGCATCGTCATAGACTACTTGGCTGCTTAGAGATACCGTGGTGGTATAGTGGTTAGACTACTCGCCTCCCACCACGGCGAACCGGGTTCGATTCCCGGCGAGCTTCACTCACTCACTTTGCTGTTTAAAGGAAATATGTCTAAAAGTCCGTGTAAAACCTAATGCACGCTTATTTAAAGCGTTAAATAGTTTAATATAGTGAAATTAAGAGATCTGGACTGCTCTTTAATATCTAGGTCTTGAGAGCCGATGAGGGTGATTGAGATAAGTATGGAGCAGCGCTGGAATGAAAGGGCGGGTGAAACGGGAGATCTCCGAGAAAACCCGCCGACCAACGTCATCGTCCGGCACGATTCCCACGTGCGAAAGTCCGGAGTGACACGGTAGGGGATTGAATCCGGATCGCCTTGGTGGTAGGCGAGCAGGCTAACCGCTCAGCCTCCGCGGCCCCGTTTAGTCTAGTGTATTCGTGGTTTCTTCACACTTTTTGAATCAAACATTTCTAAAATCACTCCATGTGTAACATTCTTGGATATTTGCTAAATATATTATATATAGGGACGCCGGTTTTTCGCGAAAAGATTTTAGGCCAATTTGTGTTCTAAGTCACTTTAGTTTCAACCACGTTCGTATCAACATGCATACTCAAGAACTTTATGAAGGATGAAGTATCATAGAAAAAGCTCAATGTTTTCAGTGTTATAGGTATTGAAGAATTCAGTTCAAATCTGTGCGGAAGTTTTCAAGAGAACACAATTCAGTGTATTTTGGTTCTGAAAAACTTTCAAATTACCTGAGGTGGCAAATATCAGCCGTCAACAATGAATTATATTTTCAGGCAGTGTCTGCGTTTTAAAAATTGTCACACCGGCATAGTGTTGCCAACACTTAGAAGAAAATTGCACTAGGCCACAAGTAAAAAAAAAAAAAAACACCGTAATTCACTAGAACATAAAATCTACATAATCATTCTTGTAATAACAGTAACAATGTCCATAACTTTAAGTTAACTTGAAAATATATTTGAACACGTTTTTAAAACTGGTTTTAAACAGTTTAATTTGCATTAACGCACGTGTTATGTGATCGCAGTTGCGTTAAAGGTAACAAGAAACAGAAACAACAACATAACAATGTTAAATTATGTGTATAGTAACGATTTGCATAGATCACAATCCTGCCTCTGAAATGATGTGGCATCCTTGGTACGAGGATCTAAGAGACTGTTAACTCATGAACTGCGATTACAGATGTATGCTATAAATGTTTTCCACTCACCACATACACATGTTATATAAGAATAGAACACTTCATGTACTTATAAATACATCGTAAGTCCAGAAAAATGTCGAGCATACTCCACAAAAAATTTAAATAACTCTTTACTACATTAATAGTGAAGAGAGCAGTTGCCCTTTCATTTAGTGTGTGTGTGTGTGTATATATATATATATATATATATATATATATATATATATATATATACACACACACACACACGTAACTTACTTTTTTCAGATAAAATATTTTAAAAAGAGAGTTTGCAGATCTTATTACATATCCTAAAAGATAATTTTAAGTCCACGCTATTTTGTCTATGTAGTTTTTCTCGCGACTCTAACCATAATAAAGATTAAATTATTAATTCTTATCTTTCAGTCTCCATGAAGGAATGACTGAAATCAGTCCATTATGGTTACTTAAGTTCTTTAAAATAGTCCTGTATTTATATGTTTGAATTACGATATTAATTATCAAAAGTAAGATATAAAGTAACAGGCCTATATACAAACACACATTGTCAAGATACCAGCACCTTAACCACCAGATAACAATTTTGCTCCTTCAGTAGTAATAAAAAATCTACCAGAAGTGTGGTAAATCCACAGAATCGGCAGTAACTGACGTTCATGAAAGCATCTGACTGGACGACCTAGAACAAGCGCCACTTCAAACGACGAGAAATTTGACTCGCGCGCCGCAGCGATCACACACACGTAGAGAATTACAGCCGATAGCCACAGCCTCTGCGGTTCACATCAAAGCCAGACATAAGCGGAGCTTACTATAGGATCAGCTGAGAGCCAGGTCTTCTATATGGTCAGGAGAGAGAAAAAAGGGGGAGGGGGGGCTGGAGTGTAAATATTTGCGCAGCTTTAAGAGTTATATGGACCTCCACATTTTTTTGTGAAATAGTTGTTTGCGCGAATACGCGTATCTCGGTAAATAAATGTTCTGCAAATATGACATTTTGGCGGAAAAGATAAAAGAAAATTATCTATGTCCCTATTATTTTACTTTTATCATATTTAGTATAATCTTGGAGGAAAAAAATTGTGAAGATGGTCAAATATCACATATTTAAAACTTGCCTGTGCAGTTTCCTTAAACGACAAGAGAAAAGTACAAAGATACGGGTGTAGTTTAATCTGTGGGCTTTCATCGCGTGTAATAAAGTGTCACTGCTCAACATCTAATTTACCCAGTACAGCTTCACGACGGAAACACTGCACGCCCTGCGCTTAGGAGCGGTGAGACACTATAGTCCATTCCCGATTGGAAGCGACTTATGAAAATCAACCTTTGAAAAACACCCCAAGCATAACATGTCAACCTGTTTTTTCAATAACCTGTATTCCACAAATATATGACACTGTGATTAACTTTAAAGTACTATATTATTGAATAAATGAAACTTTACCTTAATATCTTCTATAACTTGTAATATTTATTTCTTTTTAAATATGAATTAACAACAGCGAGAGCAGCGACGTGTTGGCAACGACCGGTGAGAAATAGTTCACAGTTAAAATATTATTTTAATTTTTTTTAGAATACTACTTGTAAATTAAACAGTGCCTATCGAAAAATTTGAATATTTAGGTCCCCCCGATGGCAACATATATATTTTTTTCAGTTTAAAGTAACAGTGGAAAATATCGTGAGTAGACCGTAATAGTACCGTATTGTTTTATAGAGTGAGAAGGCAATAGAAAAACTGTTTGCTGGCGAGGCTTGTCGCCATCTTTCTCTTTCTTCGTCTCTTTCACACTCGGGAAATTTCACTTCGCTAGTAAAGAAGGCAATATTATATATGTTTTCAATGGTAACATATTTCATATTTATTACAGTAAAATAATGATTTTTGAATGGGTTATTTACAACTGAAAAAATATTTTAATGTTTGAATACGTATTTTAATATATTTAGATATGATGGCAGGGGCAGTTACCTAGTTAAGTTGGCAGACGTGTTGCTTTTTGTCAAGCGAAACGTAAATTATTCTTACTCCGAAAAATACTTCAAATTAATACATCACGTTTGTAGACGTTGTATTTTTTTAAACCTACCTAGACAAGTTACGATGTTGTGATAAATCCGAGTTTTCACTGCAGTAATAAATATACTGTAACGTTTGTTTCGTTAATCATTGCTTCCGTGAAATGGCGTGCCTTTATGCATCGTGGTCGATACGCTGGCCATGTGTGTGTGCGTGATTTCAATTATTTGATTAGCACTATTCATACGTTTTAAATGTGAACTGTTTTTATGACGAAGTTATTTATTTACATCAACGTCTGTTTATTTATCACAACGTTGTACCTTTACCCTAAGGGGTTTGAAACACAGTGGTGTAACGTAATTTGCTACAATACCAGAAGAGAAATACTAAGCCAAGTCCGATAAATTTCAATATACCTAATAAACAGTAAGTATCAATACATAGAAATATGGGCGGAATAAAAGTTACAGTAGGCTTATTTGTGTGCATGTTCGCGCTATATTTTAAAGTTTGTATGACATAAATGTGCAACACGAGTTGCGTGCTTGAATTTAATGTGCCTTTTTCACTGATTTTTCCTTCGTTTTAATATTTATTCCAACTGAGGCCGAAATTGTAGAGAAATGACCCAACACATGTCAATAACAAATGATAATTACAATTAGTGTAGCCCTTTACCTCACAGTAGTAACAGTGTTAAACACAATCGCTGTAAAATACTACTGTGCATTATATGTATTGAGCTACATCGTGGAAAAAAACTATGTTAATGCAAAATAACCTTAAGAACTGTCTTCAATTCAGGTATTTTTAAAACGTTATAAAGCTGACCTAAATAATCTTAGAGGCCTAAACTGTGAATATTCGTACGAAATGGCTTTTGGAATATGACAGAATTATTTGAAATCTGTTAACAGTAAACAACACATTTGACATATATAAAAGTAGGAGTCACATTTCTACGTTTATTTTTAGGTGTAGCGAAAGTATACGAACATATGTGCACACACAATGGAATGTAAACATTGATTTTGACAAATGCTACATGGCAGTCACATGGTAATGTTTGTTAACATTTGGCGGACGGATACGAAACGGGCCTGCGAGTATATATTTAGCAGAGCTCCGAGAAAGTTGCTTCCAATGGGAAATGGACTATAGATAGGCGTGCGAGTTAGTGTCGCCCTCATTGCTCCCTCGATTCTTGACCTTGGACGCGCAGCTCCAACTAACTCTTAACAACGTGTTCTTGAGAGCCGACGTGGGTTGAATGAGATGAGAATGGAGCCGCGCCGGAATGCAAGGGCAGGGAAACGGGAGATCCCCGAGAAAATCCGCCGACCAGTGGCATCTTCCGGCACGATTCCCACAAGTGTAAATCAGAGGGCGACCCCTCCGGGAATCGAACCCGTTTCACCTTGGTGAGAGGCGAGCTTAAGTATATATAGCATTTATCTGCTTTTAATATGCACACAGATGCTTCTTGAGGCTATTTGGTATTTATGATTTGACGAAGACAACGACCAAAAATTTATTACTTACATAATATTTCACTACTTAATTTGAACGAGACGTTAATAAAGTGATAAGTCACATACCAATGTTATTTTACAAATATGCGGCGGAAGACTGCGCAATGTGCATACAATTTCTATGTTAAGTAGGGCTTACAAAAGTACAGTGTAAGCTGTTCCCGGTAAACTGAGCAGTTTTCAAAGTCGTGGTTAAGATATACCTGTATACACAGAATTCATTCTTCCACCGTCAGTAAAATATACATTGCAGTGGGTCTCATCACTTCATTCGTACGTCATTGAAGTGAAACTGGCAAATGATTAGAAAAATTCATAATTTGGAGATTTGCTCATTATAACACTTATATGCATTTAAAAGAAAAGAAAGCCAAATAAATAGTTACATTATACAAAAATATTTTAATGTGGTTTTACTTTACGACATGCAGCTTTATTATATTCACGGTTTCTTCACACTTTTTGAATCAAACCTTGGAAAAATCACCCAATCCACGACGTGTTTGGTTGTTTACTAAATATGTCATGTTTTATAATCGTTTTATATTTCTGTTAGTGTAGAAGTATATAATTTTTGTTAAATTGAACATTTACTTATATCTTACCTATAAATTATTATGTTTATTTTATATCTCATACGAATAAAAAACTAAGAAAAAAGGTATGTTGGTAATGCCTAGTAATAAATCGTTCTTATATTAAACATTATTAAAGTGACTGAGCACGAATGGGGTACGCTGTCCTTTTGGTGAGATTTTCTAGACATGGTAAAGTTTTGTTTAAATGGAGCGGAGGAATACCATAAAAGTAGAACTCTAGCCGGGCTTCAGAAAAGTATGGAAGAATGTAGGTTCCCTACATCGTTACCAACTTTGCTGGGCGTATGCCAGTTTGGGTGCACGTTGAAATGTATGCAACTAAGGGCAGCGACATATATCAAAGGTTGATCTCAAAAGCGCTCAATTAACCGTGAACAGGCTATAGCCAGTAGTTTAACACGGACAGGCTATACATCGACGTATGGGTAATATTGGAGACGTGTTATACGCGAGTTGGAGATAGCTCGGGTTTGATGTGGCCGGCCGGGTACTGAGGCAGGACGCTAACCACGTTACCCCGCGCTTATGAAAGGCTGCCCTCACCCCAAGAGGTCGACTCACCCGCCCAACCTAAAGGCGACATTACACGATACCAGATTCCGTATAAGCTTGTGCAAGATCCGCCATAGCGGCCGGTATACGGGCTAGTGTGGCACCCGTCATGGCATTTCCCGTCTTGTACTGGCAGATTTCGTACCAGGTTTGGTAAGTGGACACGTGCTATTTTTCGTGGCAGGTTGCACACCGGCTTTCGTACCTGGCCAATCACATCGCAGCTTCAGAGTGTAGGGCGCTCCCCGTGGCTACTACTTCAAACGAATTAATGTAGAAACCGAAAAAGGTGCCTCCATCTGATTATACATCCGTGAGGTTGAAACGCTTTCAAGTAGATTTAAAATAAACAGCGACGAATAATATTGGCGATGACAACTATTAATTACTGTTTGAAACCGTTATAAATACCCAAAACATTACCTATTGCATGAAAGACTTAATTAAAAACTGTATGATATCTACAGTAAATAAACTCATCACCTGATGTGTGACCTAGTGTTTCAGTGATAAAGTAGCGCAGTCCGAGAGTATCATGAAGTATACGAACATGAGTTCGAAACTCCGTCGCACCCAAATTTCTTTTATTATTAAATCATACATGCGGATAATATCCCGGTACGTATAGAAAAAAAAAACTATATTTTGCAACCAGTCAGTAATTTTCGTCAGAATTAAAAATAACACACTCGTACTCAAGTGATCACGTTATTTTCAAGAAAATGAATGAAACTATGCTGTAAGCAAATAATTTTATGTAAAGGGCGAACAGTAATATAGCAATATCAAGATGTGCTAGCTTGTTTTTTTTTTCATAGGCCTACGCAAGTTACTAACTGGTAGCAGTTCATATTTACTACAAATCACACACTGCGCATCCACCGAGGGTGCCACATACTAGTACACGAACTGCTGTTCATGTAGCGGCTGGTATACCGGCTCGTGCACCAGGCATTGCAGAAGCTTGTAGAAGAAACAAGCACGGCAGCAGGTATCGTGTAATATCGGCATAAGGGGATAGCAGGACAAAAGCTACACGTAGGACACGTGATCTCGCTAACTAACATACCACAAGGGGAGCTAAAGTTCTACTTCCAGGATATTCCTCCGCCTCGTACAGGCTCATCTTATCCAAGTCCAGAAAATTACACCAAAGCGACAATCCACCTCAATTGTGTGGACTCGGCTTAATAATACATATTTTACTTTGGAACTAATTCACATTAGGCATTACCAATACACCTCTTTCCTCCCTGTTTTTATTCACTTCTAATTCAACCAAGTATAAAACATTTTTACGTTAACAAAAGTACAAGACAATTAGTAAACAAGCAAAACGGGTTATAAATGGTGTGTTTTTTGAAAGGTTAGATTGGGGAAGTATGGAGATAGCTACCGCGAAACAGACTGTAGCGTGTTGGCTCGCTGCGGGAGGTATTGCGGTGTGTTTCTGCGTACTGCTAATTATAATCCATTTTTAATTCCTTTTCTTCTGGTGTCGCAGTTCATTTGTGGAAACGAGAAAGAACTTAACAAAGATAATTGGGAACTCGTGCGCATTAATCTCTCTGAGTTTCTATACATGTGGCTGCTAAATATTTCAGCAGTGGGGGATATACTGTATATAAACATTATATATATATATATATATATATATATATATATATATATATATATATATATATATATATATAATATATATATATATATATATATATATATATATATATATATACACGTGTTTGTAATTCAGGTTTTCTCTCTGATTACCTACAAGCATTAATGAAAATAGATATAACAAGGAATCCAAGATAAAATGTTTAAATAAATCATTGTTCATTTTAATATCGTACCCATATATATATATATATATATATATATATATATATATATATATATATATATATATATATATATACAGAGAGAGAGAGAGAGAGAGAGAGAGGAGAGAGAGAGAGAGAGAGAGAGAGAGAGAGAGGAAATATTATAAAGGGAAATAATTGGTATTATGCTGCTCTATTGTTGTCGAGTTGTTGGGAGAATTACCAGCAAAAAAAAAAACATGACAAATATAAATGTTGTTACAATTCGTAATCCCAAGAGCTTATTTCCAATTGGTTAATGATAACGACTCCCATTTTTCCCCCTGCTCCTCATATACATGTAAATGTTTACCGAATATTTAATCGATTCATCCTCCAACAGGCGGCGGTTAATATTCTTACCACATTTATCAAGGCGATCACACACAAACAAAATCGTTTAAACGGAAATAATAGTCTACTGCACAATGCTTTCTCCCTTCAAAACGTCTAAAATATTACAATGGTTAGTCTCGAAATATAACATACTATGTTGATATTTATATGTGTGTAGACTTTCACTGGAATCAAACATAATGATTTTAAGTCGCTGCTCATAAAAGAAATCGCAAATTCATTTTTCTGCTCCGATAGAAGCTTGGAGAGTTTAGATAAGAGATAAAAAAAAAACTCAGGTGCGTTCAAAGAATCAAATATTATTTGTTGTAGTTTTAGCACGTTACACTTTTTTTTCGTTCCGATACTAAGTTATTGTATGATAAAGGATTACAATAGCAGGGATGCACATTTCACGAGCGAATATATCTAAGTACAGGAATTTTTGAGCTATGTATATTTTTTTCGTAAAAATTTAACAATCGAACAAGAATTGTTATTGTAATGTCGAATAATTTTTTCTTGTAAATTTTTTACGCAATTTGCTTGTTATTCAATTGTAAATTCTGAGATAAAATTTAAAGTCCGAAGGTGGACCAAGTACCAGATTTAAAAAAATATTGCAACATGATGATTCTGTTATAGAAATAAAAACTTTCGTTGAAACGAGATACGTAAAAATAATTTCCCTAAAAAATTGCATGACTGATGATTTTAAATTATATTATCATATATATACACAATAAATTTGATGAATATTATTTTCAAATCTGTCTTATTATTATAGAGTTATTATTTATATAATGTCATGAAACCATAAGTTAGCCTCATACTCTAGAAGAAAAAGTATTTGGCTCTTAAGTAGTCTTAAGGGATCCCATATAATTTGGGATTTACGGCATTTAAACCTGGCAGTACACAATTCGATATTTTGTGGGGTGGCATAGCATAGGGTGTAGTTCACTACAATTGCAGTCTTCACTTTATTGTTAGTGTTACTGTTATCGGTTTACTTGAACCGTCGCAGCCGCGGTGGTCAAGTGGCTAGACTACTCGTCTCCCGCCTAGGAGAACCGGGCTCGATTCCGGGCGGGGTCGGTCCCGAATTCTCGCATGCGGGAATCGTGCCGGGCTTTACCAGGGATATCCCCTTTCCCCCATCCTTGCACTCCGGCGCCGCTCCATACTCACCCCACCTCACCATCGTCAGCTCCCAAGACATGTCCTCGCCTGTTGTCTGTCATAACACAATAACACGAGAGTATCTATAGTTATTTTTAATGTTTGGAAAGCTGTTTACACTGCTCTGCCGTTCCAATAATTTAACATGTGGGGGAAAAAATCAACTTTGAAATCAATCAGTTAACATAATATTGCCGTATAATGTATTTCTCCTTTTTAAATATAACATTCCTTGCTACTTTTGCAGATAACACCAACTCTAATGTATACAGACAGGATGGTGGATTCTAGCGAGCCTACATATAATAACTCGAATTTGGCAGGTCTCTACACATAAGTGATCGTAGCGTCCTCTGAAGAAATGTGTATTCTTCCAAAAAACGCTGTTGGCGTTCAAATAATTCGAATTTCACAGTTCCATAAGACAGAAAATGATACTCGTATCACGAACAAAAATCGAATATAAGCAGTAACAAATATTTGCAAAATTAAATGTATGCACAGTACAATTTGGCAATGTTTAGTAAATGTATTGCCGTGAAAGTTTGGTTTATTAAATGCGCCCCTGCTGGACATGTATAAGACCTTTGTTAATTTAGGATGAGTTGTAAAAGAAATGTTGCAAACACATGAACTGGTTTTCATTCCGGAATATTTGGCAACCCTGTTTTGCGCAGCCAGCGAGGTAGCTATACCCCATATCACTATACGTAGAAATATTGTTTAAGTGTTCCGCCTGCATGCCTGATGATCGAAGTGCGTTAGAGTATTTGAAATCGTGGTTTTTATTTGACGAAACTATTTAACGTCCCACCAGCATGTTTACCAACTTAAAGACATCATACCGCGAACGAGGAAGAAATTGTATTTTTAAGTTACCACGCGTGCTGTAAATATTAGTTCCGGCTCTCCACTATAGTAAAAAATGGCTTTTGCAGACTGCCGTATCTTAAAACATACTAGCCGGACACGAGTCAAGCTAATATAAGTGCCTGTATTGAACTTTAATACAGACTCTTCATAAGTAAAATGGAAGTGCCACAGGTACACGAGAACATTGCACGCCAGTTCAGAGCCTTGCTCATAGAGGCGATGGCGCTCTTGTAGCGCGTGCTAGTTTGACCCTTACAGGCGGGCCCCTTAAGAGGCTGTGTCACTCCTTATACAGAAATTATTCGGTTTAGTGTCGTTACAGAAGATTCAGGGCCACTACTCGAAACGTTTCTTTATAGAAGAATTACATTTCATAATTATGTGCAAATTTTTGTATGTGATTGATAATAGGTGTTCTCTGGTTGTCAATAAAACGCGAGAATGAATAAAAATATAATTTATTGTATTAACCCGTTCAGTCTGAGTTCAAGTGTTGCAATCGCGTAATTTTTTGGTATGTTCTGTTCTCGCGTCCAGCAGTTATTCTTGCAACCAACCAGTGAACATCGTGCTATGCGATAGATTGACCATTAATGTCAAAGAGTTGTAGAAGATTCCACAATATATATTAGCCACAATAAAGACTGGACGTTGATGCTTGCTGTGTACAGTACCGGTCATAAATATAATACACGTGCAACGTGTCGTCGAGCGTGGAGGCGGTGACTGTACAGGTTAACTGTCCGTTATGATGGGCAAGACTGTTAGCTAAGCTTCCACTGTCGTATTTCTCGGTAAATCCACACTAGATTTGAACCAGCATGAAATAAACACAAAAATTGAAACATGGTAGGTGAGGAGGGCAATTAAGTCCTTCACTAGTAGCATAATCGCTCCCACAAGCTCTGGCTCATTGTCGCGAGTCCATGAGGTTTCGGAAGACCCCTCGCCTCACGCATGCGCAGAGGTGCGATGGGAGAAGGACAGCGCATTGGCGAGGCAGACTTGAGTGCTAAGCCTAGGCTACAATCATCGAAGCGTTTCCGTGACTAAATAACAATAACGTTACCGTGGAAGTATGAAAATTTACTGGCTACAACCGTAGCAATTGAACTGTTACACGGCCAATGAGAAAAGAGAGAAAAAAAAAAAAAAAAGACAGGCTGTAGCCTATATGTATCGCGGATATATTTACAAACATTGTGTTGGCAAACCTGATATTTATTTATGTTTATTTGCTAGTAAGGACCTGCAAAATTAGCGTTATTTTTTGACGTCCAGGTAAAATTCGTATTGCTATATATACCCGAGCTGGCGTCGTTTCTACATTTGTGAGTGAACTGCACGTGATTGGGGCACACAGTTGTGAAGTGTTCATTTATTGGTGCAGTGTTACCCGGGCGTGCCAAATAAAGAATGGTCCAATTACACACACATTACAAAGGAAAACTGATTTCAGTTTAACATGTCCTCAAATAATAACGCGAATTTTGCAAGTCTCTATCTACTAGTGATGAGAAAATTTTCTCGGGAATCGTGTTTCGGGATATTTAAATTACGGTAAACATGTTAATAATTGCGTTCACTACTTAAAATAAACGGAAATCTGAACTGTACTGCAAAGTTCATTTGATAAATAAATGACATGCTTGCACTGCACCGACTCTCGTGGTTGGAAATGTTGTCTCGTGATTGGCCGGCGTAGTACTCGATGTAAGAGAATTGAAAATATTCAAACCTCTCTACACCGTTACTGCGAGTACGCCGTTATGTTGTGTTGTAGCTGGTCCCTATATAAAGTGTGGGATCAATTTTTACATGCTTTTATTTAACTTGTCTTGTTAGTTCATTTATACGTTCAGGTGAAATCATGAAAGTGAATTTTGACCCACTTCTAGGTATTCAATCGAGCTGAAACTTAGTATACATATAGAAACCCGATGACAATGCAATAATATGGTGACAGCGACCTGATGGTGCAGCCAGGATCATCTCCTCACGAGGGAACTCCTCAACGGTTAATAGTATTGACTCGAGTTTGGGCTCATTTCATTGCTCTTGATGAGACCTTTGGGGCAGCGGTGGCGCAGTGGTTAGGGAACGCGCCTCCCACCACGGCGATCCGGGTTCGATCCCCGGTGGGATCGCTCCCGGATCTTCGCACGTGGGATTAGTGCTGGACGATGCCGCTTGCCGGCGGGTTTGCTCGGGGAACTCCCGTTTCCCCCGCCCTTGCATTCCAGCGCCGCTCCATCCTAGGGCCACACTTCATGTCATGTTCAGGGATGACGGGCACCTATGGGTCCCAGCTGGAAAGTCCGTCACTCAGAGGGTGTTGCCTCGCCCTGGGTCCACCCCCACACGCGTTTATTATTAATGAGACCTTTGGAGGTAGATGGTCAGTAAGGCCTGATGTTGGATTCGGAAGGTGGTCATAGGAACTTGATCACAGCTAAATGTGAAATCTTCGAGTTTGGGCTCATTTGACTAGGCAATTCGGCAGTTTATTTACTGTTATTTTTTACGGTGATTGCAGCCACACGTTTAGGCGAGGCACCGCGCGCAGATCGCCGCCGTGCGAAACCAGTCTGCAGCCTTGGCACACATTCCCTGTCTTCCAAGAACCACGGCCCCACAGCTCCCCCACCGCTGCTGCACCGGAGCTTTGGGACATTTCCCGTCGCCTACCGCAGCTTTCCTCCGAATTGTGATTCGGCATCCGCGCACTGCCCGTCGCCCTTCACCCGCAAACTCGCGACCGCCACTTTGCTCACTTGGACTCGCCCACCAGCGGGTAAACGGCGCGCTTGTTCCACGAAGTGTGCTTGTCTGGGGATATCAATCCTCCGATAGATAGATTACGGGGCCGCGACGTAATTAGGCTCGGTTCGCGCGAGAACACATTGCTTTCCTCTCCAATTTTCTGCGAAACTGCTTTCGCAGCAGCCTCGACACATTTCAGCGAGTGCGCCGTCGTTGTGGCAGCACGCTGAGGCTGTCGGTCAACTGTGAAACTGATCACAGCTCGGAATAATGTTCGTATTCTAATTGTATTATCCCACGCTACAACGATGCGATGTCCGGCAACGAGTTTCACAACTGAGCGATGATCTGTCGGCGACGGACGCCGTTTGAGATGGTGCTGCTATCTAGTTCACGACGAAAGATTACATCTTTAGACCTCACAAATTTGACAAAGGACTCGCGAACAATATTAGCGCTTGTCACTTTCACAACCACGTGTCTTGAGTGGGCACACGATAAACAAACACGGCAGTATGAACTGAGAACTACACAGCAGCATTAGAAACGTGAAGAAGGAGCATTGTTTTGATAATAGACGATTCAGAACGTGGGCGTAAACGCGTCTGTCGTCTTCTAAATGCAAACAAATACTTGTTTTGTTCTTACTCTCCACGTACATAAACACTTGTTATTCTTTATCTTTTCCGTCGTCGTCTGTCGCCGACAATCGTAACGCCACAATGTCGCTCAACGCACCCATCGCCGATGCACTTCGAACGAACCGCTACTTCTTCCTGATTGGCTGCAGCTTATGGCAACGCATCGCTGTTTGTTGGTACTAGCTTAAAGCGTACAAATTCCACCCGAGTGCCCAGACAGTGTGTAGGGAGGTTAGAAGTTCAGTTCCGGGTACGTTCATAATAGAATCCTGAAGTCTTGAAATGTTCACAGTTCACACACACTGTCGTAACTTCAATTACAAAACCTTGGTTTATATCTGATCACAACTATACCGAAAACTTATAAAAGTAAAAACTTTACTAAAGAGGTTCACATATTTTTATGAACTTTTTCAAAGCAGTAATATAGCCGCAAGAGAACAATAACCCAAGTTTGGTTTTTTACAAAATAGTCGAAAATGTAGGCTATCTTGTTGACAACGCAAAATTGTTGAGCACTGGGGCCACGGTAGTTGATTGGTTAGCCTGCTCGCCTCCCACCAAGGCTAATGGCGTTCAATCCTCGGCCGGGTGACTCCTGGATTTTCGCAAGTGGGAATCGTATCGGACGATGACACTGATCGGTGGGTTTCCCCGCTCTTGCATTCCGGCGCTGCTCCATTCTCACCTCATATCACCCTCATCGGGACTCAAGCCCTCTTAACTCAGCTCAACTCTAATTGTTGAGAAAAAGAACATTTTTATTTCTACAGTTTCATGTCTGTAGTGGATAAAATACTGAATATTATACTTATCATAATTAAAGTAATACTTTTAAAAACACACACACACACATATATATATATATATATAGTAAACATTAAACAAATTGAAATGTACTAATAAATGTAATATGATACTTTAAAATAATTATGAATACAAAAATATAACAAGCCGCAATACCTTTAAGACTTCACTTGCAAAAATAAGTGGAAGCAAATTTGAGTGCATATTTATCTAAAATATAACATTCTATTTAAATAATTATAGTTCTTAATTTTTACATTGAAAAACGTAGAATTAGTATAAGTTTGATATCCTGAAATATGCGGGTACATATTAAATAGAACCGATATTATGTGTAAAAATTTATACTAATAAAAAGAAACTAACTTTTGGAAATACACAACTAAAGTATTCTCATGATTCTGCATATTAACTTCCCACGTTATTGCCTGGAGGACGAACAGTAACGATTTCAGTTCGAAAGTAAAATTCGGAATCGTAAATTACGGCTGTGATTTGTTTCGTTTTTTGTGAATGTCAATTAGTAATCATGTTGAGAAACTAATCTGAATTGAAAGTATAGAAATAACGGTGGAAAATTAGCAGATCCAATGGATTAATTAATTCTTTCCCTTATTTTTGTTAGCAAAGGGTTCACATAAACCTGGGGTATTTCTTTTTTGCTAGTGAAAGCGAAATTCATATACAAAAGGAAAATTGTTTCCAGTAGAAACCGCAGCGTTAGTAAAAGGGAAATATTTTCCAGCCACACGTTTTGAAGATTTTTAATTAAAACTGAACGGACGCTCCAACGCTGCCAGGCAGCGCGTGCTGCAAATCCAATTATACGTTGACTGGTCGCCATGATAGCAGCGATGTTTGCGGTGAAATGTGGGAAATTTGTGGCAGTCAAGTTGGTTTGTATTGCTCTCTGGGCGAACTTTCTTTAGACGGAGTCTAGTTGAGCGAGAAAATGCTGCGTTGTTACAGTCCACTCGTGTCCAACTTCCAGGATATTCCTCCACCTCATGCAAAGAAAGCTTAACCGAGTCTCGAAAAGTACACTAAAGGGACAACGCACCGCATTCGTGGGGCCTCAAATTAATAACATTCAGTGTAAAAACTATCTTATACTAGGTATTACAAAAACACCTACTTTCACTCTGTTTTTATTCACAAAATAATTATAAATTAAATATTTTAATTCATAGATAAAATATGAGTAAAATTGCAATTTAACTAAAAATATTAGATATTTTGTGTTCACACAAATATAAACGATTATGCAACACCGAAACATATCATACAAAGGGTAATATTTAACGGTTTGATACAAAAAGTATGAAAATACTGGGAACAGAATATACCTCATCCACAGAGTAGACAAATACACAGAGACGTAGGGAGAGTAAAATTTCGCGAATTCATTTTGGACAAGTTGTAATTCAAACTTATATACATTTCTGTTATGTTTGTGATTGGATCAGAGTCTTTAAACAGTCTCAGGTGAACTATAAGCTAATAACGTACCGACAAGCAATACTTGGTCTGAGGTAAACACAGGGGCAGTAGCCAATGAAGAGAAAGCCGAGGCTCGGAAATACTAAGTATAGTGGAGTCGAGCCTTTAGGTCGATCAAAACGCCAAATTATCGTGTTCCTACAGAGACCATACGGCGTGATTGCTTCGTTTATGTAGGCATACCCACCCGTTGATTGGCTGTGCGACTTTCTGGTAACAGGCCTTGTGTTTGATTGGATGCCGCGTGCTACGAATGATTCCTTATTGGCTGGGTGGCCAGTTGACAGGATAGTTACCAGGCGCGAACGCCGGTCCTTCCGACATCTTGCTGGCCAGTGACGCCATATTGCTGGCCAGTGTGTGCGCCTGAAGTAAGCGGTTACTTCACATCTGTGTACTGACGTACTCTGTGTCCAGGCAAAGTGTACAGTACATCAGTCCTATAGTTGTCACTTAAAAACTGTCAATATTTTTGACGGATGTCTGCTTACAAATAGCGTTTAAGAAAAATTTCTCGCCGGAATGATACTTTTCATTTAATATTTCCGTCTCTAATTGGTATTGTTTTAAAGTTAGATAGGGATGACACAAGTGTTGACAATCATTTCATGATAAAAACTTCTGCTGCAAGCTACTTAATAAGTGTTTGTGTTTTTATTTTATTTTTATTATTCTATAAATCTTGATTTCCCCACAATTTTTAAGGAACTAAAATATTTTATACCAAAAAAGATGCAGTAGTTTCTGTTGTTTGAAGAAGAAACTGTGAAATATGGAGAAAACACGTCTGAAATTACATAACCCCTTCAAAACACACTTTAATTTACGGTTCCAAGTGTTGCAATCAAAAATGTTATGATCCGTATTGTACTTAAATGGACACAACACTTGTTCCGTTGCCACAGCCAATGAGCTGTAGGATATATGTACGGCTACAGTAATATGGACCGATTGTGACCTGGAGCAGAAAGACAATTTGCGAATCGTTTACCCGCAGGTAAGATCATTAATTGCGTTTCGCAGTGTGCAGTATAGACCAAAAATTTCCTGCACTTACATAATGTACACTATATTTTGAAAACTGGGTCCGAATGGGTTAACGAACCACAGGGACCTGTATTACAACCTTATCTTTACCATTGCACCATAAAACGATGTGGTAACCACTGGAAGTCCTATAAGACAAGTCAACAAGGGAATCCCTGCACGTACGATATTTTAATAACTTGCGCGTAAAGGTGACCAGCCATTCGATGCGCGTGACAAAGGTCGCCCTTAGCGCTCCCTAATTACTCGGCATCGGAGTGCTAAGTACCTCCAGCTAGACGCGGGAACGTCCAACTGAAATAATAGGGTCTTAACATGTTAAATGATTTCAGGTGTGTCTTCTCGCTCTTTCTCATTATAGCTTTCAAACAAAAAAAACTAATTGTAAGATACATCTTTCCAACTTTCAGACCATAACTCTTCTTTTTTCTATGTTGTTAGAAAATTGTGCACGTATTGCTAGCTAAACCAGGCCATCGCGAAACTTTACAATGGACTTCTGAACTTTAATCTCCCTAAACTAAAAGTTGTGGGAAGTATTCGGAAACACGTCAATACATTGCAAGGGCAAGCATCAAAAATTTAATTTAGAAATGTGTGGTTTTTAAGGTACTGACCTTGTAAGCCAGGTCAGGCATCCATCTTCTTGTTTTACGTGAAGTTTAATGTAACCAGTTTAGTACACAATTAAATAATTCGTTGTGGGGATCCCCAGATAAATTTTCTATGCCAAAATTATGAAAGAAACCTTTTTAAAGTAAAAGAAAGGTGACCCATGTATTATATAAAAAATATAAAACGAAACAAAAGAGAAGATTCTGAAATTATGATATTAACTGACTTTATATCAATATTTATGTAAATGACAAAATTTTACTTTTTCATTGAATTGTTATTTATCTCTTGTTATTGAGTATAATAAAAGTATTTCAATCATGCCGCCCGCAATAGTGTTTTCCTGTTTTATATATAACTAGCTGATCCATGCAACTTCGATCGCATGATATTGCTGTAAAGTTATTAAAATAAAGCACCGGGTGCTCTAGCCGCTGAGCTACTGGGGCCCCCTTATTGGGTGCTCTAGCCGCTGAGCTACTACGGCCCCCTTATTGGGTGCTTTAGCCACTGAGCTACTACGGCCCCCTTATTGGGTGCTTAGGCCACTGAGCTACTGCGGTCCCCTTATTGGGTGCTCTAGTCGCTGAGCTACTGCGACCCCCTTATTGGGTGCTTTAGCCGCTGAGCTACTACGGCCCCCTTATTGGGTGCTCTAGCCACTGAGCTACTGCGGCCCCCTTATTGGGTGCTCTAGCCACTGAGCTACTACGGCCCCCTTATTGGGTGCTCTAGTCGCTGAACTACTGCGGTCCCCTTATTGGGTGCTCTAGTCGCTGAGCTACTACGGCCCCCTTATTGGGTGCTCTAGCCACTGAGCTACTGCGGTCCCCTTATTGGGTGCTCTAGTCGCTGAGCTACTACGGCCCCCTTATTGGGTGCTCTAGCCACTGAGCTACTGCGGTCCCCTTATTGGGTGCTCTAGTCGCTGAGCTACTACGGCCCCCTTATTGGGTGCTCTAGCCACTGAGCTACTGCGGTCCCCTTATTGGGTGCTCTAGCCACTGAGCTACTACGGCCCCCTTATTGGGTGCTCTAGCCACTGAGCTACTGCGGTCCCCTTATTGGGTGCTCTAGTCGCTGAGCTACTGCGGTCCCCTTATTGGGTGCTCTAGTCGCTGAGCTACTACGGCCCCCTTATTGGGTGCTCTAGCCACTGAGCTACTGCGGTCCCCTTATTGGGTGCTCTAGTCGCTGAGCTACTACGGCCCCCTTATTGGGTGCTCTAGCCACTGAGCTACTGCGGTCCCCTTATTGGGTGCTCTAGTCGCTGAGCTACTACGGCCCCCTTATTGGGTGCTCTAGCCACTGAGCTACTGCGGTCCCCTTATTGGGTGCTCTAGTCGCTGAGCTACTACGGCCCCCTTATTGGGTGCTCTAGCCACTGAGCTACTGCGGTCCCCTTATTGGGTGCTCTAGCCACTGAGCTACTACGGCCACCTTATTGGGTGCTTTAGCCACTGAGCTACTACGGCCCCCTTATTGGGTGCTCTAGCCACTGAGCTACTGCGGCCCCCTTATTGGGTGCTCTAGCCGCTGAGCTACTGCGGCTAACTTATTGGGTGCTTTAGCCGCTGAGCTACTGCGGCCCCCTTATTGGGTGCTTTAGCCGCTGAGCTACTACGGCCCCCTTATTGGGTGCTCTAGCCACTGAGCTACTGCGGTCCCCTTATTGGGTGCTCTAGTCGCTGAGCTACTACGGCCCCCTTATTGGGTGCTCTAGCCACTGAGCTACTGCGGCCCCCTTATTGGGTGCTCTAGCCACTGAATCACTGTGGCCCCTATTGGTATAACTCTAGCAACTGGGGCACTATGGATATTTTTCAAAGAATGTTTACAGCCCATAGACAAAAAAGAAAGGAGAAATGACGAGATTTTTTTTAACAATGCTTTTTTAATGCAGTAATCAATCCTAAGAAAAGCTTAATCCTGTACATATTTATATCCCTGATTATCATTTTTTCCGGAACCGTTTGAGATATCTCGATGAAACAAAGACTTAGTTGGTCCTTTTTTTATTATCTATAGACTGTGTAAATACGTTCAGTGCTTTTAGAGTCAAATCCGTTCGGATAGACAGACAGACACGAAAAAAATTAACATTAAATATGGCTTGGTTATTAATTATACTATATTAAAAAATAATTAAAAGCGAAAAATTCGAAAATCACAGACAGGCACTTCTATTGTATTTAGTAGTATACATTTAAATTGACCCCACACTCAGAAAGTACAGTAAATATGTTACTTAAACTTAATTGGAAATCAACTATATAGTCCTTATCACTCTGAGTTACATTCCATGTTTGGCATTACACATATTAAATAAGTTTATTAATACAGAGGTACAGTGGCTAATAAATTACTAATGAATTTGTTATAGATGTTAGGTAACCATTTCGAGTTCGGCCTTGGTTATTTTAATATTTTAATACTATTTACACTTTATGTTTATTTTGTGTGCACACTCGTCACAATCAGGGTACACTGTTTTGTCACCTTGTGCCTATGCTGGGGGACCTTTTGAAGTTGAGGAGTTTGTATAGCCCTCGTACCTGTGCCCTGGCAAATGGCACGAGAGAAGTGGCCACATTTATATGATTTTTTTATAAACTTTTTAACACCTTAAAAATTGCTGGGAAATTAAGATTTATAGACCATTCGAAATAAAACCAAACAAAACAATAATTCTCACTAACCCATTCAGAACCTGTGTACACACTTGTGTACCTGACGCACGCGTAGGTAATTCTAGGTCTGTGCCACATACTGCGAAGCTCTACTTGTGGGTTGATGACTCTTAAAACAGTCTTAATGGCCCAGGTTATAATTGGTTCATATTACTGTAGCAGTTCATTGGCTGTTACTACGAAACAAGTGTTGTGTTGCCCGTACAGTCACTCGATCGTATGCACGTTGCATCTGAGTGATATTTGTGAGCGGTGCTGTACACAGCAAGGATTCAGTTCCCAGATCCTTTCAGAGTATTACTTCTGGCTAATCTGATTTGTGAAATATTCTAGGCCACCTTAGACATCATTAGTAGAGCCCGAGTATTTCGCGGATTGAATTGGCAGCAAGTTAGGCTGGACAGCCCTCGCTACACTCGAGATATTATCGTTTGCTTATTGGTTGCTGAGATAAAGTGAGGCCTCTGTATATGACTGTTAAACCCTCACTCACACTACTGCTTCCTGCTTATTACTAGCTCAAAGTTAAACGGGGCGTGTCTAAAGAACTGTCGTCCAATCACAACAATAGGAGAAAAGAACAAGTGTCTAGAGTCTACCTCGCCTCCGAATAAATCCGCGAAATACTCGTGGATCTAATCATTAGATAATGCAAGTATCACTGAGTGATTGAGTGACTAGATATTTGGGCGGCTCTTAACATTGAGGACTTGAGAGCCTATCAGGGTGGAATTACGTGAAAATGGAGCAGCGTCGGAATGTAAGTGCTGGGAATTGAGAGATTCCCGAGAAAACCCGTCGACCAGCAGCATTGTTCGGGACGATTACCACATACGAAAATCCGGGAGCGACCTCGTCGAGAATCGAAACCCGGTTCGCCTAGGCCCAAGGCGAGTAGTCTGACCACTGCACCACCGCGACCCCAAAGTGTTTTGAGTGTGAGAGATATTTCGGTCGAGCTTAAAACATTCTACTGCTCACTGTGCTGAAATCCGGATTTTCGCAAGAGGGAATCGTGCCGGACGATGCCCCTGCTTGTGAAGGGAGGGGGGGGGAGGGTTCCCCCTCGGTGAGTTCCCGTTTCCCCGTCCATGCATTCCGGGGATACTCCATACTCACCTCACTCCACCCTCATCGGCTCTCAAAACCTCGTTAAGACCAGCCCACATCTCTCAACTTGACTCGAAAGCGCTAAAATGTTATCTAGACAGGGTGTGGAAGACCACTATAGGAAGTCACTCCTTAGCGAGTCGGGCGTGATAAAAACACCTTAACGTACACACTAATTTTTCATTTCTGATGTTGCAGAAGGGGAAACTTACGGTGTGAAAATTACTTACGAATGCCTTGTAACAACAACTCGCTCTTTGGAACGTGTGGTAAGGGTTTCAGTAGATCCATTCAATAAGAAGCAACCAATTAGAAAACAGTTGGTATGTCAGCAGTAACCAATAGCATTATAGATACCACCTGTTTTTCGCGAAAATATCCCACGACTCGTACTCCAAAACACCCAAGTTCAGACCAAACATCGCAGTTGGATGGTTTCAACAAGCACGAGTCTTAAGTGTCTGCCCGCCAATCATGGACATTCAGTGTCAAGGTAACTTTATTCTGATTGGCGCTGTAGAATAGACAAGGTCTTCCCACGCAGACACGCAGCCAATAGCCAAAGGAAATTTGCATACTTGCACGTAAGAGGCACGTAAGAGGTTAGCTTGAGCATTAATATTTTCACAAAAAACAGGTGGTCCTAGCTATGCATAATGGTGTTAACATCTGACATTGGACAGCAACGACCATATTCTGCATCAAGTCAGATGTAAACGAATATACTAGGAATAATAGTCTAAGGTGTTAGAGCATACAGATGTGACACAACCACTTATTGCGCGAATTCCAGCCTCACACGTCAGCAAAATGACCTTACTTGCCAGCAACATGTCGGAACGCCGTTCACCAATCAGCGGCTATAAATTAACTGCTAGCCGGCAGTACAGCCAATAAAGAATCTTTCGTAGGATGCGGTAGCCAATCAGACTCAAGGATTTTTATCATAGCCTCACGCAGCGAATCGGTGAATAGGAGCGGCCACAGTAATAGGAATAGCCACGCCACTCCACTTCTGTGTGTGTACGTATTCTGTGATCTGACTTATGAGCACGTATAGACTATTCGCTGCGTCTTCACACACTTCGATCCAAACCTTTGAAAAATCACTTTATGTACAGAAGAACGTGTTTTCTACTTTTGTAAACATGCCATGCACCACTAGCGTTTTATACTTAAGTTATAAAAGTACCTTATTTTTGGTTAAACATCAAAATTTTGTTTATATTTCGTATATAAATAACAATATCTCATTTATAATTAATATGAATAAAACAAAATGCGTTTGGTGTGCCAAGTTAACAAACAGTTTTTACGAAATATATTATTAAAGTGAGTGCTCATGAATACGGTGCTATTTTTATGAGGCAGATGAATTTCCTGGAAGTAGAACATTGGCAGGGCTCAAGAATATTGGAAGTAACCTGGATAGACTACAGACGTGTCATCGTATGAATCACAAATTCTCGATAAAAAAAATGACACCCGATATTCGCAAAAAATATTTCACGACCAGTTGTATTACATAAAATTTAGCTCAGCCCACTTTCTTGATTCGACGATCTAGGTGTTACACGTCTTAGATGTCTGTTTGCAAATCGCAGATGCATATTATCGGAGTTACCTAATTGTGATTGTCCAGTTACGTAAGAAAATATCATTTCACAGCGACCGGCGCCAATAAGGAAAAGAAAATAGCTGGCATGCCAGCAGGGTATTGAACTCTATCATGTGCAGAAATCTTTTCGCGAAATTCGGGTGTGATATCGATGTACTTACTACGACCGCAAAAATTGCTAACCATTACAATAACAGAAGATGTCATTACTTGTGGCTGAGTGCGAATAAAACATTTTCACAGAAATTTCTTTCTGTCGGAGTATAGCTCGTCGTTTACGGTATTCAGAATGGCTGCCGGGTTGAATGCGTAAATCAAGAACATAACATACTTCATGATAGTGTTCGAGTGTAAGGAACGGTCTGAAACTTTTATGCCATGAGACTAAATTTAGAAGCCAAGTTCAGGATTACGTTACTGGAACCATGATGGCCGACGGTAGCTGCCGATGTTATTCAATTTTTCTCCGGAAGTTATTAAAGTATTCTACCACTGTGTCCTCTGAGATTCGCCTGATGTATTATCTGTTTGGGGCGAAATTCCACTAATTTACTGAAACTTGTGACCCAGAGATCAGTTTTGATCAAAGTTCTAAGTTCGCTAATATTTGTGCAAATCTAGGTTTCCTCTCTCTCTCGAGAGAGAGAGAGAGAGAGAGCAAATAGCCATGAACAATCTTTCAACTAGCTACATACTAGCTACACATTATCAGTACGTATCCCATCTCTGTGACCTCTCAGATGACAATTATCATCTTTATTGTTGTTCCGTTTCTGACCCGTTTCTGTTGTTGGGAGGATCCATTACATTATTTATATTTTTTTTTAGAATGTGACTTTACTGTGTCAAAGTTATAGGTCCAGTAAATCTCACCAAGGAACTTTACGAAGCGTTTACTACTTATAAGTTTCAACAGTACAAACAATCAAATGCACCAACACAACATGGATGAAAAAACCCTGCGTCTCTGTATGACAACAATACAGTACACATTCGTTACTCACAGAAACCCACAAGTACAGCATTAACACACAGAGCTTTAAATACGCTATTTGTTTACCTCGCATAAAATTCTATAAACATAGAGTGACAATAACTTGTAATGACTTCGTTGGTGGTACCACATGAACCAACACTCCAAATACTGCTTTTCAATAGTGCATGAACCACTACAATAATAAATTATATGCTTCCTTAACTTCATATCCTGAGCACTTTCAGCTGAACCAAATTTATACCTACTTCTCATCTGCAGCTCGCACATACTTGGGTAGCTATCAGTCAAATCTGAAGTTCAATCCTACCACACATAATTCATATTTAAAACATATGATGGGTAGTATAAAAACACTCGTATACACCGCAAAAACTATAATTCATGAAAGTTCGCTCATCACTACAGACATTTCCTGCATTGTATAAAACAAAGTTACTCTAAAATGCAGCAAAATACAAATGATCATTTGACTCGAGCAACAAACAGTCCCAATTCTCGCAGCTATTCTGAACCATGATCGTCCTAAAACGATCTTGTTTTCCTCCACAAGTCCGATTGAAATCGCATGTACTAATATTTTCGATTTACAAAACTCCATAACGCTATTGTTTGCACAACCCACTTGGCAACTCAGTTAGGACATTAACTTCAAGTGCGCACACATCACTTCAAACAGGTAATACACTCATATTTGCGAACGCTTGACCAAGTTTCTCATATTCCTTTACTGAACTTTACTGCGCACCAGTACATGAAACTCTGAAATAAACACTTTGCAAGCTGTCACGGCAATCAATGATCCGGCTTGTGTACGTCCCAAATACCCATTCAAACACGCCTGCTCTCCCCACGTGTACCATACGAATCAGCTGGATGTTACCTGGTTTATGATGCCGCAATTCTTTTTGGAAAACCTCCTTTGCCACTAAGGTGTACACGAGCCTCTTCGGACGGTGCAATCCGACCGGCCACAGCCGTTGGCCGTGACGCCACCCATGTCGGTTCTCCGCAGACATTGTTCTACATGCAGTATATTTCTGACCAAGAAGATTCGTCGTACCTTTTACTCCGTCAATACCCGCCGCGAGTCTACCCACAAGCGCGACGGTAGCGAGGCGCAAGTCTTATTCTCTGGATTAAGGTTCTAGAAGCCCACAGTTATATGAAAGGCCATATTATATTTGGTCTTCAGAACCAAAATCATGTACTCTTACATTGCGACAGCACCGCTCGTTCACTCGAGTGTATCCAGGCCGTGCGAAACAAGTTAACCTGACGGCTTCACACAGCACGCCACCCGTCAGTTCGTACGACCACACGCCCGGTCATCGCTGCCATCATCAGCAGCTGTCAAATGACCGTATCTCCCGGCGACAGACTGACAGCTCGGACTAGACTCACGACAGACTGACAGCTCGGACTAGACTCGCGACAGACTGACAGCTCAGACTAGACCACGACAGATTGACAGCTCAGACTAGACCACGACAGACTGACAGCTCGGTCACGAGTCCGCCTCAACGCAACCTGTGAGGTCACGCTGGCCAGACCAAGAGCATGCTTGCCAAGATAGAGCACACTTATCAACTTATGCCGACACAGGGTGCGTGCTATACCATTCGCAGTGCTTGATGCGTGCACACAGGTGTCCATTATAGCACACAATTGTGTCGTGCATCCACATGCACGTCACATTACGTTCAGTGTACTTAAATACACATACATGGGATGCTGACGGTTCCTTTAACGTCTGGATACATGCCCTGCGTCTCATTGGCTAATGCGTGCGGTAAAACATTGCCTATTGGCTGGGCTGTCAGCTGGCGGGTAGGTTACCAGGCGGTGACTGGCGAACTCCGTTCCGCCATGTTGCTAGGTAGTGACGCCATTTTGCTGGCAAGTGCTACTAAATTTCGCTAGATTAGCTGATATTTCCCTTTCGTATTACTATTGTTTACTGGCAGTTTTTGTGAATAAGTCGTTTATTGTTTCCCAGCTGTACGTTATGTTAACGAAACGAAATCGGAGCTGAGATTATGCATCTCCCCCTCATGCTTGGCGTGAGCGGCATAGTTGTCCCTGGTTTTAGCCATTCCAAAGTTCACACCTCATACATTCAGCATCCGTCCATTATACATTTCTTAAAAATATGTAAAACTAATTAAAATTTACATAACTTCTCCCCTGCACTCACACTCGTAGTCATCCACATACTTGACTAAAAAATTTTTTTTTCTCTAAGTATTCAGTGATAGATTCTACATATTTTTCACATACTTTGCGAATATTTAAGCAGTGAAAAGATGGCCAGGCTACATGTTATTGACACGGCCTTATTCCATATAGTGTAGTGCCTACCATTGGTGGTTTACCTGTATATCCCTCTCAACTCTGCTACATAAACTCAAATGTACATAAAAATTACATCTAGAATTAAATTTTATCGTCTTTCCCCTACACTCACAGTCACAGTCATCCACACATATGAATTAACGATTCTAAAGACTTGTTTTACAATTTCAAAGACACATAATTCAATTTCATAAAACTTTTACAATTTCAAAGACCTGTTTTGGAATTTCAAATACCAATCATTTAATTTAATAAAAAGTTTTACAATTTCAAAGACCTATTTTAGAATTTCAAAGACCCATAATTCAAATTGTTAAAAAGTTTTATGTTTCCGAAGACTTGTTTAACAATTTCAAAGTCTAATTATTCAATTTAAAAAAAAATCGAATGAAATGCATACAATTTACTCAAAGTTTAAAGAAAATGCAAATAAATGTAAACAAATACCAAAAACCATAATTTTTCAAATTCAAAATTATTAACTTACTTATACTCTTGTACCAAAGATGGTGGGTGTGGAACAAGACCCGAACACAGGTCAGTCGATCTGAAAGGTAGGCCGCTCCACCAGGTGGGCATAGGGGCTCCTACCCCAACAGGTTAACAGGCTGGCGCTCGCAATCCCTCCGAGAGTTCCGGTAGCCTACCCCGGCATGCTAGCAAGTGGTCGGGCGATGACAGTCCCTAGCGTGTTCCACGGGTGACTTCTCCGACAGGCGAGCGAGCGGCAAGCTCCAAATAATTTCAATGTCGCAGTAGAAGTTATGGGTGGGCGGGACCCTTGGTCGCAAAGCCCCATTGTGGAATAGACAGGCAGAGGTAAACGGCGAAATTGCAGCTGATGCCCTTGAAATAGGCTCCCTAGCATCAAGGACTGGTTCACAAGGCTGAAGGTCGGTACACTTTCATGCACTGGAGGAGAGAGGCGGTCTTGACCCAATGAAGTCTCAACAGCAAATGAGCTACAGTGTGCATACCCCTTTTTATACATTAGCCACTCTCCCTTGTAGCAAAAATTAAAACAATGATATTTGCCTGAAATGAATATCACATTTTAGGACATATTAATTAGATTTCTAACTATTTCAATGCAAACTAAAAGTGTTTAATGCGTTTTAGGAATTTTACAGTGGATATGCTGAATTTTAGCATTTATACCTGAATTTAACGTGTACTTGTTCAGCTATAAGCCATTACGTTTAAATTATGTTCTTATTTAACTATTTCTTACATGAACAATTGTCATTACAATATGAACTTTTTGCATTACACAGTGAAATAAATTTAATGCTATTATTCAACACTCTTTTACACATACAAACAAATTCCTGTTTTTACTATACTTTATTTGTAAATTTATATTTTATTTATTAATCATTTTAGTTAATATAGTAAATGATTACTGTCTTACAAACTATCTAATATCATACAAGGCCTAGTTGGGAAGCAAAGATAGAATCTATATATTACAATCGCATCTACCTGTCACTGAAAGTGAGAAACCTGATTACAATCGTACATGATCCAACTGGGGTTTTAACCCAGCTTATATCAACTATGTCTTACCCAGGAATCGAACCCGCCAAGTAAATATTACAATTAACCATGCCTTAACCAGGATTCGTACCCAGAGCCGCCAAATAATACCTAATCTGATTACTGAAGGAGGCTGGCAAAAGAATAAATACTTTTATGTGTATTTATAATTTTTTTCCAGCAGACTTTTTTTGTCAGATTCAGTTATATCTTTAGTTGAATAGTATTTTTGGCGAACTAATAGTCTGTTTGTTATCTGTTTTATTGTTTTTCTGTGCAAGAGTCTTTCTTGTTAATTCAACATACTTTTAATAGAAAATTTTTTGAATATATATATATATATATATATATATATATATATATATATATATATATATATATATATATATATATATATATATATATATATATATATCGCTCTCTCTCTGTTGGAGACAAATAAATTACTTTTCTCTCAAATGTCTCTGGGGTGAAAATATTTTTCTTACCAAAACAAGTTCACTTTTAATAAGGAATAGGTTAAATAAATGTACAAAAGGGATTCATTTTACATCATATTTATTTACTATATATATATAAACATATTATTATTTCTACAAATGAAATATGCAATGTTCCAAAACATATGTAAGCAAGTAGAAAATTTCGCTCCAAAACATATACAAATTACACACTTGTTTCAAATTATTTAACACAGAGAATCAACCAAGTATATGATGATACAAAACATTTTAACACTAACAAGCAGAACTTGCTCGAAACATTTCCATGCTAAAAAAACACAAGCAACTCACTATATATTGACAACATTTTCAAGAAACAATCTATAAACCCATAAACAAATCCAGGCTGTCACACAAATTACACAATTACTTAAAAAATATAGCTATGTCCAAAACTTTATGTACAACAATTACACCTTGATCCAAAACAACTACAGGATAACACATAACATTTTTTAACTAGCAAAATATATACAACCTATTTTCTTTAAAAACAAATATTTTATTATTAACTGTTTGCAACTTTCGTGCAAAACAAAGTTTCCTTGCATTTTCTTTAAATTTGGATCCAGATCCCCTTCTTGACCTCTGCTTTCAAGGAGTGAGCATTTCTTTCCCCTGGTTTTAATCTGTCTGTGCACAAATGTCTTTACAAGTAGGGGTGTGTAAAACAATGCTTTCAACCAAATCAGGATATGAGTCAACATAATGAGAGTATTCATCTTCAATACTAGATGGAAGAGGTGTGTTTGCAGTCATAAGAAACACTGGACATTTCTTGTTGTCACTGCACTGTATGAGTTAATGACTCTTTTTGTCTCCTAGAGGAAAATAAATTACTTTAAAATGAAAAATACTGTCACAAGTCTCTGTAAATTCTCGCAAAAGCCCATTGCACCATAGGGTGTAAGTTATATTTGACTTTCCTTGTTTGACACTGACGTAACGATTTGCAGGATGAAAATATATCACATTGCTACTATGACATCCAACACTCAACTAAGAAGAATTAGCAAGGAATAATGTATGTTTATTGATAAATTTATTCTCTCTCTCTCTGTATTCATAAGTTTAAAAGCATGTTTTAGGGCTAAATTTTATTTTTGCTAATTTATTTCTCGATGCACGTAATATTTTGATGAATCACAACCAGTATAAGATGTGTAACGAAACTTGTTTTTGCTATAATAATATAAAATATGAAGATTATTATCATAGTTTTGAGATACTGATTGGGCAAAAAAATGTCTGTATTATAAACAAGATGTTTCAAAAACATTTTCCTTCCTCACAATATAATGTTCCAATGCATTCGCCCTTAAGTTTATGCTTACGATATACTATGTGCTCTCTATATTGGTTTACAAGACCTTCAGAGCTGTTACAGTTAGTTAAAGTGCAATCATAACTATTTGGTTTGCTAAGTGCTGTAAAAGCTTGATATAAATACATATATTTGAAATAAATGTCCGGCTCACACATGTCCTTTACAATAAAATGTGAATATATGCTATAAGTTACAGAATACAAACCTTAAGTAATAATCACATATTTGCAAATTGGCGAGAACATTATTCTGAATTAGTTACTTAACATGCATATAAATTACACATGGACAAAAAAATTAATCCCCCTTTTTCGAAAATAAAGTTGTGAATGTCCCTGTCGCAGGTCTCCTTCCAATGAACTGTGATTCCTTAATGAGTTCTGGTGAGCTGGTAATCGATTAATCTGTATCCCCATTCCTCTTCTATCTGCTCACTAAAACTGGAAATTATCACATCTTCTAACATTAGAAGTCACTGTCGGGGCGATGATATCTCATAGCACAACCACTGCATGCTATACCTTCACCAAAGCAAATGCCAAGACTGTTGTCGAAAGTGTAGCACCAATGTTCTATTGCGTTGCAGACATGAACTTGTATATTACCATCATACATTTAAAGAAAACTCTTCTGTATCCAATTTGTAGAACCTCATATACATCTGTAGGGTCAATGATTCTAGCCATGATTGACGATTTAAACTGGATGCTACCTTTATATACTCTGCCCGATCTTCTTGCATTGAAAAATGTTACATTTCCACATACCACAGGGCAAAATTAATTCTTGGTCACCTATATATGTATAATGTTGGTTTTTGTTGGATTCCTCTGTCCAAACAACACATTCAGAGTAACATTCCCTTTGCAACTTATATTTAATTTCGCTAAATGATGAATATTTAGTGGTTTCTTCTCCTTCTATGTCCCATACTAATTTGGTTAAACTAATCAGTAAATTGGTGTCAGGTATCTATAGAATACACACTTGCATCCAATGCAATCTCCAACTTCTCTGTACATAAATTCAGGACTGATTATTGAATAACTCCAATGTTCATCTCCTTTGCACATCTGTATCTGTAGTGGACTATCTTCATCTTCAATTCTAAACCACACTCGCTTATATCCTAGAGTAACACTAGCGTACGGAAGACATGAGTCGAAACTCTCTATTGTAACTGAAGCTCTGGTGTACATTTCTCTCTCTCTCTCTCTCTCTCTCTCTCTCTCTTTATATAGGTAGGCGTCCTTCTTTTTAATGGTAAAATTAGTTATTCAATGATAACTTTGTCACATCAAATTTACAGACATAAACAATGCTGTTCCAAAACTCATAGTCCCACATTCCTAATGGTGCTCTTAAAAGGCTGCTACTGCCTTGTATTTGCGATAATGTGTTCCTTATCATTACATGTTTCAGTCCATAAGGTGGTGGTGTCCTAAAATTCTCAAATCAATTTATATTTGGTTTCCTGAAAATGCGGTTCTTAGGTTATTTTTTCGCTGTGATTTTTAAAACATACATCACAAGAAGAACAGGCTAGTTTGCTGTCAGGCCACATAATAAAAACATGACAGTCTCCCTCTTCATCATACAGCACTCATTCTGTATACAGGCTTGCTCCAAATTTTTTTTTGCGAATTTCCAATGTTCATCTTTGTTACACATCTGTGTTTGAAAGTACATGTTGCCTAGAGACAGGAACCATACTTTCTTGTGTCCTCGACAAATAGTGGAATATGTCTTCTTTGGGTCGATTTCTCCATTTTGCATGATTGAGCAGTTAGCACTCTGACTTCCCCAGATGGTCACAACATAAAAAAAATTTTTCGTATAGTGTGCAGTCATGTTAGACATCACTGATACAAAGGTTTTATCGGAGATCTCTCTCGTCTCCCTACTCACGCGCGACCAAGCCTGGGGCTGCTCCATAATCACTTTGTTTCACCCTCACCAGCTCTCAAGATCTACATTTTGCTCACACCCCACATACTCAATTCTTGGCTATCCATTACCTGGTATTGTACGTGAGGTATTTTAATGACTCATAGCTGTATCCTTTGTAAAAAAGAAAAAGACGTCGCTGTAGTCGACTGCCTTTCCCAAAAAAATTTTGACCTTATTATTACTTAATGTAGAATAATAAACTTTAGAGAGATTATATTTTATTTTCCTATATTATAGTACTATCTAAACATTCTAGATTTGGGCAAATCTACACATGAAATAAGTATTTTTTTTATCTCCTAGATGAATAAATATGTGTCATTTCAATAATTGTAAAAAACATTTTTACAAGTGAATCAATTATGTCTTGAATTTCTGTGTGATTTTTCAAATCATAGTTTGCTTAGTTCAAATATATATTGTTGGAATCTCAAATCTGCAGATTATCTTGGGGATCAAAGATACTTTATTTCAGGGATATAAAATCTCATTGGCAGGAGTTGTGAAATTTTGTAATTCACTGGGAATGCACCAGGTTCTTGCATGACCTTCGATCATCAGTGAGGACAGGCTGTGTGGACAGGGTAGCTCTTGAGATATTCACAAAATTACGTCCCGGGCTGGAGTTGCATGGCCTTGGGTATGAAACTGACTTTTTTTATATAAGACAGCTTTGGAGTAGGGATGAGAGGAATGGTATGGGTTCTTGACCTCGGGACACATCCCTCTCATGAGGGGTGGAGGGTAATTGGATGCCTAAAGGCGAGCAGGGCGATGTGAAGCTCTCTTGCCAGTCATCATCATCATCTTGCCTCAGTGGCGAAAAATTGACAATAAGGGAAGATGGGTGAATGACCCCCGAACATGTCACTATGGCGAGGGGATGGGTGGTTGGTATTGGGCAGGGCGACACAGAGGTTACTCGAGGGGTTCAGCCATCTTTAGTTGATCATAGAAGTTTGGATTAGACAGATGTGTACCCCAATAGCTCCTTCATATACACTGGGTTCAGATCTCATTCACAATCTTCGATAACTATAGTGTTCAATATTTTTTTGATTTATCAGAAAAATATATAGGTTTTCATGTGATAGAGCATTTATCATGTAAACCAGCATTTCTGTGTTCAGTAGACAAAACTTGGTATGATTTTCAACTCCTGTTTGTGTAACAAGTGTGCTTTATTTAGCATACTTTATGGGAAAAATTTGTAGTAACTTCGTTATTTTTATATAATTCACTTTTATACATTCACATACGTGTAGGACAAATAAGGTCATTAATAGAAGCTTGGTAGGGAAATAGGTTCTATCAGTCATAAATTTCTACTCAGTTGCTTTTAAGATGCTGTCCGGTTCACGTATATATGCAGGTGCACATCATGCTATCCTTTCATTCATCGATTAACCTCCGAGGTGGACAGACGTCGACCGTGCTCCATGTATCTAATTGTGCTTATAAGTATATTCAAATAATATACTAACATCATTCCTTTAGCAACCTCACAGCTGAACATACATGTATTGGGAGAGCTGCAATTTTACTACACATGTTAATCAGTTAATTTCTTTTTACTTGTGGATTACGTTTGTAAAGTTCCTCCTCGCAAGTCTCACAGGCAGATGGACGTGTAAGGTATGTGTGAGAGGTGTCTCATATATATATATATATATATATATATATATATCTTGTTATTGTGGTTGTTTAATTTATAGGGACATTTTGCTGTAGATTGTTAATTTCACACTCAAGTAATTGTCATCATTTAGTGAATTTTCACTTGTTGACACCAGATGTTATTCACATAGCTAAAAATTCTCTCTCATTTAAACTATATTGCTAGCATGCAGCTCGGGGTAGTAAAATCACATTATATTTAATTCCATACTGGAGAGTCACATGATTGCATTTGTTTCTTTATGAGACCAGCTAGTTATTTCTCTCTCTCTCTCTCTCTCTCTCTCTCTCTCTCTCTCTCTCTCTCTCGTGTAATTCATTCATATGTATAATACTCTGAATTTTTAAAATTGTGTTAAATATTCGTAAAAATCGCCTTTCTACCACCAACATCCCTACAAACACATCAAAATTAGAAAAAATAAGAAAAATGATCCTTAGTGCACTCTTGCACTAAACTCAACACCTATGTAACACATTGTAACCAACCTCTATGGTCGATCGCCTCCAGGACAGCACACCATCAAAATCCTACATTATTCCTGCTCTCCCCACCCAAAAAGAAAGAAAGACTATACACAAAAATTAAATCAAGAAAAAATGTTTGTGTGATTAAAAGTTAACCCTTTAATGTAATGCTTTCAATGCATTTAACCATTTGAAGTTTTGATCGGATTAAGATCGGATTAAGGATTAATCCTTTCAATCAATTCGATAATCCATCAATTAATCGCAATTAATACCATCTGAAGTGAAACCGGCCCGCCCCTACTTCTTAGCTTCAAAGAAACCCGTCGGACTGCTTACAGTACATTGAATCTTAGCAAACAAACAACGTTTCCTGCCATAAACCATAATTTCTAGCTATAGGAAATTGAAGCATACCTTTCGCGTAAATCTTTTTGCGAAAAACAGGTGGCCCTAGTTTTGACCACGCGTATATACGTGAGAAGACATGATATTTGACTCCCCCAATCAGAGTTAAGTACTCCGATACTGAACGTCCATGACTCGCAGACAGACACTTGAGGCACATCACATTTTAAATCATTCAATCATGAAAGTGCAGATTAACTAAAGTGTACTAGAGTACAAGTGGTCTTGAAATGTTTTTGCGAAAATCACGTGCCCATAGTCACCACTATCAAATGAAGATTTCTTTGTTATTTCTTTAAGGGTGAAATTCAGCAAAGAAACAAAACTTTCGTAAGGTAGAAGTTTTAATTCGGTATATTAGTAACGAGGGTGAAAAAATAATAAAAATAATATTAATTTGACGTGGTTTAAATTACCGGGTTGCCGAGACACGGAGATGCCTTCCTGGCAGGAAATTAAATACTGCAGAGTTTAGCGCGGGATTTAATTATTGGGTGAGGCGAGCTGAGACTTGTAGAGGGAGAGAGAGGAAGTGAACATCTCGAGATAATCCGCAGCTTCTCCCAGCAACTCGGAGCTACTTCCCACCGCCTTATCGCGGCAGAGCGCTGAAGTCGGGCAACACAGTTACCAGCTGTGAAGGAAGCTGCACCTTCAAGTTAAGGGTCCTATGTACTGGAACGTTTTCTGTGAAATCGTTGTTTGCGCGTAAACGCGTTCCTCGGTAAATAAAAGTTATTATTTTTTTCACTTTTGTCTTATTCTTGTGGGAAAAAATTAGTGAAAATGGTCAAATGTAGTTTTTTTTTTTTAAACTTGCTTATGTAGATTCCTTAAGCGGCAAGAGAAAAGTACAACGATACGTACATACTTTAACCTGTGGTCTTTCATCGGGTGTAATAAAACCCCTATGTTACAGATGTAATTTGCACAGTACAGCGTCATGACGGAAACACTGCACGCCTTGCGCGTAAGAGCGATGAGGCGCTGGAAGTGCGCGTTAGTGTCGCCCGTATCACTCCCTCGCTTCTTGACCTTGAAAGCACAGCTACATAGTCCCCTTAAGGTTCGGCTTCATTCCATCTCCAGAAATTCTTCGTTTTCACGTCGTCATTTCTAATTCATAGCAATTATTGATTATGTAAGATTGTAAAATAAAACACATTCTACGAATTATTTAATATTTTTAGTGCATAATTTAAAGAGCGTTTATCAGCTTGTTGTAAAAAAAGTCAGGAATATATATATGTAGTGTCTAACCCGTTTAGTGACAGTGTCCACAAGTATGGACACGTTGCAAATTAATGAAAGTTATAATCGGAAAGGCTTATCTCATTTGTGGACTTTTCTACACCTCTATAGCATGAATGGTTAGTGCCAATATCATAGAACAAGCATTGCGTTGCTCATCGGCTGAAAAAAAAAATTGCTTAACACAAGTACAGCTCATACCAAAACATTAACTTACCTTTGCAACACTTCAACTCGGAAAAAAATAATGAGTGACAGAACTGGATAAGTTCCTCCCTTTTTGCAAGCAGGAAATAACACACAGTTCAAACGAGATAGAAAAGTATTAAACAACTAGGAAATTGTAAATTTCTTATAATCAATAATTTTCAGTATTGCCACTGAAACTGAAGTTAAGACATGAAAACGAAGGATTTCTGTAAACTGGGGAATTCGAGCCTTAACAATGTCGGGTACTTAAATATAAATTATTTATAAATTTGTACCAAACATTATTCAACTTGTATGCTTTTTATGAATTTTGGATTTGACAAAAATTTTTTAAAATTAATATGAAGTGTAATTGCAGAAATTCCTCGTTCTTGTGCCGAATAAATAAATTACACTTTACATTTATTAAATAATTTGATATAAAATGCATAGTAAAAAATACTAACCGAGTTGTAGGCCTACTAATGAAAAAATTTACAACGTATACTAATGCCATGGATGGGCTACCGTTTGACACATTTAATCCTCAAATTACAGTTCACGGACTAAAAAAAATGAAAAAAATAATTATTTTTTGCTCATTATTAATTTTTTCAATGCATGCACTGTTATTTGAAGATTACATATATGTCAAGTGGTAGCCCACGGGATTATTTTATACTGTCAATTTTTTTATTTGTATTTACAGCTTAGTTCGTATTTACGATTGTGGCTGCAGCGAACCAAACCAATTTTGGATTTGACATTAATAAATACAAAAATAAAGGCTAAAATTTTGTTATTCGAGAAAGAAGTCATCACATACAATGCGAAAAAGTTGAAAAATGTTTGGTACAATATTGTGCAGTCAAATTCGCTCATTTCGAGCAACTGTTTATAGTTTAGAGAGTAAACTCTTTCGGAAATTCAAACTTAAAAATTATTGTGAAATGGCGGCTTTAGTCCCTTTTTAAAACGCATTAAAAACGGAAATAAAAAACCAAAACTACTGCTCGGACGTGAAATATTTCTTAATCCTATCGTTCTCACAAAAATTAATAATTTCTAGTGTTTGCAAAGACATTTTTTGACATATGCTGTACTTAAGCCGAAAAATAACTTGTTTGGTTATCACAGCCAAATAGCTGTAGGCTTCGTGTTCTGTGGTCAGCTATAAGAACCAGTAATAACGTAGAAAAACAACAATGTTAACGAGTCAGTTATCTCGAGGGAGTATCATTGCTCACTAAGCCTCGCTGTGTACAGATGCTGTCAAACATAACTTGTTTGGTTATCACAGCCAAATAGCTGTAGGCTTCGTGTTCTGTGGTCAGCTATAAGAACCAGTAATAACGTAGAAAAACAACAATGTTAACGAGTCAGTTATCTCGAGGGAGTATCATTGCTCACTAAGCCTCGCTGTGTACAGATGCTGTCAAACATAACTTGTTTGGTTATCACAGCCAAATAGCTGTAGGCTTCGTGTTCTGTGGTCAGCTATAAGAACCAGTAATAACGTAGAAAAACAACAATGTTAACGAGTCAGTTATCTCGAGGGAGTATCATTGCTCACTAAGCCTCGCTGTGTACAGATGCTGTCAAACATAACTTGTTTGGTTATCACAGCCAAATAGCTGTAGGCTTCGTGTTCTGTGGTCAGCTATAAGAACCAGTAATAACGTAGAAAAACAACAATGTTAACGAGTCAGTTATCTCGAGGGAGTATCATTGCTCACTAAGCCTCGCTGTGTACAGATGCTGTCAAACATAACTTGTTTGGTTATCACAGCCAAATAGCTGTAGGCTTCGTGTTCTGTGGTCAGCTATAAGAACCAGTAATAACGTAGAAAAACAACAATGTTAACGAGTCAGTTATCTCGAGGGAGTATCATTGCTCACTAAGCCTCGCTGTGTACAGATGCTGTCAAACATAACTTTCGATTGGAACCACACAGAGTGAGTGAAGGTATTTGGGCGGCTCTTAACAGGGAGGTCTTTATAGCCGACGAAGGTGAAGTGAGGTGAGAATGGAGTAATGCCTGAATAAAAGGGTGGGAGAAATGGGAGAACCGCGAGAAAACCCACCGGCACGATTCCCACATGCTAAAATTTGGGAGTGACCCAGCTGGGGATTGAAGCCGGTTCGCTTTTTTTTTGGGAGGCGAGCACTCTAAACACTCAGCCACGGCTGCCCCCTCTGTGATTGGAATTTGCGGGATAAGATACTGTTTCCTTCTGTATTCTTAGCATTCTGTGATTATACGTAGATGTATAGGAAAATCTGTGCTACTCTTTCTTCCTCGCGACACGTACGCATACACTGATGTGGTAAATTTGCAGATAAATTCTTAGAGAGTAAGTTTGCTACTAAATACAAATTTTATCCAAGTGGCTTCTGAACTATCATAATTTAAAGCAAGCGTATTGAATCTCTCATACAAGCAGTCGTGAAAATATCAGGTAACCATCCCACACCTATTCTAGAAGATTGTTTATAAAGGCAGACTTTCATTGAGATATATTTGTTCAGAAAATAGTGAGATATGCTTGTGACATCATCACACTGTGGTAATAACAGTAATAATAATTTTAATTTAACTGTATGCAGTACTGTACAAACAGGACCTTTACATAATAATTAGTAGGGTAAAAGTGCATAGGGATACAAGAATACAGACAGCATGTCACTTCTAATTCACCTAGCGCAATAGTAGCCTAAGTCGCTTTTGGTGCAAGAGTGGACTAAGTGCTAAATTATGATATGCAAATTAGATTAAGAAATTGTTTTATTAATTGGATAATTAATTAGATTAATCGATTGATTAAATTAATGAATACGATTAATGAAATAATGTTTTGATATCAAATTTTTAGTGAATTTTTTTATTGTTTGATATCAAACAATGGTATTATTTAATTGGTTTCATAATGGTGATATTGGCAGAGCAAGTTCGATGTGTACTCTCTGACGTTCGAAAGTCGATTGACCAGAGGAGTGTGTTGTAATTGTTTATATAGTAGTTAATGTTGGTGTAAGTGTGGTATAAGTGTCATTATATATTTTTTGTTTGTGACTGATACGTGGAGTGGGTACACATTGCTCTCTGGAGGCATACTCAGTATTTAAACAAATGTTTTCGACCAAGTAAATATTTTTTAATGAAAGGAGACATTGAAATAGGTTACCAAACAGATTACTTTAATCACTCCTCGAATATCATATAAGGAATGAACTATTTCGACGATCAAATTAAATAAGTACGAATCACTAACCAAAAAAACTTGAAATAAATTCGTTAAACCGATTTTAATCATTTGATGAAACTGTTTTCCTTAGCAAAGTAACTGATCTCCACTTTAATCGACAGAACCAAAAATGTATTCATGCGATTATCGAATGGAACACAAAATTTATATTTAAAATGCTAACTTGTCATTAAACAAAAGCCCAGCTAGTATAGAATTAAAACTCCCCAACACAAAGTCATACTCACATGTACTTCACCTTCATCTACTCTGAAAACACACACCAAGGAACACATTACCAAAATTATTGATCACACAAAGAAAATAATTAAACCGCATGCATGCAAATTTTCTCATAACACAACTACCCAATAAAATCGCTTTGCTCTCAACACCAAGTTTAAATAAACGTATGTATTTTTATCATAATGGCTACTTAAATGTAACACAAACTACATAAAATGCTGCCGTAAAGCTTAATAATATACAACCCTATACACATTAAGATGCGTAATGTTCCGTAATCATTGTGTAAACAGCCCTGTTATGAAGTAGAGTTAAGCGAACCAGACAACCTAAGCAGTGTACACATGAGATGTATTCACTCGTTTGGGGAAAAACGTGGGCTGCTCGTAAAGGCTGATGAGGGTAGACCGGACTCCTCTCGGGATGGGAGAAAAGCAGATTTGTTAAGGATGGCACCATGAGGAGACGGTGTTCGTAGGGGGCTGGCGGAGATCTGTCCTCGAAAAGTCAGCCTATGTTCTGAATACTTCCAAATTTCCCTGACTTGAGAACTCAAGTCGCCATGCTCTTTCTCCCCTTACCAGGCCACCCCCTTTCCCTGCCTGGACGCCATCGCCTGCTCTAAATGCCATCCTGAGCGTTATGACTTCCCCTCTACTCGGCCTTCTCCAAGAACTACATGCTGCATGACCGACAATAGAGCGCTTGCTGTTGCCCGCTCAACAAAGCCAGTGCGAAACACCTTCACACCACCTACCCCAACGTGGCTCCTGCACTCACAAAGTGGCAATTCCAATCCCTCATGCCCTAAGACAGGTGGAGGGCAACGTGCTGCCAATAGTCACCTGAGCATGGAAGCCAGGTCTCCCGACCAGCGAACGCCTGCCAGAGAATGCTGCCTTGCCAAAGATATTTCAAACTCTAATAATGTAAAACTTTTACCCAAAAAATATTTCGCAAACAAAACGAAGTAAGATAAGTCTAAGCACTGACACAAATATTATGTTGTTCAATATTCACACTAAATATTTAAAAAAAAAATCCATTTTCCAGTCTTAAAACATTTTGAAATCCAAACAGTTTTGCTTGCTACAACGAATCTACAAGCATTTTAAACATACATGCATATATATTCTGTAAACATATTTTCTCTACACAAGTAAAACTTTTTAAACCTACTTTCGTATACTCGAAAATTAAATATGATTTTACAAATGCGCTCAACTAAGATTTCCGGTTATTAGTCTGATTAATAAAGAGAGAGAAAAAAAGTGTTTTGTTATTTTTAACAAATGGTGAAAAAACTAATATCATATGAAACTAAGTGAAGTTTAACCCCCAGTGAAAATATAACAGTCACTGTTAACAATCATATGACTATTAGAGTAATCATTTAACAGGTACTTCTTAACTAGAAAACACCCCATTACCAACACAAACTTGTGTCTTAAGCAGTTAAGAGTAAAAATATATTCGATTGCAATTTCCAAAAAAATAATATTAAGGTGCTTTAATGCCTGAATCAACAGCAGTTCTAAAAATGTCATACTATCCTTAACAAGAAGGCTTAAGCACTGTATATCAATTCTACAGGATAATGTTGAAATGTTAAAAGGGTTTCTACATAAAGCCTTGACAAGACAAGTTAAAACAAATTCCACTCAAAGGTTTGTGGTTTCAGAGTGAACCCTCTTGTTCAAAAAATTTTATTACAAGATGTGCTTGGGAACAAGGCATGCAGGCAGTTTTCAATAAACATTAAACAGAGAATCCTTCTCTCTCAACTATGAGATAAGCCTAATAAAATAGGAGTCACCAAACTTCAGTCACTGCAAAAAATACTAAGAATTACTCCCTAAAATGCTAAATAATTTGAAAAATTCCACAGACTGCACAATATTAAAAATTTCTGAAGGCATGTGAAGTACTTTTTATTAAAATAGTGTATCCAGAAAGTAATATTTATATACATTTCAAAGAAACACTGACATGCGAGTAGCTTGTGGCACTCCAGGCCAAGCTTGTAAATTTTTGTCTGTTTCCCAACCCTCCTCTGTCATCTCAGCCCAGCCCACTGAGAGCGTGAATACCTTTCAGGTATACCAGCGGCAGTCACTGAACATAAGTCCTGTCACATCCTTCCCCAATCACGACGAACTAACTCCATTACAAACAGCTCTTCCACGCATGTAATATTTTTATTAAACAATTTTCCAACACAAGTACGTAAATATAGTTGTGTTACATCGCCAACCCTTGTGGCAAAGTTATATTATGCTACATTGTGGGGCTCCGGGTTCAAATCCTGTGTAAGGCATGCTTTTTGTAAGCTGGTTGCGATTCCCGGGTAAGACATGGGTTCGTTTCCCAAGTAATATAATTCAATGTCCTTACAAAATATTATAAGAATAAATTATACACTAATGCTCGCAATGCTTGGTTCATACTTAAATATCAATTAATAGATATTTCAAAAACAGTACATGCTGCATTACAAAGACTATTAAGTTCCAGAATCATAACACATGATAAAATACATATGAAAATTCAAAGTAAATCTAAATGTAATAGGTAACACCAAAGACATATCAATATTTCATATTAAAAGTATCAACTGAATACAATAATAAACGAATAATGTTAAAAAAAACATGTTAATTCATTAAAATCTTTTAATTTCTGGTTAAAATAATTTAATTCATCAAGGAAATCATATTTACTTTACTTAAATTATATTTTATTATCAAATATGGCTATTTGCCTAGTTCAAATAGGTTCCCCATGGAGGGAGGGGTGGAGGAGGTCGGCTTATATATAAACGTACCAGAGAATCGCTTGTCAGTATTAATCCAAGTGTTAGGTGGCAATTGTTTTTACAAACACCCAGTGATTTATGGGAGCTTCGGTTCCCGGTATCACAACACACGTGTCATTCCGGTGGCATATGAGGGTCGGCAGCGGCAGCGGCTCATCAGTGTTCATTCTGCTGCCTAGGGCTGCGGACCACCCCTCCACTCTCTCGCTTCCCCCGACTGACTGCCGCCCGCTGCAACCCTTGATGGGGGTTCACACCGCAAAGAGGGGTTAGGTTTAAATACAAAAAAGAAAGTTTCTTTAGTGTTAGGAGAACAGGAAGTGCCAGTCGCCCCATACCTCCCTGGCCTTGTCTCTGGTAGAGTGCAGAGGAGCAGAGGGAGGAGTTTGGATGTTGCACACCAGCCAATAGAGTGAGGTACACTGTAAACTAAGTGTTAATTAGTGATAATTCGAATGGGTGATTAAGACAATTTGGTCCAACCTGTCACGCACTTTATTCGCGATTTCTTACATTTGAATGAAATTTAAATGAAATAGGTAAAATTTTGATATTTTACTAAAATCGATTAACTTTTAGAATTTCTTCACAAATTGGTTAAATTAATTCAGGTTTGTTAAAATATTTATAATTTTGTTAGTTTGACATATTTTTAAGTACTTTCAAATATTTTAAAGTAGTTTTACATATTTCGAGTATTTTTGCAGAGATTTAAGTAGTTTTAAGACCTTTAAGGGTGGGTTTGCTTACAATTGTGAGTGTGTATTATGGAGCAGTGAAAAACAAAGAAGGAACTAAGCCAGGCTATTCACAGCATGTATGGAGGGCTACTAGCCCTGCCAGACTCACTGTTCAGAATGAGTTGAATGGTAAAGGATGTTTGTATGATGGAGGAATGAGCCTTGCGTACTTCTAAAAAATGAAATGTTTTGATGTGTGATGGAGTGGGGTGGGCATATAATTTAATTTTAAGTAGTTTAAAATATTAGGAGTGTGAATGCAGGGGACAGGTGTTTGAATAAATTATATATGGGTTCTTAATGTATTTCCAGAGGAATTTATTAGAGTTTTGAGGGAGATACTGAATAACTGCCATAGTATTTCACTATGGACAGAAGCCGAAATAATATCTCAATTCAGGCCCTCTATACACTGTTAAATACTTGCAAAAATATGTTAAAGCAATCTAGAATAAAATATGAAGGACTCTGATCTAAATTTTGAATAAATTTTAGATGGGTTGTTGATGTATATTTGAGAGGAAATTTAATAGTGATTTGAAGGAGATACTGGATGGCTGCCATAGTATCGCACTATGGATACCAGGCCGAGACAATATTTCTAATTCAGGCCCTCTCTACACTGTTAAATACTCATAAATATATTTCAATGCCATCTAGAATAAAATACCAAATATTATGAGAAAAAAATATTAGGGAGTAGGTGTATGACTGCAAGGGGAAAAGCATTGCAATTTTAAAAAATTTACTTAGTTTGAAACAGTCTGGGGGGGGGGGGTGTTATGTGACTGGGTCTGAGTTATGGAATAGAGGAAAAATAAGAAGGAACTGAGCCGGATGTACCTAGTGTTGTCGGAGGGTGCATAGCCAGGACCTGTCTTCTATTTTGAAATATTTGTATGGAGTGGGGTGACAGACTGATGAATAAATGGACCTGAGTATTTCTAATAATTGTGGAATTTATGGAAATTGAGTGGGACGTTTTAAGTATGTTATGTAGTTGTAAGAGTATAGAATTTAAGTGTTTTAGATATGTAGCAACAGATTAATTCTCCTTGATGAAAACATTTTTTTAAATGAAAAGCACGAATGTAGCTCATTTAAAACAAATGTTTTTACAGTGTCAAATACTTCTGACAGTGTCACATACTTTAATTTTTAACAGTGTTACATTGTAGAATTTTTTTAAGGTATGCTATACTTTAATTTTTACAGTGTCGAGTATTTAATTTTATATTTAAAATTAATATTTAAAGTTTTGTGTTAAACAGATAATTTTTCTAGAGAAAATAACATTACTTGCTTAAATTCAATACAACATTAATAGTATTAAATGTGTTGTAAACATAGCTCACTAGTTATGAGGCTTGAAGACCATATGCACAGAGGTGTTTAGAATTAACTCTAGAATAGCATGCAAAATGCCTCGCTATGTAGTGAACTGGTAACTGTCGTGCGACGGTCGACAGCAGTCATGTCGACCAGCGAGTCGCCATAATTCTCGGGGCGATGCTTAGCGCAGTTTGGAAGGAGCAGTTCATTGCAGCTTGCATGGGAAAGGGAAGCAGCGCTTAGTGATGGCTTCACGGCTGTGCGTTGAAAGGAGGTCGGAGGGGGAGTGCACATGCGCCGATTCGAAATACCATTGCAGGGGGGAGGGGATGGTATCCAATACATGGCGCTAGGCGGCCAAGCGCCCAAGCTTGCTCCCCCTTCCTTCATTGTACTGTTCGCCCACAACTCCACTCATTTCACGCAGCTCTCTTCGCCCTCCCTCTTCCTTCCTTTGCGACCATGCTTCACCAACACTCTCGGCAGCTGGCTCTCAGCAGATGTTTATGTAAACCACTTCACTCTCCATGACTATTCCTCCTTGCTGTGCATGTCCCATAATGCCCTTGTATTGCATTCACACCTCGACGCACTTCCCTCGCACCTCCGTCCGCACATCGCTCGTCACTCATTGTCTCACTGCTCGCATCATCTACCTACCTGACTCTAGCCAGGAGGCTTTCTATGTCCATGTTCCCACCATGTTTAGTAAACTATCGCCAACATGGTTCAGCGCACGTTGTAGGAAATAACCTCTCTCATGCTGTGGGCGATTCTCCAAAAACACAAGTTTTTAGTGAGTTAAATATTAACGATTTCGCTGTGAAGTCTGTTTGTGTGAATATCATTTACAGCAGTATTGTCTGGTGATATGGGAATGGGGTCGAACAAAATAATATGCCAGTCATTAGACAGTGATTGAAAATTTCATAATTTGGCTACAGAATACATACCAAATAATTTTTATGTTATGTTGATATGATTATTCAAGATAAATGTGTAAAACAGATTACACACACAAACAATTAAATACATGCTCCGCACACAAACATTTTGTAAAGTTATGGGCATAGATTGATAAAGTATAATATTTTATGTAAATAATGATTCACTCATTTCTTTAAATTATATAGCCTGTTTAGAGTTAGATGAAAAAAACTTTCAGTTCAAAATAAATTTATGTAATTCAATTTTTCAAACCAACATAATATTTATTTACATATATAAAAATCACATTCTTCTTAGAATATTAATTTACATATACAAGCTATCTTCTTTATTCATTTAAGCAATACACTTTGAATTGATATAGTAAGGTTCATATCTGGAGATGATGCTGGTGTTAACATTTCAGTTAATGATACAGGGAGACGAACTCGGAATTCTCTCAAATTACGTGAAATGGTTTTATTCTAGATGAATTGTTGATTCATTATCTATCAGATTAGATGTAAACCACTAGATGCTATAAGATTCATACATTCTTGAGGCAGATGGAAGCTTTGGTCACTCATTGAAGATGGCTGAGCTGAATTTATTATGATACCGAATGTAGTGTTGTAGAAAAAATATTTTTTATCTATATATCAGAGCGAATTAAGAGAATTTTACCACTCTCGAAATCAAGGTTTTTAGAGCTGATGAGGGTGAAGGGAGGTAACAGTGCTGGATTACATATCTTCTTATAGGTAATAACTTGGATTACCTCTGACCAGCAGTGTACAATCAATATTGGGAGATGCGTACGTGCATTGTTGTTATTAGTTGTAATGTCCACCCACTTCCAAAAGCACTAAATTCTTCAAGTCTGTTTGTTAAGTAAGGCACTATGGTAGAGCTATAAAAGTCACTTATATCTGTGGAATGTAGAATGGGGAGAGCTTGAGTTTGAAAGTAGGAAGTTTCTGTAGAGGATTCTTCTGATGTGATGGATTTCAGATACTTACAGGAAATACTTACACTAAGAGTTATTGGCCAGGGTGATGTAGTTGAAGCTAATAGAGGCTTCCTACACCTTGAAAAATATCATTGAAAGTCTACATCAGTATCTCTTTGGTCATTACATATCCTAGCATTAGTCAGTCTGCCTGCAAAAACTGTGCTTAGTTTTTCATAGTTGAGGTGGGGCAAACCAGTAAGCGATTTACTTCCCAATCCTGAATTAAGATAGGGAAGTTTTGAAGAAAATACAGTGGGTGTAGCAGGGAATTTTAACTGTGGTATAGTCTGTTGATCTGATTGCGGTGCTAGGTCTGGACCATGCACAAAACAGGTATTTCACTGCAAATGTGATACTGATTGCAGGGCTGATTGCAGTGCTTATTGCAGTGGTTCTTGCAATTACAGTGTCAATTCTACTTGTGGAGAACCATGGTTAAAAATTGAATAATGTCTCTTCAAAATATCAGCTTGAGGCATGCTGAATAGAGCTGTAAATGTTGTACCACAAAAGCAAAACAGAAAAGCCGTACATAGGCTTCCAAGACTAAAATGGAACTGAAAGGTTACAACCTTTTTATAGACAGCTTTAGGCAATTCTAAGATGGAATTCGATTACATCATTTGTTTGAAATGAAAGTTTAAGCAATAAATTTGCTTTCAAATCACTAATGAGTTACATGCAACACAACTGGATTTGATATTTAAGTGCATATAAATAATATTTCGTTGTCAGAATATGGGAATATTACAATTAATCCATTCATTAAGTCAATAAAACACAAAAATAGTCGTTTCAGACCATTAATTTTACTACATTTGTGTTACAAAGTACATTTTCATAACAATAGATGTTCACAAATATCACACACATTTGCATGATTTCTTTCCTTTGACAATATTTATAGTATTTCCATCTGTTTGTTTGTCTTGCAGTAGTATTATATATTCTGGTAAAAGTGCGAACACATTTATTCGATAATACACTTGTATTCCGACATTTTGACAGATCTGAACAAGATATTAACTAAATACAATTTTTCAGTATCTTATGTACATGGGATACTTTTGAAATCAAACAAACAAGAGTTTCCAGAGACACATATAACAATTGAGTGTAAAAAAGACATGTTTACAAAACCTGCAAAACTGTTACTTTCCAAAACATTTTCTAAAAGGTTTACTCCAACATATAATTAACTTGGTAATATTCAATTTACACTCTGATTACTGTATGCACAAGCACATTACCCTATTCTTGTCTTGATCCATCTTTACAGAGTTTTAGTTTGCCCAAACCAAGTACCTTTATATACTAAATTCCAGTCATTAGTTCTCTTATCCCAGATAATGCCATACTACACGTATAATATCGACTGGTGATTCAGGAGGAGAATTGTCATAATCTGTTTTACCCCAGGCAGTCATCAATTTCCAATTTAGCATTAATTTTGAGTTTTCCTCTGCAGAGAAGTACAATTTATAATCAGATATTTTATACATTTGTTTGAACAAGAGACAATTGTATTCTTTTTGAATAACTGTTACTTTTCCAGTACACACACTTCATAAAATGCATCTTCAATATTCTCATACTCCATACAACCACTTTCCCAGGTCAAACCATGGTGGTATTTGGTTACCCATCTATTTGTTTTCTTGTACTTAGTACTTAAATATTACCAGTGGAGCAGTGGTTTGAAGCTGAATACCATTGCGTGTTCCTCCATATCATTAATAACCAATTCTTTAATGATAAATTTCTCTAGGTATAGAAATCCTTGCACATTGTAAAAAATTTTGTGAATGCCATATCTTGTTGTCTACTGAATCGTCATTATCTTCACCAGCTTATCGCTTACATTATAGCTCACCACTCTATTGTGAATTATCAATGCATAAGTTGTGTATTTGCCAGAATTGGTGTATTTGCAATAATTTCAATTTGTGTATGGTATTGGCAATTGTGTTGTATTGTTTGCTTACATCAAATACAAATATTGTTCCTCTGGTTTTAAATGATTCAGGTTCTAGGATCAGTGACCCGATTTTGTTATAAATAAGGAATTCCCCATTTCCAAAATTTGAATTAAAAATGTACAACTGTTTAGATACAGTTTAATATTTTTCATATCACAATTATCGAATACTGATATGTCAATTCTTAAGTTGTTTTCTCGATTTGTTTGAAAACAAAAAATGACAAATTGTGATTTCTCAGATTTTCTCTTGATTTCCCTTCCAAATAACTTTTTGTCATGTTGGTAGTGCTGGAAATGTCTTCAATGCTAAAGCACTTAAAGTAATTTCTAGATTCTTCCTTTTTTCGATATATTTTTAAAACTGTACACATTCACGATCATTAATTTCAATATGTGGTATTAGCCATTCAACAGTGTTTAATTCAAATGTGACACATTCCTTATTATTAGTTATGTCGTACATAGCATTCAAATGCATGTTACCAAGGAGAATAACTAATTCTTGTTTAGTATTTAATATTTCATGTTTATAGTTTTCATCAAAGTCCAAAACCATACTTAAATTTATAACAACTTCATATTTTGCACTTGGGTTTATTTTTAGTGTAAAATTATTGGCATTGCTCGACCCAGCCAGTAGCCCTGTGTAAATATTATTTACAGTCTCCAAGTGATAGTTATTTATTGTGGAAGTAATTCCAACATCTTGTGTTTGACATATTTGGCAGATGTTTGAGCAGATATGCAACTCCATCAATTGAATTAAGTATTCTATTTCTTACTATTCCTATAGTTGCTGAATAAGTTAACTTGATATATATCGTAATGTGTAAGTATCGTGATTGTGTATAGCAATCCTTATTTCTGATGGGAACATACATGGACCTGCTTGGAACGGTTCATATACATGTATTTCTATATTGGTGATTGTGTCTTCATTACTAATTGGTTCTTCAACATTAAATATGTCTTCCATTTATATTAATGGCATAACCTAATAAAATTTAAAACAATTTGTTGCCCTGTGTTAACTTTATGGGTACTTTATTTGAAAGAATTGTACTATGCATGTGTTTATGTCTTCTATAGTTGCTTTTTTCGAAATATGTTTTTTAGAAATGTGTTTTTAAAATTAAGTGCTACTTTTTGACCATATTGACTATTATACACAATACCCATTTTGGGGGTAGTTTACATGGAATACAACTGTTTATGTAGCCTTTTTTTGGTGTAAATGCACTATAATTTATTCATTTCTAAAATTAATCAATTTACCATCTTGAACAACAATTGTAACAACTAATTCATCAACACAATTAACTATTACTGGAAGATATATCGATATATTTGGTTTTTCAATTATTTTGTAACCTGGAGCCACCACACATTTGGATTCATATATTGCATTTGTCGGTTTCCCATTGAAATATTATCCCCCTACATATTAACATTCATACAACATACATTTACTGACTATATATTATCCTGTTCTGATGATTTGTGCAATTGATTAGCTGGATATAGTCTCCTTTCATAACCTAATATAATTACAATTGAATAATCTTCCATGAAATCGATATCGATGTTACTATGCATCACAGTAGTTAACATATTTGGATATCCACATAATTGGAATTGTACATTTTCAGTTAATGTCGCTTTAATGAACGTTTCTAAATCATCCAACTCATAATATCCTACTGGTACTATGCTCTAACATGTTTGTTCACCATTGCTGAATGTAAATTATTGGTTGTCTATATCGATGTTTGGTATGCTATTGTAAGTAACGAATTCGATTAGACTTATTTGCCATCATTGTCCCTCTAACTCAAAAACTGGGAATTATATGGACCACAATTGCGATGGATTTCCACTTAATATCAATGTAATTGACATACCACTAAATGGTTTTAGTTATATGTTTATTTATATTTCCTATTTATAGTCAGAAAATGTAAACATAAATGACCACAATTGACTGTATTTGGTAGGTGTTCCATTTTGTAATTGTACTTTAATTGCATATTTTTAAAATAATTGTGTAATTAAATTGGAGGACGAATATCACCAAAGCTGTAGTAATACAATGATTAATTTATATTTTAATTAATGGAACCCAATGTGTTCCTTTGTTTTGTTTCGAATCTAAATTAACAATCATTTATTCATGAAGGTTTGGTTTCTTTGGTAATTTGTCTCTCATATATACACTTTGGAAATAGTGAATATCCAGTTACTTTACAAATACAATAATGTCTTTGATAATGCACTTTTGGGAGACTATTGATAACTTTCTGCATTTCTTTCCATAATTGTTTATTGTCCTTGACCATCTTTATACGGTTCAAGATACATTCCTTTACTACTTGATTTACTTGATTTAGAAAGAGCTAAAATGCCTCCCATAAAAGTTCCAAGAGCTGATAATGCTTTTTACTTTTGCTTGCATAACTTTGTCAACAACCCAAGCACCAAGCTTTTCACCATTTGATGTAGATGGATTCTTCCTTATATTTGTTGCTTTATTGGCTAGAATTGTATCTACTATATGCCATTTTTCCAAATTGTTTGTTCGATTGTATACTATATCATGTTCTTTACAAGCATTATCCAAAGTGGTTATTCCTTGATCATTCCATGCCAAATGTTTTGCAAGCTTAGTTCCAGGGCTGCAATAATTGTATTTCGGTAAATGCAATTCAATTGGTAATTTATTAATCAATGTACTCGATACACCACATCATTTTTTTATATGTTTAGTACAAGCCTTTGTTTTCAACTGAATGCAAACATATACATGTAGGTCTCTACATGTATAGTTTTACATTACTTTACTAATAGTGTATAATTGTGTAGAAATGAAGGTTATAAAACAAATTGTACATATTCTGGTAATTGCAAATACCAAAGAAAACATAATTGAACAGAAACATGGTATTATGTTATCTCCAAATATACAGTGTACAATAAGAGGTCCTTCTTCATGCAGAAAACCATGTGTTATTATATCGATGTTAGAACATCCCAATGGGCTTGGATTTGAAAACATATATATGTTTTCTAAGACAGTAAAATAGGAGACATATAAATGATTAATGACCATTTTGTCATTCATTGAAGGAATGTGATATTTCCCTTTTACTAATAAAGAAGAAATTATATCTTGGAATGAAGCATTACCAAATTACGTGTTTATATTTGACTATGGTGTGAACCACAGGGAGAAATACAGAAATTATTTAGTTTTGGTAGACATTTAAATGTCGATTGTTTTTATCTATTGCAAAGTTATGCAAATATTCCAAAACATAATTTGCATGACAATGCAAATATATTAATTTTGTTTAAAATTAACAATATTAATTTACAACATAATTAAAATGATCACATTTTAGACGATATTACATTTTCAAAGTTTAAAGACATGTGTTTTTACTGTTAAAAAAATAACCAAGTATGGTTTTTTTTGGTAATTATACCTTCTCTTCCCCTATATAAAGGCAGATGTAGGTCTGTATTCAACAGTTTTTTACTTCCCAATGAAGAATAATGAGTATTTCAAAGTTTGGACATAGCGGTATAAAACAAAATCATTAAAATATCTTTTTAATGCGAAATCGCGATGGGATTTGCGATTTGAATAGATAGAACTACTCAGTGTGGGTATGGTTGTGAAAGATAGTGATGTGCCAAATAAACATTGAGTGGAAGACTTGAATACTATTACTTTGAATGTATTTATATAGCAATTAATCGATATACAAAAGAAGTTAATAAAGACAATTGGAACTATTACAAAAGTGACTACTAATATTATTTATATTTCGCAAATATTGGCAAATGTGATGACTGCATTGCAAAATATTGAAACCAGAACAAAGGAACGTTTGGAATATTAAAAAAAATAATAAATGAAATGTTAAGTATTATGATTACAAAACAATTTAATACACAAATTGATGAAATGATGCAATAAATGAGTGTTGAATTGATCAATAAAACATATTGTTTAGCTATGCAAATGGAAGTGAAATAGCATATTGATGATTTATAATCTCGAATAAACTATTTTAGTAACGATTTGAGGATTAAAACTGTGAGCAAATTAGACATGCTTTTGAGTAAAGTTGATAAGATTGAAAAAGCACAAACCAATCGACCTAATATACTGGTGAGAAAACCAATGACTAAGTTTTTTCGGATTTAATGTAAACAAACAAAATGTCTGACTACTTGAGAATAACATAAACTCATATCTGCTGTAAAGGCGAAATATTTACAAGCTAAATGTGCCCAAATGGAGCAGGAAGTTTTGAATGAAGAAATATTTAAATCTGTTATGAGTAGAATATATACATTACATTCGGTGCTAAATATGTATAATGAAACACTAGTGGAAATCAAATTGGAAGAACCTATAAAGAAGAAAACGCTGTTTCAATAAACACATTATTTACCTATAAAACAATCTTTGCCTATGTGCGAGACGGTATTTGGTGTATATCGTCATAGAAATATATGACTTCTGGGAGATTTGGTAATTAAGTTTTTGCCAGAGAATAGAATTCAAGTAGGTGATTATGAAATTGATGTCAGTGAAGGATTGTTTGAATAATTATCTTAAAAAGTTCCGAATGGTTATTCTGACATCGATTTAAAGATATATAAGATTCTTGTTCATCACACAAAAGCAAATAATTGTTCAGATCATAAAATTCATCCAGAACTATGTTTATTAAGTGATATTATTGGAAGTGGAATATATAAAGATGAAGTTGGCCATTGGTTTCCTCCTGTATATTGAAACAATCCTAATGAATTGGTCGACAGATTAAAACTTATCATCTGTTCAAGAGTCTGGGAATAATTCATATACAAACAAAATTGTTTCTATTATTGAAGAATTGACTGAAGATGATTATATTACCATTGAAGTTCAGTAAGAGTGCTCAAGAGCTTCACGACCATGCAAGGATAAGAGGATAAGATATCCTAGAAGGCCAGTTATTACTAAAGGTTTAAATGATCTTTTTCAAACCAATTTGTATAAAATGACATTGCTTTCCAAATACAATAAGGGATACAAATATTTAAATCATAATAGGTGTTTATTCAAAGTATGGTTGTGGCATACCTTTGAAAACAAAACTGGGAAATGGTTTGCCAATGCAATGGAGATCATTTTGAAAGAATAAAAGCTAAATTTGCTCCAAACCAACAGAGGATATGAATTTTCTGTGCACTGTTACAGAAACTAATGACCGAATATGGTATCAATCACTATGTAACATATTCGGAGCTTAAAGCCAGTGTTGTGGACCAATACCACAAATCGATTAGAATTTAATATATAAAAATTTCACATCGAAAGGTACCTTTAATTGGGTTGATGTTTTGGCTGAAATACTTAAATTTTATAATTCCAGATATCATAGAACTATCAATATGGTGCCGAAAATGTTATGTTTGGAAAAAAAATACAAATTTCCAAGCAAAAAGGAATCTTTGAGAAAAACTTACAGTTACTTGGTCTTATGAAATATTAAAAATTATTTCAATTATAAATTCATTTCCTAGAGTGTATTACATTGAAACCTATGATGGTCAGCCTACAAGAGGTGGTTTTTACGAACACAAATTGCAAAAAGTCAGTTCTCCAAATGAATATTTCATTGATAAAATCATTAAAAGGAAAAAATATATGTCCTTGGTTCTATGGAGATGTTTCCCAAAAAGACACGACTCGTGGGTGAATAATCGAGATCTTAAAAGATTGAAATACAATGTTTTGTAAATGGTTTTTATAATAAACAAATAATTGAAACATATTTGATATGTTATTAATTTAATAAACCTATCGATATTGATGGGGATTGAGTGTACAATTGGTTTATTGCAATTATTGTGCAATCATTCCTATTGTTAGAGTGATAATCTATTACAATTAATTTATCATTTAATGAATCAGTTCGTCTGGTTTAACCTGTATTTCGATGTGTGTTTAGAGACCCGGTGGGGGTGAAGTATGTGTATGTGTGGGAGGAGATATTTGTCGGGGGGACCTGTAGTGCCTGGGAGTTTTAATTTTATATTAGCTTGTCATTTCGTTTAATGACAAGCTAGTATTTTAAATATAAATTTTGTATTCCATTTGGTTATCGAATGAATACGTTTCTGATCCTGTCGATTGAAGTGGAGATCTTTTACTTTGCTAAGGAAAACAGTTTCATCGCATTGTTAAAATCAGTTTAACGAATTTGTTTCAATTTCTTTTGGTTGGTGATTCGTACTTATTTCATTTGCTTCACCGAAATAGCTTGTTCCTTTTATGCTATTCGAGGAGTGATTAAAGTAATTCGTTCGGTAACCTATATCAATGTTTCTTTTCATTAAAAAATATTTACTTGGTCGAACACATTTATTTAAATACTCTGTATGCCTTCAGAGAGCAACCTGTAACCCGTTCCGAATATCAGTCACAAACCAGAAAATATATAAAAAGGCATTTATACCAATCTTACTCCAACATTAACTATTATAATCTAATTAATTATTTAATTAATCAAACTATTATTTTAATTAATTTGCATATCATTATTTGGCACTTAGTCCACTTTTGTACCAATTTCGACTTAGCCCATTCTTGCTCTAGATGAATTAGAAGGGAGATGCTGTCTCTACTTACAAGAAGATATATAACCTCCTAGTGTCTTAGAGCATAAATTAACCCTCAGACACCCCTTAATTTATGGTTTCAGGTGTTGAAAAAATATTATGATGCTAGCTATACTTAAATCGACACACTTATTTCGTTGTCATAGCCAATGAGCTATAACCTGGATGTTCGCCTTCGGTAGTATAAACCAATTATATTCTGGACCAATAATAAGGTTGGCGAATCATTTACCAACAGGTGATATCGTTGTCCATTGAGCCTCTCAGTGTGCAGCACAGACCAAAAATTACTTACACGTTCTTAAAGTACGCAATTATGTACATACACTGTGTCTGAATGGTTTAAAAAAAATCACGGGGATAAATCGCGTGTAGACAGCAGGCGGGAATCGAAGCAGCGAACTCTCGAATACGAAAAATTCTCGCCAGACCGTACGAACAAACCAACTAGTCAGTTCTCTGGGGAAATTAGAATGCACTTCTTATAACTGCGAGGGTAAAAAAGGAATTTAAATTATATCAATGCTGCAGGACGGAACGAAACGAAACAGCTAGCGGGATTGTAAAACAGTTTATTTTACTTCGCAACCAAGTGTGTCATTTTCTCGAGCTGTGTAATTACAGCAATAACTGAAGCTCAACAATTACTTTAGAGATCCACTCTGCCAACTTGCGACGTGGAAACTTGTAGAGCCGCAACGCCACTCTGTGCTGCTATTATTCAACTATACTTTTACATCGGCAGCTTACTATACCTGTGAACCTTCTTTCAAATAGTCACTGAACAAAACATTCGTTAACAGGACCAACAACAGTGATGCAAGACTACTAAACCTTATAGGTAGAGCCACCTTTTTTAGCGAAAATATTTATCCCCAGGCTAGACTTCATATTCCACGTGCATATTTGCACATTTCCTTAGACTATTGGCCTCGTGTTTGTGCGAGAAGACATTTTCTGCTCGACTGGGCCGATCATAATTAAGTTACTCTGACACTGAACGCCCGTGATTGGCCTGCCAGGCATTCTAGACGCGTGCGAGTTAAAATTATCCAACCACGAAATAGGTTCTGAGCTAATGTGTTTGCAAACGCAACTGGTCGTGGAATCTTCTCGCGAAAAAAAGGCGACTCTGAGAAAAGGTGTATAGGCTATTCAAGTCACGGTAAAGTCAACACTTTTTAAAACCCTCTCATTTGCAATAAAATTCAATAAATATATTTTATTGCAGCCTTAGACGTTATGTTCCGAGTGTAGTGGATTATACACACACTGTTACTTTCATATCAATATTTATTTGAGGAGGTGTTTACAGAATGAAAAAATGGCTGACAGGAAAAAGTATCTACGTAGGGCCTCAAAAGTGTTCACTTTACCGTGGAAATGCTATAGTCAGTTACAGAGTAGAAGAGTATAGAGAGACGAAATGTTATGGGGGCCGTGGTGGTGCAGTGGTTAGACTGCTCATCTCCCACCCAGGCGAATCAGGCTCGACTCCCGGCAGGATCGCTCCAGAGTTTTCACGTGTGGGAATCGTGCCAGACGATTCGGCTGGTCGGTGGATTTTCTCTGGTATCTCCCGTTTCACCCACGCCCTTGCATTCCGGCGCTCCTCGTTTCACCCTCATCGGCTCTCAAGACCTCGATGTAAAGAGCCGGCTAAATCTCTCCACTCCGATGCATGGAATATAATGGCGTCCCCTTTGAAGTGGACGTATCCGTTCTCTGATTGGCTCGCGGGAGGATCCAGCAGCGGGCCTTGTGTCTTATTGCCTACGGCATGGAGTAATATTTCCACTTAGGCGAGGTCTTGGTTGTAGGTTGGCAAGGATGTTACCAGGCGCGGATTAGGGAACGTCTGTTGTCGGCCTGCCACGCCATTTTCTGGCGTGTGCGACTGGAGTTCTGTAAAGGCTGTTCACGATAAAGTGAACACTTTAGAAACTAACCTTAGAAAAAAGTCACTGCCCCTGCATGCATATATTTTAACGGGCGCGCTGAGTGGCATTCTCCCAGCAAAGTTGGTAACGATGGTTGGAAAGTAGTTCCATATCTTGACGTCGAATAAAAAGTGTTAGGTAACCATTGGTGATAACTTAAAATTATTTCTTTCCCTTTCTGTTTATTTTTTAAATTCATTAAAGTGTAAAAATGAGCAGATTTGTAAAGTATTTACTTTATCAATTTCACAGTTTCATTTGACCGACGCATGAATAAAGTGATGAGGCCCATGGCAATGTTAATTTTACATATGGAGGAAGAATACACAACGGGTATTCAAGTAGATCTTAAGTAGGGCTTTAAAAAGTGCTAACTTTACCGTGGACAGTCTATAATCACATGTACTATGTGCCAGAGTAACAAAAGAAAAATACAAAGCGAACACAATAAAATACGTATCTTCGCCATCGTTGTTCACGTGAATGCTGCCCCGTCACTTGCCTGCGGCATGCACAGGACCTCCAGAAGGTCACAGTGGCTTGGGGAGGGCGTTTCGAATATTCAATAAATAAAAGAAAGGTTTTGGGTACGAGGCTGCAGGCCCAGGGGCATCGCCTAGCATGGACTGACGCCATCGTGTCGGCCATGATTGATGGGCGTGGAGACGAACAGAAAGCACTCTTGCGAAGAAAGTGGGACGGAGAACATCGGAGCCTCTCACTGGTCCAGGCCTTGGCAGCTGGCTGCCGTAACTACTTTTGCATACGTCGCGGTTGGTAACTGGAAAGTCCTCGCTTTTTTATTCTCCGTCTCACTAGACGGTAATATTTATCTGTGTGCTGCAATGATAAGTATCCTTGACCCGGCCAGTTTCTAGTAGTGCGCATAGAATAGATATGAGGCAGACCTATTATTCGTCTTCTGCGAATGTACCCAACATTGACCTACCCCAAAGTAACACAACTGTCAAAGTCACATGGTTAACAGTGATGAAAGTATTTGTTTATATCATATTTTTTAAATGACAAGCACTATTATACGGATAAAATAGTTATACCAGTTTGAATATAATCAAACTACATTACAAATTGGTTAGAGGCAGTAGGCATAGGCCTACATCTTAAAACATTTGTTTACAAATAAATTTTCTAACCTAAATTCCAAACCATGCTGTTTTCGCTAGACGTGTTGGCAGAAAACTAGTTCAATGTTGGGACACGGGGATTGGTTGTGCGCAGCCAGCGAGATCGGTCTACTCCATCTTTAGTCTATGGTAGTGTGTAGCTTACACTAAGTTAACGAATACGTCAGTAAAATAAGTTACTTGTGTAACATTGAGTAAAGGCGTATGACTTTCTCCTTGTACTTGTGTTTGGATATCAGTAGGGCCACCTACTATTTCGCTAAAATATTTACACGCAGACTATTGTATTTCAAATTCGGTTCGCCTTGGTGGGAGACGATCAGCTCAACCGCTCAGCCACTGAGGCCCCAAATTGCCATTCGAGCTGAGTTCATTGCATTATTAATGTTGTACGTACACTACGCGCTCAGAAAAGGTGTTTTTTTTCTCCTACATGAAGTTCGCAACGCTGCCTCGGAAATAATTAATTTAAAAAATTCTCTCTTCCCGCAAGGACTACATAATACGTAAACACAGAACAGCAGGAGAATTTATTTTTATTACGGCAGTGTAAATTCCATACTTGCTGGAATCCAAAGTTAATTTCACGAGTGGGATGTTTCGCAGATGGTATTCGGAGGTAAAGAAATACACGTGGACATGAAAATAGAGAAAAGTAAAAAAAGAGAGCTCGAGCAACGTGACAGACTGACAAAAGAATTGGCGCCTTTGCGAATAGTTTTACTAGAGGAAGGGCAGCTATTACGATTTGAGAGATGAGGTTGCGCAGCTATGCATGCGGCATGGTCACTCTGAAAAAAAAAAAAAACTTACGGAAAAATTAAGAAATATGATCAACCAGATGTATTAATTACAAAAATGTGAAACCTTTAAATGGTTTGATTTTTAAAAAAGTAAATGATTTTGTATTTATCCAACACAATTTATTTTACTACTATAATAAGAAAGCAAGAAATTATTCAAATACAACAAAATATGACAGTGAAATCTAACAATAACAACATATGCAAAAAAAGAATAGCAAGTGGCTGGAGTTAATACCAATAGGCATTGTCGCTCTAAAAAAAAAAAAAAAAACCAAAGCATGAAATAAGTAAGTAGACATTATAAGAAAACAATATTATTTACCCTTTTCACTCCCGCATTAATTTATGACTTTTATGTTGCACATAAAATATGTTTAGATGTGTGCTATACTTAATATGACAAAGAACTTGTTTCACTATTACATCCAATAAGCTGTAAGCTTTGTGCTGTGTGATCAGTGGTATAAACTGTTCACGATAAAATGGCACTTTTGAAAGCCCTGCTTAAGATCTACTTGTTTACACGTTGTGTATTCTTCCGCCTTAAAATTATCATTGCCATGTGCCTGATCACTTTATTAATGCGCCGGTCGAGTGAAAATGAAAAATTATTACAAAAGTAAATACGTTACAAATCTGATCATTTTTACACTTTCGATGCATTAAAAAAACTGAAAGCGAAATAAATAATTTACGTTATCACAAATGGTTACCTAACCCTTTCAATTTGACGTTAAAAAGTGCAACTATTTTCCCTCCATCATTACCAACTTTACTGGGCGCATGTCACTCAGTGCACCCATTAAAATATATGCAAGCAGAAACAGTAACGTATTTCTAAGGTTGATTTAGAAAGTGCTCACTTTATCGTGAACAGACTCTATGAACCAGTCACAGAGTTCAGCGGTAGAACGGTGTGCTAAACAGTTAGGGGAGACCGGGGCTAGTTGTCAAATTGTAAAGTCTACCGTTTCTGAATGGTTTTATCTATGAATTCTTGTGCTGAATAGTTTTATCTATGAAGTCTTGTGGGGACGAAACAAGAGTCACCGTCTAGCGGGCAAAATATGAACTTGCCACTCACTGCTACAGCTACTTCAGAAGGGACATGTGTTTGGATAAGTAGTGTGCTAGTAAAAAGGCTGTACATGTTTCGTGTGTGAGTCTGACTACTTTGCTGCAAAACGGTAAAGTATTAAATTACACTATCGTATTCTACGTACTTTTAGCTTTAAAAACACGTAGCTCAACTTTCATGTCTAACATTTTTGTAGAACACTGCGAATAACAAGTGAAATGTGACACTGTGGGGTATGTTGTCAAAAAAATAACACGGGGTTAGTTGTCACTGAGACAACATGCCCCGTACACCTCGGAGAAAGATTTTATCCGCAATTGTGTAGAAAATGAATACTTTCTGTATTTGAAATATGTAAGTTTCGACTGGGATAGCCAAATTATTTGCAAAAATGTAAACATGCGACCTCATAAAATGAGGTACTCCGAACCACCTATTTCTGTCTTGGTGCTCATATACTTAAATAAAGCTCGCGATTTCACTATAAAATTCACCCCCTTTTTTTCCTCTAAAAGGAAAAAAATAAAGGTACTAGGGTAGTGTACTTCAGTATAGATTTATCGATCCGTCGAACTACGAAAATAAATGGAATGGTGGCGTATTTATTTAAATAGCACGAGCTACCGTATGTTGTGTGGGCAACAATGCCCGAAACAAGGTTTCACTTAGACTAGGCTTGTTTGATGTTTATATCAGTAGGGTGAGCTTGCATTCATAATGATAATATAACGTATACAGGCCCACTTAACCTAATAGTTCAGCTAATCATTTAATAGGAAAATATAGTAATTATAAATTTTATTTTATCGAAAATAATATATGCATAACCAGGCAAAGTATTTAGCTTTCAGATGGTGAAGACATACAAACGGAAAACGAGTAGAAAAACCCCATCCCCTTACTTATAACTAAGAGCTACAAATAGTGTCCTCTTAACCCAAACATTATTATTTTTTAAGTATACTTTCGGCCAAGATATGTGACAGACAGACCAGATCCTTCTTCATCAGTTCTTGCATTACGAAAAGACAATTCTGGTTTGCTTCCGTCTAGCGATACTCCTACAAGTCCACAACAGGATTTAAGGACGAAACTTCCTACTTCCCATGTTTCACCACAAGATATCAGACCGTTTACAAGGCTCCCGAAAGAAATGAGATTGCCTCCAAAAGGAAAACAAGAAAATGGGCTATCCTGATGGACACGCCAGTAAAAGATGCATTAACTGCAGAGAAAGGGAGAAGAAAAGTTTCGCATTTAGATCTCCGTGGAAAGAATAAGTCTTTAAGATCCGATAAAAGGCCTAACAGGTTTGCTCAGCCGTATGCATCATGTGAAGTTGAAGACACATTGTGTTTAGTGTGTGAAGAGACGCTTGGACTGAGTGTTCCAGAAGAAGAATGGGTGAGTTGTGTTCAGTGTCACTCATGGTCTCATGAAAAGTGCACACAGAAGAATGGATCACGGCTGTTTCATTTTGTTTGCCAGAACTGTGACTTTGATTCTTCAGACTAAACTATAGTTTAAAATGTATGTGTTTAGTTATCAATGTTTAAACGAGATTGGTTTAGTGTCTGCGGAACAGTTTACAGTAGCCTCCATGTCACAAGACAAACTAACAAGTTGTATCTGTGCTAGCTATGGCCACCTTAAATTCCTATCGAAGCATTAATTGCTTTTTTTCACAAGCTTTTCCTCCCTATATATCTTTTAAAGTTTTGCATAACTTAGGAATTGTGTAGCAATTAAGATGTTTTAGTTTATACTGTGTATGTTTTGTATGTGACAATTAACCCCATTGCAAGTGACAACTTGCCCCGACGATGGAGCAAGTTGTCACACTTGTCGGCTTGTTTTGAAAGCGAATAACTGTATTTTAACACTGCGGTATTTGATTGTAAAAAAATATTATGTAACAGACAAATGTATGTAATAAATTATAAGAAATAGTATTTGTGATAAAATCTCACCATGTTAAAAGAAAAAAAAATTAAAAGTGAATTTTTCGACAACTAGCCCCGGTCTCCCCTGGCTCTCGGGAAGAGCACTAGACACTCAGCTTGGCAGTGTACAGTACCGGTCAAACAAACTTCCTGTGCAACATGTTGGACAATTGTCTACACTCGGCTTGAAAGAGTTGAGAAGTAAATATTTGTTGTTAGCATACTTCAGCGCAACCATAACTATGCATAAAACTTACTACAGTTAAATGACGCGGCCAGGTTTCCTACTGTTGTGCTGATCGTGTTCGTTATACGTAATTTGTTTGCTCCGTAATTAAAACGCTTTAAGCGACAGTAGAAGTTTACCTCTTTATTTTTATACATATGGTGATTTTTCAAAGGTAAACAGAGCGGTGTAACCACGAACATACTATACCCAGGTGACAATGTAATGAACCAGCTGGCATCCGGTTATTAAAAAAAAAAAACTTATTTCACTGTTAAAGCAATAGGGCGCTGATAGGCTTTATTGTAAAACATTGAACTCTTTGATGTTAATACACATTCGCTGGTATTTAAGAAAAAGTAGACGCCAGTCGTCCATATTCACCATTGCAGGAACGCCATTTGTATTAGTTTATATACTCCGAACCCTTGCCGCTCTTCTACTAGTACACAGTACACAGCACTTTCACTTTATTAACACAGAGTACAATTATATTTTATGTTTACATGGCCAGCCAAAGGTTGATCTACGCATGTGTGACTTTCCACCCCTAAAACTGTACCTTTTCTGGGAAATTCAGTGGCAAAAGATATTTTTTGCTTTTACTGATTTTCCTTATATTTGTGTTTTGACCTATGGCTTCCTGTTGTCGGACATTATTTTTTTCATTTATTACATGCATCTCATCACGTTAATGACTTGTCATTTTATCTATTTTTACCCTTAAATAGTAGCTTTTGGTGGCCGGAGTATGAAAGTAGCGCGGTCGCCCGACCTACCCTCCATCGCCGTTCCCTGAACAGTGGCTACTAATATAATTACAGTTTTTTGTACTACATTCTAACTTATTTCATCATTGTTGGCTAAGTAAGCGGTGACGGGGGACTGTATTACCTTACTCGACCCCCCTCCCCATTTTTTCAACCCGTTCAGTCTTCGTGTCCATGATCGAGGGCATGTTGCACTTAAAGCGTATTTGTGGTCGCAACTGTACGCAACACTGAATCATTGGCCCGAGTTTTGAGCAGCTTCCTTAACAGAACTATGCTGACATTACCAAACATACAGCATGTCGTTCACTGTTTGCTAGGAACACGTTCCACACAAGTACAGTGCACACCATTCTATTTTATGATTGTAACACTTGAGCTCAGATACTAATTGCGGACTGAAAGAGATAACCAGCTGCCTAGGGTACCTTAGTCAATTTAGTGCTGATGTTTCGTCGGGAAATTACCAGTTTTTGTAGTGGGGTCCGCTCCCACTACTAGGTTTCTGTAGCGGTTACGCAAAGGAGATGATTACGCAGAGTAAAAATGGCGTCGCGGTGCCTTCGAAGTCATCTCGTTCCCTGATTGGTTGCGCGAGGGTCTGGATACAGGCCTTGTGTCTAATAAGTGTTGCCACTCTTCTGATTATTAATGCTCCATTTAATTAAGAAATTCCCAACAAATAAAAATACTACATTCATGCCGGCCTATGTGGTATAAAGGTCATTATAAATGTTTAATTGGTCACTACTGAAAAGCTAATTACCACAAAGTATAATTTGCACCGCACTTTAGTTGCATATAGTTCGGCCATAACTTGAACAATTGATTATGTTTGTGTTTTAAAAGTTTTGGAGAATTTGCTAATTCGCTCTCGTCACTGTGAATACTTAGATTTTTTTAACAGCTGATTTTCAGGCAAACTGTGCTGAAACTTAAGACTGCTGGGCATCTCCCTTCAGGCAAACTGTGCTGAAACTTAAGACTGCTGGGCGTCTCCCTTCAGCATCTTACAAACCTTGGCCGAAAAATTTCCGCATTCAGGCGGAAATAATTACGTACAGCCTGAAAAGGGGACATTATGTTGTTCCTTTACCTGAAAACTGAAGTTGGAGGTTTAGTCTGCTAGCTTGTGAACCACTCCATCCTTGCCGGGAAGCGACCACCGACGTCGACAATTGGTCCTGACGTCTGGCAGTGGCCGCAGCCCGGCAGCCGGCTGTGCTCGCCAACATTCATACTGCCTGGAGCAACGAGTGTGGCCCCCTAGCGCTGCCGGCAGGAAGATCACGTGATTCATGACGTCGCTGCCTGGAGCAACGAGTGTCGCCCCCTAGCGCTGCCGGCAGGAAGATCACGTGATTCATGACGTCGCTGCGACTTCATTCGTCCCCTACACCAAGCGTCGGCGGAGTTGCAAGACGTACGAGAACGAAGACAAGAAAAAAGTGAAATACTGTTTATGGTGCCTGTGCATATGCCAATTGCCAATATGCAATGCCATAAGCCAACTGATTATGAAAACCGCAATGTTGCGATATTTCTTCCCCGGAAGAGAGGGGGTGTAAACTTCTGATGTATAAGATGGCCAGGCTGGTGCTGTCATGCGGTGATTGGCTCCCGTCTGCGTCATCATGCGTTTAAGATAAGTATTGCATTAAGGGGTCCTTCTGGTCAATGTTAATATGGGCATTTTGCGCTCTATATTTCGTATTAGGGTTTCATCGTGAGACTTTTATAGGCATGATTGCCGGTTTTATTGCATTATATTGCAAATTATAAAAGCCTTTAATGTGCCATAGATATTTTGGAGAAGCTATGTGGTTTTGTATATTATGTTATCACCATAATGTTTGCTTATGCTCGTGTAAGCAACCTTTATAGTCTATATTCCCTTGTAATATCAAGTTGGGCTCACTTTTTAAGTAACAATTTTACCGCTATTTTGGTACAATTTTAGGCCCAATTGTATTAAAGAAAAGGGTGTTTTAAAAATGAAATTGTGCCTGTATTATATTTTGAAAGTTGTATCTCTGAAATTTCCTACTATATAAAATTAAATTAAGAAACTTTTCTTGTTTCACTGGGTGAGTGAATGGGTTCCTATGACAAAACCAGATTTTCCCCTGTGCTTTTAACATATTCTGGGTTTGGATGGACGAGGATTTTGACCTGTTTAATGGGAATAATTTGACTAAAAAATGTTCCTATAAGTTGGCCAACTGCTGAGGTATTGGTGTTTGTTATACTCGGTACAGTCAGTGTTGAAACTACAAAAACATGAGGTGGCGATGACGACCTCCTGGGGTCTCTACCTTAACCGCACACCACAACAACTGAAAACAGACTGTTTTTCAAACAATGTACTGATACTGCATCAGCGCCACATGTGCCTGGTGGTTGCGATAATTTGTACACAGTATTTATATGTCGCGTATGTACACAAAGGTGCAACTTAAAACTGATCACTTAATGTGTCTTCAAAGGAACAGTGTATTTATATATAGAACATTCAATATCTCCGGCGGAATAAACGAATCATTTATGTTAGTGGTTAAATAACAATAGAAAGCAGAAACATTTGTTTCCAATTTTAATTTTCCTTTCGTCTTCTCTTCAACATTAGACTATTATCACTTCAATTACATAAATACTTCCATATTCTTCTCAGACAAATTCAACTCTCCACGAAACTTCATAATCATTCACATTCAAACATCTTGCAGTAAATTACATCCAATATTCATATATATCTTATTAATTATTACATCCTGAAAAAGTTCTCCTTAGAATCACCATAAAACATCTTAATTCAATTCAAATAGATATTACTATGTATACACACTCATATTATCATATTATTCTTCGAAATAATCATTACATTTAAACACGCGACCATCTCTGTCAGTCATGAGAAAAATTTTGTTCAGCTTTATATCAGCTTACTTATGTTGTCTCATGTCCTCTGATTGCCTATTGTCTGCCCATGACACATTTCTCCGCCAATCAGCAATGGCGAGACGAGAGACAACCAGGATAGTCTTATGTTTAATACGCATTTAATTGCTTTATACCCTCTAGGAAGAAATTAAAAATAACAAACATTACTACTGAACCACGTTTAGAAACAAATTAATATCTATGTAAATATCTATTAAAATAAATCAAAGATTTTACTGTTGACTCTTATATTAAAATGGATTTTGGAAAGATATTAAAAGACGGGACAACATAATCAAGTACTATTTAAGTATATATGTGTATAATAATGTTTATGGCTAATTGTTAACATAACCCTGAAGAAATCCTGCAATGTTACATGTGTTCTTAACATTTTCTGACCTTTTTTTATTTACTCTTACAGGGGCTGCAAATAAGAATTATTAACGCAACCTATAATCTGTAGACTTTGTGTTCGGTGGTCAGTGATAGAAACAGTCATAACGCAGAACAGTGGTATGATTTACGAATCACCTACCTCCAGCGAAGATAATTGGAGAGTAAGCATCACAGTGTACAATACTGGTCAAATATAACAATGCCATGCAACATGGGGACAGTATATTGGCTGTCCAGGCCGGGCGTGTGAAGGACATCTGGGTTGAGTGGACGCGACTGTAGCAGGACTGCTGGCTGAATGACGGGTGTGTGTGCTGTTGCATCAGGGGTTGTGCCAGGGTGTGCAGAGTTGGAGGGGGTGGCTTCTCGGCGACCCCATAATCGATGGCCCAGGGCAGTGATGCGGTGCCAGGATCCACCTCCAATCCCTTCTCACACACCCGCGCGGCAAATTTCCCGTAAGGACCCCCCCTCGCGCGACGCCACATTTCTCCAGCTTTTATTTGAATGTCGCCGAAGGGGTGGTAGGGGGTGGAGCTATTCTTTCACCAGCGCCGGACGTAATTCCGTGGCAGTGCAAACAGCGCCCCCTGTTATAGGCTGTTCACGCTAAAGTGAGCACTTTTGAAGCCCTAGTTACTTTTTTCTTTCAACCAATTTATAGGGGATAGTAGCCGAATGCGTAACGCCTCCTAAATCGTACCACCTACGTATTTCAGGAAATGTGAATACCACTGCGCTCTTGTGGCTACAAGATGAGCCTGTTATAGTTCCCGGCCAGTCCAAAGAATAACGTAAGTGTGGAACCACGTTTAGCGATGTTATTGGAGTTTATTATTATTTGCACATCTGGATGTAGTTTCTGAACATCAGTTGTAAGCCTGTATGAAATTGAAAAGTGAGTAATTATTGTTTAAATATATTTATTGTTGTAAAGACAACTCTTCTTCACATTTTGAACTAATTTATATCTGACGACAAACAATTTGAGGTTATGTTTCATGTGTTTGTTTTGTTTGATGACGAGTTGCCTAAGTCGTACCACGTCGTAGTTTCGCAAATCGTACCGGTACGATTTAGGATACTACTACAAGGCAAGTTACAATGAAACCCGTTTATTTCTGACTGTATGCGTAAACACTTTTAAATAACCTTTTGCATAGTTTTATGCAGTGATCTCATTTTATTACAAACTTCAGTATACGTTCCGCATTAGACCTGTGCATTGTTTACGGAACATTTTTCTTAATGGTCGTACATCAACATCCTAGGATAATGGGTTTCAGTTGAACACGCCTTACATTTGCCAAGTTCCATATTTGCCACGTGCAAAAGTATTTAATAGTCACCGTAAATAAAAGACTACTAAAACACATGTCCGTTGTGTGTTACTGAATGCAGAAAAGGAAATGTGGAGATTGGGCTGAAATGGAGATGGCAATGGCGCTTGCGTCGTATAGAAACGGGGACATGGGTTTTAATTAATGCTCTCAACAATACAACATTCCAAAGCCAACATTGAAAAGGCACTTAGACAGGAAGAATGTTGTAGCTAACGAATCAGCAAAAGCCATAGGTCGTACCACCACCCTCCACCCGAAGTAGAGCAACAACTCGTTGATAATATTGTAAGATTAGAAGAGCTTCTGTTTGTGGTAACAATCACTGATGTCAGGAAGTTAGCATTCCAAATTACAGAGCGCAATGAAATACCACACAGCTTCAACAGATTGACAGAAATGGCAGGGAAGAAATATTTTTATGCCTTTAAAGCCCGTCATAAGGAATTAGTGCTACGTGAGCTCGAGTCCTCTTCCATGGCACGTGCAAAGTGATTCAACAAGAAGAATGTGTTAGGATTATTTGATATCCTGGAAAGAGTTATAGATGAAAACAAATCTGATGCTACTCGTGTGTTCAATGTGGATGAGACGGATTTCAGCACTATAAAAAAAAAGATGCCAGAAAGTGTTGGCTATGAAAGGAAAGCGTCAGGTGGGAGCTATTGCAAGTGGGGAAAGAGGTGTCACTACAACAATAGTGTGTTGTACTAGTGCGTCGGGGATGTATGTTCCACCTATGATAATATTTAAACGCATGAGAATGGTACAAGAGCTGCAGGTTGGTGCCCCTCAGGAGGTATTGTTGACATATCGGAAACAGGGTACATTAACAGTGATCTTTTTGTAAAATGGTTACAACATTTTATTGCTGTCATCAAACCAAACATCGACAACAAGGTTCTCTTAATTTTAGGTTGTCATTCGACACATTCGAAGAATGTAGAAGCTTTGGAACTTGCAAGAGCCAATGGCGTCCTAATGTTGCAGTTGCCTGCTCACACAACTCATCGGCTAAAACCTCTGGACAGGTCCTTCTTCAAGCCATTAGAAACGTATTACACCCAGGCAGTTGAAAAATGGCTTCGAACAAATCCCGGTTTGTGTGTTACCCAGTATCAGGTTACTCAACTTGTAGCAGAGGCCTGTGCAAGGGCAGCAATTATTCAGAACGCCTTTAACGGATTTCGTGCGTGTGGAATCTGGATGGTAGATCGAAATATTTTTAACGATTCCGACTTTTTAGCAGCTGCAAATCTGGAAGAAAACGAATGCCACTCCGATGGAAATGAGACGGATACGTCTTCTTGCAAGCCTACAGAAAACATCATCGATCCAACAGGTAGTGAAATAATTAGCCCTAATGATAGGCCTACTCGGTAGGAGATGATCTCGAAGTTGAATGTTTCTATTGAAGTTATTTCTCCGATTCCAACATGCCCCAAACATGTGTCCACACCAGCAAGGCGGGGAGCTCAACATGCTGTACTGACAAACAGTCCGTACAAACGTTATTTGATGGCTGCAAAGATAGAAGAAGGAAGACGACCAACAAAGTATATAATTAATCTACAAAAGGGAAAGGGCGTTCTGCATGTGCACACAAGCGTTTAAGAACAACTCCAGACAACAATGCACCTTCTACTTCGTTCGCATAGAATGCAACCATAGAACTCGTGCAAGACTATTGGGTTTGTTCAGTATGTGAGGAAAATGTCGTATAAAATATGGTGCAATGTTTACAGTGTCACACCTGGGTACATGAAACCTGCGCAGGAGTTAAATCAGGCCTGAAACGTTTTATTTGTGTTGCATGTAAATGATTCGTTTGTTTGTTTTATTTAGGGCGAAATATGTACTTGTATACACTTAAAAAATCAGTGTAGCCATTTTCCATGGACAATATTTAGTATTAGACTACTTCTGTTTGTGGTGATACGATTTACGATACTAGCGGCACGATTTTGGATACTGGTTTCCTATATCGTACCGATTGCAGTCATACACTAAATTTTTTTTTCTGGGTCGCTATTTCAGCTAACTAGACATGTTAATGTAGATATGTATGCATACATGTATGTTGCTTCGTACTAAATCAATATTGTAGCAGTACATTGAAAATTGGCCCAAATTATTGCAATAATGTAAAAAATGGTACGCCTTAGACAACCTTCCCCTATCATTGAACCACTTATTAATGTAAACCCTGTCATGTGAGTAGTAAACATAGTGTATTCATTCACCATACCCAAAACCAAAAGTCCGAGGCCACAATTAAATGTATTTATTTGTTATTATGTGTGATGAAACAGCTTCAAAAAGTACCGTGAATGACCTGTACCCTCTTTCCAGCCAACCTCCGCCTCCCCCGCACTTGAAATGTTAACCAGGACACGCCACACGTTTAGAGGTCTAAGAGTGGGATGGACTCTCATGGGAACCCCGGGGGTCCCGGGTTAATAAACGATGGAGCGATACGGGCCACAACCGTAATTACTATTCGCAGAGTACGTCACGATTTCATGTGTCACGAAATACATAAGCATAAGCAGGAGACAAATGAGAGACAGCATGTCATGAATTACGGAATATTTTCATGGCAGTTTCGTGCCACACACTTACCATTGAGACTCATTTGTAGAAAGGTCCCGTCCAGGATCAAACATTTCATTTCAAATAGGCGCCAGAAAACGATAAAATAAAATTAAACATACTTGAAGTACATCTTAATAAACTCAGTCTCAATCAATTTCATGGGATCGAAGACAGTGATACCAAAAGCCACAATTCTAATTACATTTTTGTGCTTGTAGCTAGAATATGTATTGAAACTACGACAATTGGTAACATTATACAAACCATTTAACAGCACCGAACAGCACAGATAATTGTGTGATATTTGAGCGAAACACTGTTTTATTTAAGATAATATATGTGACTATTTTTCAAGTTGGTAAAATATTATTTCGTATTGTTACAGAATCACAGTTTATTCGTTATGGAAAGCACAAATTATAATAAAAGAAACTCAATCACAAAGCTGAAGTAAGTTCTTCGGAATAAAAATTCCACGAGCTCTCTCAACCAAATAATACAGATAACTTTTGCAGTGGTTCTTTTTAATTGTTAGGGACACCCGAATTTCGTCAAAATATTTCCGCCCAAGAAAGATTTCAATAGTGTAGTGACACTGTATAAGTGTTCCTTTGCCTTTTGATTGCATGCCTTAGTGAGAAGACGTTTTCTTTCTAGACCGACCAGTGAGAATTAAGTTACTCTGTTAATGGAAGCCTGTTATTCGTGGGCAGGTACCTAAGATGCATAACAAGTACACCATCCAATCACAAAGTGAATCTCAGCGAAAGTGTTTTGAAATGCAATTAGTAGAGAAATCTTTTCGCGAAATTCGGGTGTCCCTATTAATTTTCTAATATAAATTTCTTTGTATATTTTTAATTTATAGCAGTCTTTAAATTTATGAAAATAGAATAATTTGGACATAGCTTTAAGGCTACTATTTTTAATTTTTGTAAATCACATAATTATTTTTAATCGTTTGTTGTAAAATCTTGAATTATGGTATTAACATGTGATTATGCAAACATTTAAAACTCTAGTTTTTATTTCTTGTGAATAGTTTCATAGTTTATAAACTGTAGCAAAAATCTTACAAATGCAAATCAATGAATGTCTTTTGTTTCACACGTAAGTCTATTTATTTTATCACTTTTTTTAGTATATTTTTTCTTCGTCTCTTTGTTGTGTTCTTAGTTTTTGCGGTTCCGTTTCCGTAGTAACTGTAGGCAATGGAAGTCCAACAAAATTCCGCATTCAATTCAACATTCAACTATCTATATACAACATTGCTCTTATTATTCTCTCTGAGCTCAATATTTAATGTCTCTAAATCGTTATTCAAGTCCTTATCAATGACTTTATTAGTTACAGCCCTTTAATTCACACTCGTTATTTACACATGTTCAATCTGTCAGTTTACATAACTGCAAATGAGTGAAGTGAGTGAAGAAGTTTGGGCGGCTCTTAACACGATGTCTCGAGAGCCGGTAAGAGCGATTGAGGTATGGAGCAGCACCGGAATGAAAGGGTGGGGAAACGGGAGATCCCCGAGAAAACTCACAGACCAACGGCATCGTCCGGTACGATTCCCGCATTCTAAAACCCAGAGTGGCCCAGCCGGGGATTGAACCCGGATCGCCCCATAATTGCAAATGACTTACACTCACGCATCCCCTTCAATAGTCCCTCCCGTCATTCTCACTCTTCACTGCAGCGATGCTGGCAGTCGCAGACTTCACTCTCGCCGCCAGTCGTCGTCCTGCTGGCTAGTCGTATCCCCTGTCTTCGCACACGTGTTGCTTTATGTCGTATAAACTCTCAGACTCTCAAAACTGTCCGCTCCGAGCACCATCGCGGCTTAAACAGATTCGCTGGCCTGATATAGAACGTTCGCCGCACTCCGAGTATCGCTGAGAGAGGCAAGAGCGTTGACCAGACAATTATTTCGTAGATAACATCACAAATCCGATCCGCTGAAGGTGAAGAGTGCGCGAGTTGCGATAGGCTTATCACGGCGGCAGGCGGAGGCTTGCTTTTGAGAATCACCGCGGACTTCTCATGTTATTACTCTGTCATTGCAAAGCAGCGAGTGCGTAACAATACCGCTGTAAATGCTGTTCACGATAAAGTGAACACCTTAAAAATGAACCTTTGAAAAAAGTAACTGCTCCTGCCTGCATAAATTTTAACGGGCGCACTATATGGCAATAGCCCAGTGAAGTTGGTTACGATGGAGGGAACATAGTTCCATATCTTAACGTCGAATAAAAAGTGCTAGGTAACCATTTGTGATAACTGAAATTATTTCTTTCCCTTTACTATCGTTTTTTTAATGCATCAAAGTGTAGAAATTAGCAGATTTGTAAAAATTTTTTTTTCCTAATAATTTCACAGTTTTACTTTACCCACGTTTGAATAAAGTGATGAGACCCTTGGCAAGGTTCAATTTACATAAGGCGGAAGAATATACAACGTGCACACAAGTAGGTCTTTCAAAAGTACTCATTTGATCGTGAACAGCCTTTAGCAGAGAAGATATATTTTAACAGACGCAATGCGTCGCAAAGTAAATAATAACACAAGAGGTGAAATTACGCTGAAATCCTTTAACTGGGGCGTAACCCTTCCCTGATTGGCTGCGCGGGGCTATAGAATGGGCTCTGAGTCTGATTGGTCACTTCATGCTGCAAATGTTTCGCTATTGGCTCGGCTGCCGCCCGGCGCGTGCGGCTGGAATTCGCGGAATAAGCGACTGCTTCACCTCTGTACTCTTAACTACTCTGTTTCCGCAGGTAAATATATCGGGGACACGTTTAATAGTTTTGTTATGAAACTCGTTTTTCGAATATACCACAAAGTAGTTCACGCAACTTCAACTGCGTTGGAGTGTGTTTGAAATACGCGTTTTTTTAAACACTACTTTACGTGCGTTGTATGTAACGATCTACAAAAAGAAAATACACTTGAGACAATGTACGAAGATTACTTTAAAAAAACCACGCACGTAATAAACATAATTTCCGAGCTCTCTAACATCTCTAAGAACTGCCTTTCCACGCTGACTTATCGTAACATGCAGTGATCGCAAACACTCGAAACTACTACAGGGGCACGTGCTGAGTTTGCTACAGACTTTCCACTAACACAACAATGGCGTCACCGCTTAAAGTATCAATAGGTGCAGCGGTATAACGGGAGCACTGCACGCCATTTAAGAACCTTGCTTGTAAATGGGCCGGCGTGATAGGTACGCGAGTTCGCTGTCGCCCTTATCGCTCCCTCACTTCTCTGCCTAGACTGGCCAAAAGAGCTCCAAGTACGTAGGAGCAATTTCGTGTATCAGTCTCCTCGGCTTAGGCTCACAGAGTCGACTGAAAGGCTCTGTTCGCGGTAGGGATGTTAAAAATATCGATATATCGAAATTACGGTATATCGATATAAATCGTCGATATATTCCAACGATATTTCATCGAAATCAATTTATTATTTCAGTTATCAGAAATAAATATTTTTTAAATGCTCTTTTCATAAGCTGTTTTTAATGTGAAAATTTAATTTAAAAAAAAATTATGCTTACTTTGACAACATGCGCGAAAAGCAAGCGCCACATTTTTCTGCAATGCTTCGTGTCCTCAATATGTAATATTTCAAACAATTCTACATTTATCAAGTCCTTCAATACACGAAATATTGGATTCCGATGTACCGAAAATTGATATTTTTCTTTCGAAATGACGTTTCGTAACACGATTGTTTTATAAATAACGAATATAAATTATAGTCCTATCGATAATGATTTCCGGTAACGACTCTTCTAGTTTGAGGTCGGAACGGGATGTGTACAGTGGTCGATAGCTGGCAGACGGTCCAGTTCGTATGTTTGCACAAGCGACGACTGTTTAACGACGCCGTCCTGTTTCGTTAACGTAGATTGTGGCAGCCGCACGAGGCAAGGACTGCCTCCACCAATTACACGTTGTACCTGTTTCCTCTTCAACGTCTCCCGGCCCTGCCAAACTCTCCGCCGCGTATTTACCAGACATCCAGCAAACATGCTGAAACTACGACCATTGCATGTTTAACTGAGCAATTCTGAAATAGTCCATTCACAGTTATCTGAAGCCGTGCTCAAATTCTACTTCTAGGATATTCCTCCGCTTTATTTTGCATAAGAACCATTTCTAGAGCCGATGATTTTTCATGGTAAAGTATGAGTACATGGTAGACTTCAATACTATAATCACCTAGCAGCAGTTTGTCTATTCCCATTGGTTGATGTCTGCTTGTGAAGGAGTTTTCATATTTGACCCGGCCACTCAGAACTCGGCAACATCGGCACGGCTCCTACGTGATTCGTGTGCAGACAGTTAACACGTGTCAAAAAGTAATTCAGCCAATCAATATATGTAAACTTCCCTACAGTGTTTTGCAATACAACTTGTCTTGAAATTTCTTACTAGCCATTGCCAACACACGTAAGTATTTTCTCATTGTATTATTTCATATGGATTATAAATTCAATATTATAATTGAAAGACAAATTTAAGTAAAAGATCAGTTTAACAAAAATTTCAATGCTTTTTAACACAAGTATAAAACGATAGTGATACACGCAGAGATATTTATAAAACAACCAAGGACATCATAAATGGAGTGATTTTTCAAAGGTTTGGTTCAAATGGTGTGAAGAAACTGCTGGGATCTACATTTCTTCTCATCGTGTATCCTATTACCACGACAACAGAGTTCTTAGTAATACAGAAGAGGAACAGTTGGCGTTTCTCCCCAACGTTATGCCGGAACGCCGTTCGCCAATCATCACGTGGTAATCTACACGTCGGCAGTCAGCGACCATGTCTACGGCCATCACTTTGAACATTGTTGTAAGTAAAGCTGGACTCACAACCATCTGTTTCATCCGTCAGTCACCCGTCCGTCAGTCTTTCACGTGATCTTCAACCAATCGCAGGGCAAGTTTTTTTTTCTATCCGTCAACCCGTCAAATATATCTCAAACTTTGACTTTCGACAGACGGACGGGCCACCGCCTTGTAATATCGTTCCTTGAACGGTGCTGCCGGAAAACAGTCACTTGTTTATTTGTCTGAATAATCTTCTTTTTAAATACATAAGGCGGTGAAGTTGTTTACTTTTTCACGTTTCACCTTTGAACTGAACGGAAGATGATTTGTAGATTTTCGGTGGAAATGCTGATAGATTACGTTAGGAAAGATAAAATGTTTATTATATTCATTAAAAAACATTTGTCTGTGCCCGAGAAAGTTAGTGTCGTTGGGTGGTAGCACTGAAAATATTCTGTATTGACGGACGACGAACTGTTGTGAGCCGCTTTCATTTGACGGATGAAAAAACCAATGGATGGCTGACTGACTGACGGCGACTGACGGAAGCGACGGATGGTTGTGAACCCAGCTTAATACAGTAATACTGAATTGTACTCGTTTTTTAGTATACTATTTGTAAATTAATCTGTGCCTATCGAAAAATTTGAATATTTAGGTCCCCCCGATGGCAACATATATCATTTTTACAGTTTAAAGTAACAGTGGAAAATATCGTGAGTAGACCGTAATAGTACCGTATTGTTTTATAGAGTGAGAAGGCAATAGAAAAACTGTTTGCTGGCGAGGCTTGTCGCCATCTTTCTCTTTCTTCGTCTCTTTCACACTCGGGAAATTTCACTTCGCTAGTAAAGAAGGCAATATTATATGTTTTCAATGATAACATATTTCATATTTATTACAGTAAAATAATGATTTTTGAATGGGTTATTTACAACTGAAAAGATATTTTAATGTTTGAATACGTATTTTAATATATTTAGATATGATGGCGGGGCAGTTACCTAGTGAAGTTGGCAGACGTGTTGTTTTTTGTCAAGCGAAACGTAAATTATTCTTACTCCGAAAAATACTTCAAATTAATACATCACATTTGTAGATGTTGCATTTTTTTTTAACCTACCTAGACAAGTTACGATGTTGTGATAAATCCGAGTTTTCACTGTAGTAATAAATATACTGTAACGTTTGTTTCGTTAATCATTGCTTCCGTGAAATGGCGTGCCTTTGTGCATCGTGGTCGATACGCTGGCCATGTGTGTGTGTACGTGATTTCAAATATTTGATTAGCACTATTTATACGTTTTAACTGTGAACTGTTCTTATGACGAAGTTATTTATTTACATCAACGTCTGTTTATTTATCACAACGTTGTGCCTTTACCCTAAGGGGTTTGAAACACAGTGGTGTAACTTAATTTGCCACAATCCCAGAAGAGAAATACTAAGCCCAGCCCGATAAATCTCAATAAACCTAATAAACAGTAAGTATCAATACATAGAAATATGGGCGGAATAAAAGTTACAGTAGGCTTATTTGTGTGCATGTTCACGCTATATTTTAAAGTTTGTATGACATAAATGTGCAACACGAGTTGCGTGCTTGAATTTAATGTGCCTTTTTCACTGATTTTTCCTTCGTTTTAATATTTATTCCAACTGAGGCCGTCCTTGTAGAGAAATGACCCAACACATGTCAATAACAAATGATAATTACAATTAGTATAACCCTTTACCTCACAGTAGTAACAGTGTTAAACACAGTCGCGGCAAAATACTAACGTGCATTATATGTATTGAGCTACGTCGTGGAAAACAAATATGTTAATGCAAAATAACCTTAAGAACTGTCTTCAATTCAGGCATTTTTAAAACGTTATAAAGCTGACCTAAATAATCTTAGAGGCCTAAACTGTGCATATGCGTACGAAATGGCTTTTGGAATATGACAGAATTATTTGAAATCTGTAAACAGTAAACAACACATTTGACAGATATAAAAGTAGGAGTCACATTTATACGTTTATTTTTAGGCGTAACGAAAGTATACGAACATATGTGCACACACAATGGAATGTAAACATTGATTTTGACAGATGCTACATGGCAGTCACATGGTAATGTTTGTTAACATTTGGCGGAAGGATACGAAACGGGCCTGCGAGTATATATTTAGCAGAGCTCCGAGAAAGTTGCTTCCAATGGGGAATGGACAATACACTGATTTCTTGTTAGGAATCTGGCTTGAAGCTGACCCTACGTGCTCACAAGTAGTTCCGGTTATGTAGGTTATTCATCGTAAAGTGAGCACTTTTTAATGTCCTAAATTTTACCGTTTAGCCAATTTCTATCTTCCCGCCACTTTTAACATTGCCATGTCACTGTAGGCTGTTCACGGTAAAGTGAGCCCTTTTGAGGGTCTAGTTACTTTTTCCTTTTAGCTATATTTTATCCTTTAACTACCTTTTGATATATATATACATATATTATATATATATATATATATATATATATATATATATATATATATATATATATATATAGAGCCATACAAGTAATAAACCCAGTGTGTAAATTCCTGCGCACTCGGTATTTTACATCTAAGACTAAACTAAAATATTGTTATCGACTATTATTCTAAATGAGAGAGCTTTCAAAAGTGCTCACTTTACCAGGAATAGCCTATAGTTAGAGATAGGAAAATTTCGCGAGTTCAATGACCTGTATGCTAGATTTCACAATCCTTTGTATAGCCAAACCTCAGATGTTTGTTCATTGGCTATTGCCCCAGTGTTACCCAACATTTGACAGTACAGAATTCGCTTCTTGTTCCCTTGCAAGTCGACTGTTGGCGCAGAGATATACTGGGCGTGTCTAATAAACTCCGATCCAATTGCATAGGTGACTTCAGTATACAGGCGTTTCAAATCTATCTTAACCTGAAATGAAGTCGCGGTTTTTTCCTATCCCTACCTATAGTCAGCGATGGTTACGTGCGCTGCGAAAAACGGCGCCCCTTTGATCCAGTCGACAGGACGGGCGAAGCTCGCTCAGAAGATGGGAAAGTGGTTCCATTTGCGAATCTCACGAACGCGATGTCTCTTCTGACGGCGGAGATCTCGTTTAAATATGGCCGTGATTTGAGACATTTCCACAGGAAAGTTCTGTGTTTGTCTAAGAAAACTTCACGTGTTTTATTGCGTTGAAAGGAACGCATGGACTTTTCCTTCTCTGTGTTGTGTTTTGACAATTATGTTCATATACGTTAGTGTTCTGTTGGCAAGTGTCTTGAAAAGCACGTTTGTGATAGAACAACAACAATTTTTGTCTCGAAGGTAGGGTATGCCTGTCCCAAGGGAGGTGATGGGAGCCTTGTTAGTCGAAGCCAACTTCTTACCACCTGAACATCTAGACATGGGCTAACTCAGCTTGTGGAGGGCTGCAGTTCGAGTACACTAAAGTGTTTTTCTCAAAAGGAGCTAGTACGTGAAATCACAGCACAGAGTTGTGACGAAATTCTCATATTTATTTGTTAAAAATATGATTCCATTAACGACGAACTTAGATTAAATACTGGCATAAAGTAAATGAAGAGAATTCTTTCTTGTAATCATTTTCCATGACGCAATGAGTGGGTGAAAATCGTAATTTGAAAATATCTTACCTAGTACAAAATTAGTAATGTAGAGAGTAAATCAAACAAAATTAAATACAATCCCTTCTTCATATTGCATTTAAATATATATCGTTCATAGCCTATTACGTTATGTTCTATTTCGCATAACACACTTTGTTGATGCATATGTAAATAATGATGTTTTAGATTTTTACACATCCCAATTTCCTATTGAAATCGTGGTTTCTTGTTCCTCATTTATGTCTGTACACCCATGAGTGTTGATTTTCTTGGCATTGGCTGCTAGTTTACTTTGTTCAACAAAGATATCGTTCCAGAATGGCTGCATTTTACTTGGAGGCATATATTGCATTTGCTTTTCCAGATCTTTAACTTTAGCTGGAGCCACTTCGACTAGCTCTTCGTATTTACACACAAGACGTGGAAGTATACGAGGTCTTCCTGTTTTTAGAATATTGAAAGAAGTATAACTTTCCAGATCAGTGTAAGTGTACTTGCATTGAACGACAAAAGGTTTGTCTTTATCAATGCATATTCTGTCACTTGTCTCATCTTCAAACCTGCTGAAGCTTGTTGTCTTTAAAACATTTAATCCGTTAATGATGCTAAATCCACCACTTCTAGTCTTTTCATAGGAAGTACCACAAATGGTTTCTCATGACGTGCTGACTACGTTAAACGAATCCAATCTTCTGAAGTGTGAAACTCGTTAATGTGTGTCCGCTTCATTTATTCTATGTGACTGAAGTCCCTGTCACACGGTAAAATCGTGTGGCCGATAACTAGGAATCTGTGACGTATTTTGCTAGCGAAACCTCACTGGATGGCGTAGGACCACTGTGCAACGATGAAGAAGTTCTTATTTTGCTCTGTGCATCCATCGCTCCACATTATCAACTCGTTCACTGGACGAGTCTTCTTCTTACGCAGTTCATTTAGCACTTTCAAAATAGCAGATGCTACTTCACTCGAACCACGCTTGCCTTGTCCTTCCACCCACATCACATTTATGAATCATTGGTGGAGCACACATGAACACACTCATTACATACCCATAACTGTCTCTGGTAGAATGCCTGAGAATGACTGAGTTATGATACGAGTAGCGTTTGTTGCATATGGAACGTAAGTACTTCAAGAGATGCACTTGTGCCCATTGATTTCTTTACATCTGCATTTTAATGTTTATAGCCTGGATCTGCCTTACGTAAATGCATTTCCTTTTGTGTCAAAAGTTTTGATCTCTGTACATCTTGTAAGTCCAGGTCACTTAAATGAGCTGCCAATTTGTCACATGTTGCACATTAGTCTGCACGAGGCGGTCCAAAGCTTAAATTAAAGTCATGCACACATATGTCTGTGCACAGCCAGTGCGAACTTCTTATCTTTTTCACATGTTTACCACGATTATTCATCAGCTTGCACACTATGCTGAATCTTCTTCAGTCGTTTGCTGCCTATCTGGAACAGCGTTTTGAAGGCCTCGACACAAACGTTAATCGTAGCACAATATTCTCGAACACAGTATGTATATTGAGTTCTGTCAGGAACCCTTTTGAGGTGTGGAACTGTCCGATTACTTGTTGAAGTAGTTACTTAACCAGAAAGATACAGATTTTGTTTATTATAAGATCCCAGACATCTGAATTTCTCAAATATTTCTTCTCTGCTGCACACTTTCAGATAGCACATATCATAGAGCTTGGTTCAACATAATTTTTCCTGGGGATTGTTTTTCCTGTCGTTGATACATATTCGTCATAACTGTGTCTATAATGTTTTCTCATGTTTTGTTTCCACTCCCCTGGAGTGTGTAGTTTCCTTTTCCCAGTTCTTACTCCTGGTGATTGAGAGTCATGCTCTCCATCATCATCAGTGGGAGAACTTTCTTCACTATCACTGGCCTGTCATATAAAAAAAAACATGTTTTGTAGTTCCAGAACAATGAACTTTCTAGGGAGAGACTAGATATGGTGGATTTGTCATCAGCAGAACAAAAACATTCAACAGGTTTGGATCTGAGACAGGAGAGAGCAATAATGCATGGAGAGGTAACATCATTTTCTTATCCAATGCAAGTACACTTACAGTGATCTGGAATGTTACACAGCTTTCAGTATTTACAAAAGGAAAAAGGAGACATAAGCGGAAACTTGATTAACCATGTAACAATATGTTAATTATTATTGTTAGTTGTTTCCAGTTTATACGTTTAAAAAAATTTACATACAATGATAGAAAGTTATATTGACTTTAATGCAACTTCGGAGTATAGTATCTTACATGTTATAGCAAAGTGGCATGGTTACCTCGCTGTAACAAACAGGCAACAACAGACTCAAATGCAAGAAAATCAAATGAACTTACTTTTATTGTATGTATTTCTTTAGTTTCAGATGAAGTAGGACAATTCATTTCCACTACGAAAAATAAAACCGAACTAACACACTGAAAATGCAATATTGGGTGGTGGCATGGCACAGATAGTAATCTTCTAATCCTAATGCAGGCAAAATATGGCAGCCATGTTGAATTCATTTTGCAATTAGCACCCTTCTAATTTTCCCACCAAGGCAGGTCTCCAAATCAACAAATACATTTTCTGGGATTATACGGTTTCTAACCGTAAATCAAAATGGTGGATCATATTCTATGGGAAAAACACAAATAAGGTTGACACCTTTAACTAATTTTCCATAAAATGAAAGTCATTACCCTTATAATCCTCAACCCTTCACTTGTTACGCGTCTTATCTGTCTACGTGTGAATCGCGGTCAGTCTATCGGAGAAACTTAATTCTCATTGGCTCATTAATTTAACATACGCTCTTCACACAAAGACAAGTGACCAGTAGTCAAATGGATGTTGCAAGTGTGCAGACAGGATATTGAAATCTAGCCTCTGCGTAAATCTTTTCGCGAAAAACAATCCACACGGATTTTACATGTGTTGTAAGTCTGCTGTCTCGAAGTTTTAAAGTTACCGTTATTTTTTAAGACGTAATACTTTTATCGTTTCCTATCAATTCAGCGATACACAACGGAATATTACAATTCGGAGCTTGGTAGTCGTAATGTGAGTTTTGTGCCGTTTAGATAAAGTAGGCCCTATATTTCAATCAGGGGCCAAAATCGCCGCAATGAAATTAAGTCCCTCAGAGCATCTTGTATGGTTATAGGTTGCAATACTACAAATGTGAATAATCGAGTTAAGAAAAACGTTCGGAAAGCGAAATAAAAAAAACAGATGAAATAGAGGAGTATTATCTTTATAATTCTGGCAGTTAACGCTCTTCGCATAAAATTTTAGCGATACGCTTCCACAAAAAAAATACATTTTCATTACTTGCCCCAACATTTGACAGTCCGTGTATTCGTTCATCATTTAATGTGTTGGTATTCGACATCTGCAAAGATGACATTATTTTAAAGGGTTGTTCCTTCTATGGAAAAAAAATCAAGCAGACATGAAATCATTTCACGTTCTTCGTTCTTAAATTCATTTCCTATCAATCGTTCATGAGCCATATATTTAAACGTTCTCCCGATTCCCTTGGAATGCGAGCAGGTCGATAACATCACGTATGCGGTCTGTGATATTCCATTCCCGTTGGTGATGCGGGCGCTGCCAAATGGACCTGAAGTAATCATCTACGAGCTGCACCTAATGTCGTAAATCAATCCGCGATAACGGAGTCGTTAATTGAGTATGGCGTCACACGAAGTTTACGGTTACGTATAATTAGTTGGCAGTTTATAACGTGAATGCCGATGATAACGGCTGCCATTTCCAAATGGGCTACCGAACCGTCACCCGGGCTGTGTTCGAGTTAAGTGCAATGCACTCTTGATCACTCGCCTTTCATTCCTTCCTGTGACACGAGCTATTGCTCGCTTTATGAGAAATATTCGTTTGTGAATTTGGACGCCTGTGTTCGTTTCCGCCTTGAGTTTAATTCTGCAGAATTTCACTACACACAAGTTTCATCTGTCTTCTACGCGGCCGTACAAAGTTGTCAACACTGACAATTGAAACATTTCAAACAACTGCGCATCGGAAAACGATTTAGGGCTCGAGAAGTGCAAGTGATTCGTGCACTTGGCTGAATAGCACATTCTAGGGTGCACCTATGTGCCCTTACTACTAATTCGGACGGTAACAATGTGACGTCACATCCGGGAAGCACTTCTCAAGGGCGGTAAGGTCCCTTGGCTGGTGAATTCTAACCCGGCGCTAGTCTTCTTGGCCGCGTGTCAACCCTACGTCATTCACCTCACATAGTCCCTTGAGCTACAATACGTAAAGAACAGAGCTGATATGGTCTATTCGCGGTTTATGTACGCTTTGTGAGTCGAAACATTGAAATATCATTCGATGCCATAAAGACCCGAGAATTTCGCGGGTTCATTTTTAGACAAGTTGGAATTCACACACGTGTACGTTCATCTTACTTTTGTAATTGGTCAGCGTGTTTTCTGACATCTCCTGGAGATAAATGAGCCTATAACAAACATGTAATAAATTGTGCGTCCAATCACCGCGTTTTACTACTACAACAATCAACCAGTAAACAGCTGATATCTCTATGAGAGTATATAAGACTGTGAAGTCTAGCCTACAGGTCTTGCACTATCGAATTTCTCAGGTCTTTATTCACACATCACAAGCGTTTTATATTGGAGTAAGCGCAAAAGTATTATTTTTGGATATTTTAAATTTTAACTTGTACTGTATATAAATTATATCATCTCATGTATTATTAATATGAATAAAAATGGTAGAAATTAGGTGTGTTGGTAATACCGAGTAAGAAATAGTTCTCCTGCAAAATATATTATTGATGTTAGTGCACGCGATTAGTGTAATTTTATAGACTTGGTTATGCTTTGTTTGTACGAGACGGAGGAATATCCCGGAAGTAGAACCTAAGAGGGCTTCAGAAATGTTATAAGTAACCCCAAATGGACAATTGCATGATAGCCTATCCTTCTCTTAGTATAGAAAAATACCTCACCAGTGATCATTCAGGTAACAGTTGGAAGGTAGAACTTATAAGTACGTGGAAGTGAAACGATGTGGCTATTCCTTTGATCTTGGCTTTATCCGTTCCCCGACTGACTGCGAGCGGCTCTGGACTTGGTGAGCCTAATGTCTGATTGGCTGCCGGTTGCTGCGTTATGCTCCCAGTTGGCTTGGCTGCCGACCGGGCATACGATCAGTGATTGCTGATCAGTGACGCCATTTTGCCGGCCAGTGTGTGCTGCTGGAGTTCGCGGGATATGCTGCTGTTTCACCTCTGTATACATAAGTGATCTGTGACTCAGCTCTACCTGGCGTTCCACACCAGCCTCAAGAGCAGACTTCTGCTACGATCGTATAGGAGAGCACTAACTGGGAAACCCCCACATGAACCCGCCAGCCAACTTCAGAGTAAAATCAGGATGCTAGGAATTGCGACAACTTATTGAAACAACCACCGGGCGAGACCAGGTGCAAGAACCCCTTCCACTAGCCAGCGATTGGGGTCTTGGAAGCCTAAACGACGCACCGATATAGGCCACTGTAAGGCAGGTCGCGACATCTTTCCAAGACCGGCCAGACTACATGGAAGTGTGTCCATCCGACGTCAACCGTTCAGCTAGAAGCAGCTTCCAGCATCACGTTTCAGGGGGGGGGGGGGGACAGTACGACATAGAATTACAGAAACCAGGCGTGAGGTGCTCACAACATTTTTAATGTAATAATAACTGAATATCATTTAAAGTAGCTCCCCGTTACAGTTAATATTACAGTGATGTATTGACTGTCTCATTTAATAAGATTAAAACCTCTCATTAACAGTATGCTCTACCATCCATCTATCATTAATTCTATAAGCTACGACCCTTACAACCCTTAATTTTTGAATATGACTGTATGTAAGGCATATTTATAACACTACATTGTACGTCGTAATGGAGGACATCAGTGGAATAAACCCAAGAGAGGAAATGGCAGCTACCCGAAAAAAACACTCCCATCATGTTACTGTCCCATCACACTCCGTACCTGACACAAATATTTCCAATTATGATCTGTTTTAAAAGATGGAACCGATGATCTCAAAGTGCGAGGTCCAACGAGCAAAGTCCTGTGAATAATGGCTTTCTTACTAACCAAACTCATTCCTTTATCAAGTTTTTCCTCCTCGGAGTGAATAAAAGAAATTCATTGCTATAGAAATGACTTCATGTGAACCCACCTTACTTGAAAGTGGCTACCATTCCTGTTGCCAAGTGTCACTTGGGTAATTTTATTCCAGTTACATATTATGTTTTCCTTTCTCTTTATGTGTAGTATCTTACTGTCTTGTTAGTAGTGTCATGCTTTCCCTTTGCAGAGTTTTCCCTATGTGTATTATTATAACATTTTCTCATCTTGTAGTGTCATACTTCATGGCTGATGTTCATTCCTTTTCAAGGACATTTCACAATAATGACTGCTATAAAACATCAAGCTAAATTGCGAATTTGTTGTTTATATTATGTAGTGTATATTTGTGGGGCTTGTCACTATTTATCGTCATGCAAAAACCAGATTATAAATAAAATCAAATCAATTAAAAATCAAATTTTGAAATAAACTAGAAATAATTACAAATTATTAACGTAGTTGATGTACACTGGAAACATCAGTAAATTACGATCTAACGATGTACTTTCCAACAACATTTTCAACAACTTAAAGCGGAAAAATTGTGTCTTTTGTTAATTATATTCGTCATATAGCCTATAAAGACTTGTAAGAGATGCATTTTGGCTGAAAGTTTGTGAATTGTTTTGTTATTCAGGTCAATGGTATCCTGAAGATATTATTTTTCCCGAGAAATTGTTTTGTTATTTTTCTCACAAAGAATTGGTGAAAACATTTCTTTTAGCTTTTGTACGAAACACTTTTGATGTACCAAAGCAGAAAGGAATGTAAGCGGGGCTTCATACATAACAAATGGTTTTTCATAATTCCACTCTGCACGTACTATTGTTTCTCTTTCGCGCTTCTTTCTTCACGCGGAGTTAACAACGTTGCTGAGTGAGTTGTAGCTCACACACGCTTCTTTATTCGGAATTGCACATTAAAATTTGATAGTGGATTATTTATATAGGTTGGAGTGGAATCCTCTGCCGTCTCGTTGGAACAGCAATCGGAGTGGCAGAGCGTTCGTTACAAAGAGACGATGTGAAGGAAACGTCGAATGCCAGGCGCATATCGCGTTAACCACCGCGACTTGTGGAACACGCTACTCCAAGCTCCTTTTCCCAACGATATTCTGATTCCCCCCTCCGGCTTCTCGTCCATTTCCTCGTCGTTTTATACCCAGAGGACGTGCTGGAAAGTCGAGCTCCAGTTTGTCAAATGTTCTCGCCTCGCCTGTAGTTCCAGGCAAACATTGATGCTCGCACATTTGAGAAGAGGACACAGAGAATACCACGAATATCGCCAGGAGTTGAGGAACGTACTCAGCATCCTCCAGGGGTATCAAGCAAATGAACAGTTTACTTACGTAAACGTTATCCGTAAAGCTGACAAACGGAGCTGAACTCTGTAAATACAAAATGCTCAAAGTCTCCGTCATAAGCGGGCGCAGCATTAGGTGAAATAGGGTGCAAACCGCAAAATGAAGACCCACTTTTTTTTACGAGATTACGACTACAAAGTAAGACCATATTTATCTATGTTCATTACAGTTTGTCTATGCTGCATTAAAGCTATGTTTCATTCGGTGGTAGTTTGAAACACGAACTTTCAATTGAAAATATGAAATTGGCAAGACACTCTTTTTATCTTCCTTAAGACATGATGCTAGAGAGGGGGAGAGGTGCCGCTAAACCCCCTTCACCCCCTCCCCCACCGCCCTGCGAACGCCCTGGTCACCGTATTTCCTATAGCTTCGCGTTTCGGGAACGAACAACACCGAGTCTATACGAACCTTTCTTCGCCAATGTACCAGAAATTATCGTTCCTGTGGCAGTTAGGATATTTGCACAGTATGATCCCTTCAAATATTAAAAAATACAGTGTTAAAAAAATTTCCTACACTTTACAGAAAAGTTCTGGTAAAAATTTATCCAGAGGTGTCCGTACACTCTCCGTAAAACTGCGGACACATTGATTTTCAAAAACAGACTTTCCGTAAAATTCACAGAACCTCTCTTTTAATGCCCTAGTTAGTTTTCTGTAATTCTATTTTAAATAATTTTGAATATCTGTGTTATTTTAACTTTTATTATGTGGGTGTCCTACTGGGTTTAAAAAAGATAATAAAAAAAGTGAACATATTTTATACTTAAGCAGTAGTTGAACCCAAGTTTAAAAGATGCAAGATCATGACCCTAACCATTTACCTAAAATGCTCACGTGGTGAATCTGGTATAACTTTTGAATTTCTATATTAGTCACATAAGCAACTTTTTTAGTTTCTGTTAAAGTAACTGTATTTTAAGTGTTACTAAGTGTTACATACGCCTGTTGCTACTCTTTAATGTTCGAAAGAACAGACCTTAGTGACATGGATAACCTTAACTGCCACAGAAACGATTATTTTCTGGTTACAGTGGCGAAAAAAGTTTCGTGTAGACTCGGCATTGTTCGTGCCCGAAACCCGAAGTTATAGGAAATAAAGAGACTTCTCGTATTTCGTATTTACGCACGTAACTCCGTTTTTCGTTATTACGGATTGCGTTCCCGTATATTTATTGTGTATTTTCGTAAAAATTTCCGTAAATATACGGAAAATTTCAACGGTGTAGCATCAAAAACCTGTAACAGTTACCAACACTTTAAAAGATCAAACAGTGCTAACTATATACTGAACATGTTAAGTAGGTAAGTATTATTTTATTGAAGTCGCATATTTACTCCTACATTTCTGATAGGAGGTTGCAGCTGTCACGATCTTGAAAGCTTTTGATTCATGTACGAATTTCTGTCCAGAATAAAAAAATATTATTTTATTTTTAATTTTGTTCCGAGTAAAACATCCGCATAACAGAAACTGATGATACTTCAATTTGTTTACTGGAAGTATAAAAAAACCATCGACGTATTTTCCGAAGAGGTACCGTGCAGTTTACGGAAGTCCGTTATTGAAAAAGCAAGGTGTCCGTAGTTTTGCGGAAAATTATAGAGGATATTTTTACCGATATTTTTGCGTAAAATAAGGGGAAATTGTTTTAATTTAATAGTGCAGCCGCGTGTCTCAAGAAAGACATGTGCTCCTATTAAATTTCTTTTTGTGTCCGGCCGAATTTCTCGTGGTGATAAAAAAAATCAAGCTCTTGCGATCTGATAAAAGACAGCGTTTGCTTGCTAATGATCTTGATATAATTAGTCATTGTACAATTAAAAATTTTTTGCTGCATTCTCAACATTTACATTCGATTTATTTATTTGCGAGTTCCTTTCTGAACTTACTGCGTCCTAAACAAAGGGCGTGGCAAGGCAGGATTTGCATAAGGCCTAGCAAAACCATCAGAATACTAAAATGGCAGAAGCAATTAAAAAAAAAAACATTTCTCTGTACAGTCAAGGGTAGATTGAAGGTTATAAACGTTTTGTAGCAGAAACAAAGAAGTGTGCTAATATTATTTATTTTGAGTATGTTCTTTCAATTTTTTTTCGTATTTAATAAATATTACAAGGAGAAAACTTCCATTCATTATCATTCTTACGTTTCATGTTGTCAAGTTAACATTATTATTTTCCTTTCCCATACATGGATTTAATTAAAAACATTTACATAAAGCCAGGCTGCCAAAAACAGTAGAGTAAAATGCAACCAGATTCTTCAGGTACCAATACATTCGCTAGTATTCAGATAATACTTGCACATCTTTCATACAGGTTATATGTATGCCCCTTACTGGCCATTTTAATTAGTAAATACAAAATGCAAAAGGCCATTACAAAATATATTGAGTAAGTGACCCCAAATTACCATCGTTACAAAATGGCGCCTACACTTACTCTTGATATTACAACGTAATTTTCAGTTGATACACCAGAAAATACACATTTTGGTAACACCTTACTGGTCATTAATCAATAACATTATAACCTCAATGGTTACGTACTAATTGACTCGCGATCCCAAGTGGACGGGAGCAACTGCTAAGCAATGCCAGTCTCAACTCCCCCGAGTAAATGTGATTTTTGCAAAAAGCCCTAAACGTAAAGTTTTCTCTTAAAATGTTATAAAGACAAGGAGTTTCACATCTCTCCTACTTGATACAAACGGCTGAGACCATAATTAATGCTTGGTTACAATTGTTTGCAAATGGTTACAAATGTCTGCAAGTGGTTACAAATGTTTGCAAGTGGTTACAAGGAGTTACCATTATTGGCAAGAGGTTACAAGTGTTTACAAATGGTTCCTAGTTGTTACAAAAACTTCACTTCTCGGGACGACATGGTCACTATTTTGTTTATAAGATTACAAAAAAAAAAACCTGGTTACAGAAGGTAAGATTATCGGATCTTGGCTAAAAGCTCAACAATTCGCAACAATTTAAAACTTTAGAAATTTCCGGACAAGATGGTCCTCGCCTAACGTTCAAGTCACGTAAGTGACCTGTTCGCGTTATGAGCCTACATTTGTGTGTTAAAAAGACTGCTATTTATCTCAGGTAGAAGCTTGCCCCCTCGAGGTCTCTGAACTGACCCAGAGGGCAGCGTGTACCGGCATTAAATATACAGGTCCGCCCTCTTGCGCTACCAATCTGATTAATTTCCCCTAAAAAAAACGCATTTCTAAGAAATCTTTGGGGCTTTCAATTACTCCTGGAAGGGTTCAACTAATCGCAACCAATAGTGGCTGACGTCACCATATATGGTGACTGACACAGTGGGCACTAATTTCCCTTAGGGGGTCCAGCACAATGAAAATTTAAACAGCCAATAACATTGCAGTGTGCCCTCAACTTCCGTCCTCTTGACCAAGTTGCCGGAAACAACGTAACGAAACGTCACATATGTGGGCGACGCACTCACCATCACAAGCTGGTCACCAAGTATGCTGCCGACTGTGGTCACCAAGTATGCTGCCGACTGTGCTGCGCTCCGGTGACGAATCACTGAATCATCAGTCCGCTGCACATTTCTCTGCCAGGCCTAGTTGCTGCTGCACGTGAAAATAAGTACGGACATTAATAGTAATTTTCCCGGTACCTCAGATGTTTCGAAGTCTTTTTGTAGTGACGTGAAGCCGGCAAGAACATCACAGGTGAGTTTTATTAGAGCTTCAAGTCCGATCGGGGGTTTTTAAAACTCAAAATCAACGTGTGAAAATATTTGTACGTATCGGACAGTACGTCGCTCAATTTTTCAGGTAACCAAGCAAGCACAGTAAGTATTCACGAGAGTTGTGCGACGTGGTCTACCCCACTATATTTAAGTGTGTTTATTAGTTGCAAGTTGATCATTATTCATGGAAGTGCAGACGTGATGCTGCCCGTCACAAGGTTAATTGAATATTTTATTCAGCGTAACACTGATGGCATGTAGAGGTCTGAATCGAGTTCTCATTTATGCTACTCTCGCGAGGTAATGATTGGTTGTGAGTGCAGAACTTTTGAATTTCGACCCACCCTCTGATGAATTATGGTTCAGTTTTGAGATAAACAATTTGGGAATCTCCCCTACCCTCTTTGAAGGTGAGTACGCAAGGAAGTTCCCTTGTGACGCACCAAGATCCGTCTTGGAGCGAGACACCCTGTATTCTGTCTGGTTGATGGAATTTCGATTTCTAGATGGATTTAAGTTATTTTTAAACGTCGCGTCATGACAATTATGGTTGGCGTCACCGGGTATAGTGAGACATTTTTTGTCTGCCGCGACGGACGCGACAATAATAACATTTGTGCGTTCTTTTATAATCCATGCAAATTGTGTTAGTGATTTTTTTCATTTTCCCTCTTAGATATAATTTTCACACTGTGGCGTGTGTTAATATTTTTTTTTTGTTCTGTAAAACAACTGTTTATTTTCCTAACAATGAACTTTTATATATTACATTAACTGATAATGGAACATCTAATTTATGTTATTAAATATCTGAAAATTATTATCTTGGATTACAAATAACTTGATGTACCTACTTTTTTTTTTAGTAAATATACGGGAATAAATTTTAATAATTGGTTTTCCAGTTTAGGATTATGAAGTAGTTCTGTGAGCTTATCGTGGAGCAGGCCACATAGAGCTGTCGATGTGGGTAGCATTCCTCCTTCACATCTGCCCCTATTACTTTGAACGAAAGTCCCTAGGACTTCTTTATAGTCGGGGGAATTGCAGTATTTTGAATTCGAAAGGGTACTCGAATGGAATGACCGGTATGCGCGTTATGAAATATTATCCCCCCTCCTTTTTCCCGGCCATATCCAATAAAGATTGTGGCCTCGATTACATCCTTTCTTCCAGCCTTCACTTGAAGCCTGGTGATAGTGCAGCGTCTTGGCTGTAATATTAACTGATCGCCAACATTCAACAGAAGCTTGTGTTGTGGTAGGCCAAGAAAGTAAATCCTGCTGATGAACTTAACGGGGTGATTGACTGCATCATTCACTTTTTCAAAGTTAATTTCACTAAAAGTATATTATAGTCTATTCCCAGTATCTTCTATTTTTAAAACTAAACCTATAAAATCACTTTAATTTGAAGTATTTGGTTTTTTTCCTAAACATGCCACATACCACAAGCGTTTCATATGTCTGTTAATATTTAAGTATGTTATTTTTAATTTAAATTAAACTTTACTTCTCTGTCAGCTATAAACCACGGTGTTTTATTTATAATTATAACTATTAAAAACAAGGATATAATAGCTGTGTTGTTAATGCCACGCAAGGAATAGTTCTTATGCAATATATCGTTAAACCCATTGCACACGAATGCGGTAGATTGTTCCTTTAGTGTAATTTTCTTGACTTGGTTAATCTTTGTTTGCACGAAGCAGAGGGGGCAGCTTGGAAGTAGAACTTGAGGTGAACTTTACTCCCTTATATTGTAGCGTGTTTATGTATTTAAAAAGAAAGTTCTGGATAATGTACCCACCACTATGACGATCTAGCTTTTGAACTGACACAGCAGTACAGGCATCGTAACGACTGATGTCACAATAACGTTTTCGAACATATAAGCAGAATTAAAATTATCGCGTAATCATGAGTTCGTAGTTCCTTTGTCTTCTTTGTACTGTAGTGCAAGGTCTATAGGAACTTGTTCGGTATAAGCCTAGTTTAAGATTGAACCAAACAAATACGCTAAAAAATGTTCCTCTAAGCTGGGCTTCAAAAAAGTTTGAAATAACCACGAATGGACTTCGAAAAAGTGTACTACGAGTTCAAAATATTTGTTTGCATCAACAACGTGCTAACAAAGAGTCCAAATGAGTAGATTTCGATTGGCGCGGCAGCAAAAAAAAAAAAAAAACTGCTTTCGGCTACTTCCTTCATATATATATATATATATATATATATATATATATATATATATATATATATATTTGTTTTTAGAATCAAGGATACACTAAAGGCGATATAGAAACAGCGCGAGACACTCTTCTGTCCAACAATCTTGAAGATTCGAACTTTACGAAACTAACCTGTTGTATTATGACATTACTCTGAAGGTAAGTGTTTATGTCCTGTTATAACATACAGTTTTATAAAAATAACTTTAATGTCAAAAGCGATAATCAAATTAACAATTCAAGCAGATGGAATTGCCATTTAGCAGCTAAATGGAAACCTAAAAATTATTGTACGATATTAATGAAACGTTCCGTAAACACAGTTCTCACAGACTCACTTAAAGTATATATTAACTGCGTTGTGAACACTTATTTCTCAGCTATAAATACTCAGCATCATTATCCGTACTTTGATTAATTTATTTCAGGAAAAATTAAATGTATTACATATGCTAATTTCATAAGATATTTATAACCAGTCAGGTGTTTGTAAGTAGTATTATCTGCAGTGTTTATATTCTTTGCAATGTTCGTTCATAAATTCAAGATAAGAAAGTACCGAGTATTCTCTGTCTTGTCTCATTTAAGACTTAGTCCCTTCATTGAGCAGTGCGTTGTTTTGTACTTCGAGAATTAGGCTGCTAAGGCAAGTGGCAAATTCTTTACAACCAAGAACGTATTAATCACAATTATATTTTGTACTTTATATTGGTATGCGGAAAAGCCTCAATGAACGACCGCATAACTTCACGTTTATACTACACAGGTTATCGCTAAGTTACATTTTACCGTTCGGTTGCACCGTTCTTTGGATATGTATTTTGAAGTTTCCATTTAATTTTATCTGCATGACGAAATGATTTGGTGTTCCGTAATGATATTTCAGATGAATTTAAATCTAATGTTGAAACAGACGTATGTCAAGTTGTGTTACAGACATTTACACATACTGTTTGCTCTGTGCACTCTAAACATAGAATAATGAGAGTGGGGACACATCAGGGAAAAATAGTGTAAATGACACGACTGGTGATCAGTGTCAGATAACTAGTTAATACGAAGACCGAATTTCACTGAGTAATTTGTGATTTCCACTGAATATCGACAATTCCAATGTCGTAAGTGACTTGTTCTACATAGTTCATTTGCTTGATTCGCTATTTGGCAGTAGCTTATGAAGTGACGTTCAGTGGGTGTTATTTCACTGATAGTTATCACTGATTCGGGCTAAGAGAGTGTAATTGTTTGTAAGCTAAGAGCTTTGACTTATTTCGTATGCACATCAAATTGAAACTGCGACTGTTCAAATACAATGAAAGATATTCACTTGTACACCTCAAAGACAATTGCAAACAGCGAAATTGGTTTCTTCATCTTTATTCTCCCGTATACGTGACTGTTGAGTTGCTAACGCGCTCACGTATTCTGGTGCCATAGAACGATAGCCTCAGACGAGGCACGAGACAATAAATTAAGGGGAGAAAGAGGAGAATAGTTCGCGCGTGAACTCGCCTGTAACTCGAGACTAAAGGAACGGCCGAAGTGACCTACTGCTCTTACAGAAACGAATATTCTTCCTTCTTTCCCGGCACCGTCGCTAAGGTTACCCGGGAAATACATCGCGAGATATCTGGAGAAAGTTCCTGACATTTCAATTTCCCCGTAGGGTCGAGAGGGGAAAAAAGGGGGGGGGATGGGGCACTCTGGAGGGTTTATGGCCCAGAAAATGTGACGCTGTTTCCTCGCGAAATGATGCAAAGTAGTACGGCTATCGTTCTCCTTGACGCCTTCTGGACGTCGGCCAAAGCCCCGGACACAGAACAGGTAAACATATAGAAGGTAAACTGGCGCGACGGTTCCTTTGATATCACCACAGAGTACTTAACACTAAAGAACACTATGCGACCACGATGGCTGAGTGGTTAGACTGCGCTCCTCGCACCAGGCAGAACGGGGTTCAGTTCCCGCCCGGTTCACTCCGGATTTTCTCAAGTGGGAATCGTACCGCACGATGCCGCTGGTAGGCGGGTTTTCTCGGGGATCTCCCGTTTCTCACATTATTACATTCCGACCGACCTCCCGTGGCGCAGTCGATTGGTGCGCCACCGATCTGGGGTGCGGGAGGCTCTGGGTTCGAATCCCGGGTAAGGCATGGGCGTTAATTGAAGTTAGGTTCTAAGTTAGTCGGTAAGTGGTCCCCTGCTAAGTTATCGAGCATAAAACCGGGGAACGTTAGAAAAACCCTTTACAATATAATACAATTCTTACAATCCGACGCTGCTCCATACTCACCTCACGTCACCCTCATTGGCTCTCAAGACCCCGATGTTAAGAGCCACCCTAATCTCTTCACTCATTCACTAAAAACACTATGCCCGAGTGTAACGTAGGCTACACTATAACATGTATATTTATCTACCAGTTTATTTGTTTCGTCAGGAGGTCAGAATAACTTGACAGCGTATGAACAGTGCGTGAGTGGAGGTTAGCAACCTGTAGGTTGGACAGAACCAGAACAGAATAGAGCAACAAGGCAACTAGGCAAGGTTAGACCGCGGTAGTTAGCAAATTGCCGTCCGCGGGATGGACGAGATGAAGTGAGATGAGAATGGAGTAGCACCGGAATGCAAGGGGAAACGAGAGATACCCGAGAAAACCTGTTGACCAGCGGCATCGTTCGGCATGTTTCCCACATGCGAAGATCCGCGAGGGAGCCCACTGGGGATCGAACCTGGTTCGTAGTAGTCTGACCGCTACACCTCCGCGGCCCCTCTATATTATTAAACCGCAATACTTTCCAAGAGGTAATATTATATTCTCCTTACCATAGTTAATAAACGATAATCATACACGAAAACAAAGCGCAAGTTTGTAAGATGATGTGGTATGAATGGGAAAGGGCTGGCGTTGCAACCCCCTGGCGCCACAGGTTCGAATTTCGGTGCAGGCAGGTTTTTAATGTCAATATATTTTCTTAGTAAAATCGTTTTGTTGCAGTAGTTTTCGAGAGCATTATAAAATAATTTTGTTTCCACTTCTAGATAGTATAAGTTCAAATACAAGCAGTCATTTGTTATACTTATTACAAAACCATTTGTTCCAGTTAAAAAAAAAAAAAAAAAACCTTCTCTAGCACTACAAAAAAATTGGCAATAGATTTACAAAAAAAAATATAAAAGTACAAAATAAAATAACACATTGTTATTTAACAAACGATATTACTGCTTCGTGCTTACGGGAGTGCAGAGGAGACATAACGTAATTTCACGCTGTACGAAAATTCTATATTTACTATTGGGGTCTGAATATATTTTAAATTAAATATATAAGATATGTGTGTGATGTGTGCTATGAGAGAATTGTTAACTATTTAGGTAAGTGTGTCAGAGGAATCATAAACTTTAGAAATTAACCAGACATACACTGGACACTGCAATCTCAACTATATATCACTACGAATAAAATATTCATTAAACAAGTATCTACATTACAGAGAAAAGTAATATGAATAAGCATACACAATACAATCAATCATCACACATGGCTCTCTTAACGAACAAATGATACACTTAATTATGTTAATGAAGAATAGAAAAACCTAAACAAACATACGATCACTTTACTTGAAGTCAAGGAAAAACACAAAATACCTGCTGTCAGATATTTAAAGGTGCTCTAACAGCTCAATCAAATTGTAACTTGACCCTGTCAACACTAGATACAACATCATAAACTCAGGAACTGATTTAGTTACGTGTTCAACTGGTTCACTCTGTTTCACGAAAAAATAATTATAATTTAAATGAGTCCTGCTAGCTGTATGTCGGAAGCACTGCCTCTTATTCTTAAATGACTCAGGAACCACTGGTTTAGTTCTAAAAGCGAGATTCTACAAAAATAAATAAAACTTTGTTGTTTTCAAGTTCTCGATCACTATATCTATGTACTTCTTAATCAAAATTAAGGGCGTCTTCATATACTGATATAAAATTAAACTTGCAGACAAAAATTGTACTGGAGAAGCAAATTTACTCTGACGCTGACGATGGAGGAATTCCAGGTTTCTGCACCTCGGAACCAGAGTACCTCTAGGAGTTCAGCCGTCCTCAAGTCACCAAGTCAAGCACTCCTCCGTCGCGCATTCCCGTTGGCAGCTCTCGGATCCTCGTACATCTCCGTCTCCTCGAACATCGGCGAAAATAATTTTCTATAGCTCCAAACTGATTTAGCAGTCATCGTGGAGTTTCTGTTCAGCAGTCCTTCCTTAAACGTTCTATCGAACCTTCTGAAACGACTCAGCACATTACGTACGTGTAACACACACCTAGGCTACCATGTTGGTGTCAAATAAATATGAGACACAACTCTAAGTCTGGAGTAAACATGTGATTAATATATGATGGCACCTCCAGCGTGTGTAATGCTGTGCTTCACACACACACACACACACACACACACACACACACACACACACACATATATATATATATATAATTTTTAATGGGGAGAGTGGCTGAATTTCTGAATACTGCTGTCGAGGGGAAACGAACTAGCGTACTCCCACTTGGTATTACTCAGTAAAGGGCGCCAGCTTAAATTAAGCAAGATTAAATAACTGAAATGACCAATGTGATGTGTGTATGAACTTCTACCTGCGTACATATGTGGTTAATTTCATAGCTCATGCATCTCCCTCTCGTATCGCATTCATTCATCGGTTTGTTGGATATATTTATACAATGGCATGGGACATTAGTAGCCTGTTCATGCAACTCAGTAACACGCTCGCTCGAAGCCAGCCAGACTCCGTCTCCAGACTTTCTCTGCATACCCAACTCATCTTGTTACACTCCACGACAAACCATAGTTTGCCAATCAGCTGAAAACTATTGTGACGTGCAAAGACTCTTAAACCTACTTTGCGTTCTTTCAGGTTCAGTTTACATTAGGAGAGGATCCAAACCAAGAAATCATATAGAGATGAGAATACGAAAACACGTCAGACACAATGTAATTTCCAAAATGATCGTCTTCTTCAATAAAAATATCCAGATATGTGTAAACTTAAAAACCAATAATTGAAAATGAAACAATCAAACAACCCTGAATGGCAATGATAAAATTAAAGAAAATATATTTAGAACCTACACTGCCATTAGGGAGTGGCCAGGCGTAACGGTCATTAGCATATATGAATATCTGATGTAACACTCTTACACTCTAAAATCCCTCTCTTAAATGAAAAATGTCTCAGTTCAAAATCTACTAAACTTATGCCTCTGTCGTAGTTGCTGCCGTTAAAACACTAAGGCTCTCACTAGGGTTTCTTGTGGTTAATAAATAGGTGCTGGATTAAGCTACGGACGCCTAGCCAACATGGCGTCGGGCCTAGACGTCTAGAACAAGCGCCACCTTGTCTGGACTAGATACGTAGCAAATTTGAATACTGTATTTCTTACATTACTGTAGAGTTAATCTCGAAGAAGAATACCATTTAATTTGTAGGAACAGGACAGGATCAAATCTTGTAGGCTCAGGACGCAACAATAAGAAGTGTAGGGGTTCTGTCTTATGTGGCTCACAGCTCACGAACGTAGCGACGTCTAACTACCTGACTATCTACTAAACAGCTGCTTAATACTAAAACGGAGGAGCTCTTTCACACTCTACTCGAAGTTAATACACAAATAAAAACTTAAAGCGAGCTGTTAAAACTGAACACCCTAAAATCTAACTTAAAAATGCTAGGCCTCCTCCAACTTCTGGATGGGCATCCTGTTCTAACGTCTTGATGCTTTGAAAGATGGCGGCAGAGAGAGCGAGATTCTAACAAAAATGGACCTGCCAACCGTATGCTGGACTCTTCCGCCAATAGGGGTGCAGGATTTAAACCTGCTGACCAATCGAATGGCTCGCTACGTAAATATAAACTGACTCACTCCGAAAAGGCCTAAAACCCTAATACATAGAATTTAAGGTCTCGTAGAAATATAATAAATATAAAAAAATATCCCTGAAACATTAACAATCAGTTGAGACCGTAAAAAGGTAATTAATATAAAATATTAATTTAAAAATACAAACAGAAAATAAAACTAGCTATCTAAGTGAATTTACATATGAATATTGCCATTCGTACATCTAATTATTTAAAATCCTAACCATGCGAAAATAAACAAAAAAGTGAAATAATTAATATATGTCACAACATACGGAAAATTACAAGTGTTAAATATAAGCAACTGTAAACGTGCGAAAAGTACATAAATTAAATTAACAATATGCAGAAATAGTGGCAAATGTGGATGTTACACTTCCCTTCCACTAACTTTCTTTTTAACAGCCCTCACATTCAAAAGTTTGTTTCTTTTTTTCCAGCACTTGTCTTTACCGAAGTTTAACACATACAGGAAGTTGCAATACAACTTTTAACTTTCCTTCAGACAATATAGCTGTTAAGTTACTATGGAAACAGTTTAGAAACTTATTCAAATTATCGTTACTACGTGGAGTGCATATAGGAATCTGTATCTCATGCAAATTAACGATAATAAGTGTATAAAATGGCATGCAAGATCAAAGCTTTGAATGTCAGCAAACGTATGTAACATTTCATAACTTTACATCGCCTTCGTTGTGCTCGGCGCTATCTGAACAGTAATGGATAGGTGCTCAGTCTTAAGTACAGATAATTCTAATTCACGGGCTTTAGCCATTCAAACGCTACTTACTAAACACGTAGAACGTATGCTGATACCAACTGGCGGGTAAATGGAATGCAGAGGGAATCAGTGTCTTAGAACTGGAACACTATAAAACAGCAAATGTCACTTTCATACGTGTACAATATTTCACTGAAATATAAATAATCAGTGATCTTTGCAAGATTTCAATGAGACAGTCGTCACTTGTTCTCAGACAGTTATTTTCCCGATATGTACAAACGTTTGCCTTTGTGGTAGCAACAAAAATTAATTCTTTGAAACAAACATGTTGAAAATGTCTATTAAATTTTGTTTTTCAGGGGTAACAACGCGCCTTAAGAACCACGAGCTATTTCCATTTCTCTTCATGTACACATAATATAAATTGATACCTAAACGTAAATTACTTTTAAAAATGCACATATAATACTTAATTATTTTTGATTTCTTGGTCTGTTTTTGTTATTTTTAACTTCTTTATGTGTGACGCCAACTTAAATGTTACAGCATAATAATTGCTCCTGTGTTAAGGTTAACGCATGCAAAGACGAGTCCTTAATGTGTTTCTTTACAGCGATGAGCAACACTGCATGAAACGAAATAACTATCTCACTTTTAGAAAAAAACTTTTCCTCATTAAAAATAAAAATAATTCATTCTACACTTTTAAACTGTTGTCCCAGGGAAATTATTTATATTATAGAGGAAAATTTGATAATTATTTAATTCATAGACCAATGCCTGCATCTTCGTCACATGATTTAGAGTAAGCTTACGCATTAGACTGAACCGGCGTATTAAAGAACTTGATGAACTTCATGGGTGTAAACCTGAGTAAACTACTTTTAGGAACAAGATGATTTTAAATAGTAATATACAAAATTATTGAACATAGGTCGACAATCTTACTTAATTCTGTTTTGACTGCACTTATTTTTAAATGGGTTTGAAAACATACAGAACTGCTTGTGTAAGACGTATTAATAGATTTTACTCCTTTTTTTTAAATTCCATCCCCACCATAAATCGGCCAGAACAACTTCATATGAATTTTTCTATTAAGGCATGATTCTTTTGAAATTTTGTCTAAATGCCTATGCTGGACATTGGAGCCAATTTTTATTATTTTCCTAGGCTCTCAGTGAAAGCTTTGTGAAAATGTGATGTTTGTATATTTACTAGCTTCTCAACTGAACTAGTCATCTGACAAAGTCCTTCAACATTTGAAAGTAACAGCAGATGAACTCGGTAAAATAATTTTATCTTCGACCCCGATTATTTTACTCTTAAAGTGGCATGATTTTGAATGTAGTTTTTATTTTTGCAGTGAGAAAGGTCACTAATGTTGTTTTTAGAACATAATTCTTATGCAAAAATTACCAACACAATAGTATTATTTCGCGATAGATGTTACTAAACAGTATGTCAAAAACGTATGTGTGTTGTAGTATACACACATGTACAAAAATTGAAAACAAATAATGTTTAATCACGGTGTGTTATAGATCTTCAGATGCATCTCGAACATTACAAGATTGTAGAGTTCAGTTATTATTCGAGATTTTCTGCATTAAATACCGCCTTTTTAAAAAATAAAAACACTACCTGTACTACAATATAAAATAAAAATGTTCCAAACAAAATACTTTGTAGGACTACTGCATTTCGTGTACGAATGCACTTGTTATGTCCACTATGCTGCGTATACACAGATACAAAGTGCGTGGGTGTTTGCCACCTCAAGCCGCTAGGTTCGCTGCTGTTCGCACGCTCCCCCGTGTTCTTCGCATACAGCTGTCCGGTATTAGCCTCTAGTTTTATTGCAACGGGGTTAGGCACTGACTTGCTGTTCGGCCTGCATCGAAACAACTTCAGTTCTTCAGCTGTTTGCTTCGACCGACGCTGCCGGCCCATTCGTATGCCATGAGTTCAGAGTTCAGCTGATATTACTGGCACAGCGCTCTTCAAGTGTGAGATTTCCGTCAGCCTTAATAGTGTAGTAATTTATTTTTAGTTGTGAATTTAATGTGTGAGCTGACGAGCGGGAACAATTCAGGTGAGTGGTGGACAATATACACGAATTTCGTGTTCGGGCTGTCAGGTTTCTAGTCGGGAAAATTGGTGCTTATTGTGAGGGCTAACTGGAATGAGGGCGTGCAGTTTATTCCTGTATTCGAAATTCTTATTTGGTCGCACGGTGGAAAAATATTTTCGGTTTAATTTCTAGTGGGCCGAGAATTTGTTTGGTTTCTAGTCTGTAAGTTGCGCTGTTGTGTGTTACTGCCGCCCAACTTTGCTCACGCCTGGACTATTTTAATTACGCAGCGGCGTTGTCCGCTACCTCCATTAAAGATATTATTAAATGTGTGTCCTTGTCAGATATTTTGTGATTAGGTGCCTTGATAGGCTTGTAGCAATTTTGTCAGGCCGCCTCCTAATCAGATAATTAAATATTTCATAGTGTTTTTAAAGGCGTTAACTGTGTTGCTTTTCACGCGTCATACACTATACTGGGCTCACACAGATACTGCCTCACGCATTTACGCATTTTGTGCTTTGTTTTCCTTAGGGAGTTAATATACATTTCACGTATTAATATACACGTTAGCCATATAGGGTCTTATTTCAACTAGTAAACGTGTCAAATGGTTATGCTGGCATGCCAAACAAATCAAGAGTTATTAGCCCTTTGTACGGCCTTTTGTGCGCCATGCCACGCTACAAGCGTTTGTGATTGTTTAAAGATAAAAAAAAATAATGAATTTTAATTGACACTTAATGAGCATCAACATGATTTCGAGATTGAGCCAGTCTAAGGTGCATTTATGACAGGAAGTTGCAAGTTATATCGCTGTTGTAATTATTTCACACTGAAGTTGAAATTGTGTGGACCTGAGTAGAGTTGGTAAAAGACATCAGAGTTGTACGTAATTTATACTTCAATTGATCAAGCTGTTTTCTAGATTCGTATGTGAAGTCAATACATATTTTGCAAACTACTCTTTATCTGTTTACCTTTCTAGCACCTTTTACTTAATTTGGGGGCTTGATGTTTATCTCGTTGCATCAAAAAGTAATCTTCTCAGGTATGACTTTTGACATTGGTTGCCCGTGTGAATATTATATGGCATTACTATTGAAATACCATGTATCATAAAAAAATATATATATATTTTTTACAACTTGTTTTTCATGCACCTCTATGATATTTTAAGGTTATTGCCATTTGCTGGCCAATTTTAATGCTGTTATAGTGTGGTGGATCGATGTATCTGAAAAGTTAATAACGTATCTATTTGCTGGCTTCTGTAATAAACTATTGTAAAATAATTTATGTACACTAATTTGTATAATCCTGTACACTCTAACAGGAGCTTTTAAGAAAAAGAAATTCAGTTGATAATAAATACGTTTTACTATTGTTAATACAGAGTTCTACATGATAAACCGTTATGCATTTTAAAACACAGAGTTTAATATGTACCGATTTTGTGGTATTTATGCGCTATAATTCAAAACAATACTTATTTATTCAATTATATTTATTTTATTGTGTCAACTATTGACGAATGTGGATGGTTTTATTGATTCAAATATAATTTCTATAAAAGAAACTCCATCGAAATATATTAAGTAGTTTAAATACTGTTCTTGATTTTATGTTTCGAGAATTTTCACTTAGCGAGACCTCTCTACAGCACTTAACAAGTTACCTAAAAATAACGTCAAATATTACACATCTCCATAACAGCACTGCTAAATAAAACCAATTACTTGAACTCCAGTATCTCAGGTAGGTAATTGAAAAATGCAAAACTCTAGTACACAAATCTCGCGAAAGGTAAAATTCTGTGCCTCGTCCACGATAAATCGTGACTTTGTTTACTTCACCGCCTCTTCTATGTTCCTCGTTTCTCTCGTGCACACATTATTTTGTGGCACTTGCCCTAACCCGCCCCCTTCTCATGGTCCAATAAATAAGAGAAAAACTGCTACTAGGATAAAATAATAAAGAAGAGGTAAAATAAAATAAAACAGCAGCTGACTTTTCTAGGGTCATTTAGCTATTCACAACGTACACTGTCATTATCATATGACATTTAAATGTTTACTGAGATTACAAATGAAAAAATTCTAAGTGTTTGTATAAGTATATACCAATAAATATACATGATGAATCAAAACAACGTCGATGATTCTTATTGTGCTGAGTGAGATGGCAAATCGATAATATTTAGAGAGGACCTACCTATGCTTGAAAAAGCATGGTTTATACGCTGTGGGTCGGCGAATTTGGACAACGCTTCGGATATGATGGTGGGCGTGCGTTCCACATTGTGTTCACCAAATCTCCACCAACCCAACAAGAGCATCACACCCGTGCAGTAAACTACAGAAGGGGTTCGAATTGTCGATCTCCTTCCTGATTACGGAGCCTGCATCGGTGGTGCAGATATTGACGCATATGTGGTTGTGTGCACAATAATTCAGTCGCTTGTGTGGATGCGTGTGACGAGTTCCTCCTCGGGCAATGCAGGAGTTTCATACATCATGCCCCTCGTGGTAGCCCAAAGAAAACAGTCGAGGTGTCTCAGACAGTGACTGCGGTAGCCATAAAACAGGCCTCCACAGCGTCCGAACTAAGTTTTTCCTGACATGGCTCCTCTCTTGAAAACTGATCGGTTTGCCATCCCGCGCAATATACTAATCACGGTCAGTGATGTTTTGTATCATCCGATGTATAATTAAATATTAAATTTTATAGTCGATACAACTGAGTACGTGAGGTAAGCCCTCTCTTTGCATTTGTCATATCGACGTAATAATATTGAATTCCTGTCTGAACTGTTACGTCTGTATATCAAAAAAAGTAAAAGAAAAGTGTCATTAGAATTACCGGCCTACCGAAGTTGCTAGAAAACCAAATAATATTCCCAAATTAAGTCTGTCGTTAGGTTTTGCCGCATCTCGCAGAAACTACTTGGCTGAGTTTCATGAACTACTAACTGTAAAGAAGATGTTAAACCAATTTAAATACAATCGCACTGTATAAACCGGAAGCTGTTAAAACTGTTTCCAGGCGCGTAAGCAGTACGACTAAATGCAAGTACGCATGCGCGAAGTAATGTAAGTTCTGATACAGCACGATATTCAACACGCAGTATCAGGTACGCATGCGCGAAGTAATGTAAGTTCTGATACAGCACGATATTCAACACGCAGTATCAGGTACGCATGCGCGAACTAATGTAAGTTCTGATACAGCACGATATTCAACACGCAGTATCAGGTACGCATGCGCGAACTAATGTAAGTTCTGATACAGCACGATATTCAACACGCAGTATCAGGTACGCATGCGCGAAGTAATGTAAGTTCTGATACAGCACGATATTCAACACGCAGTATCAGGTACGCATGCGCGAAGTAATGTAAGTTCTGATACAGCACGATATTCAACACGCAGTATCAGGTACGCATGCGCGAACTAATGTAAGTTCTGATACAGCACGATATTCAACACGCAGTATCAGGTACGCATGCGCGAAGTAATGTAAGTTCTGATACAGCACGATATTCAACACGCAGTATCAGGTACGCATGCGCGAACTAATGTAAGTTCTGATACAGCACGATATTCAACACGCAGTATCAGGTACGCATGCGCGAACTAATGTAAGTTCTGATACAGCACGATATTCAACACGCAGTATCAGGTACGCATGCGCGAAGTAATGTAAGTTCTGATACAGCACGATATTCAACACGCAGTATCAGGTACGCATGCGCGAACTAATGTAAGTTCTGATACAGCACGATATTCAACACGCAGTATCAGGTACGCATGCGCGAAGTAATGTAAGTTCTGATACAGCACGATATTCAACACGCAGTATCAGGTACGCATGCGCGAAGTAATGTAAGTTCTGATACAGCACGATATTCAACACGCAGTATCAGGTACGCATGCGCGAAGTAATGTAAGTTCTGATACAGCACGATATTCAACACGCAGTATCAGGTACGCATGAGCGAACTAATGTAAGTTCTGATACAGCACGATATTCAACACGCAGTATCAGGTACGCATGCGCGAACTAATGTAAGTTCTGATACAGCACGATATTCAACACGCAGTATCAGGTACGCATGCGCGAACTAATGTAAGTTCTGATACAGCACGATATTCAACACGCAGTATCAGGTAGCGCACAAATTACAATGTTCACAGATACACATTTGGTCGGTATTCCATTGCGTTTCGTATTAGTTGTGTTAACTCTTATGTCGAGGATACTCGTCCACGTCTGTCATGTTGCAGAATAGATGGACTCTATTCAGTGCTGTGAAAGTCCAGAAGCTAGCACAATACAGAGAGCGCCATTCCCTGGGCAAAACTATTGGTCGCTGCTGAGAAACTGACTATGTTATTATTGGTTGCTTCTTATGCCATTGATCTGATGAAACCGTTTAAAGGCTGTTCACGATAAAGTGAGCACTTTTGAAATGAACGTTAGAAAAGAGTCACTGGCCCTGCATGTATATATTTTAATGGGCGCACTGAGTGACATTCGCCCAATAAAGATGTTAACGATGGATAGAAAATATTTCCGTATGTTAACGTCTAATAAATAGTGCTAGGTATCCCTTTGTGATAACTTAAAATAATTTCTTTCGCTTTCTATTTTTTTTAATGCATCTAAGTTTAAAATTTATCAGATTTGTAAAGTATTTACTTTCTTAATAATTTCACATTTTCATGTGAAGTGATGAGGCCCATGGCAATGTTAATTTCACATAAGGCGGAAGAATACACAACGTGCATACAAGTAGATTTTGTAGTAGGGTTTTCAAAAGTGATCATTTTACCGTGAACAACCTATACATACGTTTCAATGTGCCAGTTGTAAGAAGTTCGTAAGTAATGTTCACACCATATTTTTACTATTTGGCAACATCTGAAACGAAAAATGTATGTGTAAGTTAAGGGTTAAAGGAACATTTATCCAAAGTGTATGTAGTGGAGTGGAAGGATATTAATATTGAGGTCTTGAGAGCCGACGGGGAAATAAGGTGAGTATGTAGCAGCTGCAGAATGCAGGGGCGGGGGAAACGGGATATCCCTGAGAAAACCCTCCAGGCACGATTCCTGCATGCGAAAATCCGGGAGCGACACCACCGAGAATCGAACCCGGTTCGCCCTAGGTGGGAGGCAAGTAGTCTAACCACTACATCACCGTGGCCCCTTCCAAAGCATACGCTTTAAGGTATTTAAGAGCTTTTGTGGTATTGACAATGTTAGCATACTTTTAGATTGCGTAGAAATAATTCAGAAAAATTTGTCAAGACGTGTTCGACGAGAAAACGGAATACCATAAAATAATATTTCAGTAGTTTTGCTGCAAAGAAAATATGTTAAAGAGCGAAATGCTAGTTCTTCTGTAGTATTGTTAGTGCCAGTCAATAGGTTCAGGAATAAGTTCCCTTCTGTTTTTTTTTTTTTGCCAGTATCAGTACTCAGCCAGTATGGCGCACTTCGCGAGTATGAAAACTCTGCAAATAACGAAGATAAAAGAAGGCGTCCATATATTTTTTTTTGCAGCATTCCTCTGTCCTACTGTTGTATGCACTTGCCGCCATTGTTCCTGAGCCTGCAATTGTCCCTAGCTGCACGACTATCCTCTCCTTCGCTTCTTATCTCCAGTCAGGAACACTCACACAACAGAGCTGAAATATAAACTAACAGTTCATTTGAAATATTCATGCCAACATGAAATAATTCCTCCACCAGCGTTTGTACAGGTCCCTAGGAATTCGTCATTTGTACAGTACCCTAGGAATACATCGTTTGTACAGTACCCTAGGAATACATCGTTTGTACAGTACCCTAGGAATATATCGTTTTTGCAGTGCCCTAGGAATACATCGTTTTCGCTCATGTTACATTTGCAGTTCCCACTGATAATATCTATCAAATAGCAATTACGTAATTCAGAAACCTTAATTTTTGTCACAACCAGTGATGTATCTTTGCGTTGTATGTAACTTAAAAGCGATATTTTTGTTGTACTATTTTTTTTTATTTCTAGAGCTTAGAGTTCTATGCGCTGTTCGTAATAAAACCGTCTATATATTCACCACTTTTAACGAAATTAAATGTTTAAATAGAAATGTATTTAGGTCTACTTCATATACTCCTCCAAAGATCTGGCTTTTTATCAGCCTATTTTCCGAAGGAAAGAAATGCTAATGAGATCACTTTCCTGTCTGTATGTGTGTATAGGCGTGCCTCTGCGTGTGTGTGTGTGTGTCACTTTCAGTTTTTGAACGCGCCGATCGAATTTCGCCAAAGTCGGTACACATATAGTACATAGTAAGGATAACTGACTTTTACAGTTTTAGACCACAACGGGCACTTACTTTCAAAATGGCAGCCATTAAAATTATTTGGGTGAAATGTCATATCTCGGGAACAGTTTAACCGATTTAAACCAAATTTTGTACGCTTGCACAGCATCGTGTAAGTATTAAATTTTACGATAGATATTGTTGTTAGTCCACAATTCTGGATAATAGCACCAAATGAAGAAATAAAGATTTTTTTCATTATATCTCGAAATTAGTACACTAATTCTCACCCAATTTGGCAGGTAAGTAATACTATTATAGGCCAAGTAAACTTGAACGATTTAACTTGATTGGGTACTTACTTTCAAAATGGCGGATATACAAATGAAATGGTTTTTATGTTTATTTGGTTTATCTGTCATACCATTAAAACAATTTTGGCCAAATTTTGTTGAAGCATAATGTATACCAACATATAGCCACTTTTGTTGGCAATCTGGGAAGATAGCGCTGTACGAATAAATAAACTTAATATGTCATATCTCGGTTAAAATTAACCGATTACTATCAAATGTAGTAAACACGTAGTACTGAAGTATATGATGTTAAGTGATATGTTTTGAGCTTGTTAGGTACTCTTTTTTCAAAATTACTGTCATATAACTATTTTAATTCAGAATGTTATATCGTCAAAACTATGTAATCATTCCTATTATAACTTTGTATGTTGGCAGTAGATATTATAACTCATAACTTTATCTGCACGGGCATCTTTTGTCATTTATTTTCTAAGATAGCGACATGCGAATAAATAAAGTTTTTGTAATTTCTCGGGAATCAATAGAGAGCTTCCTACCAAATTTGGCAAACAAATAGTACTGCAGCAGGTGGTATAAACAGGCATCTTTTAAGTAGGTCAGGCACTTATTTTCAAAATGGCGGCTATATCAATATTTTAGTTCAGTATTTTTTCAACGGAACAAATTCCAATTAAGTTTGTATGCTGTCAGTGCCTATAACAACCATCAAATATTTCTATGCAGAGCCTCATTTATCTCACTTTTTGTATGTCTCGGGGAACAATCAACCCATGCCACACATACTAAACAATTTAACCAAATGCAACCAAATGTGTAGACATGATACATTAAAGCCTTTTTTTTAGGAATTGTGTATGGTAGCATCAAATATGAAAATGAAGTTTTTTTATGGCATATCTCAAGGACCAAACAATTGATGTCCACCAAATTCTTCACGCAAGATGCCCTACGGTAACTTGCATGTTTTAAGGGTCCAGTCACTTATTTTTTAAATGATAACCCTCTAAATATTTTAGGTTGGTAAACCGTATAATTCGAAACATTAGACTCATTGAATCCGAAGTTGATGCTCCGAATCCGACCTCCGTACTGTAGAGGATCGCACTCTAGCTTATCTTCCGAAGTTGTGTATTTGTCATTAGCTCATTAATGTTGCATACGTTTCTGGTTTCATTTCTAATGTTATTGCTTTCAAAGAGAAGGCAAGTCTTACCTACCAACTCAGGTTTTAAGAACTTATTTTAAAATGAATGACACCCATATTGAGGAAAGAAGGCTTATTAGTTATACTAATATCTTCTTGTTAATTTCTAAAATTATAAGCGCGTCGCTACAATTTACGTACGTTATATCGTGGCAACTTTAAACAAAGCTGCAACTCTCGTAATGGTTTTAAAAATTAATTTAAAAATACAGTTATTAATTTCAATGTAACTTTTTATGTATTACTTGATATCCTTCGTTGGCTGAACTAATAGAGCGGTGAACTGGCAATGTCTTTAGTAGGTTAATGAATTTTTAGTAAGTTATATAAGTCATCATTTTTAATATACATCATCGAACTGGTAAATTATAAATACCAATTAGAATAGAGCCAAAAATAATTTGACTATGTAAATTTTAGGATTATCGAGCGGTGGGAAGCTACAATAGTGGGCTGAAAGAACAAAATATCCAGAATTCGGAACATACTTAGTAAATTATCCTAACCGTATATTTTACCTGAATCACAGTTACAACTTTAAAGTTTCCAGTGATTTTCACCCATTCATAACAACAATTATTATATATAGTGAAAACTTATATTATAATTATGCCTAAATGAAAAATGATTTTAAGAAAATTTGTGATACTTTATTAAATTTTTGCTGCTATTTAATGAACGGATTAATGGAACTTCCGATTGCTTGAATATGATAGAGGGGTATAAAACAAGGAATTTTCTGGTACCTGTATAATCATCAGAAATATTTTCTGAAATTCAACGAAAACGACCAGCGAAGAAGCGAAAAAATTAGCGATCACACCCTGTATTCGAGCATGCGTTAATTGCCAGCTGAGACGAAACGCGATAAACTAATTTTTTAACACTGCAATAGTCTAATTTATTTTGCATCGACGCGCAGCCCGTTGTTAGGCTGAAGCGAATTAGTTTCCAGCACGTTCTCCCTGCGCGTCCAATTAACACGTTCCATTGGGGTGACGTCGTGCTCAAACACGCTGCTCTCACGAGTATTGTTCTCTGTGAAGCGTTTTCCTACCCACCAGTATATATATCTATATCAACCAGCTGTTCAAACACCTTGTCTGAACGCTGTTAAGCACTCGGTAACAATTCCACTGTATCAGGCGGTTGTTATGTGTAAACCCCCCTCGTGTTCGTGAGATATCCCCGTGCATACAATGTAATATGAACTTTAATGAACATGAACTCAGAACTCAGTATGTCTCCAACAGGGTCTTCTTCGCTGTTAATACCATTTTTATACAATAAAATAATCATTGATTTCAAATACTTCAATTATATTTATAGATCTAAAATTTTTCTAAATTAGTCTCTCAGTGAACTACATTCATTAATCGTTGATGTCTCTACATTAAAATTTAGCACATTATCTTTAATGAATTAAGTTAAAAAAAAAAATACCGAAAGTAATTTTTTTTTTAAGTATCTGCGACTCATGCACGACACAAAAACAAATTGGTTAAATCACCATTTTATTTAATATTATTGTATATTTTCTTTTTAAAATTATGCATATTTTTGTAACAATTTTAAATGTGTGCACATCACTTTATTATTATGAGATTACTTCCATTACAATTATCAATTTGGATTCAAGAAAATAATACGTTCAAAACGAAAATCTTGAATGGAAACAAGACGTTCAAGAAATGTATAGAGAAAATGACTGCTGTGATGACGTTCGTATCACGTCATGTAGCATTCAATGCATTGAATTGAATAAAAAATTGAAAGTAACTTGAAGATAAATTTGGTCGTGTGTAAGGGCCTTAGTCTATCGATGTCGTAAGTGGTCAACGCTCGTTATCGGTGCCCGAACATCAAGAAATAATAATTATATATATATATATATATATATATATATATATATATATATATATATATATATATATATATATATGCAATTTTCCTGTTTTCCTGTTGCAGAGTGAAAATATCTAACATTAACTACGTTCTGATAATATCAGCTCTTACAATTAGTGTGGGTCGGTATGGGAGAATGAATGTAGGGGGATGGGGAGAACTTTGAGTAACGGAAAACCACTATATAAAAATAAGAACATCAAAGAGCACTCCTTATATTGGAAAGAAAATCCGCTTTAACGTCTGCAGTTTCTATTTTCTATACGCGTGTAATAAAATGCATATTTTTATTCACTAAACAAAAACTCCTTCTATGAAGGAAAGGGAAGCGATTCATACAATTTTAGTCATGGGGCCCCCATGGGATCTCATCAGCATTTACATGGAAAATAACATAAATTATGGAAGTTCGACATCGAAACAACAAAATTTAGTTTACTAAGTGTTCGAGGCTCATCAGTTCAATTTGAGTGGCCTTTGTAGAGTGTCGTTAACCAGATTCCAGTCGAAGATCTCACCTCAATTGTTAGCATTTCCCCCCCTGTGCGACTGTTTCCGACGAATCGCAAATGTGTTCGGATACATTTTCATTCCTTATTGTCAACAAATTAGTTTGAAAATGTCGGCTATTTAAAATTAAAGAGTTATTTGACAGCAACCTGAAGTAAACTGAAAGAGCATCTACTATTTATCATCAGGAGTAAACATTTTTGGGAGGTAAAAATTTCCACCGATGTGGAAAATTTTTATTTTAAGATGCCGGCGAGTTTTGAAGGTCTAACTAATTCGATAAGCACGACCGGAAGGAGACAGACTATATTCTTCGGTAATCGAACCCGTATCCTCTGGGTTTTCTCATAGTAGACCGGAATCAGCATTAACTCCCCAGATGTCAACAACCTATCATGTTTTAAAATCGTTCTTTGCTTTTTGGGCATGATTACATTTGGACACTTGCCACCAGACTGCGCTTTCAGTCACTTAGCGGGACACTATTAAGTCACACAGGGCGCACCGCGTATCGAAAACCCGTAGGGCCAAAATATATTTGATTGTCCAAACAAAATATTTTGTCGAGTAAACAAAACTAGAGAAGCAATAATAATAATTTTGTTGATCTAGCAAAATACAATTTTTTTTTGGCCAAAAGAAATTCCTCTTTCAACAAAATATTTTGTAGAATCAACTGCATGTAAGAGTTTGGCCTCTCAGTTTATTACCTTCATACGAAAATACAGTTCGAGAGTTTTTTGCATTTTCTTGTGGCAAATGAGTGTTATATATATATATATATATATATATATATATATATATGTGTGTGTGTATGTATGTATGTATGTATGTGTGTGTGTGTGTGTGTGTGTTTGAGTGTGTGTTTATACTCAGTAGTAGAACACCCACGAAACGAAAATGGCTGATTTTTTTTTACATAATATATTTTATTCTTTTACTGGAAGTACAGAAAACTAACTATAAAACTAACGAAGTAGTTCCGTGAGTTGAACATCAATGTGAGTCCATAACTTCACGGAGAGTATAGCCTCGCCCAGCCATCTCGCCGCAAGCATACGCGCTGTAGTCCTCGCCTCTGCCCTCCGCACTGACGTTCCTATCCTGGGTCCAGAGTGGCCTGCGAGACGACAAGTCCGACACCCTGCCAGCTCATCCACCATTGCTACCGTACATTATGTCCTACCGCTACGCTACTCTGTCCTTTGCGGCGTGTACATCCTAGCACGTGAGGAAGTGGGCTGGTGGTGGCGCTTGACGTTTCTAATCCGCTCGGTCACCGTGTCCGCGACCCTGGACAAGTTGACCTTGAAGGTCGTTTATTGCGAGCGCTGTACACAACGAGGGATTCAGTACAGAACGCCTTGCAAATATTCGCGAAGGGCGATCTGAGTTTTGAAAGGTACCGCGCCTCTCGTTCGTAAATGGTCGACCCTGAAGTCTTTGAGCACGCAGCAGTCGTTAACTGGTTGCAAATAGTACACCAGACATATGTACAGTGCGTATCAAAATGTTACACGATTGCAACACTTAGGCTCACAAATCAACGCGCGACCAAACGGGTTTAGCAGATCAAAGTTAGTGCGGACTGAGTACGACGCTAACAGACATTACAATCGCCTTGAGGTTTATATATTTCATGCACACGAGCTATATATACTAACGCAATATTAACGCTGCCCAAATTGACTTCAATATTTAACCTTTCGAGGCGTACGAACGTATATACACGGGAATATGGAATTCATTTGTTCCTAGTTATAAAGTTGCATAGTAGAGTAAGCGGTTGAGGTGTAGCCAGGACCAATAGGACAAAGGTAAGTGGAAATACAGATACCAACACAAGCGATATTGTTGTAGTGGAGAATATAGATAGCTCACTCCAACCTTGTCTTCATTGCTGGTTAATTTGTCCCGTCGTCAAGAGGGTTAACAATTGCTAGATTGTAAAAAAACGCCAATTTAACTAACTGTGCCTGGAAAAAAACTGAGATGACAAACGTGATAGGATACGGGTCTAGTATCGCGTAGGCCCTCCCCTCCCCTCCTCTAGACCGGTGAAGTGAGGCAACTCGTAGTGATATTGACTCCTAAAAGTGAACGAAACACTCGTTGAGAGCTCGTAGCCCATGCCGTCTGGACAGCTACCTTCACCTCCCTGCTACTTGTATGTGCCTGATCTTGAATGTGAACGAACCTCATAACCACATCCCACAAATAGGGACCTGGAATATTCGCGAGTTCAATGACCTGCAGGCTAGACTTTGCAGTCTTTCGTACAATGCCAACACTGGTTGCACATTGCTGTCACAGTGGAAGGCGACGATTGGACCATTGTTCTCTACAAGGTGTCAAACATCGTGTGGACCAATGGCTAAAGTGATATACAAAAGCGTGTTTTGTATTCTATCTCGTACCTAAATGAATCCGCGAATTCTTCAGGTCTCTACCCATAAATGATCGCTGGGGTACGTGGTGGGCACAGCAGTAGCCGGAACTCCCCAGAACGCTTCTGAAACCAGTTGTGGAGAAGTTGGGCCGATGGCACGGTGCACTAACCTCGTGGGATATTCCATCGTTGTGGGAGTAGCCTACGTGAAGTCTATGAAGGACTGTACCGCACACTCACTCACGCGATGTTAGTGATACAAGTCTGGTCACCTCCAAGACGTAACAGTGATGAAATAGCGAGTGAAGAGATTTGGGCGGCTCTTGAGGTCTTGAGAGCCGATGAGATTCCGGAGCGGCGCCGGAATGAAATGGCGGGGGAAACGGGAGATCCCCGTGAAAGCCGGCCGACCAACGGCATCGTCCGGCACGATTTCCACATGCGAAAATCCGGAGTGACCCGGCCGGTATTGAACCCAGTGGGAGGCGAGCAGGCTAACCGCTCAGCCACCGTGGCTCCATGATGAAATAGCGTGGTGGTTCCTTTAATGTGTGCGTGCCCATTCACTAACTGGCTGTGTGACACTCTTGGAAACGGGCCTTGAGTCTGATTGGTTGGCTGGGCTGCAGACTGGCCTTGAGTCTGATTGGTTGGCTGGACTGCAGACTGGCAAGTTAATTACCAGCCACTAATTAACGAACGGCGTTATGACATGTTAGCCGCATACACAAAACAAAACTTTTAACATTTGACTTTGCGTATGTTTTCCGACATGTCGTTTCTCATGGAACATCACACAATGTAACTGTCGAAGAAAAAGTTGCATATTAAAGTCAATGTCAATCAGCCATTTTGCCGATAAACTATCAGAGACTATGTGGAATGAAATTTTGTTTATTGTAGGGCGATTTTCATCTCGGTGTAGTAAACCAAGCTCGTCTAAATTATTAACAATGGTAAACGAATGTAATCTAAAAAGAAACATGTGAATTAGTACTTATGAATAAAGTAAACATGCATTTTTTTTTGTTTGGAAAGATATTTTAAGTGAAATGGTTCAGGATATTTTAAAAAAGTTTACTAAAATGCATTCCTGGGAGATACATTACAAGATACATATTTTTACGAAGATTGCAGAACAGATTTTCAAGTGTTGTAACTTTGAATTTACAACTGCCTTGTGTACGGGTGGTTTTTTCCAGGGAAAGGCAATGTAAATCAAAATGCTAAATTTGTCTATTGTGTAAAGACTTGTTGTTGGTCAATAACGCCATATTGCTAGCGTGTGCGTCTGCTGTAGTTTGCGCAATAAGTGACTACTTCACCGCTGCATACTGAAGTACTCTGTGATGGTACAGTGTCACCATCAACAATTACCTTCACATTCAGCTCGCTCGCTACCTCATGACTAGACACGTGCAAAGTTCACGCTATTTCGTGGTGACACGCTGGATTCAACATCTCTCTAACTACTTGAATGTAATTCGTGATTTCGTTGGCAGCTGCTGTGGCCGCTTTACTGGACATTGGTTGCTCAGGCTTCAAGTCTTGACAATTTGGCTGAGATTGTCCCTGGGACGAGCCACACAAGTTGTATGACAATGGAAGCAGGCGAAAGGAGATACAACCAGGGACGGATCTAGACTCCTCTTCGCCCGTAGCAGTAATTGTGATTGTCACTCCCGCTATACCTGTCCAACCAACAAGTAATAAACATACCTTCCATGATTTGTTTTACATCTGTGTGCATTATAATGTAAAAACTTTAAGTTAAAAATTTATCAAACCCGTGTAGTTACCAGTGTTTAAGGAAACGTTTTATTTCAATTTATTTTTAATATTATTCAATATTGTGAAATTATTTTTTTATTTTTCACTCGTGCAGCTTTTAATTAACAGTTTTAGTAGTTAAAAAAAAAGAACTTGGGCCCATTCGACGCTCTCTCTAACCTGCCACCCTCCCCCTTCCTAACACACACACACACACACACACACACACAAGGACCCAGCCCTGCATACAACACGTTGGAGTTTAGTCTGCAGCCAAATAACACCGCAAATTTTGCAGGTCACTCACTACCCATGACTTGTGGCTTGTCTGTGCACTGTTCCTTCACCGACGCCCTGTAACGACTGCATGCAGGGAATCTCGGCAGCGCTGGCGGGATGGGTCCAGAAGGGAGGAGAGGAAATGACGTCACAAAAACCTCAATTTGCGGTGTGTTGTTTGAGTTTGCCGGGGGGAGAAAGTCTTCTAGCTAGCGCCGTAGTTAAAAGCACAGACTTTCATCGGCGACAGAAGACTCGCCCCCCTCCTTCTCCAACACATCAGTCCGCTCGAAACACAGGGCTGGAGGACAGCATGTGTCCCGCGGGCTGTTTGCCGAACACAGGGGGTGAACATGCATGTACACCGGTGTCTTTGTAGTCCATCCACCCTTACTTCCAACTTTTCTGAACCCCTGCCAAAGTACTACTTCAAGGATATTCCTCCGCCTAACGCAAATAAAGCTTAACCGATTCTGGACCAGTGGGACAGTTTACCACATTCATACCCACTCAGTGTAATAATGATTTTCATGAGAACTGCTAATTAAATGTATTACTAGGCATTGCCAACTAACATATACCATCTCTGTTTTAAGGGCGCCGCCTACCTAGCTCTCAAAATGCGCTGCAGAGTGTTTGAAATAGGAGTTTTTTTTTTTTTTACGAAAACACTAAACATTTCCCCATGATACCAATGCATTAAAATAAATCACGCCTCAGGCGAGGTACGTATAATTCTCTCAAAACATCACGTACATTATAAATGTTGTTCCCGAGCCCTCCAACATACCTACAAGCAGCTTTTCAAACTGCTGTATCTCATAATATACTGGTTGGAAACATGCGAAAATATTACAGGTATAGGCTATTCACGATAAAATGAGCACTTTTGAAAGCCCTGCTTTAGATCTACTTGTGTGCACGTTGTGTATTCTTCTGCGTTATGTACGATTAGCATTGTCATGGGCCTCATCACTTTATTCATGCGTCAGTCAAGAGAAACAGTGAAATTATTAGTAAAATAAATATTTTACAAATCTGCTCATTTTTACACTCCGATGCCTTAAAAATAAATAGAAAGAGAAATAATTTAAAAACAGAAATTGTTACCTAACACTTTTTATTCGCCGTTAAGATATGGAACTACTTTCCCATCCATCGCTACGAACTTAAATGGACACATGTCACTCAGGGTGACCGTTGAAATATATGAAGGTAGGAGCAGTAACTTTTTTCTAAGGTTGATTTCGAAAGTGCTCACTTTAATCGTGAACAGCCTTTGCCTGCATTGCAGCTTACTACAGACTTTCCACCTATACAATGATAGGGTCGCCTCATCAAGTCCCATAGGTACACGCAGCACAACAGAAATATTGCAGCCAGTTCAGGGCCCTGCACGTAGGAGCGAAGGGGCATCAGGCGCGCGCGTCAGTGTCGCCCTTATTGCTCCCGCGCTTCCCTGCCTCAGGTGCACTAAAAACCTCCAAGTAGTCGCTCCCTTAATAATATTAATTATAAATCAAATGTTATAATTTATGGATAAATATAAGTAAATGTTCAATTAAAAAAAAAAAAGTAAGATACTTTTATGTTAAGAGAAGAGCGAAAAGTTCCTTCTTGTTAGTTATGTTAAAGTGCACCGAAATGGTATTTATATAATGCGATAAGTCTTGATAGTAAACGGCAGGTATTGTCTGAAGTTGTTTATTTCGTAGATCGACACGACGCCCAATAGTTTCCTAGAGTAAAAATCGAATTTCAGACACACTGCAACGCCGCACAGTTCGGTCGACAGGCAGACGTGCTTCTTAAGGTGTCCGCCTGGATGGATGTACTTACATTGCACGCCCGGTGGACGCCTAGAAACATGGAGGCAGTAAAGGCGAAGCAGACATGCGCATCATGCCTCATCTTACTCACTAGGTAGGGGCAGCGGTGGCGCAGTGGTTAGGGCGCTCGCTTTCCATCATGGCGATCCGGGTTCGATATCCGGCAGGTTCACTCCCGGATCTTCGCATGTGGGAATCGTGCTGGACTATGCCGCTTGCCAGTGGGTTTTCTCGGGGTACTCCCGTTTCCTCCGCCCTTGCATTCCAGCGCCACTCCATTCTAGGGTCTCATTTCATGTCATGTCCGGGGATGTCCCTTGGAGAGTGTTGCCTCGCCCTGGGTTCACTCACCACTCGAGTTTTTTTTTACCTTCTAGGTGCAATTCACTCAACTGGGACGCTGTTTTCCCTGCTATAACACGCCACTACGACACTTTCAGGGGTGAGCATGGGATGTTATACCATAATACTAAAGATAACACTGTGCTGCACTTGCCTATGCATTTTCTAAGATTCTGCACCGGGGTGTTCATTTTTTAATGTGACCGCGAAAACACCCGGTTCAGCCGTGCCCACTTCCGAAAAAATTGGCATTGGAAATAAATTAATGTAGAACCTGAAATTGTAATGCATACGTGTCAGTAATTCGCGTTTTTCTGCGAAACTACTGAACGTGCTTCCAGTGAACTATTCCGCGAAACTATTAAACGTGCTTCCAGTGAACTGTTCTGCGAAACTATAGAACGTGCTTCCAGTGAACTGTTCCGTAATGAATGCACTCCGTCCCGGCTAATCCTGTATATTTAAAAGTTCAATTTATCAAAAAAATTACAAACTTATATGTTAACAGAAGTATAAAACGCATGTGATTCATGACTTATTTAGGATACAACATTTTTCAAAGACTCGATTTAAAAAATAGGGAAACCACAAATAGACTATAGATGGGTACAGGAGTACTTACGGAATAGACTATAGATGGGAACAGGAGTACTTACGGAATAGACTATAAATGGGAACAGGCGTACTTACAGAATATACTATAGATGTGTACAGGAGTACTTACGGAATAGGTACAGGAGTACTTACGGAATAGACTATAGATGGGTACAGGAGTACTTACGGAATATACTATAGATGGGTACAGGAGTACTTACAGAATATACTATAGATGGGTACAGGAGTACTTACGGAATAGACTATAGATGGGAACAGGAGTACTTACGGAATAGACTATAGATGGGAACAGGCGTACTTACAGAATATACTATAGATGTGTACAGGAGTACTTACAGAATAGACTATAGATGGGAACAGAAGTACTTACGGAATAGACTATAGTTGGGTACAGGAGTACTTACGGAATAGACTATAGATGGGTACAGGAGTACTTACAGAATATACTATAGATGGGTACAGGGGTACTTACGGAATATACTATAGATGGGTACAGGGGTACTTACAGAATATACTATAGATGTGTACAGGAGTACTTACGGAATAGGTACATGAGTACTTACGGAATATACTATAGATGGGTACAGGAGTACTTACGGAATAGACTATATATGAGTACAGGAGTACTTACGGAATATACTATAGATTGGTACAGGAGTACTTACGGAATAGACTATAGATTGGTACAGGAGTACTTACGGAATATACTATAGATGGGTACAGGAGTACTTACGGAATATACTATAGATGGGTACAGGAGTACTTACAGAATATACTATAGATGTGTACAGGAGTACTTATGGAATAGACTATAGATGGGTACAGGAGTACTTACGGAATAGACTATAGATGGGTACAGGAGTACTTACGGAATAGACTATATATGAGTACAGGAGTACTTACGGAATATACTATAGATTGGTACAGGAGTACTTACGGAATATACTATATATGGGTACAGGAGTACTTACGGAATTGTTATATTCAGAAATGTGAACAATCTAGAACAAGTGAGTGAGTGAGTGAGTGGAGATCGTTGCGCGGCTCTTAACGTCGAGGTCTTAAGAACCGGCGATCCGAGAGGGTGAAATGATGTTTGAATGGAGCAACGCCGGAATGCAAGGGCGGAGGATACGGGAAATCCCTGAGAAAACCCGCCGAGCAGCGGCGTCGTCCGATACGATCCCCACATGCGAAAATCCGGGAGCGACCCCGCCGGAAATCGAACCCAGTTCTTCTTGTTGCGAGGCCAGTAGTAGTTTAACGCCTCCACAATGGCGGCCACTTACAATTTGTATGGTATTTCGTAACAATGTGAAATAATTAATTTGTTGGGGACTAGCGCTCTTAAAATAAGTTTCTGTTATGCAAATATATAACCGTTATTATTCCGTTCTAGCACACAGTTTCCTTGTTCTTGACATCAGGCCCGTACATTTTTATAATGCGCCGTACTCATGTTTCGAACATCGAGGACGCAAATATTGAACGGGTTAAAATGAATCTAACCATCACTTTTCAGTCATCCTTGTTATACTGGTTTTTTAAAGATTTTTTTTTAAATTTATATTTTTTAAAAACACTAAAGTTTTAATTTTGGCATTACGTGATCTATTTTTTATTTTTTTTTTAGAAGAAACCGTACTTATAAATAATGTCTTCCAAATTTAACGTCATTTCATACAAATATAAAATTCATCCTTTTATCCCGATATAAATGAATGTTTTTGGCGTTGCAAACAAGAACTTTTTTTAATGCGCGCTTTACATGCGCTGACAAAGAACCAATAATCTCTAAGCTTTGTGTTTGGTGATCAGCGATATGAACCAATTCACAGCGAAGAGAAGTAACGCAGTTATTGGTCACTGATACTCACAGAGAACAGGGCTGGTCAAATATAACCTTCCTGTGCAACATGTACACAATTGTCTACTCTGGGCTTGAAATGTCTAAATCAAGTGTCTGTTATTCACATAGGCTACACTACCTGTATTAATTTAAGGCGGCGGCTGTAAATCCAGTAGTCTCCAACACAGGTTGTGTTTTGTTTTTCTTTCCGAGTACGTGGCAGCCCTGCCCACGGAGAGAGGGTGAGAACCGAGGAATACTCGGCATGTCCCAGCGACGAAGAAATGAGGTGGCATCGCTGGAGTTTGGCCGCGAAGGTAGAAAGGTATTCCGAGGGGAATAGAAGGTTGTTGTGTTGGGTTGTTGGGAGGGGGGTGAGGGGCAGGCAGATGGCCAGCGTCGCCATGACAACGTCACGTCGAGACGCCAAGAGGTGAGCGAGGCAACAGGAGATGTCAAAGCCCCCCTCTTCTAACGACAACCTCCTGGCACGTTCACGTCATGCGTCGCGACGCTCCGACAAAACTGGACATTGAGGCGCCCACACACCTGGTCTTGCAGAGTGTTTGAAACACTCCTTTCACCACAAAACTATTAAACGTGCTGATTTACTCAAAGAACACATACATTTGAGTGCTTTCAAAACATCACGAATATTAGAAACACCTAACTACTACAAAACGACTAAAATCTGCTTCTTCAAAGTGCTTCATTTCAAAATATACGTGTCAGATCCGTAATAAATTACTCAAGTGCCCTGTATTGAACATTCCAACAGACTTCCCGCCAATAAAATAATATAGTCATCTCTGAAAGTCCCATAGGAACACGCGGTGCGACGAGAACACTGCACGTCAGTTTAGAGCCTTGCGCTTAGAGGCAATGGCGCACTTGATACGGGTAGCAGTAACGCCCTTATCGATTCCACGCTTCTCGGTTTCAAACGCGGAGAAAAGCTCCAGGTAGGCGGGGGCCTTAAGGGGAACCTTCCCACGCCATTTGGGGTTATTGGTTTTTTTCTAGTTTTTTTTATGTGGCCGCGATGGTGTGGTGGTCAGACTGCTCGCCTCTCACCAAGACGAACCGTCATCGATTCCTGGCGGGGTCGCTCCCGGATTTTCACATGTGGGAGTCGGGCTGGTCGACGCCGCTGGTCGGCGGGTTTTCTAAGGGATCAGCCATTTCCCCCACACTTGCATTCCGGCGTTGCTCCATACTCACCTCATTTACCTCATCGGCTCTCAATACCTCGCCCATATCTCTTCACTCATTCAACACATAGACATTATTTGTAAGTATCCTTTTGTCGCACTAGACATTTATAGATCACATTGTGTTTGTTCATGACGTGTCAAAACCACAATGATAGCGTTTGTGAGACTACAAATAGATTAAAGAGAAATATTTAAAGAAAATATAACAACAGGGAAAAAAAGACCATAGTTTCATTTTTTTTTTTTTCAGGAATCCTTACCAATGTTGGCTTCACGAATAAAAAATATACAAAAATGTGCTTATTTCTAGTTTTTTTTTTTTTTAATTGCGAAAACATTTCATTGAAATATTTTCAATATATTTTGATGAAGCAACTGAAGCTCATGATATCTTATGTAAATACAAATAGTCCCATTACGGTGAGTTAGTTAGTTCTAATTAACTATATCTCGAATTCTTTTCTTCCGGACGTACGTTTTCTGATTAGTGTGTCAGTATGCGACTGCAAATGCTCAATTGTGTTGAAATCGGAACTCATTGGACAGGCACTAACCATTCACGGAACGTTTTATAGAAACAATTGTCAAATTTCCAGGGTGGTGTGTTTCGAGTATTTGTCATGCTGGAAATGAAAGACCCCCATCAAGACCACATTTCTGTACAATATCGTGTAAATTGCCATGCAACACCTTAATGCATGTAATATTGCCCAGTGTAACATCGTGGATTACATCTAGACTTGCAACTCCAGAAGGCGTCATACATCCCAAACCAATACAACATTTCCTGCGTGTTTAACTGTTGGAAGAATGTTATTGGAATGAAGTTATTTCCCTCGGATCCAAATAATGTGAACTTACAGTCATCTGAAAATATGACAGTGTTACGAAATTCTATCTTTTTTATTTTTGTATTCCTTAGTAAACTGCAACTTTTCTTATGGTTAGTTACTAATCGGTAGATATTTCTTCTTCCTGGTATAGGGCCTATGTGCCATGGATTATTAGCCCCATTCAAAACATCCCGTGCAGTCTGAGCCCTCCCATTCTTGTTGGACTTTGCTGCGAGTCAGAAGCAATTGATTCCGCTCTTGTACAGGATTCCTTATTGGGAAGACTGACAATTCGTCTACACTCTCGGGTTGTAAGTGCACTCGAACGCCCGGTTCAACGCTTATTTTCTGTGCATCAATCTCATCTATTTGGTAACACTGCAAAAAAATAAATGTAAATTTACACATCTAGAATTTTTATAATTTTACAGTTTGTACGTGTAATTTATAAAAACAACTACAGTGCGTGTAATTGTACACGCAGTTCTTAATAACCCAGAGAGAACTTCAAGTCTATGGTGAAAATACATGAACGCATGGCTTTATAAACATAATGTTAGTGTATATTCACACATTTTAAAGTACGTGTGAAAACACACTCAATTCCTGTATTAAAACCTCAAGTTCTGTATTTTTATTGCTACATAGCCATTGCGTGAACAATCAACAATATCTGTGTATTTGTACTCATCCGTTGTGTAATGTTACAACTACCGTGTGTGTGTTAACTTGCATTACTTTCTGGAGTATGTGAGCTTATACATACACATACACATTCTCGGTAATTGCACCTTTTTAATGCGTAATTTGGTAAAATTAGTACAGTATTTGTAATTTTACACTAATGTTCCTAGCAATTCCAATATAACTACAAGTATTTGTTTAAAACATGCGATCTAACTGTAGGAAGTAGAATTACTCCGAACTTCATTTGTGCATTCAAAAGGAATACTTATCTCCACTGATGGCATATGCTAAAGTTTGCATATAACTAAGTGTTCTATAACTCAAGTCAACTGTTATCCACATTTTGGAAAAAATGTTATGACTCTCTTAAACCACCAAGTTAAAAACGGGGTGCAATAACGTGAAAATTGTAAAAGTACGCATAAAATGAAATGCAGGTGAATTAACATGACGCAATTGTAAGAGAGCCTACGCTGAGGATAAAAACTGCTTAGTAAGACAGCGAAAAATGTACAGAAAGATGTGTAATTGCAATAACAGAAAATATTAATTCTACAGTTTTGTATGTGAAAGAAAACACATAAACAGTGGTGAAATTACAATCGCTCTAAATTCGAATCAATGGGAAACCACTGATTCGCAGTGAAATTCAACTACTGGAATCCGTGAAAATGGAAATCACTGATTGTTTCAGCGAAAAAATTTCACTGTTTGAATTAGTCACGTGAAATTATTTCACTTATTGAATAAGTGATGGGCGACTACAGTGGCGAATTAAATATTGTTTTTTATTGAATACAGCCAAATAATTACGTGGAATAAACATATTTACAATAATTTACTGTTTATATTGCGCAATTTTCCGTAATTTATAAAGTTAATAAACTTTCGGGGGTAGCTGGGATTGAACACTCATACCCTTTTCATATCGACATGAGGCCGTTACTCTACCATCCACGCTACGACGCCAAATCGTGGTCATGAGAGGAAAACATATGTATTATGGTTTCCCCACGAAATCGTGAAGATTTAAATTGTATGCTCATACTTTTCGTTTTTTGTTTAATTGGCACCGTTAGGATTGTTAAAACGAATAGTATATATATATATATATGAGTGCATTCTCTTCATCACATTATATGCAGTTTAAACCTTCAAAGAGAGCGCTGCGACGATTACAGGAAACCGAAATTAAAGATGTAAAAACAGAATGAAAAGCTGAGTGTTCGTATTACCTCATAAAATGGCGTTCTGAAAGACGAAACATATTTTAGAAAGTATTTTGTATTGTTTTTATTAGTTTATTCGTTGTATTTAACTTGTTACGCGTTGTTTGACGGCCATTTTTACACGCGGTTTAACAGATCCACGGCGTAAACAGTGGAAAAATGACCGATGAATCAGTGAAAAATGTAACTGAATCAATAAGTGAAGGAAATCTGGCATTTTTTTTTCACTATTTCATCAGTTAAAATCACTGAAGTGACTGTCGAATCTGTCAGATACGTTTGACTGATTGAAACAGTGAAATTCTCACTGATTCAGATTTAGAGTGATTGCGTTGTCTTTGTAAATTTACTTTGCGCGGAGAAAAAATGTTGCAGAATGTTGCATTTTTATGCTACATAGTAATTGTAATTTTACTCAATTATATTTAGAACTGTTTGTACACTCTGTATGTCATTTTACTCAGTTGTACGATAAATTTATTTGGATGTAGATTGTTAAACATTGATTTTTATAGGTGTAAAATTACACTGACATCAGTTGAGACGCTGCTGCCACATACATTTATTGTAAAGCCACACAATGTTTTGCTGTGCATTATTACTGTTGTTTAGCTGACAGAAATGTTCTCTCTAATCCCGCTATAGCTTTTCCCTTTTGGATGGAGCATCACTGCTCTATCGCGTAAAGAAACTGAATGTCTCTTCGGATTCAGACTCATGGTCAATACTATCGCATTACACTACACGAGAGTATCCGATGTGCAAAAGACGTTTCCCCGGAAAAGAGGCTTTTGTCTGTTATAGGCTGTCCACGGTAAAATGAGCACTTTTAAGGCCCTTCCTAAAGGCTTTAACCACTTATAAATATATCTTATTACAGGATCAGGCATTACATTTTGAGGGTAATGAAATGTATACACTGTGTTTATTCGTCACAAACCAAATTTTGAATTAAAAAACAGCAGGAAGATGTAAATAGGATGAAAGGAAAATTTAAGAAGGGCCTTAAAAAGTGCTCACTTTACCGTGAACTGCCTAATGTTTTTATTTGTAATGAGCGGAAAAGTTTTACATAAATCTATCTTTATCTTGTGCACGCGAAAGCAATTATAGGTCTACTTTACAGACGCATGCGGCTTTCTTCATAACCAACCTCTACAATGTGGGCGTGTCAATACTTTCTGTGGCGACTGTACAAAACCACAATTTCAAGGATGTCAACGACGCTACTCACAATGTCTGTCATCGACCACTATATAAAATTTTCGACCACGAAAATTGTAAAAACCCCGCACCTCTTCCATAACAACTTCTCAAATCACCAACACAGCCGTGGTCACAGCAAGCTCTCCGCCATTATCTGCAGCAAGTTTTGTTTCATTGAAACGCCACCAGCGGACATGCCACCCACAACTTCACAAGTGAAAGAATATGCCGCTATCTGAGCACGAGTTTCAACTTTATCCGTCCTTTGGTCCAACAAACTTCTCCGGTACTAGAAGCGGATCAAACCTTTTCTCTTTTGTTTTAACTGGCATGTGGGATCCTCCCTTTGTGCCGGTTCAGGTCTACACTAAGAAAAAGGTTTTGTTGAATCAAATTAAGTTTGTGTGGAGCAACCAAAATAACTGTTTGTAAAGGGGCAATGAAATATTTTGTTGATGTTGTTACCATATTATATTGTTGAACTTATTTGGTTGCCCAAAACAATGATTTGGTTGATGCAACCAAATATGTGTTCGTCCCTGCGTACATTCAAAAGTTTCAGTTAATATAAAATATGTGGAAGTTCGGCCGAGATTATAACCTAGATCATCTGCGCTACGTCTAGCAACCTAAGATCATGTGACTACAGATAAAGATGTGATATTTATATATATATATATAGTTCGAATACTGGATGGACAACGTGCGCAAACATACTGTTACAATTTGTCTCTCTAGAAATTAAGTGGGCTATACCAAGTTCGTTACGGGATGGATGTCTTAATCAATTAAAAAAATAATTATAATTTCCTTATTTTATTTACAATAACTACATCAAAATTCCCTGAACACAAAATCTCACAATAAATTGATATCACTTACTGTTCACAATTGACACCAATTAAAAAGATGTATAATTACGACAGATAAATCTATGACATTAAATAACTAAAGATCGGTCGCAATAGACAGTGTATCAACGTATTCAATGATTTTATAATTTATGGGTCCATATTTGACTGTTCGAATATTTACAATAAAATCAGTACTACACTTCCATTCAGTCCCACCTCAGTTCAGTCCATGTCCCGCCAGTCGTAATGTTCTAGAGTCCTCCGAGCACCCTCACGCACAGTAGGCTTCACTCGTCGGTTTCACACCCTCTCGTCCATTCAAGCCACTAACACCTCGCTCGCCGTCGTCCCGCAATCTCCAGTCGTTGTCCACACTTCACTTCTCTCGCGCACACTCGGCCAGGCGGCCTGCGTCAAAGACTGCCGGCCACTGGGTTGTGGCAGTATATATAGTGTCTTAGGCCGCCATCTAGAATCTTCCCCAACTCGCGTGATACGTCGCGGAGGGCTGAGGCGCCAGCCAGTCTCACCAGAACATTCTTGCGTCGTTGCTAAACGTATCAGAAACTCTAGCAGGCGAGAGGAGGCCTGTGACGCCAGCAAGTCTCGCCGCTGTCAGTATTCACGGGATTCCGCGAATGAGGGGGGGGGGGGGGGAATTCAGGAGGCCAAGAGCGCATCGTTCCAGAAAGAGGGGAGGACGAGGTGGGTCGCCGATTACAGCGCGAGCAAGTTGAGTCGGCGCCAGCTGCAGCACGTAACAATATATTTCAAGTGTTACCTCTTTACTTTTTAGTTTCGTGTTGAACTTGATTTATTAGGATTTTTATACAATATTTAAAAAAAAACTACATATTCACTAACAAACAATATTACTATCCTAATGGTCACAAGAAATTCTAAGAACCTATCGAGCTGCATTTTCAAATGGAGGCAATAAAATGAGTGACCAAAGAAATATATACAGTTGATTCAACAAAATATTTTGTTGGCCGTCCAATTTCTTTTAGCCCAACAGAGAGGTATTGTTAATTCAAAAAGTGCATTTCCTTTAATGAATAAACTTAATTTTCTTTTCAAATTTGGTTTACCCAACAAAATAAATTGTTGGGGCAACTAAATAATTTTGACGCTAGGTGTGGACTTTTAATTAGTGGTACAAAAAGGGGGCACTATCTCATCGTTATTTTATGAAACAATACTAAATTAAAAAATTAAAACAATTCTAATATTGGACATGTCCACTGCCCTAACCTCTTCTTTTCTCATGGATCCTCTCCTGCGCTTCACTTTCATTGGAAGTCGACGCCGAGTGTTCAAAGCCATGGCTGCATCAACCACATCTGTTACCAACACTAAAGTTATCAACATCCACCCAAGGAAAACCTCATTTAGGAAGGCTTATGAGGCTACTTTCCGGTTATTCCTCCGTCTCATGAAAACAAAGCTGAACTAAGTCTAGAAAATTGCACCTGGAATGTGACAGCGAGCCGCGTTTGTGCATGCTCGTTTTAATAATATTTTGCATGAGAACCATTCATTACTAGACATTATCAACACACCTATTTTCTCTCTGTTTCTACTCATGTAGGATATTCACGGCAAAGTGAACATATTTTAAGGCATTAACCACTAATAATTTGTTTTGCAGCCTTGGGCGTTAACTTTAGAGGGTGGTGGAATATATGTACACTGTGTCTATTAGTCACATGACAACGTTTGTATCAGAAAGTGGCAGAAAGTAAAAATTGGCCTACGGAAAAAATTTTGCAGGGCCTTAAAAAGTGCTCACTTTATCGTGAATAGCATATATGAGTTCAAATGTAACAACATGATTTATAGATAAAATTCAAGTGAAAGTTCAGTCTAACTAAATTTGAGATACTTCAATGTCAACATAAGTTTAAAATATTTGCTTGTGATGAGTGGTGTAAATAAAAAAACAACCAAACACTTTGTACGTGGAGTCATTTGATTTTTCAAAAGTTTCATTCAAAAAGTGTGAAGATAAATTAGCATTTTTGGAATCACGAATAAAATATATACACAATACGTATGGAACAAAATTAATACATATTAAAATGTTCAATTATTAAATATAGCCTACCATATGTAAGTTTTTATAGAAAATTTGATATGAACTACTGTAGAAGTTTTTATTTCTTTGATATCTGAAGATAAATACAAAAAATAGCAATTTTTCAATATCTTATAGGTAGGGACCTCATCAGCTATCGCGTTATTTTCTGACAACACGCTGCAATCACTGTCTTATGCATATTCTACTCGGTGCGATATGCTTATTGGTTTCTGCAGCAGTGAGCACCAATTTTCCATTTTGTCTTGGTTGAACGGGGATGAGCCAGCCTATCTTTAGCAATTTCCTATTGGTCTAAAGTCATACAGTGCGCTTCCGGTCAAACAGTAATCCAATGACAAACGAAATACCAAAGCACAAATGTTTGGAGTCTAGTCCGTCATGAAATAATAACGCGAATTTTGCAGATCTCTTCTTATAAGACTTTAATCCGAATATTTAATAGTTTTGAAATATTTTCGAGGTAAAATAAATTACATTCAATCACTGAAAACACCATAAATATATTTTTAATACATTATAGATATGCTGAACATGTGGGGCTTTGCAGTATTTCATCTATAAATTGTAACATTTCATTTATAATTAATATAAAAAAAAGCAAGAAGAAAATAATCGTGTTTATAGTACCTAGTAAAAAATAGTTCTCATGCAAAATATTATTACACTGATAGACCCCGCATTCATTACGTTGTTCCTTTGGTATAATTCTTTAGACTTGTTAAAGATTTTGTTTGCACAAGGAATACAAACACCTTGAAAGTACAACTTCAGTTGGCCTTCAGAAAATTTAGTTCAGACAATTTACTGTGTTCTCTTGTATCAAAGTTTCGTAGTGTGTTCTTCCTGCAGGAAACGATGGGACAAACACATACTATGCTTTTAATATAATAAAAAAGGCAAGCGAGGTAACAAACATTGATTTAAATAACGCATTTAAGCCTGGAGTGAAGCGACGTGGTGTTATACGTTGACATAATATCAAACTGAACCGGGTTTCTCTATCGCGGTATCGCCATTTAGGTCTTGTTATAGCAGCTTCCACCGGTTATGGAACAGGCGATCGGAGATTTTTAAGCCTGGAGTGAAGCGACGTGGTGTTATACGTTGACATAATATCAAACTGAACCGGGTTTCTCTATCGCGGTATCGCCATTTAGGTCTTGTTATAGCAGCTTCCACCGGTTATGGAACAGGCGATCGGAGATTTTTAAGCCTGGAGTGAAGCGACGTGGTGTTATACGTTGACATAATATCAAACTGAACCGGGTTTCTCTATCGCGGTATCGCCATTTAGGTCTTGTTATAGCAGCTTCCACCGGTTATGGAACAGGCGATCGGAGATTTTTAAGTCACCCCTAAGTTTGTGTTCACACCGTCACTGGTTCGGTTTATTAATTAGAAAATTTATTTTGTTTTATCATTATTTGGCACATCATGGAGAATTATTCGATCACTATAATGAAAGGCCATTTGAAGAGCAGAACTAGAGTAATCGGTAACATTATTTTACAATTTTCCACGCGGTTAACAAGGATAGGCGTCAATGATATTTCATGAACTCAATTCTGCTTATTATGAATCAACTAGTTCCCTGTCTGTGGCTTCACTCGCGTATGTTATATCAAGCAACATTATTGGTTCTGTCTTCAGGTGCAAGTAGGTACCAGTTGCTAGGTGAACTTACTCTAAAGTAGGCCACGAAGAGCGGCCCGTGCTAGGAGCAACCCTTCCTCAAATATGTCCCTGCCACCTTAAGCGACTGTCCCTATACTTCACTTGCAGCCGTAACAAAACAGACCTTGAGGGAGACAAGCAGTCTCTTAAATTCGAAAGGGTACTGGGATGTGATAGATAATCAGCGCAGTAAGGAAACTTTTTTTTTAATGGCGAGCCCCCAAATCCCGCAACGCCAGCGTGAGCATCCTGTGTACCCTCCGGCATGCATGTTAGTAGCCAACCGAGATGGTTGGAGAATGGGATGCGTCTCAGTGCAAGCCCTCCACGCCTTAGGTCAGGGTTAATTATTATAATGGGTGCATACATCGCGGCTATAGAAGGGTTGTATGGTGCCATGGCCACAATTGTAGCCATGGACACACCCCGAAAGAAGAAGGGTCTAGATCAGTGGTGTCCAACCTTTTTGTGCAAAGGGCCGCAACACTCTCTCAGTGTGGACTTGTCCGCGGGTCGCAAGTTTAAAAATCATAACCTCAAATACATAGTTTGAAAAAAAAATACAAATGATACAGTTTTATTAATAAAACACACTACTCCATCACATTCAAGATACTAATTATAGAAAATATCTACATGTAAAGGAATTAGGCTTAAAATTTAGAACTTGTTTTTACACAGATCTCTAAAATAAAATGTTAATGTGAGACTTGGCACTGCTTTCCACCAATAAGTTTTCCAATGTCAGGCATTATCGACGAAGTTGCAACACGCAGTGAACTCTCCAGGCGATCATCTATGATCCAGATCTATGATCAATGCACCTTTACGTGCACTTAACATGCTTCATCCTAGAGAAGACTGGTTCACACAAATATGTGCTACCAAATAACGAAGTCATTGAAATGGCACGTTTGTTAATTCTAGGATAAGTTTCCTGCGAAACATATTTCTTTAGAAATCCAAGTAACAAAAGTTGTTAAACTTATCTTTCAAGTCTGACTCACAATGAAGATCAACACACTCCATTTGCAGGTCCTCTGGAACGTCATCGATACTAATGGAGAATGGACACGAATAGAGGTTGAAACTTGCAGTATTCTTCTTGGCGTCTTGGAATCTAGTGTCGAATTGTTCCATAAGTTCCGATATAATTCGTGTATATTTTTGAGAGTTGGAAATAATATGCTTCTGCAGAGCTGGGAAGTGTGCAAAGTTATTTTTTCTTATCTGTGATTCCCAAAAACGCAATTTTGTTTCAAAGGCATTGATGTACTCAAACATAGAATTTATCAACTGATCTTTACCTTGGAGGCGTAGATTCAGTTCGTTCAAGTGGGCAGTAATGTCCACTAGAAATGCAAATTCACACATCCATTCATCATCATTGAATTCCGCCACTGGTTTACCTTTTCCTTCCATGAATATTTGTATTTCGTCCTTTAGTTCGAACACTATTATCAGCATTTTCCCACGACCGAGCCATCGGACCTCAGACTAGTAAACTGTATCTGCCAATTCTGTCTCCAAGCTGTTCAATTTGTTTAGAAACTGCCTGTTGTACAAACCTTTAGAACGGACAAAGCTCACTATTTCAACAACGACTGCCATTATTCTTTCAGCCTTCAGGGACTTCGCAAAAAGGTTCTCTTGGTGAATTAAACAATGGTATTGCATAACAGAGTCATTTCCAACTTTAGTTACCTCTTCTTGAATTAACTTACTTCACTAGTACCTCTCGTTTCCCTACCATTGCTGGGGCTCCATCAGTCGTTAGACCTGAAAGATTTGAATTCTTCAAGCCAAGGTGGCTCAAAGATGCAGTTACCTTCTCTAGTAATTAACTAGCTTTTGTGTTACTTTTCAGAGGCACTAACTCCGCCATATATTCCGTTATATTGAAATGTTTATCAATTCCACGAAAGAAGATTGCTAATTGGGCTGTGTCGCTGACATCAGTACTTTCATCCAGCGCCAGTAAGTAATACACAAAATTGGAAGCTTTTGGTATTAAAGTGCTCTCTATGCTGGTGGCTGACTGATCAATATGGAGAGCAACAGTTTGTCATCACAAAATTATTTTAGCAAACTGAGACTTTTTCTCAGGACATATTATGTCAGCAGCATGCTCAGAACATTATTTTACAAATTCACCACGTGAAAAAGGTTTTTATTTTTTCGCGATGATTTCGGCTACTACGTAGCTAGCTAGCTTTGACCAATTGTTCCGACTTGGAGGACGCATTCTTGAAAAACCGCTGCTGACCTGAAAGTTTACGTTTTAGTTCAGACACTTTGTCTTCACTAAATTAACCTCTAAACATGCCAAATACAGAGGCATGTTTAGTGCCGTAAGGTCTCTTAACATTAAACTCCTTAAGAACTGAAACCGGTTCATTGCATATCAAACAAACTGGTTTGTTCTTTATTTCAGTAAAAACATATTTGTTCGTCCACTGCACTTGAAATGTCCTACATTCGTCGGTAACTTTCCTATTCTTACTTGATACGGAAGTCAAGGCCAGTAATTACACGTTATTAATACAGTTCAATAAAACTAAGCATCTTACCAATATAGACAGCTTACAGTCCAACCCACATCCATCCAGATCACAATGGGAAGTCAACTGCACAAACAAAACTACTACCACTAGCCATGACCGAACACATGCACCTCAGAGGCGACGATGACGTGCAACCCAGGGATGAAGGGTTGGAGGAGGAAGAAAGGGAGAAGGGGGTTGTTTGGAAGGGTTTGGGGAGTTCCCGGTCACCTATTGTTTCTCGCAGCTACTCTTCAAGGTCGCGCTAACCCTTTGCGGGGTAAACACTCATTGGACCATGTGGATTGTTTCCAGCCAACACTTACTAATCACATGTAACATACCACCAGCCTAATACAAGAATAACTCCTGTGAAATTATGTTTACTTTTGAAACACAATTTTTTTTTCATTCATAACTAAGCCGGCGTGGGCCGCATTACATGACATGGTGGGCCGCATGCGGCCCACGGGCCACGAGTTGGCACCCCTGGTCTAGACGGTAGGGCATGGCAAACCAGGCAAAACGAAGAGGGCCAGCGAAAATCTATGCGACAGTCGCAGAGGATAAATGTAATTCCTTTTATTGGATTAAGGCTGGAGAAAATAGGGTGTTTGTTACTTCGCTAAGATAGACATTGTGAGGTTAATGAAATGTGTCGATCCGCTGCTGGGTAAGGAAATTTACTTTGCACATCCAGTGAAGACCAGTGGCAGCTGCTGAGGGAGGGCTGCGGACGCAGCCCTCCTAATAAAATCTCAGAACGCATACCTCTACTCATCTGCTACTCAGTAAATAATACTGCGTACAAATACGAATACGGAGGTTATTTCGCAGCCAATGTTTTTTAGATGGACGAGACTCTTGTCACGAGAGAAATGTTTTTGGAAATGTCGAGTGGTGGGGCGGCAGATTCTTCATCGCGAAATGGGTTGAGCTGGTAGAGAGAGATGACTGTAACATAGGACTAGGGGTGCTACGGGAGGGAGGGAAGACTTCAGGGGCTCGGCCCTTTTCAGCCAATCGCATGCTGTAAATCAGAGAGAGCTGGGCGCGCCCCTGCTCAAACAAAAAAAATGTTTTCCTGGTTCTTGACAAAGCTACCAAAACTACATGTTTCGTAAGCACACTGTCACGCTCCACTCTTTTGCAGTTGTTAAACACATTTCTTAACAATGTTTGTATTTATTTAGAATATTTTTTATTTATAGATATCGTTCAAACTCGTGTGAGCTACAAGTATAGTGTGTAACACTATGAATAAGTTTGTTGTTAGTTAATGATGACCTATGAGCATCGGTCAGAAGCAGGGTTGAATTGTTGTTAATGTCGTGGTGTGTAAATTTGTAAATAATCGTTAGTTCGGCGAGTAACATTTTAAACATTATAACGACAAAGATTTTTAATAACGAGAATAAACTAGAGCTACAGAATCTGGGACCAGCAAGGCCACAGTTAAATATAATTCAACAACAAAGCCAAGGTAGTAAATGGTTCGTATTCGAGAAAATTCCACATAAGTACATACAATTTCGCGGACTGGCTATGCTGGTGTGAAGTTGGAAATGTGTTGTTTTGTTTAAATTTTTTTGCTAATGAAACCTAATCATCTTGCGTGGACTGTCAATGGGGTAAAAGATTTAAAACATTTGGGAGACAAAGTTGAAAGACATAAATCATGTTCGCAACATATAAAATTGCCATAAAATTTTCATTGCTTGGTAAGGTGAATATACAGTGCCAGTTAGATAGCACATACAGGTTGACGAATGGATTTTTTTTTTCAAATATATTAATTAAGATATGCCACTTTCATCCTCTAATTTCAATTTGACATGAATTTTGTATGTACTGTAGGCTATGTAAATTAGTATTTGGTTTTAAAAATATTTGTTTTAGTATATTTAAGTTATTATCATCATAAGTATGGTGGAATTGATATTATTAATATTATATCTCTCGTCGTCTCGTGTAATGTACCATTTAGATCTGAACCAGCGGACACAGTGTGTTGACTATTACAAATCGGGCGATGATATATTTTTCTTCAAACAACCACACATATTTTTTGTATTTAGCTACATAAGCTATACTTACTTAAGCCTGTCGCACGCAATATATTTATCACTGTGCCTATTATAAAATGATATTTGTAATGATATGAGTTAGGATCGCTACAGTCCTGCCAGTTTCAAAAGTCACCAGCCGTCACAAGTGAAGACGATTCCTTTGCATATTTTTACAATGCCTTCACTAGAAGCCTGGAGATATTGCAGCGTTTTGGCAGGTTAAGGTTTCACAGTACATTCTATGTAGCCCCATCTTGATGATCTCCACAGTGTAATGGGCTGCATCATCCAATTTTGCAACTGTGTTCACATAATTGTACTCAATTTTTACTCCATCATAAATATTTACGTTGCTCAATGCTCTTAACGTGTTCTTCTAAGGCAATATGTTTTCTTAAAACTATTTTTTGATTCATGTAAAAATTTTAGACTAATTATTGGCTTAACATATTTTGTCCACAGCATTCCTAATGCGTATTAAGGCCACCGGAATATTAGGAATATATGTATGAGAGAAGTTCGGGCAGCCACACGGACCCTGCGGCCTCAGTTTCAGCGGAAACATGAGAGGCTCTCGAAAACACAAGTTTTTTTTTCATCTCATTTTTCCCCTTCTGGCGGTAACGTGCGAGCCATTTAATTCACCAGAAGCTCCGGATTACCGCCCGACAAAGTTTCCGCCTAACCAGCCACTACCAACCACCCGCTTCAAACCAGAGCTCTTACCTCGGTCCCCTTATTGGCCCCCCTGCCCCCAGTCTCGCCAACATTTTGACGGATCATTCCACTAGGCCGCTAGTGAAAATACACCAAAATCTACCAGGATCTACCAGGATTCTTTCCTCTACAAGGGTGCAAATAATTTAAAATCAGGTTCTTAAAAGCTTACATGGAAGGTAGGCATTGGCGTCTCGTTGTCAGCAATCTTATAATAGATGTAAACACTATCATATAGAACACCAGTGAGAGCATTGCAAATACACACGTGCCTTAACCCACAACCTAACAAAGAAAACCCCGCAGCGTGCAATCAACTGCATTGCGTCTACGGAGGCAGAATTCGGATCATCAACTTCGGATGTAAAATGGTTTACTAACCTCAAATATTTGCAGTGTCATCATTTTGAAACTTATTATCTGAGCTATTTAAATCACGTGAGTTTTGGCATACGATAGCGCTGCTTGTGTGAAGTATGCGGTGGAAATAGGTTGATTGGTTTCACAGATATGGCATAAAACCTCAATTTTTTTCATGTGCCGATCTTCATAAATGTCGGACCGAAAGGTTTTGTGTTACTACATTGGATGATTTTCATCAGTACTGCCAGCATATAAAGTTCGGTTGAAATTCTTTGGAATATGGCATACTGAGCAAACATATTCACATGGCTGTTATTTAGAAAATATGTGACTTACCTCTCGATTCACATAAATTTAAATGGTCTGTAAAAGCATTCCTTGTCGCATAAATTTGATACGAAATAAAATCTGAATGTTTCATGTGATGTTATCTTTTAAGATGGCAGACGAAAGAATTCGTGTTCCTTTGATACTTCAGTAGATCCTGCCAGTGTACGAAGTTAAGTTGAAATTTGTTACTCGGTTCCGCTTAAATGGCCATGTAGAATCTACTATGGAAATGAGTGCCTAACTCACTTTGCACAAACCCATTCACATCGTCTGCCGCAGTAACACTTGTTAGTCTTATTTGGCATGAATTCGTTATTCTTTCCCGACATATATCAAAAACTTTATTTATTCATGTGGCGCTGTCTTACAAAATTGTGGTAAAAAGAGGTTCCTTGTTAACACATTTTATATACTGCCTGCATACAAAGTCTAGTTGGAAATGTTTACATAGTTTTGTAGATTAACAAACAAAGTTAGAATGTTCATATTGCCGCCATTTTGAAAGAAAGTGTCTGGCACTTAAAACATACAAATTTATATGGCCTACCGTAGTGAAACTTGTTTGCCAAATTTGGTAGAAATCAGTTGGTGGTTTCCCGAGATATGACATGCAAACTTGAGTGCTTCATGTAGCGCTGTTACAAAATGGCTAACAACAGTGGCTATGCATTGGCATTTATGATGCTTGCAGTTAATACATACAAAATTTTGTCGAAATTGGATGAATGGTATAGTGGATATAGCTAATAAACATAAAACATGGCCACTTTTTTTGAAAATGAGTGCCTTTCTTATTTGAGTTAGTGTACATATGTTTATATGGCCTGCCGTAATGTTGCTTACGTGCCAGATTTGGCGGCAATCGAATTATAAGGTTTCCAAGATATAATGAAAAATATAAATTTTTTAAATATAGTGTTACCTTGCAAAATGGCAAACCAACAACTATGTCCATATGTAAATTCAATGATAAGATGATGCACTTCAAACTTTAAAAAATTGGTGTAAATCGGTTAAATACTTTCCAAGAAATGACACCTCACTCAAAATGTTAAATTTCCTGCAGTTTGGAAAATAAGCATCCTAATTATTACACGTGTACCTAGTTTGGCGAAATTCGGTTAATGCGTCCCAAAGTTTTAAATGGCGGACACACAAACAGACAAAAAATATAATCTCATAATCCTATCTTTCCTTCTGAAATTAGGTTGAATTTTTTTTTTTTATTCAAAGCGCTGTATCTCAAAATATTTGGGTTAGGTAAATACAAGAATACTCGAGGATCCTGCAATGAACATTGCTACAGACTTTGGCCCAGTAATACTAATAGGGCCACCGGTTTTAATCCCTTAAGTATACGCTGTTCACTGTAAAGTAAACTTTTCCCTTTTAGTCATTTATATCGTATAACAACCTTTTTAAAATAAATATTGCCATATAGGTAATAATCAGATTGTGCTTATTTCACCACACTTCGAAGTTAACAACTAAGGCAACAATAAAATAGATTTATTGACTATTATTCCAAATCAGAGGACTTTAAAATATGCTCACTTTACCGTGGACGGCCTATAGACGCGACACAACGCGATCGCTGCGTGTCAGGTCAGATCCTTGCACTTAGTGGCGATGACGCATTTGATGCGCGTTATCAGTTCTTATCGCTGGGGCGCTTCTCGACTTGAGAAGCGGGAAATAGCTGCATGTAGGTGGCCTTATGCACGTCGAGCTGAAGGAATTCGGAAAGTGCGTCGGCCTCAACCACTTACCCGAGTAATAACCAAGTGGAATGGCCAAGGTCTGGCCTTCCATCCAATCCTCCATTCCTGGCACGAGTGCCGTAAGTTCCTCGCTTCGCCGTCGTGCAACGTCGCGTGGAATTCTGCGCCATTACTCTGCCCAGCTGTCCGCCTCTCTTCCCTGACACTACATTTGTTTTGTCTTCGCCTGGGATATAGAGAAATACTTTCTGGTAAAAGCTGTTCACGATAAAATGAGCACTTCTGAAATCAACTTAGAAAAAGTCACTGCTCCTGCCTGCATACATTTCGACAGGCGCCCTGAGTGGCATTCGCCCAGTAAAGTTGGTAACGAAGGATGGAAAGTAGTTCCATATCAAAACGTCAAATAAAAAGTGTTAGATAACCATTTGTGATGACTTTGTTTTTTTCGCTTTCTGTTCTTTTAATGCACCGGAGTGTAAAAATTACCAGATTTGTAAAATATTTACTTTTCAAATAATTCCACTGTTTCGCCTGATCGACTCAAGAATAAAGAGATGAGGTCCATGACAATGTTAAAATTTTTCACTATGTGGAAGAAAACATAACGTGTATACAAGTAGATCTAAAGCAGGGATTCCAGGAGAGCTCATTTTACCGTGAACAGCCTATAGAGGCTGCTCGTGGTAAACCGTCCGGTTTAGAGAAGTCCACGTGTGCGGACCAAGGTCAAGAAGCGAGGGAGCGATACGGGCGACACTAACACGCACGTCTAGTGCCTCATCGCTCCTACGGGCATGGCGTGCAGTGTTTCCGTCGTGGTCCTGTATTGTGCAAATTGCATCTGTAACAGTGGGGTTTTATTACACGTGATGAAGGCGCGCAGATTGAAATACGCCCGTATGTTTGTACTTTTCTCTTGCCGCTTAAGGAAGCTGCATAGGAAAGCTTTAAAAATGCGATATTTGTACATTTTCACGATTTTTTAAATCCAAGATGATAAAAGTAAAAACACAGAGGCATACATAAATTGTTTTTTATCTTTTCTTGCAGAAACACGTATTTCCAGAACATGTATTTACCAACATACGCGAATACGCCTAAGAAACGGTTTCCCAGAAAATTAGTCACCGTGGACTCCTCTTTAAGTGCTATATTTCGATCATACACAATTGCTTCATTGTGTCGTCAAAGAAAGCCAAGTCCAGTGCACCTAAAGACGGGAGCAGCTCCCAGCTCCTGAAACGTAGCTATAATCTCGTCTAATCAAACAATAAGTGTTATTCTCTGTCGTCATCGTTGTGTCTTCGAGTCTTATGACTGTTACGTCATCATTACCTCACCCTGTCCTGTGCGAACAATTTGTTTTTCGTCTCTGTGCTCGCCCGTGCTGTCTTTATTCCAATTGTCCTATCCTCACCCTCGCCTCACCACCCACTGTTTAGTATTTCATCATTCATTATTTAATTTTAGTCTGGTTTTCTTAATTGGTATTTGTGTGACTAAGTTCCTTATGGGATTTATCATATGTTTTAATAGTATATGTTGACTACAGCTACTCTCGGATAATTTTTTGTTCTTTTTTTTTTTTGTGTGTTTGTTTCGTGTCTCAGACTCGGTTTTCTGTGACGACATAGTGAAGCGATGGAGTATGTTCAAAACATTTCATTTAATAATTCTCTCCCATTGCAAGATTATTTCAAACAACAAATACTCAGTTATACTGACAAAAATGCGCAGAACGCGCAGAAAGAACGGCCCAGATCGGCCATAACTCGGTGCAAGTGTATAGGCCTACCATCACTGGCCGTGTGGTTGGAGCTATGATTGCATATGGAGTGAGTGAAGAGATTTGGGCGACTCTTAACATCGTGGTCTTGAGAGCCGATGAGGGTGAAGCGAGGTGAGTATGGAGCATAGCCGGATTGCGAGGGCGGGTGAATCAAGAGATCCCCGAGAAAACCCGCCGACTAGCTGCATCGTCCGGCACGATTCCCACATGTGAAAATCCGAGAGCGACCACGCTGGAACTCGAACCCGGTTCCCCAAGGTGGGAGGCGAGTAGTCTAACCACTGCACCACCGTAGCGTCTGACATACTTAGGACTTCCAGGACACATCCCAGAATTGGCAGGACGGCAGAGAGAGTGCTGTGTAAGGAAACTGTTTGGAAAATTATTGTGTGTAAAAGCAGATAAATAAAGTACTTCCTTGTAATACAGTTTCGTAGGTAGGCTGCTGCTATAACCAAACAGCTAATTAAACGTTTTACGTTAATCGAAGTATAATTATTGGTAGAACAATCACACCGTCTACTGATGAAGCAGGTGACAGGAATTTCAATATCTTGCTCAGCCAAGACTGCCCTACTTTATAGCCGAGTAGACAAGTTGCCTGCTGTCCTCTAAATGTAAAGATCGGAAGTTAAGGCTGTCCACTATTTTATTTATTGACTGATTTTCGTTTAATAATGTCCCACTTTACAGCATACATTTGTGTCAAGGCTCTCGAGTCATTCTTGCATTTCAGCTATCAGAAAACACACTATATTGTAAAAAAAATTAGCCTCGCGACATTACGGACCTTATTATAAAGTAAATAAGAGTACTCCCAAACTCTATGAAAATGGAACTACTTATGCATGGAGCCACGAGTATTTCACGAATTCATTAGGTGGCTAGGTAGATTCCAAACACTTGTTCTTTTCTCCTACTCTTGTGATTGGACGACACTTCTTCAGACACGCCCCGTTTAACTGTGAGCCAGTAACAAGAAGGAAGCAGTAGTGTGAGTGAGTGTTTAACAACCCTGTACAGAGGCGTCACTTGATCACAGCAACCAATAAGCCAACGATAATATCTAGAGTGTATAGAGGGTTGTCCAGCCTAGCTTGCTGTCAGCTCAATCCGCGAAATACTCGGGGCTCTACTTATACATCACAGGGTTGGAGGAATTATTTTGCTAAAGCCAATTTATATGGTCTCTATAACGGAAACAAACAAATGCTGTATGGTCGTGATGGGAGACATCTCGTCTTGGGTATTGAGAGAACATTTTAGTAGGCGGTGCCGTCATGTGAATTTCACGCAGGGTATTTAAAAAAAAATGACCGTAATTTTAGGAGAAGTTTGTATAACAGCGTGCGGTACATTCCAATCGCGTGTCCGCAATCGCGTGTCCGCAATAGCGCTTATGGTGGACATTGGTGAAGAGTGAACGACTGGCTTCTGGGTTCAGTTATTCGTGGTGTACATTTGTGAAGAAGAACAAAGTTTGCTTAAATGCCAAGTGTGGTAAAATCTGTACTCTCCACTCCTGAATAGACATTTATCTGGCTACCTATTGGAGCCCACACGCTCGCTAAACGCCGGCAGGCGTCCGGGCGTACACGTGACAAACATGCATTAAGGTAGGGCGGGAGGAAGCTACGAATGTAAATAGTATTTCCGAAAAAGAAATACTCATATTGAAGATATTGAAATCATTGAATTTCCCATCATTTAACGGTAATTGTTTCTTCTTTGTTTTGGAATAAGTCTCTGTCGAAATTAAAATTTGGCTTCTTAGAGTAGCGTTGGTACAAACGAGAAAAACATTTACGAATGGGAATGACAGAAAACTAATGTGTTACCATGTTATACATATAGAAATAATGCGTTACCATGTTATGCATATAATAATAATCACAAACTTCGTTAACGTTATTCCAAATGTACGAATTTCTAGTGGATGTCACAAGGTAGCTCACGGCACTGATTTCGACTATAGACTGTTTCAGTTTAACAAACTTTTTATTGAGCGATTTTTACAAAAAAAATATCGCGAGAAGGATTTTGATTACTAACTATGTGGAATTAATACAAATAAAACACTTTACTCCCCAGTAATCGAAATAAGAGTTCTTTGCTAGAATATGGAATAATGAAATTATAATCGACTTTTTAAAGGGATTGCTCAAATTATTGTACGGTGTTCTCCACGATATCTCAGTTACAATACTGCCATGTTCCACCAGCGATGTGAGCCCTTGTGGGCTGATAGTAAAGAAGGGTGAACGATGTTCCCCAAGATATCTCAGTTACAATACTACCATGTTCCACCAGCGATGTGAGCCCTTGTGGGCTGATAGTAAAGAAGGGTAACGGTGTTCCCCAAGATATCTCAGTTACAATACTACCATGTTCCACCAGCGATGTGAGCCCTTGTGGGCTGATAGTAAAGAAGGGTAATGGTGTTCCCCAAGATATCTCAGTTACAATACTACCATGTTCCACCAGCGATGTGAGCCCTTGTGGACTGATAGTAAAGAAGGGTGAACGATGTTCCCCAAGATATCTCAGTTACAATACTACCATGTTCCACCAGCGATGTGAGCCCTTGTGGGCTGATAGTAAAGAAGGGTAACGGTGTTCCCCAAGATATCTCAGTTACAATACTGCCATGTTCCACCAGCGATGTGAGCCCTTGTGGGCTGATAGTAAAGAAGGGTGAACGGTGTTCCCCAAGATATCTCAGTTACAATACTACCATGTTCCACCAGCGATGTGAGCCCTTGTGGACTGATAGTAAAGAAGGGTGAACGCGCACATTTATTTTAACTTGATAGGTTTACAAAAATCTGCTACACACGTTGAATAGTGTGTGCGAGTTTCGCAAGTGTTAGATTTTGGCGTTCGGTTTGCAACATGAATCATTGCAAAAAAAAAACAGTTTGTTTCTCGTGATTGTACTCGGGGCGATATTTACGATTCTCCAACCTATTATAAGTTGCAAATTTATTGGAGCAAAGGAAGATCTGCGGAAATAAAATTTTCGTATTGAATTAAAATGCAACCATTTGTGAATGATAAATCATTATCACTTAAAAGGTGGCTGATGTTTAAATCTCGCGCGCTCTCAGTGTCTCTAATTTTGTGTGACATGCACTAGAAAATAGTTCTCTCAAAATGATGCACCTTAGTACGTCATACATAGGAACAAAGGTACTTACACCTTCTGAACCTACGAGGCAAAGGTGAAATTTACTGACCAGACTTTATTTTCGGCTACACTTTACTTTTTGTGCGGTTTGGAAGTAGTTTCTAAAGAGGCTGAGTTGACATTTGGACCTTACAGGGTTACAAAAAAATCATAATTTGTTTTTGTTTGATCAAGCTAAAAAAACCATCGTCTTTCTATTGTTATGACCTCTGGGTTTGAATGTCGGTGCACTGTGGGCAGAGAGAAATACAGCCAACGAAATAGCATTTAATGTCATCGCTTAAATAATAAATTGAAAGATATATTATGAAAACTTATTAAATTAAATTATTTACGGATGTATGAACAGGCGACTCGCCACAAAAAGTTATGCTGTTTCACGTGCATTATGTAGGCTAATGGTAAATCACATATGCAGGTTGAGTTGTTCTCAGTTTCATTGTACGATTGGCATAAGCTATGAAGGTAAAAGGTAGCCTAACATATTCCTTTAAAATTCTCAGTTATGTGCTGAAGTTCGTTTGCGCAAACTAGGTGAATTATTTATACCTCTTAAGACAATTCCTGTGTACTACCAGTTGAAAAGTTTGAAAAAATTATGCGGTATCTTTTCGAGGCCATTCGGTGTATTTTCTTCGACGATTGTTTTTTTTCTCTAATACTTCTACCAAAGTGTTCTTGTGGCGTTGTGTAATGGAATCATATAATTCATCAGCAGGAAAAGTTTTTATCTTTGTAGGAGAGTTTATTTTCGACTGGTTTCATAACTTATAGAAGTACAACGTGTAGCGTACACGAACTTTAAAGAATTATTTAAATCTGTCTATGACGGTTTTTTAAAACGATAATTTTTCATTATCTACGTTCGTTCATACTGTATCTCTTTAAAAAGAAGTACATATCGTAATAAATCAACTTAGCCAAAGAGCATTAAAGCCGTACTTAAATAACGATTTATTCTCTTTTGCACCTTAATTCAACGAATAGTTTTGTTCTGTAAGACACTTTACATGATCAGCAACAGCGGCTAGGAAAGCGAAAGAATGAGGTTATTGTACTTAGCTCTCGCTCATAAGCGCTTCGGGTAATAAACATTTCTTAGTTTAGTTCGTACCGCATACTATAGAACTTTCACACATTGTCTGTAATTAATATTTCCTGGCCAAATAAATGAGCGAATTTTTTTTGCATAAATGCATGTCAAACCCACAAATGTACTGCTCTAAGAATGTATAAACAAAGACAACTAACTTACGTACAGAAACGAAATAAATCTCGCTGAAAGAATACGTCACGAGCTACTTGAAGACTTCTACAAAACAGCAAAAGGAAACGTTTGTTCAGTTTCGAAAAATTGCTGAATATAAGGAAAGGTTTCCGTAACTTTTGATTAGTGGCTGTACCTGAATTTTTGTAACATAACAATTGCCAACCATACCTTAGAATTAAATAAGACAAAACCTTTCAGTTTCAATTGTCAGCGATTTTCTGCAAATATTTTGGTATATTTTATTTGTGTATCACAAAAATTAAATTTTGAATTTGAGATACCTTTATGCACAAAAAAAAAAAAGAGCTATCCAAATAAATTTGATGCGAGGATTCATGACGTTCAAAAATATGCAAATTTCTCACAGTAACTGCATATTTGACAAAGTAAACAATTCCGAATATCTTCCTGAAGATATATTAATCTGTATGATTCTAAGACTTTTCGTAGTTACAATACGGGTTATTGTATAAATACATTAGGAGAGAGCCCGCCCTTACTTGCAAATTGCACCTCACGATCCGTGCACCGAATGTTGTAAGGAAGGAGATTAAACTATTTGCTAAGTTTGGGAAGTCGTAAATAAGATAGCATAATAACGGTATTTCAATGTGGCACCGAGATATAGTACAACGCTTACCATTGTCGGAGACTTCGTTTCAGCGAAAGTGTTTTCCGCAATACTTCACGACATAAAATGGTTTTTAGAGATGGACGGATGCAATTTTTGTATGGAAAATGGTATCTTTGTTACGACTATCATTTTTTCATGTATAAAACGCTTTTATAATAATAATTTATGTTTTCGTTTAACAGGTTTTATTGTGAAAAATACGTTTTTAAATGCAAACTCCACGGTTTTGTGTACAGTTATAAAGTTTAGTTACCATTGATGAATTTGGTAAAAAATTATATTTTACTTTTTCTTATACCTTTCGTGGCCACATAACAAAACAGTGTAGAGTTCGCAGGAAAATACAAATTTCTGATGCTATAAAAGATATGATCCAAGTACTCTGACGTAAGCAATTAAATCCACAAGCACATCTCACTTACATGCGTACACATACAGTATTTGCAATAAGAATAACTGCCATTTTTATCCAATCACACGCCAGAGTAAAATATTTTTCATTTAAGGAAAAGTAATTCCTAGCATTGACTAACCTCATGTTATCTTTCTTTTGAACACATGTAACTGTATTGTAACTAACCTAGGATATCGACCACAGTTCTTCAAATAAGAATATTAATTATAAATATACAAATATTTAAATATTTCTATGAATTCCTTCTCCAAAATCCGACAATGAAAACCAATAGTATTTGAAGGTCTGTACTTATTGCAGATTGTAAGAGTATACGATAAACATTCTGATAAGGAAAACCTTATCTTTGAAAACTTAATAATAATTTAGTTAAGTGTTGGCATACTTTAAAATACATTATTACATACGCTAAAAGAATGTGACATATATTTGACGATAGAGAGATACAATTTTTTAGAATGATATCGTTTTGCGTATTGGAATTTGTAGTAGCTGTACGGATTCATTCTGGGTATTTTCTAAAACATATAAAATTAATGCTAAAGAAGTTTCAAACACCTCATATTCAAAAAACTTCTTTCGCAGATCGTTAATTATTTCTACTTTCATTATTTGATCTCTATTATATCATACTTTCTTTAAATTATAGTGATTTTTTATCATAATTAAATTTTCTTTCATATTATGCTGCATTAATATCAACCCTAAAGCTGAAGTGAAAGCTGAAGTGGTTACCAAATACCAAAATGATGGTATATACAATTATATGAAAATAATTTTACCAAATATTTCATACTTAAAATAAATTTCTTTAAGGAATTTAAAAACATATCTAAGATACGAATCAGGAAGCATCTAATGTCAGTGGGTGCCAGGTCAAATAAGTTGGTTCTGGGTCGATAATGTTATTTTAATTCTAATATCTATCGTTTTACCACGAACAACTTTCGAGACAAATTTATCTAAAATATTTTCGGAGATGATGTCATTATACGTCAACTTCCAGAAGGAAGTGTTTAATCAGAGAGACACTTATATAACTGAAACCTATCACAAATAGTATATTTTGTACTTGCGTGAAATCAATGGCAGACGTAAAAATTAATGTGCTTTATAAATATAATGCTAAATAAAATGTCCATACAAAACACACACTGTACAGATTGTTCAAAAGTTGGGCAATATTATTGCATTCTGTTGAAGTTATTGAGAGTACATGCATGTACAGCACACATTTCCAGGTAATTAATATACCTGTGGTGTTCTATAATCAGAGTAAAGGATGTATCGGACCTTCACAGAGAGACTACGAAGTACACGAAAAATAAATTTCTAACTTGGCGAACACGAACTGATTTCCAAGCAACACTACAGACAAAAGTGTCTACAGTCCGTCACGTGACTGGAACGAAAATACAAGTTTGACGAGAAACTCGCTGCTGGTCGGGTCGCGTACCCACTGTTATACCCATTGCAGAAGTATCTTTCAACAACCTGCAGGCAAAATGGCTGCCAGACCAACAGACGCAGGGGCACAGTTGATCCGTAGAGTAAACGACACACTTTAGATGCGAATATGAAGTGGATGTCACATAGAAACCCACACGAAAACGTGAGCATACATTTTTACAATTACCTGTGTGAAGTTAATTTAACGGAGCACAATTACCTGTGTGAAGTTAATTTAACGGAGCACAATTACCTGTGTGAAGTTAATTTAACGGAGCACAATTACCTGTGTGAAGTTAATTTAACGGAGCACAATTACCTGTGTGAAGTTAATTTAACGGAGCACAATTACCTGTGTGAAGTTAATTTAACGGAGCACAATTACCTGTGTGAAGTTAATTTAACGGAGCACAATTACCTGTGTGAAGTTAATTTAACGGAGCACAATTACCTGTGTGAAGTTAATTTAACGGAGCACAATTCAGTCACTACTTCTATATAAATGTTTTTTTTTTTTATTATTCGATAGTGCTTATGAAACAGAGTTCGCAATATTCACATAAATTCTCTGAATATATAAACAAATAAGTTATTGGCACTTGCCAAAAATCTGAAAATGAATCAACATGTGGTAATATATTTAATAACTTTTCATTATAAACAATATTACTTGTAACTATTTAGTACTCGGTTGCCAAATAATGCGTATTTTATTTTACCAAGCTATATCAGCGAGACGAAACCATTGTAAAAATAGTATGAAATAATTAGAAAATCAAGAAGTTACTTTACTTTTTGAAATCTAACATCATTTTATCATTATAATAAAGAACGATTTTTGCAGATATTTTTCAGAGCGATAGAGAGAGAGAAAGAGAAAGCTATAAGCTATCCTGCTTTGATTCGTTCCATATAAAATAATGTATATTCTTTTGACTGGGGCTTCACTTAAGAGAGCGTTAAATGATCGCCTTAAAAGATTCCTGTAAACTATGAATTATGAGGGTAATAAGTAAACGGTTGACACTTTTTTACATACTTAATAAGGATCTAAGATTCGTATAAATCAGTATTTTCCAGTTACGTGCGAAATCCATCTTTTATAAGTGCATGGCAGTATGAATAATATAAGAAGAGAGAGATTGCTGCACTCGTTTGATATATACAGCCTCTTTCAAAACCATTGACTCTTTAAACAGGTTTACATCAGTCATTTTAACACATTTTATTAGTAGACAGAATGGAATACTTACATTTTCAACCTCAAACATGTTTGGTATAAAATATATTAGAGGACCTGTGTCTTAGCAGGAAATACTTTGAATACACAGTAAGTTGGCTCATCAATATGTTCATGGGATGCTTGATTTATTTCCTCAGTGACTTGATACGTATGTTAAGCAGAGATTCAAGATATTGTTGTTAACTGCGCGTGATCCTTGGGCACAAATATATATTATTATGGCTTTGCTAAATGTACATGTGCTGCCCTGTTCTAACAACGAGATGCAGTAAAATCCACCCATCAATCTCATACAGTGTGTAGGCCTATATTACACCGAGATAAAGGTCTCGAATCAAACCAAGTTTGTTTGGGGCAACCGAATTAATTGTATAGGGTCAATTAAATATTTTCTCGTTGAAACTAAACAACTGCGTTGTTCTTATTTGGTTGCCTCAAACATAGATTTGGTTTGTTCAACTAAAGATTTGTTTACTTCTAAGTACATTAAACTGTTTCGGTTAAAATTGAAAATAATTTGAAACCCGACTGAAGTTCGAACCGAAACGAGCTGCTAACGATAATTCTAGTGAAATAAATACATACATTTCAAATACAGGGCAACGTGCACAAATAAATATTTCAAGATTTACAGCTTCACTTTTTAAGTTTCCTTTAGAACCTGTTTTATTCGTATGTTTACAACATAATTAAGCATAGAATAATGCACTAACAAGCGCTGTATCCACCCTAGTTGTCACCAAAATTGCAAACACACTTTTGAGCTGCATTTTTGAAGGAAGGCAATCAGATTAATTCAGTCGTGTAGCGTACAACTAAAGTATTTCCTTATTATGAAATACGATCAAGTGAAAAACATATCTGAGTGAGTATCTAAGTTTCTGTAGCGGAATACTCTTGCCTTAAATTCATTTCAGAAGCTCCTATTTTGTCACACTAAACGATGTCAAGGAGACGAGAATTTTAAACTCGCCAAATAAAATATGTATTATTTAACCACCGAGTACTAAAAAGTTACAAGTAATATTGTTTATAATGAATCGTAATTAAATATCTCACCAAACGGTAGTTTATTTTAAGATTTTTGGCATGTGCCAATAACTTATTTGTTTATGTATTCAGAGAATTTATGGAAACATTGCGAACTCTGTTTGATTAGCACTAACGCATAGTAAAAAAATGCCCAGCTTCCCGTGTGGGTTTCTATTAAACATCCGCATCATTTTGTATCATGGTGTGTGGCACGTTTAATAGTTGTGAGTTTGATTTCAGAAATATACAATATCACTTTAAATCACGATAATCAACCATGCCCAATGCGGCAAAAATTACCTCAGTGTATAGTAATCTAACAATAAAATGCAGTGCCCATTATTATGTTATAAACTTACAATTACTTGAACAGCAAAAAATTATACTCTGGACACTTGCGTAAAATTATAATATTCTTCGGCTACCATAATGCCAGACACTATTAAGCCACTTGGTATAAATATTGATTCCTTGTTTGGAAGCATTACTGGCAAATGGGAGACCACGCACATTTTAGCTTGAAACTGATTGTAGTAACATTTTACTCATTATGTTTTGAATTAGTTATTAACTGTCCAAAAGAATACGTAAATATAATAAGTAAAAAATTGCAATTTCAAACGAAGTAATTTAATTAAACCAGTTGAATTTTTAGACAACAAGGCTTTCTAAGCCTTGAAAACCTTGGAGTGCACCCCGTACAAACTATTTAACTTTAATTTTAAATACAAATGCGTATTTTCTTTTAATTGGCAAATGATTCGCATTAAAAGAATTAAAAAAAAAAACGGATAAATATTTAAATCTTATTTAACGTCACAAACGTTATAAGGAATGAGTTGAAGTAACTATGACGTAGTTAGGTAAAGATGGGGTCCAGATGATACCAAGATTAACAAAAATGTTCCCTGAAGCTAGCAGTAAGCTGATGGTTCGTGTTCTTCAGTTTGTAGCTCAATTGTGAAGTCTATCAAATGTAGCGAAGACTAATAAACTGGAACACAGAAGCAATCCAATTATAACGTAAATATACAATTTTCAGAGAATGAGGAATTACAAATCAAACGCAACGATATCTTATGCGTAAGCCGGTTTGCTTTATAGTTAACTACCACGTGCGATTTTCCTGCTGCCTCGAGGGAAATCTTCTTTCCTTCCGAAACGTTAGAACGAACCTCTGTGTAGTAATATTTTCATTAACGAGTCTCGGAAGACAAAGGCGATGGTTTAATTTCAAGTGCTGCGTTGAATGAAACACAACTCAAGCGAGCAGACCTGTAGGAAGACGGTTTCCGTTGGTACATGAGACAGTTTTGTCCGCACTCGCTTGCGACAGACAGAGGAAGACAACTCTGCCCTGACATGCTTGTGCATCTTATATTTTCCCTATAGTTTATCCGTTTTACTTCGCATATTTACTACCATCTGGCTGCATGTTAGCTGTAGTGTGCATTGGTAAATTTTTTTTCTCGGTCATTTTAGGAAAAAAAAAATTGGTAAACTTTTCCAGAACTGTCTGTAAGATTATGGACACTTTGGTTTTTCAGCAGTAGGCTTTCCGTAAATTTCACAGAATTCTCCTACAGTTCACTGAACCTCTCCATGAATCCGGTAGTTTATTCTGTATTTCCTGTTAAAAGAAGAAATAACGAAGAAAAAAAAAATTATTTATTCTGGGGCGTAATCGGAAAACAAATGAAAAAATTTTGCACCACGAGATCATTAACGATCACCCGCCAATCTCTCGTGACAACTCATGGCATAAAAATGTAAAAATATCATATAGGTTACTTTTTTTTTCAGTTTCTAGTAATGATTCAGCATTTTAACTGTTGCTATGTGTTTCATGTCTCATAATGCTGTATTTTAATGTCTAAGGGAATATATCTAAGTGGTGTGGATGTGTACAGACGTGCGAGATTCGCATTATTATTTAGTATAAAACTAGACTTTACAATAGTATTCATACCTTCGAACAATCCGCGAGTTTATTGACAGCTGCCCTTAACACAAAGTTATTTACCTACGTGACCTCGACACAGGGGATTGGTCACTCTACAGGCGAACATGTATCATTGGCTGGAGAGTCCCTACATGAGTGCTGAACTAATTGGCGACCAATGTCACTTGTCAGATAGACATATCAAGTTTCTGAACTTTGCCTGCTGTCAGGAAAACACGCGAATTTTGTATGTCCCTACTGATGTGTATTTTAGTAACTACCATTTGTCTTATTGTACTACTATCGCCTCTGTAATAATTCTCAGAAGGTAATTAAACACTAATTCCAATTTATTCCAAGTGGTAAACAAAAGTACTCGGTTTATATTACAGACCTAAGTGATGTACTATTCATTTTCTATGGGGGGAAAAAAAAGTGAATGAACGTAGAATACATATTATGACTCAGATGTTGGTAACACCGCAATGAGTTGTTTCTCTCCTCTGTAAGCGCAAAACAAAAACTTCACTTGAGATGCACTTTCTCTGCTGCAACTCATGATCTGCCACCACAAAGACATTTTTGATTAAATTGAACCACTAGAAAGACCGTTTGTCACAAACCTTTAGAACAACGACAAGGATATCTATAGTAGCACCGCTGTAACTCAGGATTTAGGAGAGCTCTGCCAATATCGGGTTACTTCTACCTGGGAGAGGAAACAATTGTACGGCGGCGGTAAGGCAGGTTAGAAGTAGTGCCTACTGCCCCCCTGCCAGCTACCTGTGCTTGGTGCTTTGCAAGTCGTTCTGCCTCTCTCTTTCACTCGTGTAGGCAAAGCCAGGCCCGTTATTAGGCCAGCGCGACTAATAACTGTCGTAACAATTCAGAGCTTGGCAGTATTATTCGTTATAAAGCCTATTACGGCATTTTCAAAGTTAAAGAATTACATCGATGATCTTCCAAACATGTTATTTTTTGGCACCTGAAGAATTCGCTGATTCATTTTGAGACAAGCTAGATTTCAAAACACGTGTGTATATATAACTTTAGACATTGGTCCAGACGGTGTTTGACACCGCCTGGAGAACGCTGACCCAATCGTCTCCTTCCACTGTGACAGCTGGACACAACCAATGTACAGTACACTTAATATCGGCAAATTTTTCAGGTCTCTAGTTAGTTTCGATTAGGAGATTTGGAGTCTTGAGAGCCGATGAGGGTGAAGCGGGGTCAGTATGGAGCAGCACTGGATAGCAAGGGCGGGGGAAATGGGAGAATGCGAAAATCCGGAAGCTACCCTGCCGGGTATCGAATCCTGTTCGCCGAGGTGGGAGGCGAGTATTCTAACCACTACACCACAGCGGCCCCAACTTAGCATTTAGTAAGTTTCGTTAGGTACTAAATAATAGAAGGTTCAAAAGGAAAGTTTTTATATCACTTAACTCTTTCCTTTTGCATACGGAAATGTTCCTTTATTGTAAATAAAACTTGCTCAAAGAAATGTTTGTCATTATAAAGAAATGTACTGTTTTAATTTTAAAAATGTATAAAGTAGAAACATAATAACAGTAAAGCTATGTTTGTTTAACCTTCACTTTGAATGAAAGCATGTTTTTTTCTTACTTGAAACAAAACCACCTGAGATAAATGCCTTTCCTTTTGTTATACAGAAAGCTAAGCACTTATTTTGTTTACGGTGTTCCCTGCATCCTCGCATACCGCCACGTTTTAATTCCAGACGCCATCTTGCCCGCAGGGTACGCGAACAGGTGCGCCGAATAGTTGGGAAGATGAAGTGCATTCATAACATCTCGTGCCAGCCCTTCGCCCGAACAATATACCTCGGCGGAGCCTGGGAAAAGCTGGCTTGGCGAGGGGAGAACGAAGGGAGAGAGCCAGCGACTGGCAAAGGGCGAGAAACAATTTGTAAGGATTGTGCGTCGCTCTTATCCTCTAGCTGGGAGCCCTCGCCCCTTGCACGCGACACGCCACGAGCTATAAGGCACTTAAAATGAGGCCGCGCTTTTTCATTATCCCTCGTCATAGTACATCCATCACATTAACTTTTGACACTTCACTTTTGCAGATTATAATCCATTCACTGTTTCTTCGGCCTTTTAAAACTAAACCTTTGAAAAATCTCCCCATGTATGACGTGGTGAGTCATTTCCTAAATACGCCCTGTATCACAAGCGTTTTATATTTGTGTTCATAAAAGTTACTTTTTTTTTCTCCTGTTAAATCGAAATGTTATAAATATTTTATCTATAAATTATAATGCTTCATTTATAAATAATCTGAATGAAAAACAGGGAGAAAATAGGTATGTTGGTAATACCTAGTGAGAAACAGTCATTATATAAAATACTGTTACACTTATTGCCCACGAATGTGGTGCGTTATCCCTCTGGTGTAATTCTCCAGGCTTAGTTGAGTTTAGTTTGCACGAGGCGGAGGAATATCCTGAAAGTAGAACTTTAGCAGGGCTTCAGAAAAGGCTGAAGTAACTATGGATGGACTATATACAATGTTCAGCTTAAAGGCGTTAGACAAAATTATTATTTCATAATTGTACCAAACATTGTTCAGCTTGTACACATTGTATGGGTTGACATTCTCTTCGAATAAAAAAAAAAGTACACTTCATATTTTTTAAAAATAATATGATGTCAAATCCATTTTTTCTTATTTTTCTGCAATTAGAATAATAAGTGCTAATGAAGTTGTATAAATTAAAAAATATAATGTAACACCGTGGTCTACCGCTTGGGATATACGTAATCACAAAATAACAGTTCACGCACTTTTAAAAAAAAGTCAAAGAAATGCAAAACATTATTTGTATTTAACAATTTTTTAAATCTGGTTCGATGGTCATTTACGCCAACGTAATAGTACGTTGCCTGAATTTAAGTAACTTGTTTGCAGTTTACCGTAACATTACGGGCGAATAATGATTACTGCCGTGGAGAAAAAATACACGATTATTCCAGTTCATTTTCTGCTGCACTGTAATTGTAATTTTATACCATTCTATTAAAAATTATTTGGTACGGTGTACATGCTATTTGAGTAATTAGTAGGATAAATTTACTTTGACGTGGAGTAAAAAAAAAAAAAAACATGAACTTAGGTAGGTTTAAAATTACACCGACTTCGGTGGAGACACTTCTGCCACATAAACTTCGTGTAAAATTACACAATTTTTCATAGTGATTCTGTGTCTGTGTGTTAGTCGAATGCGCCAATAGCGTCCGTGAATCCCCGACATAACGGGCAGCGCTGTAGTGACAAGTTGAATATGTTGATGTCATAGATTAAAGATGAGGTAGACTGATTATTCGTCTTCTGCGCATGCACCAAGCATTGACCTTCCCCAAAGCAACACAGCTGTTAAAATCACATGGTCAACAATGATGAACGTTTGTTTATATCTTAAATATTAAATAACACATACTGTCGTATTAATCAAATACTTATATCCAGTTTGTTTTAAATAAAATTTCATTACAAATTGGTTAGAGAAAGTATACAAACTCCTCAAATACAATCCAAACCTATCTTGGTAGTCGTGTTGGGAGGTGAGCAGTTCAATGTTGTTTTGACAAGGGGACTGATTGTGCGCAGCCAGCGGGATCTCTCCACCCCTCTTCTTTAGTTTGTGGTTGATGTGGACGCAGTTTGCTGCTGTGTCATCGTGACCTCGCACGCACGTCTCGAGGTCATTCTCTCCAGTCCAGCCTCACTATTACGAGATCCAAGCTGCTCCGGCCAGTACTCAAAAGTAGGTGAAGGTCGGCTACTTCTGGTTTTTAGCACCTTGTTAACTGTGTGCAAGTTGGCAACATTTAGTCACACCTTTTGAATTGTCACGGTATTGGAAACCACCCAGGGTTAAGCCCTATGTACTCTGTGTTAGTTTGAATATTTTTACCGCTGTCTATAATGGATGCTGAAGGAATGTTCTATACTAGATCTTGAATTAAGTTGGTAACAACGACAACAGACCAGTGAGGCCTTAGCTCTACTTTAATAGTATAAATATAAATGTTAATCAGACCTGAAGGAGTGTATTGCAATTTGAGTGACAATCCCACGGTACACAGTGCTACCGTCAGAACAGGTCTACATAAGTGTGAGAAACTCTGCATTTATATAAGGTATGGTCCCACCTTAATGTACAGTGACCGTTACACGTACTTGAGAGTGTTTAATAAACTTTTAAAGTAAGCAGCATCATTTCCCGACACTTTTCAGTGGTCACAAAGAACCTGAGATTTAAATAAGTATATGATTGTTCTACCAACATAAACTGTGGTAGCCAGGAGCATTTTAAATATGTAATTATACAGGCACGTAATTTATTGTAACGGCCAAGTGTGAGAACATTGGTGACTTTTATTTTGAACTGAATTAAGTTTACTCTGTAAAACTTTATTGTGTGCAACAGTTGATATCTGTACGATAGTATATAAGATTGCGAAGTCTTACCTACAGGTAATTAAACTCGCTAATTTCTCAGGTCTCTGACCATCAGCACCATTCCTTACCAGTAAAATAATTATAATTAATGCATCGATCTGCTGGGATGACACAGAGGAGGATCGTGTTAACTGAAGTCTCGCTCGTACACTGGATCAACGAGCGGCTTCGCCTCTTTCATCTTATGTAAATGCCGTGGAAACATCACAGTCAATAAACGAGAAATGTTAACAAGAAGTAAGATTTGCAGTTAAATAGTAAATACTGTTAATTTATGTATACTGAAAAAACCTGGTGTTTTAAAAATAAATTCATTACGTTTCATATGTCTCTATTTTGTAGGCACACAATATTTCACTTGTGGTTTAGAGAAAAAAATTTGCAACTAGATTCCAAAGAAATTGTTTGTAAAGGTAAACATTTTTTTGTTCACTGTGCATTGCTTTTGGGGATACTAGTATCGCAAGGTGCTCTGATTAAAACTGGCAATTCGCCATGCAGTGAAGTCGCCTCTTGAGCTGTGTACGCTAGCTAGGAGATCACACTGCACTTTCAGTCCCAGGCAACGGAAGGCTTATAATACTTGGTGTTTGCGAGACTTGCGCATCAGTATAGTTCTGACAGTTTAGTACAGCACGAGTTAGATACCAGCGTATATCGCAGGGGGTTTCTTTGGGAAGAGATTATATTGTTTGAGATAACTTCATTCTCTTCACTCGTGTGAACAACCAAATTAAAAATGCTCTTTTGAATCTAATGATTTTTATCTATAGCAGATTTTACTGTTTAACGTAAGGAATCAATCAATTTATTTCTATATACATAACTATATATTTATATATATATAACTTAACACACGATAAAAATATTTTGTCACTCTTCAATATGCGTTTATTCTAAATTATATTTGGCAATAGCAACGTTACGTATACTTCATAGTTGAAAAAATTCCATTTCGTGTTCGGGGGTTGGCAGTACCTACACGAAAAAAATTGACCAGGGTTTGTACCAGCTACGCATTAACGAGTATATATCCCGTCACTAAAATGTTATCTGTCCAGTTGTTCCAAACAGAGATGACAAAACCATAAAGCCACAGAGTAATTACAAATACAGAGGCGAAACAACCGCTTATTCCAAGGGGTTCTGACATTTCACGAAAAATTTTCAAAACAAATTATATTTTTAAACACTGTAGAGTAGTTTACCAATCTTGATCAGCTGAATTACTTTTTTGACACGTGACAGCTGTCTGCACACGACCCACGTAGGAGCTATGGCGATGTTGCCATATTTTGAGTGGCCCAGTGAAAAAGTCTTCTCAAGCAGACCTCAACCAACAACAATGGACAAACTCCTGTTGTGTGCTTATAGTATTGAAGTCTACCTTGTACTCATGTTTCTTTTTGCCGAAAAATCACTATAATCCATTCAAGGTTACTTCACACTTTCCTGGAGCTCTGCTGAAGTTATACTTCCAGAATATTCCTCCGTCTCGTGAAAACTAAGTTTAACTGAGTCTAGAAAATTATACCAAAGGACATCGCACAGAATTTGTACACACCTAGTTGTAATAGTATTTTGTATGATAACTATTTATTACTAGGAGCTACAAACACACATGTATTCTCACTGTTTTTATTCATATTTATTATAATTGTATATTATAATTTATAAATAAAATATAGGTTAAACTTAAAATTAACGAAATATAAGAAGTTTGATGTAAACAGAGGTATAAAACGGCTGTGAGTCATGGTGTATTTATAAAATAACGAAACACGTCATACATGGGATGAATTTTTCAAAGGTTTAATTCAAAAAGTGTGAAGAAACTGTGAATAGACTATAGCTCTATTTACTCCGCGAACTCGAGTCACACACGCCTGCAACATAGCAGCACTGGCCAGTGACATGACGTCGGGTCGCCGTTCGCCAAGCAGCGGCTGGTAACTTGCATACCACCAGGCAGTCCAGCCAATGGGAAACCATGCCCGGCCTTGCACGCACGCACAGCAACTCAGTGAATGGATGCGCCCACATAAAAGTCGTGTATTGTTCTACTCTATGACTTGGTGATGAGGATATAACCCGGTAAGTTGTGTAGAACGTCGGTTGTTTAAATAGTCCATAAACTCGACAGTTTCCGGTTGGAGTCCGGAACGTATATGTGTAAAATGAGGCCGTATTTGAATTGATGCTTTAAGAATACTACAATAATAATGTTTAAGTTAATTAAATAATATTTTTTGTACGAAAAGAGTTTAGTAGTATTAATAATTTACTAAATAAGTTTATCATAATTTCTCCGCCATATTAGTTAAAAAGGAGAACATCTGATGGGAATACATAATTAAATTATTTTGAAATAAATAAGTGTTTTTTTATGATATGATTGAAATCGTAAAGATAACTGTACCTGAAAGGCTGTGTAAATAAACGAATAACCACGTGACTCGCACATAAGTTTCTGATTTCTGGTGTTGCAAATAAGAAGACGTTTGCTGTGCGCTGTACTTAAGCTGTCAAAGCACTAGTTTCATTTTATAGGCTGTTCATGGTAAAATCAGCACTTTTGAAAGCCCTGCTTAAGATCTTCTTGTATGCACGTTGTGTATTCTTCCGCCTTATGTAAGATTAACATTGCCATGGGCTACATCACTTCATTCATGCTTCGGCCATGTGCAATCTTAACATTATTAGGAAAATAAATATTTAACAAATGTGCTAATTTTTGCACTTCGATGAAATAAAATAAACAGAAAGAGAAAGAAATAATGTAAGTTATCAGAAATCGTTATTTAACAGTATTTATTCGACGTTGAGATACGGAACTACTTCCCATCCATCGTTACCAACTTGACTAGGTGAATGTCAATCAGTGCACCTGTTAAAATATATGCAGCTAGGAGCAGTGACTTTTTTCTGAGATTGATTTTAAAAGTGCTCACTTTATCGTGAACACTCTTTAAATATCAATAAGAAGCAGTCTCTCTATTCGGTGATCAGTGACATGAACCAGCCATAACGTAGAGCATTAGCGTGATTTACGAGTCATTTACCCGCGGATTCATTTGAGGACAAGTTAAACTGCAACCCAATGTACATGGGAGTCTCTGCTTCTATTGGACCACAGTTTGTTAGACTCGCCCCGAACTACCTGGAACCAATAGAGAACCTGCTAAGAGAACGAGGACCAAATAACTTGATACCTGGTCCGGAGTTATGCTGGAGCAGCCAATGTGCAACTAAAAGAAGCTCGAATACACAGATGATTGAGGAGTCTAGCTTGTTGCAGAATGAATTCTTCGTAATTTACAGGTCTCTACTCATAGAGTAGAACGCCGGTCAAATATAAACATCCTTTGCGACATGTAGACATTGTCTATGCTGAGCGTTTAACGATTGAGGGACACACAAGTTGCATTTTTAAACGCGCCAGCGATAGAATCTCCAAGATATATAGGGTGGCCGCTGTGGCTGAGCGGTTAGCCTGCTCTCCTACCACCAAGGGAAACCGGGTTCAATCCCCGGCCAAATCACCGGATTTTCGTATGTGGGAATCGTGACGGACGATGCCGCTGGTCGGAGGGTTTTCTCGGGGATCTCTCGTTTCCCCGCACTTTCATTCCGGCGCTGCTCCATACTCACCTCACCTCGCTGTTAATATCCGCCCAAATCCCTTTACTCACTTCACCCACTCGAAGAGATATAGAGTTTGATTGGTTTAGTGACTTAGCTAAATATCACAGAATAGTTAAATATCTTCACAGGGATGAAATGGCGCGCGATGCGGGCGTATCCATTCATCTATTGGCTGAACGAGGTTCAGGGACCGGGCCTAGTGTCTGATTGGCTACCACGTGCTGCGAAAGGTAAGCTACGAGCCGCTGATTGGCGAACGGCGATCCGGCCTGCTGCTGATTAGGGACACCATTTTGCTAGCGTGAGCCGTTCAATCTCGTGTAATAAGTGACTATATCATCTCGTTATACGCACGTGCTATGTTTTGTGTACTGTACACGGACTACATATGAGGTCGGCCCAACTATTCGTCCTCTGCGCATGTAGCCAGCACAGACCAACCCTAAAGCAATGCAACTTTCAAAGTCGCATTGTCAACAATGATGAACGCGTTTCTTTAGATCATAAATTTGAATACTATTATATTAATCAAATACTTTTACCAATTTGTATTCAGTCAAATTTCATCAGAAATTTGTTACACACTCTAAATCGGAATCAGTTAAGTTTTACTGATTGTCAGTTGAAACTGCTCCATCCGAAGTCAGTAGAAAAAGCAAACTATTAATCTTTTCGGTTAAATTAAATCCACTAATAAAAACAGTTGAAAATCAGTGATTTATAGTCGATTAATAAAAAGCACAAGGATTAAAAATCCTACATTACGGTTTGAAATAAATTAAGAACAGTTATTGCTACTTTGTTACTGAGATAAACGGTCACGCATTTGCGTAGTAACATAAAGTTACAATGGCGAACGGCTGTATGTTTCGTAATGTGAAAGTACTTCGTGTTGTCGAAATATACACACATTATTATATACACATATTATGCGTACGTGCATGTCTTTGCAAGGCTCGAAAGTCATTCTATGTTAAGTTTATTTCATATTGTGTGCTTTAAAAGAGAAATATAGTGGTTTTAACTGTGTTGTTTGGTGTTTTCTATGTATCTGCCATTTTACAATGCAACGAGATTTTACAGGAATGAAAGTGTTATTTTGAAGAGCCAGATTGATTAGTAATGACTGTGCTAATTAGACTGTGGAACGTTAGAAACAATGGAATATTTTATAAAATTTGTCGTTTCCTCATTACTTGATCTGTTAAGTTGCAGCCTACAAAACTTTTGTTGGTGTAAATCCACCTTTCTTATTGAATCACCGCACTATCGAGTCAGTAAAATTATCACTCACCTATCTGTCATTAAAAATAACAGTTTAAATCTGTAGTGTCCCGTTGCATTGTAAAATGGCGGATACTAGTGGACATCGATGACCTCATACATTGAAACTAGTATATTTATCTTTTAAAGCACAGAATCCAAACTAAACTAAAGATATATTGACTTTCAAACTTTGCAAAGACATATACCTGCGCAGAAAATCTATACTTATATTTCGACAACAGGAAATACTTTCACTTCACGAAAATTACAGCAATATTTGACATTACATTTTGTGGTTCAGTCCCCATAATACGAGCACACGTTTGCCAGTGGTTAAGTAGGGCAGTGAATATGGCTGGTCATTAACGCTTCAGCATGCCTTGTTCTATGGGCGGAGGTTCGAGCCCAACCACGATCAAAAACATGCGTTATTATTGGCCTTGTCATTGGACTAGAGTTGATTTGATACACATGGGTGGTCTTGCACAAATCAAAAACAAGCAACGACAAGATAGACCAATCACGTACTACCTAGTCAATAAGGACCAAGGTTCTTACTTGTGCAGAAGCCAATCAACAATTGACACCAACTCTAATGTATACAGGATGGTGAATTGCAGCGAGCCTCCATAAAATATCGCCAATTTCGCAGTTCTCTAAATATAAGTAATAACTTACTGCATTCTTTTCAAAGTAGTTTATCGCCAGTTTACGAAAAGGTGTAAAAAAAAAATTGTAAGATCAGGTATCTGTATTTGAATCTTCAGTGTGCGATTTGCGTTAGAAAGCCATAGTTACAGAAAAGCTGCTTAGTTACGAGCATCTCCAAGCATCTCAGGAGAGTAACCGCCTACGTGCCACAAGCTGAATACTGCACCATTCTCTAAAAACCAGCCGTAATAAGTAATTATACAAGCGCTCCAACACGTTATTCCAGTATTTTTCTAATACTTACTGCAGCATGAGGCTATGTTACGCTAAGGCAGAAATGCGTTCACATTTTGACAACTATTTATTAGTAACTGAAAAATATACCTTTTTTTTCCTCCGTGCGATACATCAATGAAAATATATTTCCTGCAAAATTTTCTGTCATTTCTTAGTATCGAAAAGTAGCAGGTGTGTACAATTTGACATTTTACAGAATTTTATATTACCAAAATTTAAAAACAATATTTTATAAATCTACAATGTGTAATGTAAAAATTAAAATTTTTGATTATACATACTGTGAAACAACTGATATTTACCTTTGCGCAAGAATAAAGTAAAAAAAAAAAAAATCTACGATTTTATAAAGGTATAATAATTATTTGACTCCGTGATATTTAAATTAATTAATTTAAGAAGTTTTTTTTTCGTATGATACTACTTTGAAAAGTAGAAAATAATTTTTTATACACAATTATTATGTGTATTAAAACTGGTTTTATAATGTCATAATAATATCATAATAGTTATATCAAACGTGTATTACTATACTAAATCATAAATAGATAAATTTACGAGTTTGTACATGCAGAAAATTACCTACATTTTCTAAGCTTGACTGCAGACTGCGAAACAGTTGCCATATATATATTAGGACATATTTTAACGCTTAAGAACTATGTACATATTTCGTTAGTAGTTTTGGGGACAGACTACAATAAAAATAAATATATTTGGCCGCATGATTATGAAACGAGTATAATTATAATATTAGTTATAATAATACTATTATTTATGAAAATACCAGGACTAGTACTATTTCAGACACTACGAAAATAAACATGTCCATCAAGCTATTGTAAGTTTTAAAGTAAACTGCATACCCACAACAAAGAAAGTGAAGATACTCCTTCCCGGGTCACAGTGATTCTTCATTAACACATGTCACAGCACTAAAGGAACAATCGAACCACTCAGCACACTTTAAATACACCACAATGTACATATTTGGAATACTAACATCGGTCACCTACTATGTACTGACAGAAATATCTAAGTTCTTGATAAAAATAACTTCTATTGTTAACCTATCTTTAGCGGCATAAAAACGATTTTAATTAAAAATATCGATAATGCTGCAATAACGTTATCCGTTCAACATGGGCTTAGGTAAGGCGCTTAAGGTATTTACTACAACTATTGCACAAAATACTATGAAATGTATGGGATATCATTAATTACTGAGAAATATGGTATTGCCAGGTAGTGCATTGCCTTTTAGAAATTCGTCAAGGCCCATTTATTACGGATTTAAAAGCATGAAAATCCCGAACATGATTTCTTATCGAACATTTTATTATCGTTTGACATGACGTCGCACTGATTTGTTGTACGTTTTTCCTACAATTTCCTAGGAGTGAGTTTAACTTTGCAACCGTTGATAAAATTAAGTGTTAATTTAAATTGTACCCTCTCAATTTCTTCTCTCGAGTAGCAAGGAAGAACCTCATAGTTCCTGAGCAGAGTTGATAACAACGTCTTCATTTGAATGTAAGCGTATTTTTTACCTATACACATCCTTTTACCGCTCAAGAATGGCATAAAGCTGTATGGATGGCGACCGGCACAGTTTTCAGGGCTGAAACGGTCCGGATCAAACTTTTCCGGATTAGGAAAGAACTCAGGGTTTCGATGCAGGAGGTAAATAGGTAACACAATGATGGATCCTTTGGGTACGATGTACTGCGTGAGGTTGACTTCCTCTTCAACGGCTCTCATCACTCCCGGGAGCGGGGGGTACAACCTCATGGTCTCGTTGATCACTTGCTCCAGGTAGATCATCTGCCTCAGGTCATCGGATGTCACCTTGCAGCGCATGTCGTCGCCGAAGATCTCCTCCAGCTCTGCGACGACTTTCCTCTGCACGTCCTGATGCAGCCCCAGAAGCATGAGGACCGCTGACATGGTGATGCTTGACGTGTCCATCCCGCCGATGATCACAGTGATAGTGTTGTCCCTGAGCTCTGTCATCGTCAGCAAGTCGGACTGCGATCTCATGCACGAAATCACGTGGTCCATGAAACCCAGGTATTTCCTCGGGGTCTCTGGTGCTTGATCGAGATTTTCTTGACTCGCTGGTCTTCTGCAAACACTAACGTCGCTCTTCTCATACGACAGTAACTTCTGTGAAATTATGTTATCTGCAAAATCCCACAGAGTCTGCACGCCACTCAACATCTTCTTGTAGGAAGGCGTCTTCTTCATAAGAGAAGGTACCCAACACCACGGGCGCAAAAACGCCGAGAAAAGCACATCCCGGATGATGTGGAAACTTTCGGCCAGCTCCACTCGGTTCTCCTCCAGAAGGTCCATGTTCGTGCCCAAACTGGTTTCGGTGACTATATCCAACGAGCAAAGCATCATAGTGCTCAGGATATCGAACTCTCTTCTGTCTGCTCGAGTTCTCATCACTCGGGTGAGGACTTTGGCCTTCTCGTTGAACGTCGGGATGAAAGTCTCCAAAGTCTGCGTGCTGAAGGACGAGTGCATTATCTTGCGATAGCGCTTCCAGTCCTCCCGCCTCGCGGTGATGGCACTGTACCCGAAGCAGAGCTCGAGCATCCTGTAGGGTGCCGGCTTGGACAGGCACTCGTTCCTGTTCAGGACTATCTCGAGGTCCCGAGGATCGGATATAATGACGAAGGTGTAGGGCCCTAACCAGGCGGCGCCGACTAAGCCGTATTCGTAGCAGGACTCCTTCAAGTAGTCCATGATGCAGTTGGTGTGAGACAGAAGTGAGAATAGGTTCCCGAAGAGCGGTAGTCCCCTGGGTCCTGGAATCTTCGACAGTAGCCGGTAGTAGCGACTGTAGCGGAAACGTACGATCAAGGCGACAGCCACCAGGAGCGGCGCCAGACACACCAGCCAGAACGGCGACATCACAGAGTGCTTACAGCCGCGCACGTCAGCAAGATGTCATCACACCATCCGCCAGTCAGCACTGGGTAACTCGCTCACACGCTCGCGGTAGCCAATCAGGCACAAGTCCCGCTCCAGAGGCTCGCAAAGCCAACCGGCGAATGGGCCCTCCCACTTCAAAGAAACCGACACTGCACAGTTTCGTCTCCGTGTGGGTATCTACTCCGCGGCAACATCGTCCAGACTAGCCATTAAACGTTCACTATCGCCGTATATATATATAAACAGGGCTCAGGTTTGTTTCGCCCCCCCGAAGGTCGTTCCCTAACTACGGTCGTACGTATGCGCGAGCGAGAAGTCACCTATCAGCTCGCGACGAGGCTCACCATAGCTCGGATGTAGCCCAAGGCCCGGTCTCAGTCCGGAATTAAGTTGAATGGCCAGCAGGTAGCACCGCTGTGAAAGTGAATATCCACTGGCTCTCTAGAAGTTGCCATGCATCAACTACACACCGCACGAAAGTGTGCAATGTGGTTTTTCTTTACATCGTGTCGCAAGGGACGCTTGAAAATTGAAGCATGTATGCACAAAGTGCGAGAATCTTTTCTTTTTTTCAACGAACTGTTAGGTGTGCGGAGACTTTTTAGATAAATAAGAATAATTTAATAATATTCCCGTTTTAAGCCTGTAAACAAATCGGTGGGTTGCTTTCATAAACATTCATACACAAAGGCGACGCTGGAATCCAAGGGATAATAATCCACGACCGCTCACACTGTAATACAATGACTCTAATACTTACTTCATTGTGGAAGGTGTTGTTACGTAAAACCATCTACTGCACTTGGATATACGTTTTGATTATTGTGGACAATTATCCTCATTGCAGTGTTTTCCAATCAGGCGCTTGTCTGCAATAATGGATGTTTCTGCGTTGAGAATAAGACGTTTTAGTGGAGACAGTAAGAGATAAGCAGATACATCACAAATAAAAATGAATATTCAGTTACTGAGGTTAAAGCAGATTGTTTCAATGTCAGAATCTATTTTGGATGTGCTATATTATACTGCTACAACTTTTAGGGGAGGGGGCAGTGGCTGAGCGGTTAGTCTGATCGCCTCCCACAGAGTCGAACAGGGTTCAATCTCCGGCCGGGTCACTCCCGGATTTTCGCATGTGGGAATCGTGCCGGATGATGCCACTGTTCGACTGCTTTTCTCGGGAATCTCCCGTTTCTCCCGCCCTTTCATTCCGACGCTGCTCCATACTCACCTTAATCACCCTCATCGGCTCTCAAGACCTCTCTGTTAAGATCCCTTGACTAAATCACTACAACGTTGACCAACAACGGAACGGACTTGTAAGTTTAGCAGCCTATTTTCTGTTGAGTTATTGCAATGTTGAGGAAGAGCACATTCTAGAGATAATGGTATTCACGGACAATTACGAGAATAGGGTCATCTGCTCTATCGAGTCTGCCAAGATAATTCCGACGTCTGGGATCATAAAAGTATACTTTATTACAAGAACAGTCTTACTGCTTTAAAAGTCGTTAAAAAACTTGTGCTCATTAACTTTAAGGTACCGTGCGAGATTTACGATTAAACCAGTAAACCTCAAGAGTGATAAAACGTTGTTACAAGTCGGTCTTAAAGATATATACCTACTCATATTACAAAATGGGATCACAATCGTATAATAAAACTGTTGACGAATGGTTCTGTTCTTTCAGTTGCTTATTAGACTAAGAAAATACATACAACTCATCCCTGAACATATGTAACAAACTATATAAGGTTACTGCTGATTCAAAATGTGACAGAAAACATAAAATGGTTCATAGCATAAGGTGATCAATAAGGAAAATTCACGCATGTGTATGCCCAGGGGAGTGCAGGGGGTGCAGTGCCACCCTCAATTGCATCATGTAATAAGGAAGTTTAAAAGATAATCTTGCCAATTTCGTATTTTCAATAGACGGATTGCGTGTTAGAAACTACCACAAAATTTAAAATAGCTTGAAAGTAGCATAGATAGTTTACCATGAATACGTTTATTAAAAATGTTCTTAAATTGTATTTTTCATTTTGTGAAAGTGAATATTCATTTAGCGGTTGTGCAAACCTCATGCTGAGCATGCTTATGGGTTCACGCCCTTAAATAAATTGTTTTGTAAATAATTCATATTATCATATAGAAAACAAGATACGTTAAAATAAAATTATTGGAATATGTTTAATTAAAAAAATTCATAAAAGGAATTAAATATAAAAAATTAGAATTTTAACATCGCACCAGATTATGATCGCAAAAAAAATTGCCTTCCAACTCCTAGCTTTTTTTTCTTTCAAATTTTATTGTTTGAAGTCAACACGTGCACATTATCATCAAGCCAACTATACTCAACAACAAATGAGTGCACTAGTTCTTAAAGTGAGCCGCGGCAAGTCTACCGGGCTAGACAACACCGCGGCAAGTCTACCGGGCTAGACAACACCGCTGCAAGTCTACCGGGCTAGACAACACCGCGGCAAGTCTACCGGGCTAGACAACAACGCGGCAAGTCTACCGGTCTAGACAAGACCGCGGCAAGTCTACCGGGCTAGACAACACCGCGGCAAGTCTACCGGGCTAGACAACACCGCGGCAAGTCTACCGGGCTAGACAACACCTCTGCAAGTCTACCGGGCTAGACAACACCGCGGCAAGTCTACCGGGCTAGACAACACCGCGGCAAGTCTACCGGGCTAGACAACACCGCGGCAAGTCTACCGGGCTAGACAACACCGCGGCAAGTCTACCGGGCTAGACAACACCGCGGCAAGTCTACCGGGCTAGACAACACCGCGGCAAGTCTACCGGGCTAGACAACACCGCGGCAAGTCTACCGGACTAGACAACACCGCGGCAAGTCTACCGGGCTAGACAACACCGCGGCAAGTCTACCGGGCTGGGACACACCGCGGCAAGTTTACCGGGCTAGACAACACCTCTGCAAGTCTACCGGGCTAGACAACACCGCGGCAAGTCTACCGGGCTAGACAACACCGCGGCAAGTCTACCGGGCTAGACAACACCGCGGCAAGTCTACCGGGCTAGACAACACCGCGGCAAGTCTACCGGGCTAGACAACACCGCGGCAAGTCTACCGGGCTAGACAACACCGCGGCAAGTCTACCGGGCTAGACCACACCGCGGCAAGTCTACCGGGCTAAACAACACCTCTGCAAGTCTACCGGGCTAGACAACACCTCTGCAAGTCTACCGGGCTAGACAACACCGCGGCAAGTCTACCGGGCTAGTCAACACCTCTGCAAGTCTACCGGGCTAGACAACACCGCGGCAAGTCTACCGGGCTAGACAACACCGCGGCAAGTCTACCGGGCTGGGCAACACCGCGGCAAGTCTACCGGGCTTGACAACACCTCTGCAAGTCTACCGGGCTAGACAACACCGCGGCAAGTCTACCGTGCTAGACAACACCGCGGCAAGTCTACCGGGCTAGACAACACCGCGGCAAGTCTACCGGGCTAGACAACACCGCGGCAAGTCTACCGGGCTAGACAACACCCGCGGGAAGTCTACCGGGCTAGACCACACCGCGGCAAGTCTACCGGGCTAAACAACACCTCTGCAAGTCTACCGGGCTAGACAACACCTCTGCAAGTCTACCGGGCTAGACAACACCTCTGCAAGTCTACCGGGCTAGACAACACCGCGGCAAGTCTACCGGGCTAGACAACACCGCGGAAAGTCTACCGGGCTATACAACACCGCGGCAAGTCTACCGGGCTAGACAACACCTCTGCAAGTCTACCGGGCTAGACAACACCGCGGCAAGTCTACCGGGCTAGACAACACCGCTGCAAGTTTACCGGGCTAGACAACACCGCGGCAAGTCTACCGGGCTAGACAACACCTCTGCAAGTCTACCGGGCTAGACAACACCGCGGCAAGTCTACCGGGCTAGACAACAGCGCGGCAAGTCTACCGGTCTAGACAACACCGCGGCAAGTCTACCGGGCTAGACAACACCGAGGCAAGTTTACCGGGCTAGACAACACCGCGGCAAGTCTACCGGGCTAGACAACACCTCTGCAAGTCTACCGGGCTAGACAACACCGCGGCAAGTCTACCGGGCTAGACAACACCGCGGCAAGTCTACCGGGCTAGACAACACCGCGGCAAGTCTACCGGGCTAGACAACACCGCGGCAAGTCTACCGGCTAGACAACACCGCGGCAAGTCAACCGTTCTAGACAACACCGCGGTAAGTCTACCGGGCTAGACAACACCTCTGCAAGTCTACCGGCCTAGACAACACCGCGGCAAGTCTACCGGGCTAGACAACACCGCATACAAGTCTACCGGGCTAGACAACACCGCGGCAAGTCTAACGGGCTAGACAACACCGCGGCAAGTCTACCGGGCTTGACAACACCGCGGCAAGTCTACCGGGCTAGACACACCTCTGCAAGTCTACCGGGCTAGACAACACCGCGGCAAGTCTACCGGGCTAGACAACACCGCGGCAAGTCTACCGGGCTGGGCAACACCGCGGCAAGTCTACCGGGCTAGACAACACCTCTGCAAGTCTACCGGGCTAGACAACACCGCGGTAAGTCTACCGGGCTAGACAACACCGCGACAAGTCTACCGGGCTAGACAACACCTTTGCAAGTCTACCGGGCTAGACAACACCGCGGCAAGTCTACCGGGCTAGACAACACCTCTGCAAGTCTACCGGGCTAGACAACACCTCTGCAAGTTTAGCGGGCTAGACAACACCGCGGCAAGTCTACCGTACTAGACAACACCTCTGCAAGTCTACCGGGCTAGACAACACCGCGGCAAGTCTACCGGGCTAGACAACACCGCGGCAAGTCTACCGGGCTAGACAACACCGCGGCAAGTCTACCGGGCTAGACAACACCGCGGCAAGTCTACCCGGCTAGACAACACCGCGGCAAGTCAACCGTTCTAGACAACACCGCGGTAAGTCTACCGGGCTAGACAACACCTCTGCAATTCTACCGGCCTAGACAACACCGCGGCAAGTCTACCGGGCTAGACAACACCGCATACAAGTCTACCGGACTAGACAACACCGCGGCAAGTCTACCGGGCTAGACAACACCTCTGCAAGTCTACCGGGCTAGACAACACCGCGGCAAGTCTACCGGGCTAGACAACACCTCTGCAAGTCTACCGGGCTAGACAACAGCTCTGCAAGTCTAACGGGCTAGACAACACCGCGGCAAGTCTACCGGGCTAGACAACACCGCGGCAAGTCTACCGGGCTAGACAACACCGCGGCAAGTCTACCGGGCTAGACAACACCGCGGCAAGTCTACCGGGCTAGACAACACCGCGGCAAGTCAACCGTTCTAGACAACACTCTGCAAGTCTACCGGGCTAGACAACACCTCTGCAAGTCTACCGGGTTAGACAACACCGCGGCAAGTCTACCGGGCTAGACAACACCGCGGCAAGTCTACCGGGCTAGACAACACCGCGGCAAGTCTACCGGCTAGACAACACCGCTGCAAGTTTACCGGGCTAGACAACACCGCGGCAAGTCTACCGGGCTAGACAACACCTCTGCAAGTCTACCGGGCTAGACAACACCGCGGCAAGTCTACCGGGCTAGACAACACCTCTGCAAGTCTACCGGGCTAGACAACAGCTCTGCAAGTCTACCGGGCTAGACAACACCGCGGCAAGTCTACCGGGCTAGACAACACGCGGCAAGTCTACCGGCTAGACAACACCGCGGCAAGTCTACCGGGCTAGACAACACCTCTGCAAGTCTACCGGGCTAGACAACACCGCGGCAAGTCTACCGGGCTAGACAACACCGCGGCAAGTCTACCGGGCTAGACAACACCGCGGCAAGTCTACCGGCTAGACACACCGCGGCAAGTCAACCGTTCTAGACAACACCGCGGTAAGTCTACGGGCTAGACAACACCTCTGCAATTCTACCGGCTAGACAACACCGCGGCAGTCTACCGGCTAGACAACACCGCATACAAGTCTACCGGACTAGACAACACGCGGCAAGTCTACCGGGCTAGACAACACCTCTGCAGTCTACCGGGCTAGACAACACCGCGGCAAGTCTACCGGGCTAGACAACACCTCTGCAAGTCTACCGGGCTAGACAACAGCTCTGCAAGTCTAACGGGCTAGACAACACCGCGGCAAGTCTACCGGGCTAGACAACACCGCGCAAGTCTACCGGGCTAGACAACACCGCGGCAAGTCTACCGGGCTAGACAACACCGCGGCAAGTCTACCGGGCTAGACAACACCGCGGCAAGTCAACCGTTCTAGACAACACCTCTGCAAGTCTACCGGGCTAGACAACACTCTGCAAGTCTACCGGGCTAGACAACACCTCTGCAAGTCTACCGGGCTAGACAACACCGCGGCAAGTTTACCGGGCTAGACAACACCGCGGCAAGTCTACCGGGCTAGACAACACCGCGGCAAGTCTAACGGGCTAGACAACACCTCTGCAAGTCTACCGGGCTAGACAACACCGCGGCAAGTCTACCGGGCTAGACAACACCGCGGCAAGTCTACCGGGCTAGACAACACCTCTGCAAGTCTACCGGGCTAGACAACACCGCGGCAAGTCTACCGGGCTAGACAACACCGCGGCAAGTTTACCGGGCTAGACTACACCGCGGCAAGTCTACCGGGCTAGACAACACCACGGCAAGTCTACCGGGCTAGACAACACCTCTGCAAGTCTACCGGGGTAGACACACCGCGGCAAGTCTACCGGGCTAGACAACACCGCTGCAAGTCTACCGGGCTAGACAACACCGCGGCAAGTTTGCCGGGCTAGACAACACCGCGGCAAGTCTACCGGGCTAGACAACACCGCGGCAAGTCTACCGGGCTAGACAACACCGCGGCAAGTCTACCGGGCTAGACAACACCGCTGCAAGTTTACCGGGCTAGACAACACCGCGGCAAGTCTACGGGGCTAGACAACACCTCTGCAAGTCTACCGGGCTAGACAACACCGCGGCAAGTCTACCGGGCTAGACAACACCGCGGCAAGTCTACCGGGCTAGACAACACCGCTGCAAGTTTACCGGGCTAGACAACACCGCGGCAAGTCTACCGGGCTAGACAACACCTCTGCAAGTCTACCGGGCTAGACAACAGCTCTGCAAGTCTACCGGGCTAGACAACACCGCGGCAAGTCTACCGGGCTAGACAACACCTCTGCAAGTCTAACCGGGCTAGACAACACACGCGGCAAGTCTACCGGGCTAGACAACACCGCGGCAAGTCTACCGGGCTAGACAACACCTCTGCAAGTCTACCGGGCTAGACAACACCGCGGCAAGTCTACGGGCTAGACAACACCGCGGCAAGTCTACCGGGCTAGACAAACACCTCTGCAAGTCTACCGGGCTAGACAACACCTCTGCAAGTCTACGGGCTAGACAACACCGCGGCAAGTCTACCGGGCTAGACAACACCGCGGCAAGTCTACCGGGCTAGACAACACCTCTGCAAGTCTACCGGGCTAGACAACACCGCGGCAAGTCTACCGGGCTAGACAACACCGCGGCAAGTCTACCGGGCTAGACAACACCGCGGCAAGTTTACCGGGCTAGACAACACCGCGGCAAGTCTACCGGGCTAGACAACACCTCTGCAAGTCTACCGGGCTAGACAACACCGCGGCAAGTCTACCGGGCTAGACAACACCGCTGCAAGTTTACCGGGCTAGACAACACCGCGGCAAGTCTACCGGGCTAGACAACACCTCTGCAAGTCTACCGGGCTAGACAACAGCTCTGCAAGTCTACCGGGCTAGACAACACCGCGGCAAGTCTACCGGGCTAGACAACACCTCTGCAAGTCTACCGGGCTAGACAACACCGCGGCAAGTCTACCGGGCTAGACAACACCGCGGCAAGTCTACCGGGCTAGACAACACCTCTGCAAGTCTACCGGGCTAGACAACACCGCGGCAAGTCTACCGGGCTAGACAACACCGCGGCAAGTCTACCGGCTAGACAACACCTCTGCAAGTCTACCGGGCTAGACAACACCTCTGCAAATCTACCGGCTAGACAACACCTCTGCAAGTCTACCGGGCTAGACAACACCGCGACAAGTCTACCGGGCTAGACAACACCGCGGCAAGTCTACCGGGCTAGACAACACCTCTGCAAGTCTACCGGGCTAGACAACACCGCGGCAAGTCTACCGGGCTAGACAACACCGCGGCAAGTCTACCGGGCTAGACAACACCGCGGCAAGTTTACCGGGCTAGACAACACCTCTGCAAGTCTACCGGGCTAGACAACACCGCGGCAAGTCTACCGGGCTAGACAACACCGCGGCAAGTCTACCGGGCTAGACAGCACCGCGGCAAGTCTACCGGCTAGACAACACCGCGGCAAGTCTACCGGGCTAGACAACACCGCGGCAAGTCTACCCGGCTAGACAACACCGCGGCAAGTCAACCGTTCTAGACAACACCGCGGTAAGTCTACCGGGCTAGACAACACCTTGCAAGTCTACCGGCCTAGACAACACCGCGGCAAATCTACCGGGCTAGACAACACCGCATACAAGTCTACCGGGCTAGACAACACCGCGGCAAGTCTACCGGGCTAGACAACACCTCTGCAAGTCTACCGGGCTAGACAACACCGCGGCAAGTCTACCGGGCTAGACAACACCTCTGCAAGTCTACCGGGCTAGACAACAGCTCTGCAAGTCTACCGGGCTAGACAACACCGCGGCAAGTCTACCGGGCTAGACAACACCGCGGCAAGTTTACCGGGCTAGACAACACCTCTGCAAGTCTACCGGGCTAGACAACACCGCGGCAAGTCTACCGGGCTAGACAACACCGCGGCAAGTCTACCGGGCTAGACAACACCGCGGCAAGTCTACCGGGCTAGACAACACCGCGGCAAGTCTACCCGGCTAGACAACACCGCGGCAAGTCAACCGTTCTAGACAACACCGCGGTAAGTCTACCGGGCTAGACAACACCTCTGCAAGTCTACCGGCCTAGACAACACCGCGGCAAGTCTACCGGGCTAGACAACACCGCATACAAGTCTACCGGGCTAGACAACACCGCGGCAAGTCTACCGGGCTAGACAACACCGCGGCAAGTCTACCGGGCTAGAAAACACCGCGGCAAGTCTACCGGGCTAGACAACACCGCTGCAAGTCTACCGGGCTAGACAACACCTTTGCAAGTCTACCGGGCTAGACAACACCGCGGCAAGTCTACCGGGCTAGACAACACCGCGGCAAGTCTACCGGGCTAGACAACACCGCGGCAAGTCTACCGGGCTAGACAACACCGCGGCAAGGTCTACCGGGCTAGACAACACCGCGGCAAGTCTACCCGGCTAGACAACACCGCGGCAAGTCAAACCGTTACTAGACAACACCGCGGTAAGTCTACCGGGCTAGACAACACCTCTGGCAAGTCTACCGGCCTAGACAACACCGCGGCAAGTCTACCGGGCTAGACAACACCGCATACAAGTCTACCGGGCTAGACAACACCGCGGCAAGTCTACCGGGCTAGACAACACCTCTGCAAGTCTACCGGGCTAGACAACACCGCGGCAAGTCTACCGGGCTAGACAACACCTCTGCAAGTCTACCGGGCTAGACAACAGCTCTGCAAGTCTACCGGGCTAGACAACACCGCGGCAAGTCTACCGGGCTAGACAACACCGCGGCAAGTTTACCGGGCTAGACAACACCTCTGCAAGTCTACCGGGCTAGACAACACCGCGGCAAGTCTACCGGGCTAGACAACACCGCGGCAAGTCTACCGGGCTAGACAACACCGCGGCAAGTCTACCGGGCTAGACAACACCGCGGCAAGTCTACCCGGCTAGACAACACCGCGGCAAGTCAACCGTCTAGACAACACCGCGGTAAGTCTACCGGGCTAGACAACACCTCTGCAAGTCTACCGGCCTAGACAACACCGCGGCAAGTCTACCGGGCTAGACAACACACCGCATAACAAGTCATACCGGGCTAGACAACACCGCGGCAAGTCTACCGGGCTAGACAACACCTCTGCAAGTCTACCGGGCTAGACAACACCGCGGCAAGTCTACCGGGCTAGACAACACCCGTCAGTCAAGTACACACGCGGCTAAGTACGGCTAGACACGCTCTGCAAGTCTACCGGCTAGACAACACCGCGGCAAGTCTACCGGGCTAGAACCAACACCGACGGCAAGTCTACCGGGCTAGACAACACCTCTGCAAGTCTACCGGCCTAGACAACACCGCGGAAGTCTACCGGGCTAGACAACACCGCATACAAGTCTACCGGGCTAGACAACACCGCGGCAAGTCTACCGGGCTAGACAACACCTCTGCAAGTCTACCGGGCTAGACAACACCGCGGCAAGTCTACCGGGCTAGACAACACCTCTGCAAGTCTACCGGGCTAGACAACAGCTCTGCAAGTCTACCGGGCTAGACAACACCGCGGCAAGCAGTCTACCGGGCTAGACAACACCGCGGCAAGTCTACCGGGCTAGACAACACCGCGGCAAGTCTACCGGCTAGACAACACTCTGGCAAGTCTACCGGGCTAGACAACACCGCGGCAAGTCTACCGGGCTAGACAACACCGCGGCAAGTCTACCGGGCTAGACAACACCGCGGCAAGTTACCGGGCTAGACAACACCGCGGCAAGTCTACCGGGCTAGACAACACCTCTGCAAGTCTACCGGGCTAGACAACACCTGCAAGCACGGCTAGACTACCGCGGCATTAGGCTAGACAACACCGCGGCAAGTCTACCGGGCTAGACAACACCGCGGCAAGTCTACCGGGCTAGACAACACGCTACGCTGCCGCGCAAGTCAACCGGCTAGACAAACCTCTGCAAGTCTACCGGGCTAGACAACACTCTGGCAAGTCTACCGGGATAGACAACACCGCGGCAAGTCTACCGGGCTAGACAACACCGCGGCAAGTCTACCGGGCTAGACAACACCGCGGCATGTCTACCGGGCTAGACAACACCGCGGCAAGTCTACCGGGCTAGACAACACCGCGGCAAGTCTACCGGGCTAGAAAACACCGCGGCAAGTCTACCGGGCTAGACAACACCGCGGCAAGTCTACCGGGCTAGACAACACCTTTGCAAGTCTACCGGGCTAGACAACACCGCGGCAAGTCTACCGGGCTAGACAACACCTCTGCAAGTCTACCGGGCTAGACAACACCGCGGCAAGTCTACCGGGCTAGACAACACCTCTGCAAGTCTACCGGGCTAGACAACAGCTCTGCAAGTCTACCGGGCTAGACAACACCGCGGCAAGTCTACCGGGCTAGACAACACCGCGGCAAGTTTACCGGGCTAGACAACACCTCTGCAAGTCTACCGGGCTAGACAACACCGCGGCAAGTCTACCGGGCTAGACAACACCGCGGCAAGTCTACCGGGCTAGACAACACCGCGGCAAGTCTACCGGGCTAGACAACACCGCGGCAAGTCTACCCGGCTAGACAACACCGCGGCAAGTCAACCGTTCTAGACAACACCGCGGTAAGTCTACCGGGCTAGACAACACCTCTGCAAGTCTACCGGCCTAGACAACACCGCGGCAAGTCTACCGGGCTAGACAACACCGCATACAAGTCTACCGGGCTAGACAACACCGCGGCAAGTCTACCGGGCTAGACAACACCTCTGCAAGTCTACCGGGCTAGACAACACCGCGGCAAGTCTACCGGGCTAGACAACACCTCTGCAAGTCTACCGGGCTAGACAACAGCTCTGCAAGTCTACCGGGCTAGACAACACCGCGGCAAGTCTACCGGGCTAGACAACACCGCGGCAAGTCTACCGGGCTAGACAACACCTCTGCAAGTCTACCGGCCTAGACAACACCGCGGTAAGTCTACCGGGCTAGACAACACCGCATACAAGTCTACCGGGCTAGACAACACCGCGGCAAGTCTACCGGGCTAGACAACACCTCTGCAAGTCTACCGGGCTAGACAACACCGCGGCAAGTCTACCGGGCTAGACAACACCTCTGCAAGTCTACCGGGCTAGACAACAGCTCTGCAAGTCTACCGGGCTAGACAACACCGCGGCAAGTCTACCGGGCTAGACAACACCGCGGCAAGTCTACCGGTCTAGACAACACCGCGGCAAGTCTACCGGGCTAGACAACACCTCTGCAAGTCTACCGGGCTAGACAACACCGCGGCAAGTCTACCGGGCTAGACAACACCTCTGCAAGTCTACCGGGCTAGACAACACCGCGGCAAGTCTACCGGGCTAGACAACACCGCGGCAAGTCTACCGGGCTAGACAACACCGCGGCAAGTCTACCGGGCTAGACAACACCGCGGCAAGTCAACCGTTCTAGACAAGACCTCTGCAAGTCTACCGGGCTAGACAACACCTCTGCAAGTCTACCGGGATAGACAACACCGCGGCAAGTCTACCGGGCTAGACAACACCGCGGCAAGTCTACCGGGCTAGACAACACCGCGGCATGTCTACCGGGCTAGACAACACCGCGGCAAGTCTACCGGGCTAGACAACACCGCGGCAAGTCTACCGGGCTAGAAAACACCGCGGCAAGTCTACCGGGCTAGACAACACCGCGGCAAGTCTACCGGGCTAGACAACACCTTTGCAAGTCTACCGGGCTAGACAACACCGCGGCAAGTCTACCGGGCTAGACAACACCGCGGCAAGTCTACCGGGCTAGACAACACCGCGGCAAGTCTACCGGGCTAGACAACACCGCGGCAAGTCTACCGGGCTAGACAACACCTCTGCAAGTCGCGGAAGTGTACGTGACCGAACAGAACATATTAAAATGCCACCAGCGCCCAGTTGAATGCCATAACTGGCGTTAGTAACTACAATTTAAAATAAATTTGGCAAGTACTCTAAATATAAAATTTGTCGCGTTATAAAAATTAAAAACAAGTTAAATTTTAAAATTACAGAGGTTCAAAATGTTATTTTGTTAGTTAAAATTCCTCTGCCTCCACCCACTTCGTCATCCTCTCCGGAGAAAGAGGGGCCGGCTGTTGTTGTCGATTCCGTGATGTGTCCGTCGTGTGTTTGATGTTTTTATTTCCGTGTTGTGATATTGTCACTGTAATGTTGTTTGTGTAGGGTGTTGTACAGTGTAGGTGTTGTTCCTTTAGTTTATTTGTTCTTGTGTGTATCTGTAATATTGATGGGTGCGTGACAGCGTGGCACTGGTTGTTCACGGAAAAAAATGAGCACTTTTGAAAACCCTGTTTAAGATCTACGTGTGAGACCATTTTGTATTCTTCTGCCCTATGTAAAACCAGCATATCCATGGGTGTGATTACTTTATTCATGCGTTGGTCAAGTGAAAGTGTGAAATTACTAGAAAAATTAATATCTTACAATTCTGCTAATTATTATACGTAGACGTATAAAATACAAAAGAGAAATAAGGAATTTCCGTTTTCACAAATGTTTACCGCAACAATTTTAATTCAGAAGGAATTTAAGGAACAACTTTCCTACATCGCTACTAACTTTACCGGGCAGTGACATTTTTCAAAGGTTGATTTCAAAAAGTGAACAAAATTTATCAATGTTTCAATAGCATAGAGTAGAACGGCTGCACTGTCAACCCACAGAATACATAGATACAGAGAGACGAGGTGTTGTGAGCGTATCCATTCTCTGATTGGCTAAGCGAGGCTCTGGGGACGGACTTTGCATCTGATTCACTACATCACGCTGCGAAATGTTCCCCATTGGCTGGGCAGCTGGCAGGCCACTAGGTCACCAGGTGCTGATTGGCGAACGGCTTTCCAGCGTGTTGCTGGACAGTGCAGCCATCTTGCTGGCCAGTGTGTGCGGCTGGAGTTCGCTAATAAATGTCTGTTTCAGTTCTGCATTCTGAATTACCCTGTGGTTGCACTTGCAGTCCACCGTGATCACTTGAGCTAATGCACAACGCGTATTATTTCTATTCCTAAAATTGCATGTGTTTGGAGCAAGACACTGGATCTGTCTTCTCCATTGGCGAAGAAATTGTAATGGCAGTTCTGCTAGGTTTACTTTCGGTTTTAGAATGTAACGCCAATCAAATAATACTTAGGAAATTACGTACATATGCTTGCCACTACAACAACTTTATAGTTAGGAAAGGTAATTAAATTTCTTTTAGGTACCAGGTAGACCTATGGCAATATTACTAGTCTAGTAGACATACATTTATGTATGTAATATAAAATATGTGTTCATAAGTATGTATTAAAATATACATGACTATACGCATTTATGTGCACGTGTATACTTGTAGACATTCACAATGATAATAACAAGAAGTTCGTGGGCGCTGTGGTGCGTGTGACGCTTGGCAATTCACGTACTTATTGACTTTAGTAGGATAAGCGTAGCAGTAATATTATTTATTCAATAGTTTTATGGGTCTTCTAATATTTTTACAATAGCTTCTACGGAATACGGCATGTGAAACAAAAATCTTCTTTTCACGCTTCTGTCCAGTGCGGTACCTGCCAACCGAATTTTCTTTTAATACATGGCCATATATTGGTTGGACCACACATGTGTGACTTCCCACACCCACAACTGTACCCTTTCTGGGAAATGTGGAAGAATAAGTTATCCGTTAATTTTGATTAATTTTTCTTGTATTTTTATTTTGGCCAATGGCTTCCTGTTGTCGGACCACATTATTTTCACATATTATTTTTAATTTATTACATGCATTTTACCACGTAAGTGGCTTGTAATTTATATATATTTTTACCCTTTAGTAGGAATAAGACATTACATGTTAAATGATTCCTGGGCCACCTTAAACCATATCTCTTCCAAACAAAAAATATTTCGTCCATCTTTGCCCACAGCATTTTTTTTTTTTGGAAAAAATCTTTATACTTTTAAAATTGCTTTTGATTTAAGATCTATGGACTCAACAAAACCAACAGACATACAGACTCTTATTAATGTATTATTACTTATGTTCTTGTAGCATAGTGCGTTTCTACAAATAGCACAAAGTGTTTTTTTTTTTTGTTGGGAGCGATCTCGTGAAAGTTTATTATTCACAAGTGTTTCCTTGACAATTGTAATTTACGGTTAACACATGAAACTACGGTCTCTCCGTCATTGCCAACTTGACTGGACGCCCAGTAACAGTCAGTGTGCCCAATAAAATACACGCAGGTGGGAGCAGTGACATTTTACAAATGTTGATTTCTAAAGTACTTACTTTACGTGAACAGCCTCTAGAGCCATCACCCATTTAACGTAATGTTCCGAGTATACTCGTTCACATCTGACGATGCATAATAGGTTAAATCATGGTCGTTGCTATCCAAGATCAGATATTAGCACCACTATTCATAGCGCCTTTCCCTGGGTAATGGTATTGGCTATTGCTGACTTACCTACTATTATAAAATTGGATACATTGAAACCCTAACCACATGTTGCGAAGTGTGAGTTCTTACAAGATATTCGAAAATAATTTTAACATCAATCATATATTTTCCTCTTTTGCAATTTTTGTAAAAAAAAAAACCTTAAATCATACGTAAAGGGGTTCATGCAAGGGCAGTCCTCTTGTGACCAGTTAGGCTAAACATGTGCTCCAACACGAATGCACCCCATCGAGATGGCATCAGGTTTCCTCAACTTTGTCGGCAGCCACGAGGGCTTTACATTGCCACGAATTTACGATCCGAGTTCCAAGCAGACGAGAAACTTAACCACAACTTGTGCTTGTCACGGGAAAGAAGGCAGACTATTTATAACTTGGCGAGGAGCAGGTGAGAGTCTCCTCTCTACAGAAATGTGAACGCGAGTAAGAAGATGAAGAGAGGAATTCGTTAATAAGACTACCGAGGCAGAGGATCTGCGTGTGGGAGGCTGGCGGACGTTTGTACCTCGACGTATTGATCACCGCCGTCCCCGAGGCAGGCTAGGTTGCTGCCTCGGGGACGGCGGATGAACCTCAGGGTGAAACCAACGTCGGGCGCACACAGTGCTCAAGCAGAACCTTTCCCCCGCAACATCGCGTTATTGGTTCTCCAATCTGCGTTCATTATACTTTCCCACGGGCGTAGACACGTTGCAAATGCACGACACTCACGGCCGCACTGTAAAAAATAGTGGGAAAATTACCTGACTAGTGTAAGGTAATATTCGCAAACTTGTGTGGGAACTATAGTTTTCCTTACAGGTAAGGTAAAATTACCCCAGTCTGGGGTAAAATTCACGTACATGGTAGTGGAAAATCGCATACATGAATGGGAAAATTACCTTACGACGCGTGCATATTTTCAGCATTCTCAACAGCTAAGTGCGGGGACGGGCGGAATAAGCAAATACATTTAAGAGCTAATATTCACAGCTGCTGTCACGGTGTCATTGTGGTGTAATGGATAGCGCATCGGCTTATCGTGATAGAAGACCATGGTATGCGGCGACCCACCAGTAAGTGTCGAGGATTTTAGTGTTGAGGTTTCGGTTACTATTCGTCAGAGGATATAGACAATAAAATAATTAACATTAAAAATCCTCCCCGATAATTCTAATTATAATTTTATAATACAATATAGTTAATTTTCCCTTAGTTGTATGGGATCTTTTCCCCCACTTTTGTCAGGTACTTTTTCCGTACGATAAGGGAATAGTACTTCACTTGTTATGTAAATTTACTATATATTTTAGAAGTAATTTTACCTTACATGTGTAGGTAATTAGCTTCCCTTATATGTAAGGGAATTTTACACATAATTTATTTTATAGTGTGGTACCGTATGCAGCAAAGTCATTAGTGTTCAATCTTCCGTGTGGCTCATCTGGTTTGTGAACACTTCTACAACGCTTTGGCGTGAACGGTTAATGCCAGCATCGTCGAAAATGTTGAACGTTGTTCGGTGGCTTCACGGAGAACACCGAACGCAAGTACAGTGCATACCGAAAAACTTACGTGATTGCAAACACTTGGAACTCGGAAATTAATGTGCGACTGAAAGGGTTAGTTGTTTTTTTTTTTTTTAAAGGAAAAATTCCAAATGTACTTACATACCAAACTAGCTATTGACCCGACACTGCAGTAGGGCGTACACACTAGACGAGAAAACTACCATCTCATAATGACGTCACAAATTTAGTTCGGCAAATAATTTGCGAAATCTATATTGTGACATAAATAGGAATTTTCAGCTCAGTCGTTATGTCCGTACTGGCGTGTTAGGTACTTATAGGATATTCACGGTAAACTGACCTCCTTATGGTCTACTTCTCGTATTACATTGTATTTATCCATCATATGTAAATTTAACATTATCTTGGGCCTCGTCCCTTTCGTCATGCGTCGGTCACGTAATCTGTGGAATTATTAGAAATTGGAATGTTTTCCAAATTTTTTAGTTCTTACACTTAAAATCATAATAAAATAAATAAAATCAATTAGTACCAGTATCGACAAATATTTAACGTAACACCGTTAATTCGAAGTTAAGACACGGAACTTCTTTCCCTCTGCTATTTACCAACCTCACTGGGAGCGTGCAGGTAGTGGCAGTGCAATTTTTCAAAGGCTGACTTCAAAACAGCTCACTTAGCCGCGAACTACTTTTAGCAAGTTTCTTTTCAAAAACACAAACAAGTCAGAGAAACCGACAGTCTAATTTGGAGGGGGAAGGTTCCCCTTAAGTACGACAGTTATGCTGTTTCGAAAGACAAACAACCCAACCATATTGACCATCTTGGGCATCTAAGAAAGCCGCATTTTATTTAGCACTTTTTTCTATACGTCACATCCGAGATTCCCTACAACCTGCTTAACAATATTCTAACGTTTCTTTTTTTTTGTTGCCAGTTTACCATTACCTCTGCTTACGGTCTTTCAGTACTGAGCGTTTTGTAAAATTTGAAACGGCACAGAAATACAGAAAATAGTAAGAAAGCGATATTGCAGAAAATGTATATTTGGTTTGTGCTAGACGAAGGGTAAATAATAATAGACAGCTACAGTAGCCGTCCATGATTTGTGACAACATTTACTTATTACCATACTAGCAACATTAATGCGATGTTTATGTTGCGGTAAAACAAATTTCGTGTCGTGGCAAGAGAAATCCTGCGTTGCGTTGAAGTTAGACTTTCTGTTAGAAAATCTTCTTGTATCTTTTTTTTTTTTTTGGCATTAAATAAACATTGCAGTGTGAAATAAATAAAGTGCAATTATTTTGTCACAAAAATTAATATTACTAACAAAAAAAAAATGACAGCACGTAGAAGAAACGAACCCATGCCGATGCTTAACTTTCCCCAATATACGTAACCCGACGCCCAACTAACTACGCTATCTTGACATGTCTAATCAAGTTTCATATTGTGGGTATTAAATATAGTAGAACTACAAACTGCAGTTCTCTTTCATTACGTGGAAATACTTTATGCCCTATAAATACATATATGTATAGTTGGTACACGTAAACTGGTTTGAAAAGCTTGGGAGCTGGTCTAAGCTACATTTACGTTTCAAACTGTGCTTTAAAATTTAAATACAGTGGTTTCATTACACGAGGTTATCGCTCTTCACAACTATCCGCCATTTTACAACGCCGTCTACGTAACCTAGTTTTGGTTAGACCTTTCTTTTGTGTCGCAGTAACACTAAATATTATGTTATAGCCGTTAATTTTAGTGTAATACAACTTTTGGTTGCGGAAATATTACTTAGAGGCTGTTAACATTAACACTTCACAGTAAGTTTGCATTACAGTAATATAAGACTTTGTAAATGGTTAGCATAAAGTAACTTTGTGACAATATTAGTAATCTATACAAATAAATATAATATAAGTGTCTGTTGGGGTTTTTAGAATTTTCCAGTTTTAATTATTTTTTTTCATATAGGATAATCGATTACTAAGGTATATATAATTTTAAATCTTTTCAAGTCTGTCTGTACGACCAGATTTACCTCAAAAAACAACTGAACATATTGACATGAAATTAACACAGTCTATAGATAATAAAAAAATTCTAAACTCCACAAGTACGAAGTCGCGGGCACAGTTAGTTTGATGTAAACGGTTAAATAAATTCCTCAATAGTAATTATTTTGTTGCAGCAACATTAGAATTTTTTCTGGGTGACGGAGGAGAGGTTAAAATATAAGCGGACGATGTGTGAGAGAAGAAACAGTAGGAACGGTAGTGGGTAATCGTAGTGGCTGTGTAGGTGGCTGGGCGCTGAGCTGCCAGTAATCGTAGTGGCTGTATACGTGGCTCGGCGCTGAGCTGCCAGTAATCGTAGTGGCTGTGTACGTTGCTCGGCGCTGAGCTGCCAGTAATCGTGTTGGCTGTGTACGTGGCTCGGCGCTGAGCTGCCAGTAATCGTAGTGGCTGTGTACGTGGCTCGGCGCTGAGCTGCCAGTAATCGTGTTGGCTGTGTACGTGGCTCGGCGCTGAGCTGCAGGTTAATCGTAGTGGCTGTGTACTTGGCTCGGCGCTGAGCTGCCAGTAATCGTAGTGGCTGTGTACGTGGCTCGGCGCTGAGCTGCCAGTAATCGTGTTGGCTGTGTACGTGGCTCGGCGCTGAGCTGCCAGTAATCGTAGTGGCTGTGTACGTGGCTCGGCGCTGAGCTGCCAGTAATCGTGTTGGCTGTGTACGTGGCTCGGCGCTGAGCTGCAGGTTAATCGTAGTGGCTGTGTACTTGGCTCGGCGCTGAGCTGCCAGTAATCGTAGTGGCTGTGTACGTGGCTCGGCGCTGAGCTGCCAGTAATCGTGTTGGCTGTGTACGTGGCTCGGCGCTGAGCTGCCAGTAATCGTAGTGGCTGTGTACGTGGCTCGGCGCTGAGCTGCCAGTAATCGTAGTGGCTGTGTACGTGGCTCGGCGCTGAGCTGCCAGTAATCGTTGTGGCTGTGTAAGTGGCTCGGCGCTGAGTTGCCAGTAATCGTGTTGGCTGTGTACGTGGCTCGGCGCTGAGCTGCCAGTAATCGTAGTGGTTGTGTACGTGGCTCGGCGCTGAGCTGCCAGTAATCGTAGTGGCTGTGTACGTGGCTCGGCGCTGAGCTGCCAGTAATCGTAGTGGCTGTGTACGTGGCTCGGCACTGAGCTGCCAGTAATCGTGTTGGCTGTGTACGTGGCTCGGCGCTGAGCTGCCAGTAATCGTAGTGGCTGTGTACGTGGCTCGGCGCTGAGCTGCCAGTAATCGTGTTGGCTGTGTACGTGGCTCGGCGCTGAGCTGCCAGTAATCGTAGTGGCTGTGTACGTGGCTCGGCGCTGAGCTGCCAGTAATCGTGTTGGCTGTGTATGTGGCTCGGCGCTGAGCTGCAGGTTAATACGTAGTGGCTGTGTACTTGGCTCGGCGCTGAGCTGCCAGTAATCGTAGTGGCTGTGTACGTGGCTCGGCGCTGAGCTGCCAGTAATCGTGTTGGCTGTGTACGTGGCTCGGCGCTGAGCTGCCAGTAATCGTAGTGGCTGTGTACGTGGCTCGGCGCTGAGCTGCCAGTAACCGTAGTGGCTGTGTACGTGGCTCGGCGCTGAGCTGCAGGTTAATCGTAGTGGCTGTGTACGTGGCTCGGCGCTGAGCTGCCAGTAATCGTAGTGGCTGTGTACGTGGCTCGGCGCTGAGCTGCCAGTAATCGTAGTGGCTGTGTACGTGGCTCGGCACTGAGCTGCCAGTAATCGTGTTGGCTGTGTACGTGGCTCGGCGCTGAGCTGCCAGTAATCGTAGTGGCTGTGTACGTGGCTCGGCGCTGAGCTGCCAGTAATCGTGTTGGCTGTGTACGTGGCTCGGCGCTGAGCTGCAAGTAATCGTAGTGGCTGTGTACTTGGCTCGGTGGTGAGCTGCCATCGATCGGCGCCTGGGGGATTACAGCCAGGGACACACGTCGGGTGCAGAGGCAGATGAAATGCAATGCAGGTGCAGGTGGCTGGGGCAACTGCAACTGCTCGCAGGGAAAGTTTTGTTTGATCTACACCTGCAGCTCACAGTGTGGCAGTACCTATTGTTCACTCAGTTAGGCCAGTTATACAATGCACTTATATGTGTGACAACAGACTCGCAAACGCAAGCAGAACAAGCCGACAACAAAGGGATGAATATTAACCATTAAGATACGCACGGTCTTGCAACTTACGAAATAAAAAATACTCAGCTCTTACGAATTACTGATATACATATTACATAATTACATCATATACACATCTCATTTGTATATCTTTGCAGTGTTAAAAAATACGTAAGTACTACTGCCGAAACATGTGCTCATATTTATTAAAACAAAAATGATAATCGCCACGCCAAACCCAAGCACTTGTTACCGTGTATAGGCCTACCTCAGTGGCCACGAAAATGAACATCAATAAACCAAATACTCGATTCCTATTGGCTACACGGATTCACGGACAAGCAAGAGTTGGGAGTTGCCGAGCTATCTTTTACGTGTATCCTGTACATTATCTGCGTCCGTATGTGTGCCATTGTAAAACGCGCCTTACACTTCCGGCCAATTTACATCAACTATGTCGCTCATTTGAAGTCGTGAGTGAGGGGAAACGTCATTCATAGAGCCGCATTCTTCTCGCCAAAATAATTACACGCACATCTTCAATATCCAACGTCCGGGGGGGGGGGGGGGCTGCGGTGGCTGAGCGGTTAGCGTGCTCGCCTCCCACCAAGGCGAACAGGGTTCAATCCCCCGCTGGGTCACTCCCGGATATTCGCACGTGGGAATCGTGCTGGAATATGTCGTTGGTGGACGGGTATTCTCGGGGTTTTCCCGCTTACCACCGCCCTTGCATTCCGGCGATGCTCCATACTCACCTCATTTCACCCTCATCGCCTCTTAAGACCCCGATGTTAAGAGCCGCCCAAATCTCTTCACTCACTCGCTCTTACGTCCATTCTTGCAACTTTCTTTTTGTTATTGGCTGTGGGTGTTTGTAATGAGACATTGTATTACCTGACTGGGACAATCAGAACTAAACTATTCCAACAATTAACTGACACTTGACGCACGTGACAATTTAAAACATCCAATGACGAAGGTGCACATTGATTAGAGTTTTTTTTTTAATTCAACGAAAGGTTTAATTCTAACACCTTAAACTGGATTTATTAGTTGATTTTGGAGAAAACCTATGGATGTGCATTTTGTTAATAGTATTACATTTCAACGAGGTAAGCCATCCCCTGTGTAATCTATTTTTAAAACCAGCTCTTGAAATGTGTTGCTTTATAGGGCACCTCTGGCGCGTTAGATTAGAGCCGAAGTAGGTGGTCCCGAAGATTCGCCGAACACTCCCGAGTCGAGCCGAAGCGAGAGCATCAGAACCGCACAACCACTATTAAAAATACATTGGCAACCTGTCACATGGTCATATCGCTTCCTGTAGCGCAGTACACACCAATACACAACCACCTTTCCAGATTATCTTGTGCACGTCGTGGTTTCCATCACGGTGATGTTGCCAGGGTTCGTATCAAACTTAGATCTAACAACTTCATAGATCTTATATAAAATAAACACATATGTTACTCACAATACTGTTTGACAAATTCAAATGAAATACCGGAGGTTATGTGAAACACACGCTTTCGTATCATCCCCCGTCCCACACTCTTTCTTATAGACGCGTAGACTTCAAGGTCGTGCAGACTATTCGGACGAGACATGTATAGTCAACGCACGATTACTTCCGACTTTTCTGAAGTCCTGATAAAGTCCTACTTGCGGGATATTCGTCCGCCTCATGCAAAGAAAGCTTAACAAAATCTAGAAAATCACACCAAAGAGAGAACGCACCTCGTTCTTGCGCACCTAGTGTAATAATATTTTGCATAAGAACTATTTCTTACTAGGCATTACCAACACACCCACATTAATGATTAATTGAATATTATAATGCTCAGATAAAATATTTAGAAATGTTCGATTTAACTAAAAAATAAGATACTTTTATGCTAACAGAAGTATATAACATTTGTGCTAGATGGCACATTCAGGAAATAAATTACACGTCATACATGTGGTAATATTTCAAAGATTTTACTCGAAAAGTGTGAAGATAATTTGAACAGACTATACAAGAGACACGAAAGCCTTTTCTAGCTACGTTTTGTCAGTAATAGGAGTTAGCAGGAGCAGTGGAATCACACATGGCAATAGACATACCAGAGGATTCGAGAAAATGTGTGAAGTAAATGGAAAGGTGTTACAATGTATGTTGAAGCTGACTCCTCTGTTCAGCTGTCCTTCCCTTCCTCCCACGACACCATTGTCCGGTAAACGCACTGCGCTGCTAAGGAGCTCAGTCGCGAGGCCTTTACGTAAGTCTGTCGAACAGTAAAGGCGTAGAGGTACAGGCTGTTCCCGGTAAACTGAGCACTTTAAAAAACCCCGCATAAGATCTACTTGCATGCATACTGTATATGCTTCCACCATATGCATAACTACCATAGTCGTGGGCCTCATCACTTAATTCGTGCGTCGAACAAGTAAAACAGGAAGTATTAAAAACGTGAACATTTTTCAAACTACTCATTTTTACACATAGATGTAATTGAAAGACGTTAAGAAACGTAACTACTTTCCCTCCATCGCAACCAACTTTACAGGAGTTCATGCTACTCTGAGTGCCCGTTAAACACATGCAGGCAGGAGCAGTGACTTTTTTCTAAGGTTGATTTCAAAAGTGCTCACTTTATCGTGAACAGCCTTTACGCCGAGTGCTCGCAAATACGGCTCATTGTCCCCTTGGTGTAACTTTCTAGCCTTGGTTATGCTTTCTTTGCATGAAAGCAGATCATTAGTAGGGCTTCAGAAATGTTGCATGTAACTGTGAATGGACTATACCTTTATAAATATATGAATTATTCTCTATTCAGACGCAGGGCATATCCTTTCTCACTAACAAACATTTTAAAAAAGCTCAAAATATAACATAGTTTGAGTGCTAGATATTCCCCCCCCCCCCCCAGATAACAGCAAAATTTAAAAAATTACCCCCCTTATTTTTCAAAATGTCGGACCACCCGATGACGGATTTTGAGATCTATTTTATGGACATTCAAGAGATGTTACCTAACACAAATGTGAAGGTTTAGTTTTTTTTTTTTTTTAATGCCTGGGTTCGAATTGAATCTCGACTAAACGCGCTGTACTATAAATGAGTAATTATCTCCTCAGACATACTGTGAACAAAAAATCTTGACCATGATCGCAGTTTACAAGTCAAATATAGTGGCTCGAATTCATGCTGACGAACGAGATCATCTGTCAAGGTGGTAGGTCGCCTAGGCAGTCCCTCGAACGATGTGCAGAGCTCCTGAAGTAAACGTTTTATTAACAAAGAAAACGGCCCAAAGTGTCTGACTGAGGTCTGCTTACGAATGGCGTTTAAGAAACGTCACACGCCTGTATATGGTTTTCAGTTCCTCCATTTCTCTCTCCAGTATGTTCTTGTGATAGTGAAAATAACACAAACCTGTGTTTTCACTGTTATTTTTAAGGTATGAACATCCCGGTACAAAACATTAAAAAAAGGGATAGGGATATGCATCCAGCCTCTTTTAAGGGGGTAGTATGCACTCCATCTTGGAATTTTCTTACAAGTCTTCGTGATGAAAATGTATGACCAGAAATAAAAAATCAAAGCTAGACATGACATTGACGACTACTTAACGAATTTTTTTTTTATTTGTAGGTTTTCAAATATACTTGTATTTTCCCACGTGGGACTGAAATTATTTAATAATCAAATAATGTTTAATTATGGTTACAGATGTGACACTAATCATGTAAGAGAAATAAGTGAGATTTAGAAATAACTGTTAAAATGTTCCCTATGTCATGACTAGCTTGGTTTTTAAATACTGACTTCGAAAATTAAGTTAATGAGGAAAATACGTAAATCCAAGATAGCAAGGACACATCCCCTTTAATTTTATTATTCCTTTATAAAATGGTAAGGTCTCCTCTGAAAGTCTCATAGAGACGTGCTGTTGACGTCAAGACTGCACGCCAGATCAGAGTCCTGAGCGTAGCGGCGATGCCGCTATTGTAGAACGTGCCAGTGTAACCCTTATAGCTCCGGCGCTTCTCTGCCAAGAGAAGAAGAAAACGATGCAGGCAGGCAGGCGGGACTCTTAACCGTGGAGAACCAAGCCTTTTTCCATCTCCTCTCCCGTGCCGGCAACCATCACAAGACTACATATTTTATGAAACAAATATTTTCTTCTCACTGTTCGGGAAACACTGAATATATCAGTCTTTCTACAGCGCTTTTTTCCATTTTCCTTCCCTACTTTTATTTTCGCCTTTTGCTCTCACGACGAGACTGCACGGTCTCCCACTTGTCAGAACATCCGTCGATATATTCTCCCGCCATGCATTATGGAAAAAAGGGATGATATGATAAAATATATATTTTAAACTGAAAGAAGACTGCTCAGATGCTCTTCCATTCGCTCTTGTACACAGTTTAAAAATGGTTTGGTTAATGTTTCCCCAATAAAATGGTTTGGTTAATGTTTCCCCAATAAAATGGTTTGGTTAATGTTTCCCCAATAAAATGGTTTGGTTAATGTTTCCCCAATAAAATGGTTTGGTTAATGTTTCCCCAATAAAATGGTTTGGTTAATGTTTCCCCAATAAAATGGTTTGGTTAATGTTTCCCCAATAAAATGGTTTGGTTAATGTTTCCCCAATAAAATGGTTTGGTTAATGTTTCCCCAATAAAATGGTTTGGTTAATGTTTCCCCAATAAAATGGTTTGGTTAATGTTTCCCCAATAAAATGGTTTGGTTAATGTTTCCCCAATAAAATGGTTTGGTTAATGTTTCCCCAATAAAATGGTTTGGTTAATGTTTCCCCAATAAAATGGTTTGGTTAATGTTTCCCCAATAAAATGGTTTGGTTAATGTTTCCCCAATAAAATGGTTTGGTTAATGTTTCCCCAATAAAATGGTTTGGTTAATGTTTCCCCAATAAAATATTTACGCACACAAACATGTGTGTTGTGATGGAGGTGAATCGAATATTATTTTATTGAAACAGAATGTTTTAGTAACACGTCTGATTTGATTATATCTCGAGTGGTTTCCACACACCTTGAGAAAATCTTGAGTTTGATTGATTTATTTACGTACTGAAATTTAAATTGTTATTGTGGTTTTTTTCCCTCTGTGCCCGCCCTTCTATGCCACGTGGCAGCATGTAGACTCAATAAACCAGCACTTTGTTCGAGTAGCATTGACTATCAAACTGTGGCATTTTTTCACGATATGTTTTTAGGACACATTTAACATATCCATTTAAGTGGCAGTGTTCTCTATAGCGTATTTTTTAAAAGAGTTATTACGGCTGAAACGTGTAGTTACAAGGAAAAAACGTATGCATATAAAACTGTAAACTAGTCACGTATTGAAGGCAATGTTAACAGTATATATATATATATATATATATATATATATATATATATATATATATATATATATATATATATATATATATATATATATAACAAAACAGCAGAGCGTATGATCAGAAAACCAACAATTATTTCATTTTAAGCCGGGGTTTGCGTTGGTAAAATACGTACTTGATGTATGAACACATCAATTTCAAAGCAAAGGAAGTTTCACTCCATTTCTAAAGTCCGATATGACAAAACGCACAAACAGAGTTTTCTGGATAGCTGAGATTTACGATGTTGATTTTCAACGCAGTTCGGAAACGATCGGAAAATTTCCGGTGGAACTGGAGCGCAAACACAAAATGGCAGGACGTAAAGTTGCTAAGAACAAACCGCATATTCGCAGCGATCCAAACTACGTGTCTGGTTTGTCTGGTTTTCATCACAACGGCTGGCTGTATAAATGGCCAGTCTGCAAAAAAAAAATAACTACCAGGCCTGGGAGAGTAAACCAGTTTGCAACATAAATCAATAAAGTGATTCTATAGTCTATTCACGGTTAGATGAGTACTTTTAAAATGGACATTCGAGAAATATCACTGCCCTTCCGTACCTGCATATATACTGACTGGCGTGTGCCCAGTATGGTTGGCAACTACAGAGGGAAAATAGTTCCATGTCTTAAAGTCGAATTACAAGTGTAAGGTGTACATTTGTGAGCACTTAAATGATTTATTTTGCTTTCTGTTTTAATTCATATAGGCCTACATGTAAAAATACATATAGGTCTACATTTAAAATACATACAGACTACATTAAAAAAATACATATAGACCTACATGTAAAAAATACATACAGGCCTACATGTAAAAAATACATATAGGCCTACATGTAAAAAATACATACAGGCCTACATGTAAAAAATACATATAGGCCTACATGTAAAAAATACATACAGGCCTAATGTAAAAAATACATATAGGCCTACATGTAAAAAATACATATAGGCCTACATGTAAAAAATACATATAGGCCTACATGTAAAAAATACATATAGGCCTACATGTAAAAAATACATATAGGCCTACATGTAAAAAAATACATATAGGCCTACATGTAAAAAATTACATATAGGCCTACATGTAAAAAATACATATAGGCCTACATGTAAAAAAACTACTCATATCATGGCCTACATGTAAAAAATACATATAGGCCTACATGTAAAAAATACATATAGGCCTACATGTAAAAAATACATATAGGCCTACATGTAAAAAATACATATAGGCCTACATGTAAAAAATACATATAGGCCTACATGTAAAAAATACATATAGGCCTACATGTAAAAAATACATATAGGCCTACATGTAAAAAATACATATAGACCTACATGTAAAAAACCTACACATTCGTAAAATATTCGCTTTACTGCCACAGTTTCACTTGACCAGCGCATGAATAAAGTAACCATGCTTATGGCTATGTTAATTTTCATATGGCGACAGACTACGTAATATCCATACAAGTTGAGCTCAAGCGGGACTTTCAAAAGTGCTCAGTTTACCCTGAACGGATGATAGCAATGTGACTTTAATAACGGCCGAGCGTGGAATAGTTTATTACGCACGATCAAAGCGCAGGCGCCCATCAGCTTAACGGCGAAATGACTGGAAAACAAAAGAAACTGTTTAGATTCTGCGGTGTCCTGGATCAAACTACATTCAGAAAAAATTCAAATTTCCTATAGGAGCTGTCGTATTAAATCTGCTTCTAGCGACGATGAATGCTGAATGCAAATTGCATTCTAAATCTGAATCAGTGAGAATTTCCTTACGATTTCTTACAAGACTGCGTAAAATGATGCTCTGTACATGATGTTTGTAATAATGTTAGCATACAAAGTTTGAATGAAATTGTTAAATTGTTGAATAGATATGCCAAACATGTGGAAATATTTATAGGGCAGCTATTTTTCAAATCATTGCCTGATCCCATTTAAATCATGTAACGATACTTGGCCTTCTGTTGGTGTGGAAAATTTTGTGGAAATTGGTCAAATAATTTTTCAAATATGACAAAAGGTTCAGTTTACTCATCTGACACTACTTTTCCAAAAAGAATCGGCAAAGGAGGGTAGCTGTACGCATATCGGTTGATTGGTCCTCGAGATATGGCATAAAACATCCATTGTTCATGGGACAATCTCCATAAATGGAGGGCAAAAAGTCAATTTATTAGCACATTCCATCATTGTAATAGATACAATTTTTAAAGTTGAATTGATATATGTTGCATAGATTCGTAGTTAAAGCACACCAAGCTAAAATGTTTATATATGCGCCATTCAGAAAATAGGAGACTTACATACTTAAAAACTTATTAATTAATATAGACTAGCGCAGTACAACTTCTTCGGCAAATTGTAAAGAATTCGGTCTATTGTTTTCTGAGATACGACATAAAAACTGTATTATTTAGGTCGGCTATCTTAAAAATGGCGGAGAAATTAGGCTTTGCATAGACAGGTTATATGAATACAAATTATACTGTCAACATACAAAGTTAAGTTGAAATTTGTTTTGCACTTTCGTTGATAAAAAGTTTTTACCTGACATATTTAAATGGCCGCCATTTTGAAAAGATGTATGACTGACCCACTAAACATTTATCAGTTTACGTAGCTTGCCACAGTGCTAATTGGTTAACAAATTTTGTAGAAATAGGTTGTTCTTTCGGAGATCATATAATTTCAATTTGTCAATTGATACCATTTTACAAAATGGTGGACAAAAGATATTTTTTGTGCATACATCCGATTCCTGTAATATATACAGCCGTCATAGAAAGTTTCTTTGGAATTAATTTCATGAAAATAAGTGTCTGACATAAATAAAACGTATCAGTTGACATTACCTACCACAGCAGTAATTCTTAGCCATATTTGGTAGGAATCTGAAAATTGCTTTCCCGAGATATGATTTTATGTATTCGTGTGGAAATATCTTACAAAATGGCGGACAAAATAGGCTCCTTGTACATACATTTGATGTTTGTTATATATACTCCCAGTATTCAAATTTAAGTTGGAATTGATTACAAGTTTCCGAAGTTATAGCATAGTATGCTAAAATATCTATATGGCCGCCGTTTTGAAATAAATGTCTGATATACTTGAAATAGTTTTTAACATGCCAACTGCGGCAGTAGGTGCTACTTAATTGTCAAATTTGGTAGGAGTCTGCGAATTGTTTACTGAGAAATTACACAAAAATTTGATTATTTCATTTAGCACTATTTTACAAAATGGCAGATAACAGTTTTTTTGGCTAATTTTATGCTTGAAATATATACTGCCAGCGTAAAAATTTTTGTTGAAACTGTTCAAATGGCATGGTAATTTAAAAAACCTTAAAGTATCGATATAGCCTCCATTTTGAAAATAAGTGACTAATTAAGTTCATTTACTCATATTTACCTGGTATATCATAGCATTTCATGCGTAATAAATTCGGCGAAAATAGTTTCAGTAGTTTTCGAAATATAATGTAAAAATCTTTATTTTCTCATGTGGCACGTTCTTCCAAAATGGCGGATCAACAAATATTCACCTCAGAATTTATTTCTTACAACTTGCGCTGTCCATAAATTTGGTTAAAATCGGTTGAATGATTTCCGAGATATGACATACCGCCTTAAATTAAAAAATGGCCGTGATTTTGAAAGTAAGTGTTCAGCGTGGACGAAAACTATAAAAGTTGGTGTTCTTACTATATGTGCACCGAGTTGGTGTTCTTACTATATGTGCACCGAGTTGGTGTTCTTACTATATGTGCACCGAGTTGGTGTTCTTACTATATGTGCACCGAGTTGGTGTTCTTACTATATGTGCACCGAGTTGGTGTTCTTACTATATGTGCACCGAGTTGGTGTTCTTACTATATGTGCACCGAGTTGGTGTTCTTACTATATGTGCACCGAGTTGGTGTTCTTACTATATGTGCACCGAGTTGGTGAAATTCGGTTCACGCGTCCAAAAATTGTAACATGCGCACATACACACACACACGTGCATAGACACAGCCAGGAAAGTTATCTCGAAAGCCTTTCTTTCCTCCGGAAAGTAGGCTTAAAATAATATTCAATTCATCACATGCAGTTAACTTGTGTGTGGCAATTAGTCAGTGAAATAGTTTCCTTAAAACAATTAGTTGTATTTAATCAATTCTAGGTGAAGCCATTGTCACAGATTAGAGTAGTAGCATTTCACTGCAAATCAGTGATTTTACAATGATTAGAATTTAGTGTGTACGGGAAACACCAACTCTCCTATTTACATGAAGGAAAATCGTGAATTACAGACATGGCTGAAGACACATGCAGCCACTAATGTGATAATATTTGAACAACCTATTTTAATATATACCTACGTTTCAGTGTATGTGTTACGGAGTTGACAGTAAAGTTGAAAAATTAATTCATCTATTAAAATTAATTCTTGAAGAAAAGCAAACATGTAGAAACAAATATCCAACCTGAAATCTGCAGGTTTCAGCGTAATGTAACGAAATGTAAGGAACTACGTCTATCTCAAAAAAGCATTCATGAACCAAACAAGTTTTTAGTATTTTTGTACATTGTTTTTAGTAGAACGCATGATTAAATTCAACTTATAAAATTTACTACCTGCGAAATAACTTTTAGTTGAAGTTAAAATTTTAATTTCAAAAGCATCATATCCTCGTAAATTTTTATTTAAAAAATTTTCAGCGCATTGTTTAGATAACTATCTTGTCAAAAAAAAAATGAAGGCAATTTCTAGTTACAGCCTCGAGTTGTAGTAAGAATATCGTAAAAATATCATGATTTTAAGAATTTCGTGTATGTTTTGCTATTTCGAGCAGAGAGCAAAACCGATCCATACACTGAATGTCTGATCGCCTCTAAGCAGAAGGTACTCAGTTGGAGTGCCTGTTCTGCTGTCTTGCGAAATGTGAAAATTTATTATGCTAAATATCTAGTAGGTATTATATATCTGTATCCCCAAAAATGTCCCCTTCCCAGAGATTTTAAGAAAAAAATAGCACCTTCAAAACACACTTTCACTCATTGTCACTCTCGGAAGAAAAGTACATTTCAGAAAAACATAAAACAGTTGTGACTTACATGCAAATGTGTAACTTTACTTACGTATTATTCGTAACCAGGCCCAACAGAATAATGTCGTAGTTGTTGAATAAAGGATGGATATCTGAAGCTCTGTAAGCTTCTTCTTGCTTTTTATAGCTCACTGCCATAGACGTAAAAACAGATACATATTCTGATGTACTAAAAAAAGCTAGTACAGATGGGTCGCAGATTAACACTTTTAAAAACTCTGACATTAATTTCAGAAGACTGGATATTTTTTTAATCATATTAAAAAATTGGCGCTTGCAGTGATTTAATGGACGATTGTGCAACTGTCATTTGATATTTGTAAAGTGCGACGAAAATTCACTTATTTGCAATCAAAAATCACCGTGAAGGTACCATCGCAGGGGTGCGTAAGGAAATATAGACCTATGACATGGTAGTAAGTACAAAAAAAAGATCAAAAGATTGTACAGGCACACCAAGCATATATAGCAAGGGACCAACTCTTGCAGGATGAACTTAGTATGGTGTACCACCCGTAGCACGGGGACAGGTTGTGATACAGTCAGGTATGGAGGCAGACAGACGTCGGATGTTCTCCTGAGGAAGATCCTACCACGACTGGCGCAACTGACCAATCAGATCCCCGCGGTAGTTGCCGCTGGTGGAAGTTGCCGTCCATTATGGCCCACAACGTTCTCGATGGGTGAGAAGTCTGGGGACATTTCTGGCCAAAGAAGCAAGCTGACATCACGAAGGCAGGACAGAGATACCCTTGCTGTGTGAGGCTGGACATTTTCCTGCTGGTACATGGGACTGTCAAGTTCCATCAGGAAGGGAAGCATACGTGGTCGCAGGGTTTCCTGGACGTATCGTGGCCCAGTAGACTTGCTTCAATCACCACCAGTGGGGTGTGTTAATCTTAGAAGATTGTACCCCACACCATGACACTTCTCGTGGCAGTGTGTCGTTCTATGGTGAAGTATGGTTCACGATGCTGGCCACGACGTCTCCACACTCGAATTTTGCGGTCGTCTGTATCCAGACTGAACCGTGATTCGTCGCTGAACACCACTCGTCACCAATCAGCAAGCTGCCATGCTGCCTTCCAATAATATGGCCACCCATGCTCGGAGATGCTCAGGTCATAATAGCAGACGTTGTAAGAGACGCTGCAACAACAAATCCCACAGAGCTACCTGGATATGGTACCAGTGGACATAAGCGTATCCCCAGCTGCCGTGACATGTCCTTGGATGTTGCGCAGCGATATCTGTGGAGCGCTTACAGATTGTCGCACGATGGAACGATCCTCCCTGCTGGTGGTCCACCGGGGTGGACCCTAGCCTTCTCTACCTGTATGTGTACCCTCCTAATCCCACTGCATCCAACACAGTCTCACAGTGTAGGCAAGACGATTCAAGTGTCGAGCAATGCGCCAAAAAGTCCAACCTGTCTCTCATAGGCTGAAGATGAGGCCTCTATTCAAAGCATCTTGCTGGGCAAAGACTTGTCGAATGTACCGTCGGGGCATGTTGCATGTTCACTGAACATGGCTCTGTGACTCACACTGCTACTAAGGCCTATTCGGTGTCTTGCAACTATGCATGATGGAGGGATATATGTACCCTTAGTGGCACATCCGCGCATTCAAACCGCATTAAAAGGAAATGGGTCACATGCCGAGCTATTACGTTGCTGCGTGACTCCGTACGTTGGACTCACGCGATTAATTATTTTGCAAGTGAGGGTATTTACTTATATATTATTTTTACGCCAGCAACTAGTCTACTGTGTGAAACTAAAAGAAGCAGATTTCATTTCCCACTAATCTAACTTGCTTAGTCAATAGAGTCCACTCGAACGATCTGCACATATTTAGGAACCATACCGCAAACAAGTAGGGTCTCGCTTATTGGTTATCCGGTTTTAGTTGATGTAAATCTTGTTCACGAATGACTGATGCTAACGAAACTGACCAGAGAACAAGTGGTTTACCGATCACGCGAAATAAGCTCAACACAGCGCACGCCATAATATTGCGCAATTGCATTTTTGAATAGTTTTAACATCGCACTTCTAACACGAAGGGATTTTTTTTTCTCATAATTCGTTGAAATACAGTTTGCATTAGGAAGTCACCTACCGGGCACTTCAGCTGGCTGCAGAACGTCTTGGAATACAGTTTGCATTAGGAAGTCACCTACCGGGCACTTCAGCTGGCTGCAGAACGTCTTGGAATACAGTTTGCATTAGGATGTCACCTACCGGGCACTTCAGCTGGCTGCAGAACGTATTGGAATACAGTTTGCATTAGGAAGTCACCTACCGAGCACTTCAGCTGGCTGCAGAACGTCTTGGCATACGAGTTTTCTTGCGAAATTATTAAACTTTCCCGCAATCTGTAAGCACGCCTCAGTCGAGGACAGCGTGGTGCTTCAAGATATCACACACGCTATAAATATTACTTTCCAGCACTCCAACCTCATCAAAACTGTTTTTAAGACTGCTATAAATAAAAAAAAACATACTACCCGGACACGAGCGAAAGTACGATTGGAGCTTGTATTGAACTTTGCTGCAGACTCGCCACCAATAACATGATAGAGTCGCCGCTGGAAGTGCCACTACGAGAACAATGCACGCCAGTTCAGCCCCCTGCGCTTAGTGGCGATAGCGCACTTGATACGTGTGCTAGAGTCGCCCCTAGTGGCAGTGTCACCCATATTACTAAATGTTAAAAAATAATAATATCAGTGATTTATATGTTGTGTACCACCATATTAATTAGTTGTCTGGCACTGATTATCAGTGACGCAGTTTTCTCTATTCTCGTTGTTTAGGCTCAATTCTCACTGTTTCATGTTTAGAGTTTAGTTTAGTCTGTAGAGTACAGCGCGACGATGAAATCGCGGCAAGCCAATTCAGCATCTTGCGCGTAGGGGCGATGGAGCACTAGGCGCGTGTGTGGTAGCGTCGCCCGTATTGCTCCTTCGATTCTGGGTCTTGACCACGCAAAACAGCTTCAGGCACATAGAAGCCATGTGTGACCACAGCTCGGTTCACAATTAAAGCGCAACACCAAACCCAGAACACAAGTCGTGTACACAAGAACTGACCGCCATGTTTTCGAACCTATCGATTCACAATTACGCACAACAGTTCGTGTTCATCGAAGTTCCCGACATTGTGCACAAAGGAAATTATTATATTTCATTTCTTGCGCAGGCGTATGGAGCAAAAGGCATTCAGAGAAGAGTGAAAATTTTAAAATAAGTTATTTATTTAAAATGAAAGAAAGTTTTGCTGTATAAACGAAGACATGTTACAGGTTATTAAACTGGTGACGGTTTACTATAGTCAAGTTTCAAAGGTTAGTCACATATTTATGATCACAAAAACTAGGATTTTAAAGGAGAACAAAAATACTAAATATTTTAAATCACTGTAAATCTTCAACACAGTATCACTGCCTTTACGAAAATCCATTACGTTACCAACACTACCAACTGATGTCAGACCCGTCGTAAATATTCAATTGCTGAAAATAATACGTAAATAGTCAACCGGGAATCATTTAGGCACAAGAACTTGGGTCGCGTTAATGTTCTACTGTTATGTCCTGCGGTCTGTGCGTATGGATTTGATTGTGAACCCAGCCTACCTGTTCCACCACCGCACACTCCAGATGGCGAACGCTACAGGGGTGGTCTGGGTGGGGGGGGGTGATAAACAGGGGTGAGGTGGGGGAGATCTGCGGCCAGGTCACCACGGTCTCCGTAAATCACTTTGTTGGAAACTCGAGGCAGGGCTAAACACCACAAGATACGGAACCACGAGCCCCACCTCACAGAAGGTTGAAGGGACACAACAGCAGAGGAGATATCTCTCAGAGAGTTGCGATAGGGGTGCAGTTTCATCTCTCCCAGCTTCCTGCTACTTGCAGCCCGTGCTTGGGATAGAAGGGAGTGGGGGAAACAAATTTCCCATTATATGTGAAACCGCAGCTATACTCCATTCAGTATCACACCAAACTTTTCTGAAGCCATGCTAAACCTTTTATTTTCAGCCTATTCCTCCGCCTCATGCAAACAAAGCTTAACCAGGTATTGAAAACTACGCCAACGGGACAGCGCACCACATTTGTGAGCACTCAGTGTAACAACTTTTGCATCAGAACTATTTCTTGCTAGGCATTACCAACAATCATATTTTCCTTCTGTTTTTTATCTTATCAACTACAATCGACATAATATAATTTAAAATTAATTATGATTAAAAAATCAATTTAATCGAAATAGGATACTCCCATGTTAACAAAAGTATAAAACGCTTGTGACATATAATACATCTATTAAACAATCACACACGTCATATATAGAGCGATTTTTCAAAGGTTTGATTCAAAAAGTGTGAAGAAACTGCGAATGGACTATATCTGCAATGCATCAAAGAAACTTGTTTTCCGCGATATTCAACAAGCAAACTGAAATATTTCTGGTACAACTTTGCTATGCTTGTTGCTTAGTTGCGGGGGGGGGGGGGGGGGGGGCGGAATAATTATGAGGATCTAACACGCAAGGCATATGAACATAATATGCGCGACGGCAGCTACCGAGTTTATAAGCGTTTCATGACGAACTGAGCACTTTTGGAAGTCCTGCTTAAGATATGCTTGTATGCGCATACATTGTCTATTCCTCTGCCATAGTTGACATCAGCATGAGCCTGATAACTTTATTCTTACGTCGGTCAAGTGAAACTGAGACATTATTAGTAAAAAAAAGGCAAAGCAAAATAAGTCGATTAAGTGTTTACAACTATTTACTTGACATTTATAATTAAATGTCACACATGGAACTACTTTCGCTCTGTAGTTATAGGCCGTTCACAATAAAGTGGGCATTTTTTAAGGCCCTTCCAACAGGCATTAACCACTGTTAAATATGTTTTGTTGCAGCCTCAGACATTAACTTTTGGGAATGGTGAAAGAACACATCGTATTTATTAGTCACGTGATAATACTGATATTTAAAACTGGCTGAAAGGAAAATTGGGAAGGGCCTTAAAAAGTGCTAACTTTAGCGTGAACTGACTATACCAGCTTTAGCGTGAACTGAATATACCAGCTTTACTGGGCGCTTTTCGAACAATTTGGTCGGAGAAGTATATGCAGGTGATGTACATGCAGGGCAGTGATATTATCCAAAGGTTGATTTCAAAAGTTCTAAAGTAACAGTGAATAAACCTATAGTAAAATATCTATATAGTAAAGCAGCTCAAGTATGTGTCTACATCAGCCAAGTACACGAAAAGGTTTAATCTCTACTCTGTAAACCTGAATCGGTGAAAAGCGAGTCAAATCAGTGAAATGGCTACACTTGAAATCACCTGTGGCTTATCGATTATTCCGGTAGCGGAATTTCACTGAATTGCGGATTCTCTTCATGGCGTTGTAAAACGGTATATACCCATGAGCAGATCTGATCTCTGATCTCTTTAATTATACAACGAAGCAAAATCACTTTTTCGTATGTAAATAAGATTACGTTTTAAACTTTGGAAAGCAGTTACAATGCACAACACAAGTTTATTTTTTAAGCATGTAATATTTGTACGCAGCGAAACACTCGCTGATCTTTTGCTGTTGTAAGACTTTACTTAATCTTAAGTACACATTCGAAACACATTTATGTTAGTGGTTTGTGCGGTTGCGTCGCTACGGATTTACTTCGATATGATATCGACAATAGTTCGATCCTAAACAACTCCACAATTTATTACTAGTAAAAAAATGTAATGTACTTGGTTTACATCGACGAGAAATGCTATTGATATAATTAGGTACGTATTAAAATACTATTGATGTAATTAGGTATGTATTAAAATACTATTGGTATAATTAGGTATGTATTAAAATACTATTGATATTATTAGGTATGTATTAAAATACTATTGATGTAATTAGGTATGTATTAAAATACTATTGATGTAATTAGGTATGTATTAAAATACTATTGGTATAATTAGGTATGTATTAAAATACTATTGATATTATTAGGTATGTATTAAAATACTATTGATATTATTAGGTATGTATTAAAATACTATTGATGTAATTAGGTATGTATTAAAATACTATTGGTATAATTAGGTATGTATTAAAATACTATTGATATTATTAGGTATGTATTAAAATAATATTGATATAATTAGGTATGTATTAAAATAATATTGATGTAATTAGGTATGTATTAAAACACTTGATGTAATTAGGTATGTATTAAAATACTATTGATATAATTAGGTATGCATTAAAATAATATTGATATAATTAGGTATGTATTAAAATATCTAAGTTTCTGTTTCAGTATGACTATATGAAAACAAATGTCGCATATTTTGTCTCTAGGCATGATTAAGCACACGAGACAAAGAGATGTAGCGGCCGCGGTGGCTGAGTGGCTAGACTTTTTTTTTTAAACTTATTTCATTAACCCTACTTAGCAGTACAGCTATCCAGGGTGTTCAATTCTATCATGACTACTACAATTTAACAAACCGTAAATTAGTTATATAGATTTTTTTTTGCTGTTAGTCTGGGCGCCCGTGATTCTACCTAGGGTCATCACAAGGTTAGGCTTGGAGATAGATGAGGTCGTGTACGCCATCCAACCTATCCCAGACTTAGGCCAGCGCGCTCCTTCTCTTCGCTCGGCTTCATCGCTACTCATCGCAAGCTTGTTCATCGTGTGAAACTTCATTATAATGCGGTGTAGTTAGTGCACTCGTGTGTGTTGTTCGGCATAGTTGGCCTTGTAGAGTTGAGTTCGTGTCATTAGCATTCATTCTACATTAATTTTCGGCTGCCCGTCTTAAATTGGAATAACTTGGACGCGGTCGCATAACTTCAGTCTTAGTGAAAAGGTCAAATGAGTTTTTCAAGTACTAAACTCTCTGTATAAGCTCGTTGCCTTTGTTTTTGGTTATGTTGGTATCGTTGACGAATTACAATAAAATTTACAGGCCGCGTTACGTTGGCACTGCACGCAGGGTTTGAATGATTGGATGTGTCGTATCATGGTATGATCTTTCTCGTTCTGATACTACTCATTTAATCTCCCTTAGATGTTTTATTTTGGTTCATTATTTAATTACGTTCACTGCTCTGATAGGCCCCATATAGCGCTCCTGTGCTGCATTGTTTTAAAGTATTCCTTTCTACTTGTGTTATTTTTATATTAATCTTATTTGAGTTTTGATGGCGCTTTAAATGTCAAGCTTGAATAAGTGCGCTGTAAGTTTTTTCTATGGTTGTAAAACTATTTGGTTGTAAACATAATGGTCTTTTACACAAGACATGCTGGAACTTATGTTTTAAACATGTTTAAACGGTTTTATGTGATTTTGGCAGTAAATGATTATTGAAATAATTTATTAACTTTTGTAATTTACGTAACAAATGCGTAACAAAGTTTTGGTTGTAGCTAGTCTAGGGAGTATTTTCTAGTCGTGGACATATATAATCGTGAATTCACAATCTTCGTACTGACTTCGTGGAGAAGATGAATAAATTTAGAACAGGTTGCTGTTAGTAAAATCAACTAGTGATCGACAAAACATGGCGACTTCAATCCGATATAGAGACAGAGACATATCTTACAACACTTACTGAATAACCTACGCTTTATAAGCTGGGGACTCGACGTTTCCAGTCAAAACGACGCTGTAAATCAAAATAAACATTATAATTTTGACATTCATATTTGTTTACTTCTGTGTTCTAAATAATATTTCCTTGACAACTTTTTGAAATTCCATTACTATTGTGACATCACCATATAAAACTTAATGGCAAGCAATAAAAATATATTTATTCACAGACTTAAGAAATTCGCCTTCTAACTAATTATGAAAATGCGCGTATTTCTAAGCTAACGTACCCCAAACGTTATTTACAGCGATACCCTTATGAAAACCCCAACATCTCCGACATCAAGGCTTCCAATACGTGAACTGCACACTTTCAGCTTTCTCTGGAGTCGGCTTACAAGTTTTTACCGAGATTCACGTATTATTCTGTCTCTCTGGGAGTATATTTTTAATTTATTTCCTAAATTACCTCTCAAAAACAACCAAGACTGGATCACATGGTTCTGACGGGATAGGTCTTCATCAACATTGCAAGGCAGCCAAGACAGGAATTTTTCGGGGAACAAATTTCCAAGCAAAATAAAAATTTGGCTGTCATTCTTAAAGCATCTTTCTCCTTTGAGGCTTCCACCCCAAGTCCGATCCTTTCAATTTTCTCCGGCAAAGAATTCAATCGATTTCCTCCCTCACTGCCCCTCCCCCCGGCTCTCGCCTAAGGAAATTCCAGGTTCTTTGACATTGACAAAGAAACTGCACACAACATTTGTTATTAAGGGGAAACCTTCTGCTGCCTGGCTGGTTAGCTACCTTAATTCTGAAGAACAGAGCATCTACGAGGCAATCGACTTTCGTTTTAAAAACCTCAAAAATATAGCTTAAAAAAGAATCGTCCTTACGCAGGAGAAGCTACTGAAGTATTTATTTTTATTTCATTTAACGTATTTCCACAGAACGTTCCGTATGCTGTTCCATTAGCAGTCTATTTCCAGTTACGCTAGCTCCATTCAATCAATCTTCGTTGCCAAATTTCTTCAGAACTTTATATACGTAATATATGTCATATATTATTTATCATGACACAATCTACACTCGAATAGGTTTGGCTTACTTCTGAAAACTCGGAACTCCGTTTGAGGACATTGTACACTTCTCGTCACAAAAAATGAGCGATCTCGTGTGGCTGAAAATATTTCTAAGTCCCCTTTGGGTATGTTCGGCTGGCTGCCCCCTCCCAAGACACAGGCACGTGCCGCGGAGTGGGCGTGGCTAAGATCTGCAGCAACACATGGCTTTGGAGGAAAAAGGATACATAACTCGAAAAATAGTTCTGTGAGCTCAGTCCGAATATATTCCAACACATCATATGTAATGCAGTTAAAGTAAATTAGTTGTGAAACCTTCGGAATTATGAACTAGCCTGTATCAGATCTGAGAAACAAATAGTAAATTATAAATTTGAACATACCACTCTGGACCACTGGAAAAAATTACTTCTAAATCATGCATAATTGTTAATACGAAAAGAGGTGTTACGTTATAATTCCCCTTGCCAACACACACGAGATCTTTGAAAACATAAAGTGATAATCACCAAGACATTAAATAATACATCATATGGAATAATGTTTTCATATGTATGATTATTAGAGACCATGAAATGTCTCGAAATGAATGGCTTGTAGTCTAGACTTCACAGTCCAATGAATACTCGATCAACTACTGTATATTCACTGTTCGTTTCTCCAGTAAGTGGCCAATATTACTCTAAAACATACAGCACGTGATCCCTAAACGTCTTTCCTTGCCAGTTTCGTATTTACTTCGCACATTCCTGAGTGAGCTTTGTTAACTGTAATCCAATGCAAAGGTAGATTAGGTCTATAAGTGTGTAAAGTTTAGCTTGTCCTCAAAATAATCTGCGCAGTTTTCCTGTTCCTGCTTTGTTCCGTTCATAAAGTAAAGGCCTATTTACATGCACCGACATGTCTTAACCAAATTTGTATTACAGTAACCCATTTCGACAGCTCGCCGAGATGTATGCCACAAGACGTCATGCGTACCAAAATCAAAATCATTTTTTTGCTCTGTGCAACTCAGAAGCCCTACGACTATGGAGTTATGAAAACCCATGATACATTTTACAAATATTATGTGTTTAATGCCACCCTTGACTCAGAGATAAAACTCATTTAAAAATAGCAATTTCTTGTATTGTATTTGCTATGCTGAAGAAGAATATTGTGTGATGTGTGCGTAAATAAATGTGTTTTGTTTTAAAACTAAATGTTTTGTATCTCGAGTTATGTACTGCTCACAAAAGTTTACAAAACACTGTTGGTAAAGGAAAAACATATATTTGATATATTTACTATATCAGATTTACTATAATTTAAAGAAATTAAATAATATTCAATACGACTCTAACCATCGTGTGTGTGTGTGTATATACATATATATATATATGAACTTAATTATTTATGAATTTAACAGATAGAAATTAAGGATTAAGGCTAACAAAAACACTTTCCAAATAAAAGCTGTCTCGAATATTATCTTTATACCTGGCGTGTAGCAGCGGCAAAGACGTCGGCAGGAGTCAGTCGTCAGGAGTCAGTCGGTAGGCGTCAATATTTCCATCAATCCTTCGCATGTGGAATGATTGTGGAGTATGTGGAACAATTGTGAAGCATACGAAGCGATTGTGGAAAATTTGGAGCACGTAGAGCATGTAAAGCGATTGTGGAGCAGGTGGTGCTGATTATGGTGTGTTGTGTCACAAGTTAAAATAAAGTTCCTTTATTTTAAAGTAAAGTTATGTAGTCTTCTTCCAAAGCTGAAATTTGTATTCTTTATTTAGTAATATCGCTTTGAAACTTATATATATACATATATTCTTATATATAGATATATACATATGTATACATACATGTATATGTATACACATACATACATAAACATACACATGTATACATATATATAGGTCCCACAGTATAGTTAATAGCTTAATAAGTAAATTTTTTTGCAGTTTGCAATAAAATTGCATAACACCATGGTGGGCATGCAACAAGCTTCGCCATTTGTTGAAAAAATATTTTGCACTTTGTTTCAACCAGGCAGCACACACAATCAGTATCGGAGGAAGGAATCGAACATGACCTATGTTAAGTAACCATCTAAGTGTATTCCTGGAGTGATTTCAAGAAACCATTAAAAAAGCTCAAATCAGGATGTATGGACTGAGAACTGAACCTGGGTCCTCCCGAATGCACATACGGTGTTTTATCATGGCAGCATCTCGTTATGTTTCATATAATCAGGAATGTTACCCCACATATGCTGGGTAATACAATACATATGTATGCATTCCACCTCGCAAACATTTATGTGGATTTCATTTCTGGTCTCACTACCATCGAATTCTGTTACTGAGACATTGGATACCTAAGTGTGTAAACCGAAAAATTCGGCATGAACTGCTCAACATTATCAAACTTCCCTCAATTGCACAAATACAACTAGCAGCTGGTAAGCCATCACAGGTCTGGGATATATGCCATCTTTCACAGAAACCAATAACAGATTAAAAATGCAGTGAGCTAAAAAAAAAAGTGACCTTTTTGTCTCGATGCACCAATTCCTCACTATGGACAATGTGGAAAAGCATTCGCCTGCATTGTTTTTAAACAGATATTTCTCTTGAGGAGTTTTCATAAGGCTGGTGATTTCTACGGGTGTTGCATCAATGCCCATTTTTGGCAACGAGCTGTATGTTAAGCGTTGCTGGCAATATGGTGACGACAATGAGTTAATGAGCTGGTGAAACATATTATTCCTCTTAATCTTCGAATTTAGCACTTACGAATTTTTTCCTTGCGAATAATGGTGTATCTGGCAATAACTCGTGATATCAAATACTCTTGGTGGATAGAAAAACCAGATCTTTTTCAAACTTAGTGGCATATTAAAGCATGCAAAACTGTGCTGCTGAAGTATGATAGGCATGGTGTAATTGTCCCTTAGCATGTTTATTGGTCATAGATACTGTAAAATGCATGATAAGGGTTATGAATATTAATTGTGAACAGTTCTGTTGAAGTTTGATGCCTATTGTATAAATTTGGCAACTATATCTTATGTGGTTCGGATATTACATCCACCTAAAGTAGATTATAGGGTATACTTGACACTACGAACCTCCTCGTAGTCATGGGTGATGTGTATATTATGAATTTAGCAACTAAATCTTATGTGGTTCGGAAATTACAGTCAACTGTGCTTATAAGTAGACATGGGGTATACCTGGCCCTGCGACTCTTCTCATCGTCGGCCTGTGTAATGAAGTTGACAATTATATCTTATGGGGTTCGAAAATTACATTCAACTATGCTTATATGTTAGGTCTGGTGAACGTGCAAGCCAATGCTGGGATTCGGTACCGCATTATGGTGCTAGGTCGACAGATCCCAAAAGGAATGACAGAGCATGAGACTCGGCCCCGCCAGGATGCTAGGTGTAAGGGTCCCAACAACCTGGCATCATATTGACATAGCTGGAGGTTGGGATCCAAGATGTTTACCATGGGTATGAAGGAAAATAGAAATAATATTTGGGGGAAAACGGGAAATTTGTTCCATATGGCATCATCAAAGATGATGGTTGCCTAGTTCCCTTGCCCGCAGCTCCAAGCCCCTATTAGATTGCCCGTTTGTATACTACTACATGCAAAGCTTTACTTGAAGATATGCATCAAAATGTAGTATATAGTAGTTACAAATTAGAAATATAATTACATACAGCTTTTTAATGTTCTCATTACTTTCACTGGCGCCAAACTGGTTGAAAAATTTCTGAGAAATGCTATATAAGTATTATATTCGAAGTAGCACTGTCTTCCAAAATGACTACAAATATAGACTTGTCTACTGGTACCGACAAACATCTGTGCACGCGAGTCCAATTTTAATCCCTAAACTGCAGCTCGGCACGGTCCGATCTCTAGCTGAGCGACAAGATTGCATCCCGGCAGTATTCACGCGGACATAAAAAATATTCTGTATTTTGTTTTGACTAACAGCACATGCAAAACCTGACACGGAGACTTTTTGCTGGCGACAACAGGTAGCAGTGCTCTTGTGACAGTGTGTGCTGGAGGATTTCTTTACCATCTGCGTGTATTGTTCGATATAATACAATTGCTTTTCTATTATTGAGTGCAATTTTTCTGTTCAAATATTATATCATCGAATTAAAATCACTTCATATAAAAGTCACAACAATGAAGGTGGAATACTTTCTGTGGTTTGATGCATCAACAGATTACTTGTTCCTTTTCCACATTTTCATAATATCTTTCACTATTAAAATGGGGGTGAGTGGAGGATATAAATATTTGATCTGAAGGTTTACGGCGCGGCGTACAAAATATCTCAACGGGAATGCATTACTCAAGACAACATTTGTTTACAAAATATTGCAAACATTGAGAGGCTTGAGACAGCATAATACTAAGCCAACTTGAACACATTTTACAGCATATCAGTTTTACTTCTAAAAAAATTCAAAGCATGCAAATATTAACACACAATGTCGTACATAGCTGTCATCTATCTAGTCAGTGCCGGATGTAATTTCGTAACATATCCACAGTTGTTGGCACGATATTTTTGATGAAATAGAATTCTTTAATTGTGTCTTTTGTCGAAAACATCAATCACAATACGGAGCAGCGAATAAATATATTTTAATAATGAACAATAAATTTAAAACATATGAAACTATAATAATGTTATATTAAATGATAAAACAATATTTAGTACAATAACTGCTAGACAATCACACAAAATAGAACTGAGAAAAGGATAAAGACATATTTTTATTTTAAATTTTTTTTCCAAAGAAAAGAGTGATGTATGAAGGTTAAGCTAAACTATAAAAACTTTGTCTGCAGTTTCTGCATTTAATTTAAAGCAAATATATACAAACGAATACCAACCAATGTGGCAGTGAATTATAGGTACAATGTGGAACAAGTAATTAATATTGTTACACTTTTTCTCTCTAGAAATTAAGTGGGCTACATCAAGTTCGTTAAGTGATGGAGGTCTTAATCAAATAAAATAATTAATTATAATTTCCTTACTTTTTTACAATAACTACAGCGAAATTCTCTAAACTCAAATTCTCACAATAAATTGAAATCACTTACTGTTCACAATTGACACCAATTAATAAAATTTATGATTAGGACAAAGAAATCAATCAAATTAAATAATTAAAGATCAGTCCCAATACACAGTGTCTCAACCTGTTCAATTATTTGATAATTTATGTTTCCATATTTTAAAGTTCGAATATCTACAATAAAATCAGTACTACAGTTCCATTCAGTCCCACCTCACTACAGTACATGTCCCGCCAGTCGCAATGTTCTAGAGTCCTCCAAGCGCCCTCACGCACAGTAGGCTTCACTCGTCGGTTTCACACCCTCTCGTCCATTCAAGTCACGAACACCTCACTCGCCGTCGTCCTGCAATCTCCAGTCGTCGTCCACACTTCACTTCGCTCGCGCACACTCACCAGGCGGCCTCCGTCAAAGACTGCCGGCCGCTCGGTTGTGGCAGTATATATATAGTGTCTTAGGCCTCCACCTAGAATCTTCCCAACTCGCGTCGCGGAGTGCTGAGGCGCCAGCAAGTCTCGCCACTGTCGGCAAACGCGGGATTCCCAGAAGAGGGCAGACAACCACGAGCTCATCCTTGGGTCTCCGATTACGGCGTGGGGCAGCGGACTCGGCGCCAGCTGCGGCACGTAACAAAATATTACTGATATTGTAACTTAAAATTATCTCCAATGAAATAAGCTGCCTTTTGTTCACTTAAAATAAGTTCTTATAACCACTGACAGTGTTCTGGTTGACCTATTGGCTGCCCATTGTAGCGCATTCGGTTGAGTGTAGAGCTTGAGTAGTTCCGGGTTTGAATCCCGGGTAGAGCAAGGGTGTGATTTATGCTTGTCCGTAGGAGTCAACCTTTCATGGGAAATGTCACTTCCAATAGGGAAAATATGAGAAAAAGTTGTTACGGAATTAAAAACATTAGTGCTGTAAATCTGGAATTGTGTGTGCATTTTATGCTACTTTTACAAGTAAAACCTTGAAAACTAGTAACTAAAAGAATACATTCCCTTTATTGTAATAAATTAACTAACCTACTAACTGTACTTGCAATATATAGGTATTTAATATTACTGTCAAGCTTGTATTTCAGTCACATTTGTAAATAGAAAATCTAAATTAATATATAACATACTTTCAAACATATATTCATTTATACCACAAATATAATACAACGATTATTATCTTTTATATCATATTTAAATAAATACGTTCCAACTAGAAATCGAACCTTCTACTTCTTGAGCAAATACGCATGACCTTAACTTTTCAACACCAACAAACTAATTTGCTTATTACTATAGCCTAACGATATCGTTAGTTTCGATACTGTTTGTGTAATAATTTCTCAGGCATATAATTTTAAACAGTTAATGTTTTAGTTTTTAATGATTTTCCAATAGGATTACACATTTGCACAGTCTTTGTTTCATAATCGAGAAAATGTTTTATCTTAATGAACATTGCATTTGGAATAACATTTACTGGCATGAATTATAGACAAACGTTTCTTACGATCTGTTAAATTAGTACAAATAACTGTATCATAAATGCTACAGAAATATTTTTATATTGGTTACACCGTCTGCTGAAGCCAGCATTATTTGGAAAAAACATATTTACAGGTGGCATTAAGTTTGCACGTGAATCGGATTTCCAGAAAAAATACATAAACCGACAAGATACTTAACACCTTTTTATATAAACTCGAAATGTTTACTGCGATTTTCGCGAGCTTTTTAATTTGAACACCTAGGCGTATGCAGACCACGATTTCACATAAACTACCATTTAGCCCGGCAAGAATGCTTACACACAGATTAATTGGGTGGAATTTATGAAGTAGATGAGCATTATGCTGTAGATTGTAATTTTATTATTTTATTTATTGTTTTATAAACACTGTGTGTATGCATTCTTTATAGTGCGGGTCAGTCCACCATGAGTAAAAACGCTCATTTTTGTGACTTTGTGCAAATAAAGATATAAAACATTTCATATAGTTTCAAAAGGAAAGCACTGGCCTGAAATTACTGTTTTGCTATACTTTGATAAACTGTACGTATACATTAATTCGCGTGGAATTGCACCGAGTGTTAAAAACTAAGTAGTATTCCAGTTGTATAGTTATATATGTGGTTTTGTATAAATAAAATGGTCAAGGGCAGATTTTTAACACTGAGGATAAATTTCCTGTGCCTCTGCGAACGTCCTTGGTCCGATATTGCCTTACATGTACCTGCCTGAGCCCACCGTGACTGATGTTTGTGGAATGGCTGATAGTACAATAGCAGATAGTACGGCCAGACCTACGTGCGCATCTCCCCCCCCCCCCCCCCACCCTCTACCGGTTGGTCCATTTAACACGCTCCGCCCGCTCAGGCATGCACAGACGTCTGCCAGCTACAGTATATAATACGAAACCTACGCAAGGATTTGATTTGGCGGGGTATAAATTGGCCCGGTTAGACAGGACTTGGCTTTTCATGAAGACAGCAGTTAGTTGCAAGAGAAACAGTCTTGATGTGCGCATACAATAATAACATCTGCAACATGCGCCGATTGTTTAATTAATGTTTAGTGGCCTTATTTACTGTTTAATATAACCATATATTCCGCTAAAGTGTGATATTCGATTTTCGCAAATGAGTACGACAGCAGGAAATTGATTTCTGTGTATCGTTAATAAAAGAAAAATATAACTTCTTAACGTCTTACATAGAAAAGGGTATATTTAAATTATTAACAGAGGAATTATGCATTTCTCTTTTACAGCTATCTGTAATTATAGTAATTTCACATACGTTTACTGTTTCATTTTTTGAAGAATTGAATGTTGCTTACATACCTCGAGACAAGCTATATTGCACAACACTGTAGCTCAGCTCATCTTTAAGATTGATTTCCTTTTTGCTAAGGTTTACCTGCTTGCACGACTCGCGAACGTTTAGTGTGGAGCTCATGTGAGGTAAACCCGCTAAAATATTTCAGGACAAGCTATGTTGCACAACACTGTAGCTCAGCCCGCCTTTATGATTGGTTGTTTATTCCCCTAAGTGTTACTTGTTTGCGCGAGAAACACAGACTTCCAGTGAGGAGTTTATGTGAGATATTCTGTTTTTGCATTAATTTAATAAATCGCAGGACGACTTGCATCATCCAATTAAATGCGTTATATCCACTTGAAGAAACTGATGTCAGAATGATGCTCCAATAAAAGCTAAAGAGATTCTTGGTGCAGTTAAAACGCTAAACGATTGGCCGGATGGTTATGTTTAGCTGGTTGCCTAAGAGCCAAGGCGATACGTGTTGTCAAAAGCCGAAGATTGTCGAAGCGGTCTTAACTTTTTCCATCGCTCAGTTATTCTGACGGGAAGTGTACAGTACATGGAAGCAAAATAACTTGGCGGAAATTAATATGAGGACTGATTTCTTTGAAATTATAGCAAAGCAATTCAAAGCATAATATTAAGTTTTCATCAACGGAGGTGCACTGAAAATACACGCGTTTCATCCAGAACTTAACATTAAGGAAAACTGGACTTGTATGGTTTTAGATGTAAGCCGACTAATTAATTAAATAAATGAGCTGAGATGGTCAGAACTGTTAAAGTAAAGAGAAAGTTAAGGGGAAACTTAATACTTTAAAGCGAATTAAATTATTTTTAGTTTACGCCCAACAAACTGTTATTGTAACTTTGGGGTCCTATGGATCCCAATCACAGTACGATACCTCTGATAAAGATGGTTGCTAGGAGAGTGTAAAAATAAGGGGTGTAACACAAGACATATAATTAGGCATAGGGAAAATTCGCGACTTCATCTCAGGACCAGATAGATTTCAAACTCGTGTACACTGAAGTAACATTTGCAATTCGATCAGAGTTTATTAGACACGCTCTGGATGACCCCATACCAATAGCCTACTTGCAAAGGAACAAGAAGCGAATCCCGTACTGTCAGATGTGGGGTAACACTGGGGCAACAGCCAATGAACAAACATCTGAGGTTCGACTATACAGAGGATTGTGGAGTCTAGCATACAGGTCAGTGAACTCGCGAAATTGTCCTATCCCTACGTGTAATATGGGGTCGGGGACTTTTCCAAACTCGAGAAGCACCAATCACCGACCAGATAACAAGGTGAAGTGAAGTACGCCGGTAAACTGTCAACCGGTAGTTCGGAGACTTGTCTACAATTCTCGCCGTAATCCTCCTGCCGTTTCAAAACTGTTATTCGTTCACATGTTTGCAGTTGGAGTTAGGCTTCAAATTTGCTGATAGTCTTTCGATACTGTGGACAGTCTGTGAAATCCACATTTTAGCAACACTTGGGTGGATTCTAAGTATTATTTGGCATTGCACCATGTCTGGAGCTGTGTTTAAGGAAAGTTTGTTGCTCTCAAGACTTCCCTGCTAAGAGTCGCCCAAGTCTCTTCACTCACTCTGATAAATAAATCCTTTTCAATTTTATTTGTATTTTCTTGGCAACTTTTCGGTCGCTGAAAGAGTGGGATCAATTTTATTACCTGTAAATATTTAATACGATTATTTTATCTTAACAGTCGTTATGAAATGTGGTATAGCAATTTTAATCATATTTAATCTCAAACATCTATTCTCGACAAAAATTATTTATAAAATAATATTACTCGCACTATGAATAAACATAATTCCCAATAAAACACTGAAGCCGTAGGTCTGTGTTTGAAATTCAACACCATAACTTCTGAGCAAAGGGTTAATTAAATTTATTTTCCTGAAAATAATGCAGAGAATATAATGCTATTAATGATATAAATAACTACTTCTCTCTGCAGGTGAATCAACTTTTCCATGAATGTCAACATCAAACTTACTTTAATGGTAGATAGTTCAGAATGTCAGCAACTTAAAATTGGGTTTTCCGTATAAGAATTTCAGGACAGAATTTAAATGGTAGGCCTGTGGACTTAACTCGAACTGTGGACTTAAACTCTCGTGTCTCAATTGTTTAAGATGTGTTGGCCATCTTGTGACACATTTTCCAAAGTTTTTCACTTCTAATTTCTTGGTCGCCCTAGGTACTACAAATATACCTAAACGTGGTTCAATTAGGTGACATATATTATAATTAATTTAATCTGCCATAATGGTTTTAAGTGACTTAAGCTCTTAAACGTCCTGGTGTTATTTAATTATTAAGTTACAAGTGTTAATTTCTGTTTTTTTTTTTTTGTGAATTGCGGTAGCCTCATTGAAATGTTACTATATATATATATATATATATATATATGCTATGTGCTAACAACGTTCTGCTATATACAGTATTTACGTTTCCCTCGCCATTACAAAACTTTTATCTTTCAGGCACAAATTAAATGCGTTTAAATCTATTCCCATTAGGACGTCAGTATTCTGCTTTCTAAATATATATTTTAATTTTTCTCTAAACGAAATTTAGTGGCACCAATAAAAGTACATAAATGAAACGATGTTGTTTCTTTTTTTCAGGCTGCTTAATAGACATAATAACTTCATATTTAAAGCAGTCATAATTTGTCATATGCTTGTATTTTACTCTGTATGCATGAAAATTAAAATTATAATTTGCGCTTTGCCACGTGAATACTCCGGGACAAGAAAGAAAATTGCAAGTACATACACGCGAGTCTTCCTCTATTAATATAAATAATACGGCAGTAGGCTTAATTGTAGTGAACATTTTTTACCTTAGCGACGTAATTCTCTGGCTGAAATGTCCTCGGCCGTGCTAAATGTGGACCTGCAACCACAGACAGGGTGCATATGTGTCATTGGCCTCCAGTTAGTACTACAAGCCACGTGACTTTGAGCCACGCTGCTCGACGATAACTGAAATGTAATTTTACTTCGAAGGCTGTTCACGATAAAGTGAGCACATTAGAAATTAAACTTAGAAATGTGTTACTGCCCCATAATGTATATATTTTAATGGGCGCACTGAGTAATATTGGACCAGTAAAGTTGGTAACGATGGATTGAAAGTAGTTCCATATCTTAACGTCGAATAAAAAATGTTGGGTAACAATTTGCGATAACTTAATTATTTCTCTCGCTTTATGTTTTTTTTAAATCCATCTAAGTATAAAAATGAAAAACATTTGTAAAATATTTACTTTTCTAATAACTTTCCAGTTTCACTGACCGACGCATGAAAAAAGTGATGAGGCCCATTGCAATGTTAATATTACATAATGCGGAATAATACACAACGTGTATACACGTAGGTCGTAATAGGTCTTTCAAAAGTGCTCATTTTACCGCGAACAGCCTATACTAATTTTTCATTTTATAACCTAATAGCACTCTCGCTCTCGTGGACACAGTGGAGAGGAGAGATTTGGAAGTCTCGTGGTCTCGAGAGCTGATGTGGGTAAAACGAGGTGAGTATGGAGCAGCGACGGAAGAGAAGGGCAGGGAAGCAGAAGATACCTGAGAAAACCCTCCATCCAGCGGCATCATTCGGTGCGATTCATACGTGCGATAATCCAAGAGTGACACGTCGGTAATCAAACCCGGTTCTCTCCCGTGAACTGCCAAACTTAGGCTATTATTAAGTATTTCTCAAGATTTGTGAGTATTAAAGTTTGTTAATATACACGTGTAAACAGCGATAAAATCTTCCTTGTAGTCCAGTTTGTTAAATGGAATTTTGTAAATACACGAACAAGAAAATAAAAATAAATTATTATGGTATATAAAAATATATAAAACATTACATTGAATGAAAACCACAGTAAAAGTAACTGGGCTATTAGTTAAAAATCGTCAGTTATAAAGGAATTATTCGATGCTGATTATTTCTTTAGGTTTCCTTTCTTATTTTTCTTTGCAATTGATTTTTTTGAACAATATTAGGCACCTTTGCAGAGAAATCAGTAATCGTGAACTTAATGTTGCGGACTTCAAACTTCACTTACTCATGATCAAAATGTTTAATTGTGTGATGGAACGCACCTGAGTTTCTGCGAATTGTTGACAATAAACTGTACTGTTGAAGATGCCTCTTTTCATCCGCTCGTTTTAAATGTTGTGTATTTTGAGCCTACTTTCCGGGAAAAAAAAGTTTATGAGATCACTTTCTTTGTTGTGAGTAGGCGAGTGTATGTTTGTGTGTTCTTTTTCCGATAAAAAAATTTAGAATTTCATCAAACTCGAAACATCGGAAACTCACTACGAGTATTAAAATTTTCGGTTATGATAGATAATCGTATTCAAAACGTCAGCCATTCACATGTTTGGATATTGTGTAATATCTTAAATCATTCATATGATTTGAACCAAAATCGATTTACTGGGAGTTCACAATGTAAGCAATGATGTAACAAAGTCAAGTCATCATTATTCAACATTTTTAGGAAACGGCGTCTGCTGAAAATGTATAACTGTTCAATTACAGCAGGGCATGTAACCTAATGTCCCTATCCTGGAAGGGTTCCATCGCCTCTGGGGGCGAGGTTGTTGGAACTGATCCTGGTGGGAGCTGGTACGTAGACTCGTTCAGGTCGTCGTCTGGGAGGGGCGCTACTCTATACTCAATAGTATCACGGTGTAGTGGACACAGCCGTCCCGCATACTAAGACACTCCAGTAAACAGGCGGCAAGGTAGTTTACTAAACACCACGTAGATATAAGAGGCAGCAGGCAGGGCGCCGCCCCCACATTTATCGCTCTCACCAACGACGAACTCCCGAGGCTGCTGTCGCCCGACGGAAGTGTCGTGGCGCAGAACAGCAGAATGCTGCGATCCACGGGCTATACCACTGCACGACATCCGCCGTCGAGAACTGGGACTAGAGGAGCTCCTGCCCGTTCGACATAATACAAGGTTGCAAGACGACTTGTACGCTATGGTGCAGGTCTAGGCCGAGAGAATCCTTACAGCGGTACTTGTAGTCACTAGAGCGATCGGCTCGCTCAAGGCTAGGGACTCCTTTCAGAGGAACTAGTAATCAAATCATTGATCAAATTAAACAATTGTGTAGACTTTGCATTGTGTTAATGAAACGATAATTCAGTATCCAGATTGTGTATAATTGAGTGAATAAATCGGTACTGCTTTATAAAAACTTGTCGCCTACCTTAATTGTATAGGAGTAATTGCTACCACCACGTTACCGTCCCAGAGTGAATTATTATGTTGTATTGAGAGTCCAAGTATTTGAGCAAGTATAGAAGTAAGTATAGCTCTCAAGAGGAAGTAATACATGGCGGAGTCGCCTATAAGCATTGTGTAGTACTTCAGTATATTAATTATATTAGTCTTACTTTTAGAGCAGAAGAACGGGACCTTTTCAGCCAATTCTCGCACACTTGTAATGGCGTAGTTGCTCATGTTATTAACTTGCTGCATTTTATTTTATAAAACGCTTTTTCTTTAACAATTATAAATTTATTATTATTTTTGGACAGTAGGACATATCAGAAGAAAATTTTGATTTACAAACTTGGAGCGCTTGCAAAACACCATGAACACATTAAATATGTTTAATTTATACCTCGAGTGTACTATTTGATGCAGTAGCCCTATATAATTTTAATTTTTTTTATATATTGAGCTATGCAACAGTTCTCGTCAAATTTGGTACATAATTATTGCTGTAGTAGACTGGTGAGCAACGTGTATGTGTGTGTGTGTATATATATATATACAATTTTAAAATATAGACTACGATATACTATACATAAATTTTTGTTTCAAAATAACAGCCTTATAAGTAATATAAATAAGTGTATCATAACTGCCATACCACTGAACCAATTGCAACTAACTTGATGTCCTTTCAACAACTATTACAGCCATTAAACATTACGTAGAACTTCATTTTGGCGTCATTTTGTAAGATAATGTCTAGTGAAAATTAAACCTTTTAAATCACGCTACTTGACTGATAACTGCCAACTTTGTAATTCTTTTACGTAGTAGTAAGTTAGGCCACCAAAACTTATCAATCAAATACTCACTTTAAAAAAGGGTGCGTTATAAATATTGTTACGTGCTCGCTGCTTCGTTCCGCGCGAGAGAGTGGAAGTGAAGGATGGAGCAGTTATATGATAGCGGCGGCGGAAAATCAATGGAATGTTTTGAATGACAAGCGAGAGATACCCAGGAACAGCGTATCTGTTGCAATAAGCTAGCCGACACGATAATCCTTTTTGCAGCTCACGCTTCTCACCTTAGCTGTACTGAGCTTGTGTATTTGCCTGAAGAATTTTCTAGTGGTTTGCTGCCCTAGTATCTCTAAGCGAAAGTCGGGTATGTGTCGAACTTTCCAGGTCAAGTCCAGCAGGGTATAAATAGTGCGATGGGCTCACGGGCCGAGAGTTATTGGAGTTGTTGAATGTATGAAATGGCTGGAGTTTCAGCGATAGACGACGAGCTAAACGAGCAGCGAGAGAAGCGACCAGCGGGAAAGAAATCTGCCACTGCGAGCATCAAGCAGTGAAGGGGGCGGATGGATGCGTGATTGAAAAACATTATAGGCTGTTCATGGTAAACTGAGCTCTTTTGAAAGCCCTGCTTAAGATCTACTTGTATGCACAGTGCGTATTCGTCCACCTGATGTAAAATGGTCTCATCACTTTATTCGTACTACGGTCATTGAACTGTGAAATGATTATAAAAGTAAATGTTTCACAAATCTGCATATTTTTAAACTTCGATGCATTAGAAAAACAGAAAGCAAAAGAAATAATTTAAGTTATCGCAAATTGTTACCCAACACTTTTAATTCAACGTTAGGATATTGAACTACTTTCGCTCAATCATTGCCAACTTTACTAGGCTCATGTCACTCAGTGCGCCCGTTAAAATAAATGCAAGTAGGAGCAGTGACATTTTTTATAAGGTTGATTTCAAAAGTACTCACTTTATCGTGAACAGCCTTTACAAATAATAGCAACATATAGACGGAAGATGTGTTAATTATGAGTATGTGTTACTTGACTATAACGAAACAGAGACGTTGAGAAGTACGTTAATTAGAGTTGAAATAGACATTAAATATTGTGCTCAATGATAACTAAAAGAGTAATATTGGAGATAGATAATTTATTGCTGTAAATACAGCTGTGTGAATAAATAAGAAATCAAATTTAGTTCCTTTATTTGTATTGAAACCTCCATGCTTCACGAACTAGACACGCCCCTCAGGCGTCTTGTAACAATATTTTAAATAGTGCATCATATTAATAAACAATTGAAAATACCCGAAACGAAATTTTCGTCACTGCTATACCTATTTAAAGGCGCACGGGGGAACACAATTATTATATATAATTTTAGCATGTTTCATCCTTTATTATTCTAATGTCAAATAATATTCTGAAAAAATAATGGCAATGGAGGAAAATGAACTAACGAAAATAAAAGAATGGAACGTGTTACAATAGTTAAATGTATCTATTTTTCTTGTACAAATCTCTAAATGGCAGAAAATTAGTTCTCTTTACTGCAACTCAAAATAATTGCTCGTGTTGTTAGAATGTCATTAATAATATTTGTTGGACACTTCACTTTTAACTTTTGAGAACAAAAAAAATGAAAGTCTAAAAAGCCAGAATTTAAGTATTTACTGCAGGTGATCTAAGGATCAGATCTCAAACAAATCGCAGTTAGTAATGTCTGTTGCTTCAATTAACACTTAAGATGAAATAAATTTTCAAAATGTTTACGAATGAAGTTTTTTTAGTTAAAAGTGTGGTATTAAGGGGGAAAAACACGATGAATGTTATCTCACAAATGAAAAGGCAATTTTATCAAGACATCATCGATATCAGGTAATGGGACCACAAAAAAAAAAAAAAAACCCCTCAAAATGTCGAAAAAAATGTTCTGTCTTAAACAGCCTGAAAGCATTAAGAGAGCTAATTGAAAAGTATTTTGACTGCCGTTTTGTAAGACAGAACTACGTGAAACAAGCAGTGCTATGATAAGTCAGTTAAACTTAGATGGATTATCTCTTTGAGGACGGCACAAATCGACTGCCACCGAGGGCAAGTTTCAAGTGAGCTTCCTACATTCTCCACTAAAGCAATATAAGTTGTATCGGCCTCTGTATTTCCACCTACCATCGTGCTATTGGTCCTCGCTACATAGGACACGCCTACTGTACTCAGCGACTTATTATTGGCTAGTCGTCGGCCAGTGCAGTGGGCGGTAATTGTGTGCGAACGAATGTCTTGTGACAGAATATAACAGGTTTCACAATCCATCGTGTTTATTTGAGAAGTTATTTAGAAAACAGTGTCATTCTTACAAGTATAAATATTGACTAACTTAGTTGATGTTTTATCCGTATAGTTAGTTAAAGTCCAGCGAAGTAGTAAAACTATGAAACGTAGCCTCGAGTAAACACATGCATATTCCCCGAAGGTTTGGGTGGTTCAGTGAAGCGAAGAGAATTGGGCGGCTCTTAACAGCGAGGTCTTGAGAGCCGATGAGAGTGATTGTGATGAGTATGGAGCAGCGTCGGAATGAAACGGATGGGGGGGGGGGGGGATCACCGAAAATCCGCTGACCAACGGCATCATCCGACACGATTCCCACATGCGAAAATTCGGTGACCCGGCCGGTGACTGAACCCGGTTCGCCTTAGTGTGAGGCGAGCAGGTTAACCGCTAAGCCACCGCAGCCCCAGAAGAGCGAAGAAACTCCCATATAAAAATAGCCCCCGGTAGTATTATCCTCAAAGCGTTCTCCTTAAAGGGTTAAGAATCCACCATGAAACTACGTGCACGTGAATTTGGTTTCCAGTGACAAGAAGTTTTCTTTTATACAGTAGCCTGAGTTGAACCGGGGATGGCGTTCTAAAAGTTAACTCTGTGAATGAAAAGAAGCGCGTACAATGCGTGTGGTACGTATAAATAGTCGCGGAAGGGAGACGCGTATTTTCAGAGACGTACACGCTTCTTGTAATTCCTCCTCCTGTGTTCGTCTTCCGGTGTACGAGAATAGAGAGGGCAGGCGGGCTCGTAGCGGAGCAATCTACACGTCACTCACACGGAGTAAACACACGAGTACGCGGAGACCAAGTGACGTGGCAGCACTCATTCTCTGATTGGCTGGGCGAGGGGTGGGACACATGGCCTTGTGTCTGTTTGGCTACAGCGTTTCGCGGAACGTTCTCTATTGGCTGGTCTACCGGGTTACCAGGCGCTCATCGGCTGGTCACTGACGCCAGTCTGTGTGCCTGGAGTTGACGGAATAAGCGGCTGTTTGGCTTCTGTATACTCGAGTACTCTGTGGCGTGACCTTGTGTGGTGCATATAACCGGATGCACACTCGTATCGGTTGAGTAGTGCTGAAATTGACTTCGGAAATCACAACATATTCTCACAATAATCGATTCACGGTTACTTATAACTTTTCTGAAACTCTACTTAAGTTTTGCTGTCAGGATGTGTCTCCGTCTCGTGCAAACGGAACTTATCTCAATCTAGCAAACTACACCAAATGGACAGCGTACCATATTAGTGCGCATCCAGTGTAATGATGTTTTCGTAAAAACTATTTCTTACTAGGCATTACCAACCATTTCAGTGTTCTCAATGTTTTTATTCATATTAGGCCTTATTTATAAATGAAATATCATCGTTTACATACCAAATATAAGCAAAAGTTCAATTTAACAAAAAATAAAGTCTTTTTATATTAAAACAATAATACAATGTTGTGATACATGACATATTTAAGAAACCAACGCGTCATACATGGGGTGATTTTTCAAAGGTTTGATTAGAAAAGTGAGAATAAACACTATACATAGGGACACCTGTTTTAGGAAAACGATTTACGTTCTGATTAGACCTCAATACCCTATGTGCACACTTGCAGCCTTCAGTTGACTATGTGTCGGGTTTCATTTGTGTGATGACAGTCTGTTACTTGAGCGAGCCAATCAGAATAAAGCTTCTCTGGTACTGACCGTCCATGATTGGCGGCAAGAAAGATAAGACGTGTAACAATTCAAATGACACAGTCACTCACGAAAGTGAAGTGTTTTGGAACACAACCTATCTTGAAATCTTTCCGTGGAAAACAGGTGCCCCTTAACAAACACGAGGAGCACCAAAAGGAAATTGACGCAGTGTTGCTAGGTCGTATTTCCGACACTGTAGCCCAACATCAGTAGCCCAACAGCTGCGGCACGACACCTGTACAATGGAATAACGGATTCGCAACACCGATGTAGAGTGTTCGCCCGTCGCAATCTGCATGTTTTTACGTCGAACTTAACAAATGTGTCATATATTTTAATATTTTTTATTCCTGGCAAACCATGTAAATAATATAGTGGATATAGGTGATTAGAACTTAGATGGCATTTTTTGTATTTGCATTATAAACGATTCGTTTGATTCCCCTGAATATTTAATAATGAGTAGAATTGGAACAAGCGTAACTAGCAACAAAAAAAAATGTATTTATTGCTTCACTACAAATCAGTAGATTCTTCATTCAGATGTAAATCTCTCAGTAGACAGTAGATAACTTAGGGGCAGGTTTTCTTTTTTCGCGAAAATATTTATGGCCAGGCTAGACTTCAATACCCTATGTCCATAACCACAACTTCCTTTGGTTATTGGCCGCGTGTCTACGTGAGAATACATGTTGTTATTTGACTGGACCAGTCGTAGTGAAGTACTACGATACTGAACGTCCATGATTCACGGGCAGACACTTGTGGTACGCGACATTTAAAAATCATCCCAACCACGAAAGTGCATATGAACAAAAGTGTTGGCCTTGAAATATCTCCGCAAGTAACACATGTCCCTATGGATAGGGTAATGATATTTCGCTAAAAGATTTCGAGACAAGAAACATTTCAAAGCACTGTGGTTTCGTCCAGCTTTACCTGAAGCATGTTCTGGTCCGTGTCAACTGTTTGGACACGAATCACGAAGGTAGAGTGTCAGAGTTACTTAATCCTGAGCGGCTCGGTCAAATGCGGAAACGACACCGGAAAACAATGGAGGTATGACAACGGCCGAGGTGTACATCAAGTATTGAAGTCTATTGAGGGCTCCGATTTATTCGCGAAAAATGAGTGGCCCCGCCTGTAGATAAGACAAAGAATCAGGAGACAGTTCACTAGATATGGGAACACTAAGCCGCTAGCACACTGCGGACTCCCTACCTCGCCCCTCTGTCGCCTAGGCCCCGATCCTTGCTGCCAGTCGTTGATTGCGCCGCGTGAGGCAATCACATCCATGTGGCAGGAAGTTATTCCACTCCGCGCACGACGAGGGAAGGGAGTCTGCGAGGGCATAGAACGCAATAAGGCGAGCTCGTCCTTCTACGGAAACCTGCGACTCCATATTGAGTTAGCCGCTAAATGTGTTCCTCGCCCAGAATCCCAGCCCACGAAGACACAACTCGCTAGTGGACATGCCCTGGGGGAATCCGCAGTCGACTCGAGGTTAGAACGCCTTAAAACAATAATTAAGGCCACGATCCTGCATCTATACAGCTTCTGCGAGAATCAATTTTTTGTACTCAAACAGGAGCCGATATTCTATAATCCTCTTGCAATTTTGTTACAAATTATTTTTACTATGCAGTCTTATTTTTTCAACGCGTAAAAGTGTGTACCTTCATCAAATTAATTAATTAACGAGAATTTTGTTTATTTAATAATTAGTTAACATTATGCAGTTTTTTCTGTAGAAAAAATTAGACTACATAATAAAAATAATTTGTAACAAAATGGCAACATGATTTTAAAACATAGGCTCCCGTTTGGGTACAAAAAACTAATTCCCCCTAAAGCTGTAGAACTGAAGGATCGTGGCCCTAATTTGTTGTCATTGCCAATATTATTCGTCGTTGTGGAATTTTAAATTTATTTCAAAGAATTTCAACCTCACGGATGTATAATCAAGATGCAGGAGCTCTTTTCGGTTTCTTCATCAACTTGTTTTAAGTAGTAGCCACGGGGAGCGCCTTACGTTCTGAAACTGCGACGTGATTGGCCAGGTATGAGAGCCGGCGTGGAACCTGCCACGGAAAATAGCACGTGTCCACTTACCAAACCTGGTACGAAATCTGCCAGTACAAGACGGGAAATGCCATGACGGGTGCCACACTAGCCCGTATACCGGCCGCTATGGCGGACCTTGCACAAGTTTTTACGGAATCTGGTATCGGCTGTTCACGGTAAAATGAGCACTTTTGAAAGCCCTGCTTGGTATCTATACTTGCATAGGCGTTATGTGTTCTTCCGCCTTATGTAAAATTAACATTGCCATGGGCCTCGTCACTTTATTAATGCGCCGGTAAAGTGAAACTGTGAAATTATTAGTCAAGTTAATATTGTACAAATCTGCTCATTTTCACACTTCGATGCATTAAAAAAATGCAGAAAGCGAGAGAAATAATTTAAGTTACCACAAATGGTTACCTAACACTTTTTGTTCGACGTTAATATACGGAACTACTTTCCCATCCACCGTTATCAGCTTTACTGGACACATGCCACTCATTGCGGCCATTACATTTCTCTAAGGCTGATTTTAAAAGTGCTCATTTTATCGTGAACAGCCTTTATCGTGTAATATCGGTTTTAGGCCGGCAGTAGGGCACAGACAACTTAAACAAACAAAAGTGAAACTGCCGCTTATTCCGCGGAAAGCAGCTGCATCACACGCCAGCAAGTTGGCACCACTGGCCAGCCACATGTCGGAACGCTGTTGCCAGCCTGGAGGTAGCCCAGCCAATAGGGGACCTTTCGTAGCATGCAGTGGCCAATCAGACAAAGGAGCGGCCTATTTTCAGATACTCGCACAGTCAATCAATGAACGGGCACGCCTACATCAAAGGAAACCTCTCACCATCTCGTCTCTATGTACGCATTAAGGCCTCTTGTCTTTCGTGAAAAGATTCCACTACTATTTGTACTCCAAAACACATTATTTCAGAACCAGTATCGCTGTTGGATGATTCTGCGCGCCTTACATGTCTCCCCGCGAATCACAGACGCGCAGTATCCAAGTAACATAATTTTGATTGGCCAGTTAAGAAGGCAAATGTCTTCTCACACAGAGAAACACGGCGGCAATAAGCTAAATAAAACTGAGGGTATGCCTGTAGGGTATTGAAGTCTAGCATGAGCGGGAATCTTTCCGGCTTATTCCCGCGCCCGCTTTATGCAAACAAAACTTGAGCAAGTTTAGGGAATTACATCACAGAGACAAAGCATAGAAATCATTCTTGCTAGGCATTACGATCATACATATTCCATCACTGTTTTTATATTAATTACTAATACACAAAACGTTACAATTGAATGTTGAAATGTAACTGAAAGTTCAATTTAATCGAAAATTTGATACCTAACGTTAACAAATTATGAATTGCTTGAAATAAATTACATATTTAGGAAACAACCAAACATTATATATATATATATATATATATATATATATATATATATATATATATATATATATATATATATATATATATATATATATATATATATATATATGTGTGTGTGTGTGTGTGTGTGTGTGTGTGTGTGTGTGTGTGTGTGTGTGTGTGTGTGTGTGTGTGTGTGTGCCCGTTCGTGGATTGGCTGTGCGAGTATCTGAAAAAAAAAAATATATATATAGACTGATTTTCAAAAGTTTTATTAAAAATGTTTGAAGATAATTGCGAATAAACTATAAATGGAAATTAACTTCATTTTCTGATCTGCCCTTTTAATATACGGATTTTTGTATCAAACTCAAACATTTGTGGGACTTACTTCATCACCGAAGCTGATTACGGAAAAAAAATAACCAAAATAATATCCTTCCATTTTTTATCTTGTAATCAGCTTCGGCAATAAAGGAAGACCCACAAATATCCGAGCACAATTCATCCACGCCATTTCCATAAACATAAGTAATGTTTGTAACATTTGCCTGTTTTATTTGCTAAAAGCACGGAGACTAGTCTCTAGGCTCAGGATACTTGTAGAGTAGTGACACACGATTATTTAAAATGAGAAACTGAGCGTAGCTTTGTAAAGTGTTGAGCGAACACAGGTTGAAGTAGAGAAGCCTAGAGTACAGATGGCGTGCGCCTCTCTGCCCGAACACAGCTCGAGGGGAATAACGCGTGAAATCGATCTCAGTTCGACTGAAAGTAACTTCCAGCCACACAGCACATCGTGTACGACCTGCCCGTCCATTACTGAACGTCCCGAGCAGGACTTCACAAAAAAAAAAAAAAAAAAAAACTTCTCCTGCGAGCGGTGAAGTGTGGCCGTACACTGCACTGGGACTGGTACCTGCTTCCCCTCCCACTTCGCAATTAGCCACTTCTCTCTTTCTCCCTCTCTCTATCTCTCTCTTTCTCTCTTTCTTTGTTTGGACTGTAAAACCAAGTCTTGATTTCTTCACCCGCAAATCGGCTGCCCGTTAATAGCGGTCTAAATTTTACACGGATAATCTAATCGTGTTTCTTCACACTTTTTAAATCAAACCTTTGAAAAATCGCACTGTTGTTGTTCCGTAAATAAATCATGTTTCACAAGAATTTTATACTTCTGTTGACATTAAAGTATACTATTCTTGGTGAAATTTATCTTTTACTTATTATATTAATTATAATATCTCCATTATAATTAATTTGAATTAACAGGTGTATTGGTACTGCGTTGTGAATATATTTGGACGGCTCTTAACATCGAGGTCTTGAGAGCCGGTGAGGGTGAATGAGGTGAGTATGCAGCAGCGCCGGAGTGAAAGGGCGTGGGAAACGGGAGATCCCCGCGAAGACCCGCCGACCAACGGCATCGTCCGGCATGATTCCCACATGCGAAGATCTGGAGTGGCCCGGCCGGGGATTGAACCCGGATCGACTTGGTGGGAGGCGAGCAGGCTAACCGCTCAGCCACCGTGGCCCCCTGCGTAGTAAGACATACTTTATATACAAAATATTACTTAAATGAGTGTGTACGAATGTAGCACGTTGTCTCTTTCGCATAATTTTTTTGTGCTTCGTTAAGCTTTGTTTGTATGAGGCGGATGAATATCCCGAAAGTAGAACTTAAGCAGAGATTCTGAAAATTTGGAAGTAACCCGTGAATGGATTATAGCGGACATCTGTAGTTTCAACGTTAGTGTGTAAGTATTGTAGAAGATCACTAGTTTGGTGACTTAAAAATTTTCTCTGATCAGGCAACAACTTATATAATTTATTTTACCACACGCTTGCAATTGTTTATTATGGAAGCTATCCAAGTCGTTGAGGTGATTATATATATCTCGATTTGTGCTTCTTGTAACGCAAACTTTTATCTTATTAAATACAATAATTTCCCTTTTATTTCGATAGCGTATCTATAGTGACACCAAGTCTTGCGCTATCCACTGTTTCGGTGCTAACTCCGTGCCACTCTGTTTTGTTCGCGGCAGCTAATCTTTTTTACTTTGGGCAGCATGTGTGTAAATATAGGCTTGGTATTAGGGTGCAGTTTGTATTGTAAAATTACTGCGTATATTAAACTTATATTTCTCCTCTTCATTCTCGCCTTTCAATAACTACAACCTTATTCCTAGATGGCAGTAAATGTGTACAGTCGTCAAAGGGTTATACCTCTTTCTGTTTCGCAATTGCAATTTTTTGTCACAGCAAATATTCTTATAAATAACTCAATTTTGTTAGACCGTATATATGAAAAAAGAATGTTTATAAATAATTAGCTTTGTGCTATGAAATGAAGGGAACGGCATGCCTATCAATAAGTCTCCAAACAATATTTAAAAATAAAGAAGCGAGGTTGTTTTGCGACAAACAATAAAAAATTAAGGTTAAAGGAATGGTTTCCACGGCTTTGTTATTAAATGCAACAAAGGAAAATATTCTACACTCCCTCTGAAATTTTGTACTTTCTGAGCTCTTTTAGCAAGAATGCATTATCTCAAAATACCCCAAATGTGGCAACACGTCACTGATAGATAATACAAGGGCCATTTGATGATGCTTGATGTAGAAAGTGGTTTAAAAATATTATTTATTTGCACGCACAAACATTCACTGTCTTATTTTAGGACGTTTTGTCAAATTACGTAAAATCGATCTTTCTATTTTTGCATGTATTTACAACTTCTTTTCGTGTATTCAACCCGCTTGAGTACTTTCCAACGTAACCTGGTCTTCAAACTTTAGGGTGATCCTTCAATAACTAGTAAGTGCTTCAACCTGCTTGAGCACTTTCCAACGTAACCTGATCTTCAAACTTTAGGGTGATCCTTCAATAACTAGTAAGTGCTTCAACCTGCTTGAGCACTTTCCAACGTAACCTGGTCTTCAAACTTTAGGGTGATCCTTCAATAACTAGTAAGTGCTTCAACCTGCTTGAGCACTTTCCAACGTAACCTGGACTTCAAACTTTAAGGTGATCCTTCAATAACTAGTAAGTGCTTCGACCTGCTTGAGTACTTTCCAACGTAACCTGGTCTTCAAACTTTAGGGTGATCCTTCAATAACTAGTAAGTGCTTCAACCTGCTTGAGTACTTTCCAACGTAACCTGGTCTTCAAACTTTAGGGTGATCCTTCAATAACTAGTAAGTGCTTCGACCTGCTTGAGCACTTTCCAACGTAACCTGGTCTTCAAACTTTAGGGTGATCCTTCAATAACTAGTAAGTGATTCAACCTGCTTGAGCACTTTCCAAAGTAACCTGGTCTTCAAACTTTAGGGGGAGCCTTCAATAACTAGTAAGTACTTCTACCTGCTTGAGCACTTTACAACGTAACCTGGTCTTCAAACTTTAGGGTGATCCTTCAATAACTAGTAAGTGCTTCAACCTGCTTGAGCACTTTCCAACGTAAATTGGTCTCCAAACTTTAGGGTGATCCTTCAATAACTAGTAAGTGCTTCAATCTGCTAGAGCACTTTCCAACGTAACCTGGTCTTCAAACTTTAGGGTGATCCTTCAATAACTAGTAAGTGCTTCGACCTGCTTGAGTACTTTCCAACGTAACCTGGTATTCAAACTTTAGGGTGATCCTTCAATAACTAGTTAGTGCTTCAACCTGGTTGAGCACTTTCCAACGTAACCTGGTCTTCAAACTTTAGGGTGATCCTTCAATAACTAGTAAGTGCTTCAACCTGCTTGAGCACTTTCCAACGTAACCTGGTCTTCAAACTTTAGGGTGATCCTTCAATAACTAGTAAGTGCTTCGACCTGCTTGAGCACTTTCCAACGTAACCTGGACTTTAAACTTTAGGGTGATCCTTCAATAACTAGTAAGTGCTTCGACCTGCTTGAGTACTTTCCAACATATCCTGGTCTTCAAACTTTAGGGTGATCCTTCAATAACTAGTAAGTGCTTCGACCTGCTTGAGTACTTTCCTACGTAAAATAGTCTTCAAACTTTAGGATGATCCTTCAATAACTAGTAAGTGCTTCGACTTGCTTGAGTACTTGCCAACGTAACCTGGTCTTCAAACTTTAGGTTGATCCTTCAATAACTAGTAAGTGCTTCGACCTGCTTGAGTACTTTCCAACATATCCTGGTCTTCAAACTTTAGGGTGATCCTTCAATAACTAGTAAGTGCTTCGACCTGCTTGAGTACTTTCCTACGTAACCTAGTCTTCATACTTTAGGATGATCCTTCAATAACTAGTAAGTGCTTCGACCTGCTTGAGTACTTTCCAACGTAACCTGGTCTTCAAACTTTAGGGTGATCCTTCAATAACTAGTAAGTGCTTCGACCTGCTTGAGCACTTTCCAACGTAACCTGGTCTTCAAACTTTAGGGTGATCCTTCAATAACTAGCAAGTGCTTCAACCTGCTTGAGCACTTGCCAACGTAACCTGGTCTTCAAACTTTAGGGTGATCCTTCAATAACTAGTAAGTGCTTCGACCTGCTTGAGCACTTTCCAACGTAACCTGGTCTTCAAACTTTAGGGTGATCCTTCAATAACTAGCAAGTGCTTCAACCTGCTTGAGCACTTGCCAACGTAACCTGGTCTTCAAACTTTAGGGTGATCCTTCAATAACTAGTAAGTGCTTCGACCTGCTTGAGCACTTTCCAACGTAACCTGGTCTTCAAACTTTAGGGTGATCCTTCAATAACTAGCAAGTGCTTCAACCTGCTTGAGCACTTTCCAACGTAACCTGGACTTTAAACTTTAGGGTGATCCTTCAATAACTAGTAAGTGCTTCAACCTGCTTGAGCACTTTCCAATGTAACCTGGTCTTCAAACTTTAGGGTGATCCTTCAATAACTAGTAAGTGCTTCAACCTGCTTGAGCACTTTCCAACGTAACCTGGTCTTCAATCTTTAGGGTGATCCTTCAATAACTAGTAAGTGCTTCAATCTGCTAGAGCATTTTCCAACGTAACCTGGTCTTCAAACTTTAGGGTGATCCTTCAATAACTAGTAAGTGCTTCAACCTGCTTGAGTACTTTCCAACGTAACCTGGTATTCAAACTTTAGGGTGATCCTTCAATAACTAGTTAGTGCTTCAACCTGGTTGAGCACTTGCCAACGTAACCTGGTCTTCAAACTTTAGGGTGATCCTTCAATAACTAGTAAGTGCTTCGACCTGCTTGAGTACTTTCCAACGTAACCTTGTCTTCAAACTTTAGGGTGATCCTTCAATAACTAGTAAGTGCTTCAATCTGCTTGAGTACTTTCCAACGTAACCTGGTCTTCAAACTTTAGGGTGATCCTTCAATAACTAGTAAGTGCTTCAACCTGCTTGAGCACTTTCCAACCTAACCTGGTCTTCAAACTTTAGGGTGATCCTTCGATAACTAGTAAGTGCTTCGACCTTTCTTTCATTTCACATAATTACAGTGCTAAAAAAATACGCGCATGTTCATTCTGGTTTTTTAAGATCATACATCAATAATTTCAATAACCTGATAATTATTCTGAGAAAAACGAAATGTGATCTGATACTGGTGCATCAAAGGAGAATCCTGTCCAAATTTTTTTTACACATTTGCACAGTGTGTATGGAGACATGACTGGGTTTCTTTTGTTTGTTTTGTCAGGATTTTTTGAATTCCGTTAAAATAACACTTGAAAATAGCATTCACTCAAGGCTGTAGCTCTTCAATTTGACCCAAAAAAATGATTAGGTACATGTCAGCTAAACAACTCATAAATAGAGATGGTTTATCGCTGGAAAAGTTGACCGTTTTCTAGGATTTATCGTACTGTACACATGTCCGAAAGTTTTCTTTCCTTATTGGCTGCCATGCATGCATGAAGCTATTACCCCATTTCACTGGTGAAATGAGGATTGTGATACTATATAAGAAAGAACGTTCGTGATTAGTCTGCAAACATTTTAGCCAAATCAGAACCTTGTTCATCCAATCATTAAAGAATAAACTAGTTAGAGTTTTATAAAAGATACGATGGCTGTCAATTTTTCGCGACTTTCCATTATCTCTACAAATAGTTGTTGTCCTTGCACGTTCACAATCGGCCTCCATGAAAAGGGACCAATTTCACTTCAGCTTACGTTTGTTAACTTTACTGTTGTCAGTCATACCGACTTTTCAATAGAGCATTGGAAGGGCGAGGGAAATGGCAGATCCCCGAGAAAACCCGCTGACCAGCGGCATCATCCGGCATGATACCCACGTGCGAAAATCCTTGGGGCGACCCCGCCGGTAATAGAATCCAGACCGCATAGGCGGGAGGCGAGTAGTATAACCACTACACCACCACGGCCCCATTGACATCGCCAGTGTTGTCGCATGGTCCATTCTCCAGTAATTTCCTTATTGGCTGTCATGCATGTATGGAGCTACTACACATTTTCACTGGGCCAAAGAGGATTTGATAGGGAGATGTGCCTAGTAACCCACATGTTCCTAATATCGCACCCATCGTTTCCAAGTAAGTAAGTGCTGCACTCTCTTGGCGACCAGTTAAACTGCTTCCACTTGTTGTCCGTTCAATGTAGAGTTGCAGTAGATCAAGAGTAGTGAGTTGAATGGCTTCAGTTATCATTTAAACGAAATAGTGCTTCCAAAATATTCCGAGGGAAAGATTTAAAGTACAAATATTGTGGCCTAAGGTAAGTGATAAAAATTTGTAACAGCGTCAACAGGTTTGCCGTACATCACAGTATAACTAGTAATGATTCGGAAAAGTAAGTGTGTTACTCGTTCATCTGTAGTCGATAGCCATATTGGTTTTGGCTGTTGTGCCTAATATCGCACTGGGAGATAATAGGAACACATTTCGTTCATACAGTTATTTTCAGCCTACATTTCGATTTTGGCAAACTTTTCTCACATATTTGTTACTTTTCTCATATATTTGGAGATTATAATCAATTTCTGTCTAAGTTTATTATATTTTGGTAAAATTTAGTTAACAAATACTACAATTTTACTCAGGTCCTAAATTACATAGTTGGGAAGCACTCGGAAAATATGAAAAAGATCAATAATGTTTGTTCGGAAAAAATGTCTTATGTTTGAATAACCTACGATATTTACTCTACAAATGCGGATTTGAAACACAAGCCAATTTTAAAGGAATTTGTAATTTACACAACCACTTCTGTCTATCCGATTTTGATGAAACTTACAGTTTGGGTGTAACAAACTGAGTATTTGTTGAGTTGATAGATTTTGGCAGCTCTCAACATGTATGGTCTTCAGAGCCGATGAGGGGTGAATGATGAGAATATGGAGCGTCTCTAGCCACTCGATCAACCGCGACCACTGAGAATTTGTTCCAATTTTTGACAAAGACTAGCACTTAACTTGAGCCGTGATCAGTAAGTAGGCCTACGTAGACGTCGTAGTATAAGTCGTAAAATATGCATACTGGGAAAAAAAATGTTTTCGTCGTTTACGATTGATTACAACATAGGCCTACAATTGTCGCAAATCAGCTCAATGCAATTTATTGAAAATGTACGAACTGTCACAATAGGCTTATTAGTTCTGGGCGTATTGTCTTGTATTGTTGCAGATGGGGCCGAAAAAACGGAAACTGTGGTCGGAAGAAAATATGAAGACTGCAATAATGGCACTCAGGAGAAAGAAAATGGGACTACAGAGAGTATCTAACGTTTTCGACGTTCCCAAATCAACATTGCGTGACAAGGTTAACTATGAAGAAGAAGAATTGGAGAAATTAGCTACTACACAGCTTTACTGAAAACCTGTCTTCACAAAGGATTTGGAGGATGGTCTCATAGAATATTGTTTGGATATGGAGAAGAGATTTTATGGCCTGACAGCTAAGGATGTAAAGAGAATGGCTTTTCAGTTATCAGAAAGAAATGGGATTCCACATCCTTTCAACATAGAAGACGAAGCAGCTGAAAATAAATCCCCAGTTAAGCCTCGGAATCCCCCAAGCAACATCTTTAAGGAGAGTGGAAGGTTTCATGCAGGAAAATGTGAATAATTTTTTTGACATCCATGAACCTCTGCTGTATCTTATAGACAACCAACCTAACAAAATGTATAACTGTGACGAAACAGGTTTAAGTGTTGTCCAACACAAATCGAGGAAAATCGTTGCCATGAAAGGAAAGCGTCAGGTGGGAGCAGTGACATCAGGAGAAAGGGGATCTCTGGTTATGGTGGTGACCTGCATGAGTGTCACGGAGCATTTTATTCCACCCCTTATTGTATATCCCAGAAAGAACATGAAGCAAGAACCACTAGATGGGGCTCCCAATAGTTATATCACAGTACGCCACACATCAGGGTAGATGCAAATGGATAGCTTCCAGCAGTGGTTCATACAACAGTTCTTGAAGCGTGGAAAGATACTATTCTCACACGATAAATGTAGAACTTTTGGACATAGCTTGCGAGAATGGCGTTCACATGATATCTTTGCCTCCACACTGTACTCACAAAATGCAGCCGCTGGATAGATCGTTCATGTTCCCATTGGAAACCTATTTCAGCCAGGCTTTTAAGACATGGTTGAAACAAAACCCAGGTAGAGTTGTTACTCGTTATCAAGTAGCCCGCCTCCAAGGGGAAGCATACAATAAAGCAGCTACAGTTTCAGTTTCCACAAATGGTTTCAGTGCATCAGGATGGATTGTACCCATGCAACAGTAACATTTTTGAAACCCATGAGTTTGTAACTGAAATAGGACCAACAAACAGACCAGCATCTTTACAGTCAACAACTTCATCATCATCACAGCCAACAACTACGTCATCTCCTGTTGATTCTCTCACAGTCATGCCAACTTATATTAGCCACCCTCTTTCGAAATTTGGGCGGAAATCAGCTACTCGATGAAGAGGATGTCCAGTCTGCCCTGCAGCAGTATTAACCAGCAGCCCGTACAAAGAAAAATTATCTGCGGACACACAAGAAGTTTCACAGAAATAGAAGAACAGTGCTGTGGCAAAGCAACCACAGATTAGCAGTAGGCTTAGAGTTACAATTTCAGCAGAAGCCCCTTCAGCGACAATAGAAAACCATAGGCATCAGAGAAAACAACAAAGTTCTTCGGACTCCAGTGAACAGGATCTCCTAAGCGCGCCGACGATAACATCTGATGAAGAAAGCAGCGATAGTGATTGCGAGTGTCCCTATTGCAAAGGCAACTTCTCCTCAGACCAAAGGGGTGAAACTTGAATCACTTGCACCAAGTGGAAGATGTGGTGCCATGAAGCCTGTTGCGAATCTCGTAACTATAAAACCTTCATTTGTGATTTTTGTTAAGAGTAGTACAGATCATGTTTATTCTTCCAGAGTACATTGCAGTTCTTAAATTGTTTTGTATTTCTAAGTAATTTTGTTTTAAAAATAATTGACCGCTTATTTTCATGAGAATGAGATACTCTGTTCATTATGTAATGCTGTGCGATATTAGACACACATTTTGAAATTGTTCTTTTTTTCACTGTTGTCGAATTTTGTAAATTATATGTTATGTTTTTTGTTTTGGGCTCAGAACTCATGTATAACATTGTCTGTAATAATAGTGAAACATACTCTTTAGTTTGTTAATTTTTTTAAATTTAAAATGTGGCTGCTAGAAGGAAATTGCAAAATGGGTGCGATATTAGGCACAAAGCTGAACGTTAGTGATCGGTCTGCAAACAGCTTAGCCGAATAAAAATTTTGTTTGATTCAATCATGAAATAATAAACTATTTAATTGTCTGCTGGGAACAGCCCGTAATCACAGCATATTCAAGAAGCACGTATTGTTATCATAAGTATTAGCTTCTTGCTGTATCACCGGAGAGTAGAGCTATGCTTTCTTTCAAAAACGAATATCTTTCCTTTTTACACACGACTTTCGACTCACTGAAATTAGTTGAGCTTAAATTGCTGCTCATCTCTTACCTTCATCAAAAGACATCACTGAAAGAAAGTTTTGTTGTAGTCCACATAATGCTTGTTTTTACAAGGCCAAACATACATTTAGTGACACCGAGAAAATATTTTGTTGAGTAAGTAAAACTTGAAAAGCAACTAAATCAATTTTGTTCATCTTACCAAATACACGCTTGAGTAAACAAACCCTTTGAGTTATTCCAAAAACGTTAGACTGCAAACAAAATATTTAGTTGAATTATCTTTATATATTTTCTTGGCCAATCATTTGACTGCCTTTGTTTGAAAGTATAGCTCGAAAGTTTGTTTGAAATTTATGTGTTAGTTTGTATAGTAACTGTGTTTGCAAGTGCATTTATTGATGCTTAATAAGTGTATACAAAACACAGCAAATTAAGTTCGACAGCAAACAAAAAAGTTAAGCTAAAAAACCTGAGATATTTCTTTAAGTACGTAGTCCAGTAGTTACGTATAGAAAATTAGGTTTTTAGCCAGAAATCGCTTCAGGTGAGATTATCAGGGTTCAGCGCTCGGCTCGGGTTCGGACCTCTGTTATACTTTCAAATTTTTATAATAACCGAAGATGTTCAATGTAAATAGAGTCAAACAAATCTTTATTTGCACAAACTAAATCTTATAGTTTGAGGCAACTAAATAAGAATAACAAATTAATTTGGTTTCAACAACAAAATATTTCACTGCCCCTATACAGACAATTTATTTGATTGCACCAAACAAATTTTGCTTTGTTTAACAAAACATTTCTCAGTGCGACAGTCACTTTATATCTAGTTTTGAGGTAAGTTCAAGACGTTCATTTTAGAGTGAAATATCCCCCACTACTCCCAAAATAATCTCTGTGGATAGTTTTTCTATATGCATCCCTCCAGCCAGAAATCAGACTGGTGTGGTAAATGTATGTACATACAAGTCAGCGTCAATTTGGATTCTTTTTATCGTGAGCCTGAACATTACATTTCTCGGGAAAACATTGCTTGCAATTTAAAATAAAACAAAATACTCCCTGTCAATTGATGGCGAGTGTCCGAGCTTCAGTGTAGTCAATTCGAAATAATTTTGGTTGTAAAAAAATGTTTCGATCAGTACCATTAAATTTTCAATGAGATAATTATTTACTTGAAGAAAATCTTCTAGGGGCAGCGCAGGAAATGAAATTCTTTTATAGCGGCAGGAATTTTTCGTTTAACTGCTGCATACAAAACGATGTCTCGGCAGTCTGGCTGCACGGATAAATACAGTCATCGCACAGAAGCAAATAGCATCATTTAACGACGGAAAACAATCTTCAAACTGAATTCGGAATCTCGTTGTACTTACACATTGCGTACAGTGGCTACACACCCACCCACACACACTTATATATATATATATATATATATATATATATATATATATATATATATATATATATATATATATATAGAGTATATATATATATATATATATATATATATATATATATATATAGAGAGAGAGAGAGAGAGAGAGAGAGTATAAACACATACACATTGACAAAAAGAAAGAATGATCCAGTTAGATAACGAGTAACACAGAAACAAACCACAATGACAGCGCAATTTTAACGAGCATAAAGCCAAAAACAACTACAAGCGAATCACAACCGGCATTTAATTACTGGACGATCATATTTTTAATCCATTCGTGTCTATTTTTAACAGCATTTTTTTGTTACTCATCTATTGCGCTGTGACTTAGGTTGCCGTTCGCTTGTATTTTCGGTTTTTTTAGTCCTGTTATAATTGTGATGGCCATATTGTTTTTGTGTTGAACACTGTCTCACTGGATCATTGCCTCGTGTTAGATTTATATTTATAAATCATTTTTGTTACTGAAGTTTTGTTTCTCATCCATAATAACGTGTTCTTGTTTTTTTTCTTCGGCTCCTTTTTCATAGTCACGGTTGGTAATGGAAGTTCAAAGAAATCCCGAATTAATTTTGACCTCACCATTGTCATTTGAGCTCAGAACACAAATTCCTTCCTGCTTCATGCACGGCTTATATCTGTAATGTTTTTTTTTTTCCCCCGCTACAGAGACAAAGACAAACATGTGTACATACAGGCGCCAGAAACCAGCATTTTACACGACCAAGCAAGCTGTTCTTGTTTCTCCACTGGCTCCTGATTCCTACGCGCAGATTTCTTTTTCTCTCCGTCCTATCTCACAACACTTCCGTCCCCTCTGGCTCTTGCCTTTGTCTGTGTCTCTTTGCTGTGTTTCCTCGAACTCTTTGAAGCCCAGCACAATCACAGAGAAAGCATCTCCAATGCCAAGGCTACTTCCAGCATGACGTCACATACCACGCTCCGCTTTTTTGCGCGCCAGCTTCAATAAACAAATAATTTACTAGACTGCAGCCGTAAAAAAAATCCTAACAAACTCCTTAATCAGAACATAGGCATTAATTTAAATCTTATACCGAAACGGTTTCGTGCCAAAGTAATAAGTGTACAAGTAGTGAAAAACTCACCAGAAAAACCGTAAAGTGAATGCAAAACTAAACAACAAAAGTTAATTTTTGTGCACAGTGAGGATAACATTGTTTTTCTGTAAATGTATGGCTATACCGTACGCCTGTCAGTATGGACGCTGGAAAATCGCGAAAATTCTTCGAGCAAGTATGAATTCCAAAACACTGTAGTATCCTAATTGTTTAAGATTGGCATAATATATATCTGACTCTTCTTGGCCTTTCGCACACCAGTCGTAAATGTTGAGTCTCAGTGTGTCAAATTTCTTGGCTCAGAGAAATGCTACAGTAGCTTCATATCACAGACACACACACATACCAACATACATATACACAACCAATAATGGACAAAAATTCTCACATTTGCACGGTACTTTGGAACCTTGGATACAGTTAACACTTCTCACGATAAATTATTGTCTCTACCTATTAGCCATAGTACTTAATTTCTTTGTAATTGGACTGAAGTACTTGAAGTCCCGTCTGTATGAACCGTTCTTTCTCCCGTTTTGGCCGAAATCGCGGGAACTATGTCACGCGCTACAAGGCGTGCAGTGCTCTCATAGTGCTGCGGGCACCTGTGGGACTTTCAGCGGAGACATAACTGTAGCATAGTTCAATACAGGCTCCCATTGTAGTTAGGCTCGTGCCCGGATGATATGTTTTAAGATACAGCAGTCTGAAGAAGTTTTTATATCACTGTTTTGAAGGTCTCTAATGTAATATTTACAGTATGCGTTGTAGCTTTAAAATACAATTGTGGCCTCGTATGGAGTACGAAGTATTTTCGTAGGTGGACATAGTTTCGTCAAGAACCAGAATTTCAAGCACTCTGCAACGCAGGTCGAGCGTCAGGCATGAGGAACCCCTAAGGAGTATCACCATAGGCTATTGCAAACCTTGTGTGTACACTCGGGATTTAACATGACCGAGTACTCCAACTTCAAAGGGTAGTTGAAAAGTATGTGAAGAACTCATAAAAAAAAGCAATACAGACGCCATAAAAATGGTCAGAAAACTGCGATTTATACTGTATATGAAAGAACTATATATATATATATATATATATATATATATATATATATATATATATATATAGCAAGATTACAAAATATGTTACTAAAATATGCTTTGTAAATGTATAAAAATAATCGATCACTATAGTTCGCATTTTAAAAAATATTTAAATGCATTTTCGTTTGGATGCTTCGGAAAGCAGAATTTATAATAAAATGTTCTTCAAGAAAGATTGACATAATATTTAATATGGTTGCATGGTAAGAAAATCATATTAATAACGTATCATATCAATTTCATAATTAAATTTACTTACGTCAGTTTCAGCCATAAACGTCTGTGACAAATAGACGCACGTAAAATGAATTATAAAAATAATTTCCCATGTCGGTCTGGATTCTTATTGGGTTCTAAGTGAGTTTGAGGCCTGGTGGGTGCAATACTGACCGAAAGGGAAACTTGCTTCATGTCCCTCTCTGGTGGTCTGATCTTTGCCAAAAGGTAGCTAGGAGCAGCTGATCTGAGAAGCTTCGGAGCTATTGTCAGCTCTAGTAGCGGAAAGAAAGCTGATGTGTTAAACCAGTAAGGGCTAGTGATGCGTCTCTCGGACGAGGGACCAGCCTGTAATGGGTGTAAGGCAATGTCTGGTGGGTTTGTGCCCATCCCGATTTCCCTGGGTCCGGAGGTCAGATTGAGGATGGGCTGGTGCTGGCAGAGTTTGAAAATCGCTGCTGGTGTTGTCCTAATCGTAGAAAGATAAGTGGGACACCATAAACTGGTCGGATACTAGACGGGTAAAATTTCACGTAGCAAATACTATCAATTAGGGGTGTCGGGAGACCGATTACCCCAAATATCATATCGTAATATAGCCTGGATGGCAAAACATCATAAACCCAGTAATGGCTTACAGTCTGGGACTGGGCAAATACAACAACCCATGATATGCTGTTTTTGTGTTGATGGAGGACATTTTGAACATTTTCTTTAGTGCCGACTATAAGATTTCACACATGTGTAACTAATTCCTGGGCAGTTCTTACTGTTCTAGGTGTAGTGTCGTAGTGTGACGTGTCGTGTATCATGCAAAGGTACGCTGCGATGGCATTACATAGTAACATGATACAGCCTGTGGGCCATACATTGTACGTTATGTATTACGGACTGTAGTAAAGAAACGAAGCGTTTGCGGACCTATATTCATATAACATTTTTTCATCCTCCAGATGTGAGAAATGTTTTCCCGAAGTATTGTCATGCAATTTTGCAACATTCTGTATATAGGAATAGAACATTTTCGTGCTTATAAGGACCCGGGTGCTAGACTCTATTATCCTATATGTTTTCTAGCCTCAGCTCTCTAGGCTCTCTGTTCATTGGCTACTGCCCTAGTGTGTAGTCAGTTTTACCTCAGACCAGGTGGCACGGGATTCTGTACTTTTGTTTCTTGCAGATTGGTTATTGGCTCAGAATTCACCTGGGCGTGCCTGAAAAACGCGACTTAATTGCAATCATGATATAAATGTACCCGTGTTTAAAGTCTAGCTTGTCCTAAAATGAATTCGCGAAATTTTCCTGTCCTCAACTATATAATAATGTAAGTCTTGTCTGCTGAACTCCAGTGTTGCAATAGGGGCATGTGTGCTTGGATCAGGACAGGGAAAGTGTTGGAGAGCGATAAGCTAGGGGGGGGGGGGGGGGACGGAAAGCGAGGAGGTCGAAAAATTCATTTCACGAGAACACTGGGCACCACATTACGCGAGCAAGATGGCGCCGCCTTCCGGGTCTTCGCCCTCCCACAATGCGCCATTGTTCGCGGAGATTGTAGTGGGACGCGGGGGAGGCAACCAGACAGAGAGAAGCAGTGGAGTCTGTGTGGGTGGAGAGTGCGAGATGCCAGAGGGAGGCTGGGGCAGCTGGCTTGGGGCCACAAGTTCGCCGCCTTCTTAAGATCACCTCAGCTCTGCTGGAGTTTCAAATCAAACACGACCTAGGCGGCGGCCGGGTGTTGCATAAAGGGGTGGCGAGACTTCTGAGGGCGAAAGTCTGCGACGCGGCGCGCGACAAACTGAAAGAGGGATCAGGTGAGAGGCAATGGGGATGAAGAAAATAAAGAGCGAGGGGAGTTCTCGGTAAGAGAGCGCGGTAAAAGGACGAGGGAGGGACACGATGAGAAGGCGTTGAAGAGAAAGACTGGAGCAAACCGGGCCAGAGGCGATGGGCTGGTGAACATGAGAGAGAGAGAGAGAGAAAGGACTTCAGAGACAATGGCAGAGAAGCAATCAGCACAAGGGTCTGGAGGGGAGGGGTTATCTGATCACGTGACTTCAAGATCCTTCCTCTACTTTTTTTTTCTTTCCTTGAGTGTATTTAATTATGCAGTAAATAAGGGCGAACATTTCCCGACGCAACTTCCGACAAATACTGAGCTGATATCTGCATAGCTACACGGGTAGCTAAAGTATAAATAAATCACTGAAGCTTGTATCGACTGAGCAGCACTATAAATGGAAGAAACCTAGATTATATACCATTTTGTGTTAAAGCAGTTTGCATAACCTAAAATTGGCACTATATAAAGAAGATGGAAACTACGAAGCACTTTGGGTCACTAGAAAAATGTAGGCATGACGCCATCGATAAATAATACTCTGGAATGTTCAACTGAATTAAGCTATTATTCGCAATAAAAATAAATATGTACATGGAATGTTAGAAATATTTATTAATGATGTAAATTACCATGTCATTAGCGAACATTTTATACATAAGACTAATGGTTTCTTTACACCACTCTACTTAGGCAATAACAAAATTACTCGCCATATAGTTACAATTTTGATCTTTTTACTCTGACCAATAGCGAAAATTAATAAACTAGTGTTAGCAAAAACCAAACTGATTTAAAATCAGTAAACCTTGTTGATAGTATAGTACGTAAGCCTATAAAATAAGCAAAACTTTTCAGTTATGTATTGGAAAACATTTTTATAGGTAATAACAGAAAACAATGCGAAAGTAGCTACAGGCCGTTCGCAGAGAACACCGTTTGTAGCATAGTATGGATATGATAATCCAAAATACTGACGTATTATCCTGAGATCATCCGATATACAACTAAAAGTTGTCTGAGGCAACGTCAAATGTTTCGCACCCTAGACTGACACAGACCCACTATTTTCCGTAATTAACACAACGTGAAGAAGGCACTCAAATGGTAGGCTTATGCCGACACTCTGGTGGTCTCTAGACAAAGTAATACGTACCCGTCAGATCGAATGACTCGTCTCAGCTGCTGTTGTGTCTGATCTCTGTGCTCTCGGCATAGCTGTCGTCACTTCAAACCATCACAAGGTGTTGCCAATTATTTTTTAAAATTAAAATCTTTCTAATAAGAATTTCGTAACATGCAGTTCCAGTTGCATTGCTTTTGATTAACGAAATCCTGAAGATAAATATCATATCTGAGCTTAGTTGAGACGTTTTACTGAACTTTCCACTTTCTTCTTCGACATTCAACACACTTCTATCTTTATATCACTAAAATTCTAAAGCCGCGTAATCTTAGTGTCCGAAAATTACATCTCACAATATTTTTTTTGCTGTCATAACATATGGTGTAGTTCTCCTTATAGCATCCATAATTTAGGCTTTTCTTGACACTCCAGACTCCACGAGATGCTCTCCAACTGAAACTCCTTTATGGAAGCCTGAGAGGTAAAATTTACCTATTAGCAAAACATACACACACAAGTGGAACTGCTGCTTGAGGGCTAATAATGTATTTACCTTTACGAATTCTCCTCTGCTATGTGGCTTTACTGTTATGCAAGAACGATTTCTGGCCGGTTTTTGTATGGGTGTTCGTATTTTCACAGAGAACTTAAACATACGGAAGTGAAATAGCCGCTTATTCCGTGAACTTAAGTGGCACATGCCAGCAAAATGACTTCATTGACGAGCAACGCATGGCAACATCCTCCGCCAATCAGCGCCTGGCAGCCCAGCCAATACGGAACCTCTCGCAGCACGCAGTAAGCAATGAGGCCACATCTTAGTTCCCAGTGCGTCACATAGCCAATGAGAGAATGGGCACGTCTATATCAAATGAACCGCTTCGCCATTTCGTCTTCATGTAACTATTTACTCTGTGGAAGGGCTTTCCCCACCCATAGTCACGAGCCTTGGACGGGCATAACAAAGTACGGAATTACAAAGGGAATAGTAGCTGACATGCAAGGTTATTGTGTTTTACACATGGGTTTTCCGCGAAAAGATCCCACGACTAGTTGTTCTTCAAAACACGTTGGTACAGAACCAATATCGGCTGTTGGATTGCTTTAATCCGCACGTGTCTTAAGTGTTTGCCAATTAATCAAGGACGTTCAGTGTCAGTGCAACTTAATTCCGATTGGTCCAGTCGAGTTAGGAAATGTCTTTGCACACAGACACTTGGCCAATAACCAAAAGGAAATTTGCAAGTTTGCTCGTATGAAATTGAAGTCTATCTTGAACATAGATCTTTTCGCGGAAAACATGTGGTTCTACACATGGGACACGTGCCCGCTTCGTTCGAGGCGAATTATACAAGAATAAGCACCTGATGATTAGGGTAACATTCTACGCCCAAAACCACAACTACCTTGTGTTATTGGCCGAGTGTCAATGTGATAAGACATCTTCTCATTTGACTGGACTTATAGTAATAAATTATTCCAATACTAAAGGTCCATGATTCGCGGACAGGCAATTGAGGCACGTGACATCTAAAATCTTCCAACCATGCAAGTGCATACGAACAAAAGTGTTTTGGAGTACAACTGGTCTTGAACGAAAAACACCCATCCCTATGGATAGAGACAGGTGTTTTTCGCGAAAAGATTTCAGGACCAGTTGTACTCCAAAACACTTTTGTTCATATGTACTTTCGTGGTTGGATGGTTTTAAATGTCACGTGCCTCAAGTGTTTATCTGCGAATCGTAGATGTTCAGTAACGGACTACTTTGTTCTTATTGTCCCAGTCAAATGAGAACATGTCTTTTCTTGCAGACACGCGGCCAATAACCAAAGGAAATCATGGTTGTGGACATAGGAAATTAAAGTTTTGCATGGCCATAAATATTTTCGCGAAAAACACCTGTCTCTACTTACGGACACCCGAATTTCGTGAAAAGATTTCACGACCCGTTGTACTTCACAACGCTTTAGCTCAGATCTACTTTCGTGATTGGATAATTTACGCGTTACGCGTGTTATGTCTGCGCGCGCCAATCACAGACGTACAGTACTGAAGTTACCTAATTCTGATTGGCCATCCAAGTAGGGAAATGTCTTCCCACAAGGACACGCCGCCAATAAGGAAAACAAAACTGCTGGTACGGCGGTAGGGTATTGAAATATATCATGCGCGGAAATCTTATTGCGAAATTCGGGTGTCCTTACCTATCCCTAATGATTAGGGACCTGCAAAATTCGCGTTATTATTTGCCATCAGACTGTACTTCACAGTGCTATATCTACTCGAGCCGACGTTGTTTCTCCATTGGCTGCTGCATAGACGTGAAGTCACGCCCTTTCTGACTGAACTGCGCGTGATTGGACTACGCAATTTGGGAGTGTTCATTTACTGGCGCAGAGTTAACCAGGGCGTGTCAAATTCAGTATTGTCCAATGGCAGACTTATTGCAAAGGTACATGAGTTTGAAGTTTAACGTGTCCCCAAATAATAACGCGAATTTTACAATTCTGTTCTAATGATGATTCGAACTTGAAGCGGGGAGGTGGATCACCTGACCTCTCAGGTTGTTCGCTGCTCAAGCCGCGTTTCACAGCGAATAAATTCACAAGAGTCTTTGGTGATGAAATCATTCTAGGCTCTACTATGGAAGTGGAGAGTGAATCGAGATAGATTGCCGAGTAGCTTGAGGTTGCATGGCCAGTGTCTTGGATCCAGCGATGGTTCGCGTGTATCGAGGTGTCGGTACAACTCCCCACTGAAAATACAGATATTTGTTTCCCCACAATTAACCAACCTTGCAATGGCGCTTAAAAACAAAATTACGTGACACTTTTCTCGGTTTTTTTTATAGTCTTCTTAGTACGCACACGACCATGATTGTTGGCATGACATATACGCTGTTCAAGGCTAACTAAGCACTTTTGAAAAACTCTTCTGAAGATCTTCTTGCATGCACGTCGTATATTATTTCGCCGTATGTAAAATTAACATTGCCATGGGCCTCTCATCACATTATTCATGCGTCGGTAAAGTTAACCTGAAATTATTAGAAAAGTTGCAACTCTGCTCATTTTTACACTTAAATAAATTTAAAAAAAAAAGCGAAAGAAATAATTCGAGTTATCGCAAATGGTGCCCTAACACATTTCATTCGACACTAAGACATGAAACTACTTTTCCTCCATCGCTGCCAACTTCATTGGGCGTATATCATTCACTGCGGCCGTTAAAATATATGCAAGTAAGAGCAGTAGTTTTTTTCCTAGGGTTCATTTCAAATGTGCTCACTTTATCGGGAACAGCCTATACTTAGTTATTTAAAATATGCTAGTATCTACCTTAACTGAAGTGAGAGTCATCCTAATGCCATATTATTTATCAATATATTCTTTAGTCTAGTATATGTCCAAGAGTTTTTAAAAATACTTGCATGTTCACAACGGTTTATTTAATCAAATATCAAAAATGTCAAACAGTTGAGAATTTTTCTGAGAAGAACGAAAGTATGCTATGCCAGCGCATCACAATTAAACACCGCGGGCTTTCTTTGGCGTATTTTTTCGTGGTTAGGTCAACTGTATTAAAAGTACTTGAAATAGCATTCACACTCAAATTTAGACCTTCAATAAAAAAGTTCATTAGGAACGTTATATTTGCTTTTCAGATACACATCATAAAGAGGGACTGGAAAATTTCGCGGATTCATTTTAGAACATGATAAAATTCAAACACATGTACATTTCTGTTATGTTTACAGTTGGATCACAGTTTATTAGATACGCCCAGGTGTGAACTCTGAGCCAATAATAGACCTGAAAGGAAACAAGCACCGAAAACAGAAAGCTGAGACTCCAAAATACACAGGACTGTGGAGTCTAGCGCACAGGTCGTTGAAAAGGCGAATATGTCCTGTCCCTACTCATAAATGGTCTGCTGGGGGGGGGGGGGGAGACCAGTGCCGTGTTAAGTAAGGATGACCACAGGCTGACCGCAGACTGGGCCCTGCTAAGGTTCCTTTATCTTTATGTGACAGCTCATGGCTCTGCAAGTCCCAATTCCATGTCAGGCTGAGGTTGGACTCGTGGAGGCAGTGGCTCCCTTGTTAGTCTCCCCACAAGGACAAAGTACAGAAAATAAATAAATCACAAGGGGAAAATATATTAGATGTGTCTAAGCGACATGCGCTAAGAGGGACGAATTCACTTTATTTATGTTACACAATTAGAGTTTAAATGCAGCAGTGCGTTTGACGTCACAGCACGTGTGTAATGGGTGTCTCGGCGCTCTCTCGTAAGTGACCGCAATACATGCAGTTTCTCCCGGCTCCACTCTGGTAACCAGTTCCTGCTGCGTGCGCAGAGTGCGTACAGATATGAGCAAGCACCAGCTAACCTTACAACACTTTACCACACGCCACTGTGCCCATCGCTGCTGTGGTCTCTCTGACCAGGAGTTGGTCAAAACATAGAAGTTTAACCCCTTAAATTACACATTAATTTTTCGTTTCAGGTGTCACAACATTAGAAATTTATGGTGCGAGCAAATTAATTACAAATTAATTATAACATCTGACACTTTGGAACCTGGTTGAAAGGGTTTCATTAGGTACATGGCATAAGAAGTAACCAATTATAAAACAGTTGGTGTGTAAAAGGCAGCCACTATTTGTACCGGTGCTAGCTACTGGAATTGTACAGCACCGACCATGGTTCCCCTTATTCTGCAACATACCAGACGTGAACGAGTATGCTCGTGATATAGTGTTAACCCTTTCATTCCCACACCAATTTATGGTTCCTGGTTTTGCAAATATGACATTTTTTTTATCAGTGCTGCACTTAAATTGGCAAAGATTTCGTTTCGTTATCTGAACCAATAAAGTGTAGAGTTTTTGTTCGGTGACCAGTGAAATGAACCAGTCATAACTCGTAGCAGTAGCACGGTTTACGAGTCAGTTACTCACAGGAAATATCATTTAACACTGAATCTCGCAATTTAGAGTAACGGCGAAATATAACGTTCCCGTACAACATTTAGACAATTGTCTACAATGGGCATGAAAGGGTTACGGGGTCAACAATATATGTTTTGTCATTATATAGTACAAAGTCAATACCTGCACTCCGTAAAGAAGTATTTCTTGATTACTGAAAAAAAGAGACGATATTCTTTATCAGCTAGGGAGCACGCTTTAAAAAGTAGCAGAGCGTTGGATATTTACGTGAAGTAGAAACACAACTATCATTTCTATACAAACTGTGCCAAATGTACAGAGGCTTAAATAAACGAGAAGTTTATAAAAACGTATAACAGGTATCTACAAAACACTCCTGGCTACTCAGTTCTATCAACTACAAGAAATTACGTCAATATGAAACATAGAGAGAGTTCTCTGTTTTTTTAATGGTGCCCCCAAAATAATGGTTTGCTCTTTAGACATAATAATTTCATGAAAATTACTACGTTTGAAGCATGGTGCTCCGGTTAACCTTCCTTCGAATAGATGGCGGTGAAGGCCATTATGGCGTAGAGCGAACCTCTATTAATATCTGTCTAAATTAACTGCCCTAGTTTCTTAAGTATTGCCGAGGTCGCTTCTCATTATAGCTGTCCTATATCTATGATCGATCTTTACCTTGGCTTTGGTCTTGACACGTATGTAAAACACGCTGGTCACTTCATCAGGGAAATAATAAGGCGGGAATCCTTTGGCAGTTGCGCATTGATACGAGTCCAAACTACAGAGTATAGTGAAGTCCAAATGAGAAAATAGGGGGTAGAAGTTTCAAAATGTGTCGTGCGAGTTCGGTTGAGTTCATTGACGCTGCACGGAAGGGCGTAGTCGTTTAGCTGAGTACACAAAGCAAGTAAGATAAAGAGACGAAGCTGAGTGCTATTTTGGTGGGCTCTTATTTTCCCCTATGTTTGGGCTATAAGGTAGAATTTGCTGCCAAATGTACAACTCTTAAACATAATTATTTCAATTTTCACGCAGACGTTTTAGTTACTGCTAATAAGAGTTTGGTAAAAATTTTATAATTAAATGCTGTATTTACAAATTGTAATATAGAGCTAAATGTGTGTTTAACAACTGATGGCAGATAATACGTAGGTTGGCTACTCTGTTAACTGCACACTCCTTTGTCAAAATGCTAATTGTACATATTTCTTTCTTTTATAAATGCATTGTCGCTGATATCAATAACTCTTGTACCATTTATTGTTGGGAAATCAGCATTTGAAAATTCAATAAAGTTCAATTCCAATTCCTGCAATTAATTGCAAACATCAACTCCACCGTCTCCAGCAACAAACTTAACAATGGAATCAAAACAACTAACTCTCAGGCGATGCCAGTGCATAACTACGTCAAAATTATGTATTTTACGAATGATAAGCATAATTACACATAATTTACTTGGTACTTAAGTATATAAAATATATAATGATAATTGTTTATAAAATATGCAGCTTTCTTTATTAATAGGCATTATTATAATTTTTTCAACAATTGACGAAGTCATTCTACCCTAAAATGTAGTGGCCCACGAAAACCCTAAAGATATTCGACCCCCAGATTCAGTAGCTATAGCGGCCGAGAAAGGTAGGCGAGAGCTGCTCCGCGCGGGCATATCACCTCTGTAAAAAGTAAGTCGCGTCAGCGGTATTGAACTGTGTGGTAGAGGCGAGCGCGATGTTATCACTTTGGTCTTTACAGCACCCGCAGTGTCACGTGGTTACCCTCCCTCCAGTGGCGAGTGTTAGGGAGAGCCCTCCCCTACTCTGCCTCTCCTATCTTCCCTCCCTTGAAGCTGCGCGGAGATTACTTGCTCATTTAAACTTAAGTACTCTATGGTTAACCCTTTCTTCCCTGAATTAATTCCCAAGCTCAAGTGTTGCAGTCGTACAATTTTATGATGCGAACTATACTTGATTCGAGAATGCTTCTGGCAACCAGCGATTGACGTGCTGCGTGTTAGCTGATGTCAGCATTAACCGTTCACAAACGAGAGATCAAGAAACTTCAAAAAGTCATATTTCTTATGAAGAAGACGTTCAAAACACCCGACACTGGTTACTTATTGTGTACAGTTCCCACCATAAACACCATTCAGGTGCAACATGTCCTCGATTGTGAACATGGGGACCGAGCTGGTCCAATACAGCACCTCCCGCAGCACGCATTAGCCAATCGGACGCAAGACCCGTTCCCAGACACTAGCGTAGCCAATCAGAGAATAGGCACGCCCACATCAAATGTACGCCACGCCATTTAGTTTCTGTATATTCATCTGCTCTGTGACTAAAGTAGTGGCTCTGGTGCGGTTTGTTCAACTCTTTGGCCAGAAATGAACAGGAAGAAACAGTGAACTATGTAGAATATAAGACACGAAGCGTGTTGCGGTTTGTTTCTTTGACGTTAGCCTATCCACTCTCTGATTGGCTGAGCAAAACGCTGGTAACGGCCCTTGTCTCTTGATTTGCTACGACGTGCAGCCGTATTGGCTAGGCTGTCAGTTGGCGAGCAGATAATACCAGGTGCTACTCATAGTCTAAATGTGACGAGGTAGAGCGATTATTCGCCTTCTGCACATGTGCCCAGCATTGACCTGACCCAAATGAACACAACAGTCAATGCCACGTGGTTAACACTGATAAAGCTATTTTATTATATATTAATTTTTAAACGACGAGTACTTATATGTGAATAACATATATGTACCAATTTGAAATTAATCAAACTGTTTTACGTATTGGTTAGAGGAAATGAAAAACACACCTCAAAGTACTTTTTTGCTAAACAGTGTTGTAACCTCAAATCCAATCCACGTGCTTTTTGCTAGTCGTGTTGGCAACAAAGCATTTCAATGTTGGGACACGGAGGTTTATTATGCGCAGCCAGCGAGATCGGACTACCTCGTCTTTAGTCTGTTGTGTTGATTGACGGACGTCGTACCGACCAGTGATGTCACATTACAGGCTTGTGCGGCTGGAGTTCGCAGTGCAGGCGCCTGTTTCACATCTTTGTACCTACGTGACAGTGTCAGGTGCATCCAAGCTGAGTAAGGGAAAACCTGGCACAATGGCAGCAGTCGATGAATGAAGAGTTGTAGCCCGAGCATGTATAGAACTGAGGAGTCCAGGCAGTTGACAAATGAATTCGAGAAATTAACGTACCTCTATCTCTACATGGGGCCGCGGTGCCTGAGCGGTCAGCCTGTTCGCCTCCCACCAAGACGAGCAGTGTTCAATCCCCGGCCGGGATTTTCGCATGTGGGAATTGGGCCGGACGATGCCGCTGGTGGGCGGGTTTTCTCGGGGATCTCCCGTTCCCCCCACCATTTCATTCCGGCGCTGCTCTGGATTACCACTTCCAACAGTGCGCCCGTGTGCAGATCGTGCAGTTGTTTGTTTATGTTATTTCTATAAAATATCACACGCTGATGCTAAAGACAATTCGCAGTATCTTCACATCTTTGAAATAAACCTTTGAAAAATCTCCCCATATATAGCATGTTTGGTTGTTCCCTAAATATGCCATGTATCACAAGCGATTTTTACCTCTATCAACATAAAAGTATCTTATCTTTGGTTAAATTGAACTTTTACTTATAGTCTCACTATGAATTATAATATTTCATTTATAATTAATGTGAATAAAGACAGGGAGAAAACAGTTTACTTTGGTAATGCTTGGCAAAAAATAGTTCTCATGCAAAATAGCATGTAACTGAGTGCGCAAGATTGCGGTGCGTTGTCCCTCTGGTATGAATTGACGTATAATAGTCAACATTCCTACCTGCGTATCGTTCACACAGAGCTGTCCAGTATTGTTCTTCTGCGGATAAGGCTGTGTGACCGTAATCTTCAACAACAGTCTCACAGCCAAACACCACACCTCCTCGTGTCTCTTTGTAATTACGCGAGGTACAGACATAAGAGGAAAACAAAAAACGTGATCCAGCTGTCAACTTCGCTAACATCAATGTAATTTAGTGTTTATAATGCACTTGCAATACCTATGCTCAAGTAGAAAAGAAGGTGTTTCAACAGTAACTTCGAAGCCACTCATTCAAAAGTCAAAATTATACCTTTATTCAAAACATTCGCCATGAATGCACACCCGTTGACAATGTAACAATAACGCAAAATCTGAGTTTGAACAATGTAAGATCCAACACAATAATAGTTTACAGGACTATGTCTTCTCAATACATTCGATATTTACAAAAAATATTTGAAGTTTGAAAAATGAACAGGGTCCAATAACAGTTTACAAGACTATCTGTTCTCAATAAACACGAGTTATTACAAAATAGAATCCTAGATTGTTTGTAGATTATACCAAAAAAATACATTTTGTTTGGTCAACTTTAACGGTTTGGAGACGTACATCAACATACTTCGCTCCAAAATCACTGTAGAGAAAGGACTCAAGTACTCTCCCTTCTAATGATTCCCTCTTTACCCGGTCACAAAACACTTGTATGGATACTTCAGGCACACCAACACCCACACCAGACAACCTGAGATGGCCGAGGCTATTCTCCTCATGATAACTTTAATGGTCCGCCCTTCCAACACAGGAAATTCACTCCCCCAAACAGTGGAACAGTCAACAGATACTCTCACCACGATAACCATACAGGTGGTCCGTACTTCCTCTCCACTCCAACAAAGCAACATTCAGTGAGGAACAGGCAACGGATACTCTCCCCACGGTAACCACACAGGAGGTACGTACTTCCTCTCCACTCCAACAAAGCAACATTCAGTGAGGAACAGGCAACGGATACTCTCACCACAGTTACCATACAGGTGGTCCGTTCTTCCTCTCCACTCCAACAAAGCAACATTCAGTGAGGAACAGGCAACGGATACTCTCACCACAGTTACCATACAGGTGGTCCGTTCTTCCTCTCCACTCCAACAAAGCAACATTCAGTGAGGAACAGGCAACGGATATTCTCCCCACGGTAACCACACAGGAGGTACGTACTTCCTCTCCACTCCAACAAAGCAACATTCAGTGAGGAACAGGCAACGGATACTCTCACCACAGTTACCATACAGGTGGTCCGTTCTTTCTCTCCACTCCAACAAAGCAACATTCAGTGAGGAACAGGCACGGGATACTCTTCCCACAGTTACCATACAGGTGGTCCGTTCTTTCTCTCCACTCCAACAAAGCAACATTCAGTGAGGAACAGGCAACGGATACTCTCCCCACGGTAACCACACAGGAGGTACGTACTTCCTCTCCACTCCAACAAAGCAACATTCAGTGAGGAACAGGCAACGGATACTCTCCCCACGGTAACCACACAGGAGGTACGTACTTCCTCTCCACTCCAAGCACCCAACACTGCTTGATTTAGTGATACTATTCCACTGATTTAATATGTGACAGGCAACTGCGTGCGGCGAGTTAAATATTGTTTTTATTGATTTTATTAAAATCGCCATGAGAAATAATCTTATATCCGATAATCACTATTTATATTATGAAGTTTAACGTAGTTGTTAAAAAAAATGGGAGGGGGAAATTCTTATAGTGATCAGGACCTGAATCCACATCAACCGGACTCTAGACCGTTAACTTATTAATCGAACTATCAAGCAAACGATCGGTGTAGAAAAACAATAAAGTGATTAGAGTCTTTCATCGAAAATATGTAACTTTAAATCGTTTGGCTTTTATTTTCGTTCTTTTCGTCTTTAATGACCTCGCTGACGACGCGACGTTAAGCCAACCTATGTACATATATTTCCGTTTTTACTTTAACTGGTGAGTGAGTGAGCGGGCGACTCTTAACATCGAGATCTTGAGAGCCGATGAGGGTGAAGCGAGGTGAGTATGGAGCAGCGCCAGAATGCGAGGGCGGGAAAACGGGAAATCCCCGAGAAAACCCGCCGACCAAAGGCATCGTGAAAATCCGGGAGCGACCACCGCTGGGAATCGAGCCCGGTTCATCTAAGTCAGAGGCGAGTAGTCTAACCACTAGACCACCGCGGCCCCGTGAGTCTTGAAGAACACTACTACAGTATTTCTTAGTCGTCTGTGACCTCGTATGTTTTTCAGCCGTTACTTCCCGAATGAAGAAGTCACCAGCTTCGTTGTTATAATTTGTACGCGAGATCGATTCGCAACGCCAATCATATCATCATGCTTTATTACTCGCCAGGGTGGGTAATCATTTTCCTTTGTAGAAATAATTTTACTTGAGTGAGCCAGGGGAAAATGGAGGATTTTCTGCCATACCTTTCCCTTTCCAAATTGATTCTCATACTGGCTGAAACAACGATAATGAACTCAGAGTACACACGATCCTGAAAATCGACACTGGTCGGCCTCGCTATTACATTACGTCCCGGACACGACGAAAACAATTGAACGTCAAACACGGTACATCCGTTACCTCCTTCAACAACGTGATACTAACCTCCTTCCTGCGCCTTGCACCACACTTCCGGTACACGACCCGTAAAGCACACGCTCGCTCGTGGCATCCAGTAGATAATTATATAATAATAATAATATTCAACTTCTGACCCCTCTTATCCGTAATGCCTTACCAGGGTTTGTACATTCTCAGATGTTATATCCATATTGCGGTTTCCAGGGTCACAGCATCCTTGGACCCAGAGAAAGATTGGTCCTCGGGTCCCATTTACCTTTCAACCGCTCAGGTACATTCTCATTTAATCGCCAGCTGTCACCTGGCCTTCCTCTTCTCCTGTGTTCGGGAGAAAGACCACCATCTTATTGGATACCTTGGGATAGTCCAGGCACTCCCCACTATAGGCTGTTCACGGTAAAATAAGCACTTTTGAAAGTCCTGCTTAAGATCTACTTGTCTGAACGTTGTGTATTCTTCCGCCTCATGTATAATTTACATTGCAATGAACCTCATTACTTTATTCATGCATCGGTCGAGTGAAACTCTGAAATTATTATAAAAGTAAATATTTTACAAAATTTGCTCATTATAACGCTTCAATGAATTTAAAAAAAATAGAAAGCGAAATAAATAAATTTAAGCTATCATAAATGGTTATATAACACTTTTTATTCAACGTTAAGATACGGAACTACTTTTCATCCATCGTTACCAACTCTACTGGACGAATGTCACTCAGTTCGCCAGTTACAACGTATGGAGATAGGGGCAGTGACTTTTTTCTAGGGTTGGTTTCAAAAGTGCTCACTTTATCGTGAACAGCCTATACCAGCACGAGTTCTTCCTCAATCTGACCTCAGGGTACTAAAAGAACTTCAGCGGGGCGGGAGGTCAGTTCATGCTACGCCTTCCCTTTCATCTAGGATTTTACACGTGGGTAGGATATAATCTGAACCCCGTGTGTGCCCATTGCCATTCCCATGGATTAAAAAATACAACCTCGAGCTCCAGCCTTTGTTATTTCTCTGACCGTAAAGGGTTTGACTAGCCCGCCACCTAGCACCACCATCATTATTACCCATGATTCAAGCTGAGCCTGGGAGCCAGATATATATCCCTTCCAGTAAAACATGGCATAGTGCACGGCCAGTATAAAGATAAGAAACAAGAGGCGTGCACAGCCGCACACACTGGCTGGTAAGATGGCGTCACTCGCCAGCACCCTGTCGGAATACCGTTCACCAATCAGCGCCCGGTAACTTACTCACCAGCCGGCAGCCTAAACAATAGAAAACGTTTCGCAGCACTCGGTAGCAAATCAGAAACAAGACCCATTCGCAGAGCCCTGCACAACCAGTCAGGGAATGGTTGGCACTGGAAAATTCGCTAATTCATTTTACGACAAGCTATACTTACAACACGTGGTGTAAATTTGTGTTATTTTGGAAACTGGATTGAGTTTTATTAGTAGCGACAGGTATTTTCCGCGAAAATGTTTATGTTCAAGCTCTACTTCATCTTACGTGTAAGCTTGCAAATTTCCTTTGGCTATTGACTGCGTGTCTTTGTGAGAATATATTTGCTATTCAACTGGACCAATCAGAAATAAGATTCGCTGACACTACTGAACGCCCATGATTTACTGGCAGACACTTAAGACGCGTGCGTGTAAAAACAATCTAACGGCGATATTTGTTCCGAACTAACGTGTTTTGTAGTACAACTAGTGAAGGAATCTTTTCGCGCAAAACAGGCTTTTCTTTCTATAGACTACAGGTCGTTTAAAACGCGACATTTTCCTGTCCCAAGTGACTGTACACGGCGAAATGAAAGGAACCACGAAGCTATCTCGTATCTACATGTCAACCTACTGTGTGATTCTACGTCAAGAAGTGTTCAATTGACACTAGTACCTAACGCATTACTGCGCGGTTTGTTTGACGAGTCAGGCAATGGGACACGGATCGAGGCACATCAGACTGGTCCAGTGCTTCTGCAACAAACACAGCGGTCGACCAGAGAACAAAGTTCCCAGCTGCCACTGCCTGGCGTTCTCGGAATACCTATCACGCAGCGAACTGTCAAAAGCAAAAATGCAGGAGGCGCCTCACACGTTCTGGCGACTTTTTTCAACAGGCGACCTGCGTACTTGACTTGCAGAAATATCTGAGGCGCTGTTACGTTAAAAGTTGGACTTGTGAATTTGCTACAGCAGCAATATTTAAACACGTTCGATTCAACGCTTAGCGCAGTGAAAATTTTCGCGTGCTTAAGACCCCGCCCACAACCGACCTGGCTTAAATGACGTATGACTTACACAGCATAACAAGCGAAATATTCCGCCCACAATCGGCTTTAACGCAAAAGAAAAACTAATTCTCGTCTGACCAATGTGGATCGAGTAGACGGGTAGGAAGTAATTTGTGTTGTTTCTGAGTTTTAATGGTAGTGGCGTGGTGAAAATGAATTCGAATTCTGAATGGACCTCTTTTGCCTAAAATGACTACGAAGAAAGTAACAAAAAAACTAAGATGTCAATATACGAATGAAAAAATCAAATTCAATAAAAGCGTTATAATATAAATAAGCAGATATATGGAACAAGAAACAACAAATACGGTTAGATAGCGAGTGCCAGCAATAGCTAGGGCAGCATGGCAATACGAGAACAGAAAAACCACTAGCGAGACACAAATTGCAGCCAGGCAAAATAAATAGACATACAAAAGGACCAAAAAATATAATTTTCCAGTCTGACAAAATACTAAAAAAAAAACAACAAAGAGAGTATACAATTCGACGAGTGAATCGTCACTTAGGTATGCAGCGGTTGGCAATTTTGAATTGGGTGCTCGCTTATGAGTGGTTACTGTGTTATTAAATTTATGGTTAGGCCGGCCAGCCATTTTTAATATGGTTTGTATTATACTTATATATGTATTTCTATTATTGCATTGCGTAATATTTTAGAGTTTAGTTAGTAATTTCATAGGGTTTGTGTATGGTTAGTGAGTGCTGTAGAAAGCCAGTTGAGAGCGCGCGAGTCGCCAGAGCTGCCACTCGCGGTATCGGCCGTGCTGGGTGGGGCGGGGAGGGTCTTGTAGCTGCATCAGACCAGTAACATGTGCCAAGATGTAGCACACTCAGCTCTGGTATGGCGTTGTCTAGTGACTCTCGGTATTAGCCAGGGGTTTTAGTCTTCGGTTCAACATGGTATGCAACGTGGTTGTTATAAAACTTGTGGAAATTCGCGTGGGAGCTGCCCCCGCGATCAACGAGGGAGTTTCGCCTTTTGCATTTCCTGAACGGCGGCTCGCAGTTTGTAAATGTCCGCTAGCTGCTGACCCTAGTGTGGAGGCGCGCTATGCCTGCACAGTTCTCGGCGTCCTCATATTTGTAGCAACTGTCCAGTTGTTCTTTTATGTGGAGGCAATTTGTGCTCGATGCCCGTTACAACTTGGATAATGTTGGCCATAGTACCGTTCAGCTGGCCAGAATAATAGTGACATTATCATAATGTACTGACTCTTGGTGGCAAGAAAAACTGCTCATAGAAAAAATAAAAAAGAAACAATTTGCACATAATTTTTCTTTAATGAAATGAAATTCTTGGCCACAGGTGTAGGGGGAAGGGAAGATTGATTAATTGTGATTGTAAAACACCCTAGCTACCTGTGAGGTCGCGTTGACCCTCCCCAGTCCCCTCATACATGGAGGTTACAAAATGTGACTAGACAACATCAGAAAAATTTACATAACAAAAACCAAAAAAGTAAAACCGTCACCAAGCTATATATTGATAAAAAAAATATAGTCATACAGTCAGACAAGCAGCAACACCAAACACGAAAGACAGCACAAGTTAAAAAAAAAAAAAAAAATACAACGAAAAGGACCAAATATACAGCAACAAGACGAAAAGAGAACAAAATTCATGACGTTTTGGAAGCTGCGATCTACTCCCTTCCTCAGGCGATTAAACAATATCATTGTACGCAATAGAGATCCAATCAAAATTCGAAATCATTTTTACTCGCACCCGAATTTTCGTACTCATAAGTTGGTCTTGATGATTACAACAGTTTTTATGACGTTTCACATTCTTATTGGCCGGTATTATAAACGTGGCATAAAGTACTCAGAGGTGACCAACTTAATGACAAGCCAAGCAAGTTATGACACTTAAATCACGCCAGATAGTAGTTGAAGACGTTGCATGTTCCAACGCTGGTATTTACCTCTTAATGTTATGTAAGCCATGTCGATTGTGTACGGGGCCTTACACCTAGCTAACTGAATGCAAACAAAAGGAAATTTTAATCTCGAAAATACGCTTCGTAGCTACCTGTACCAACACTAAGAGATGTTGAGTTTATTTTGCAGTGCTTATTTATACCTTCAACCTTAGGTCTACTTCAAATAATAATTATGGGTAGTGAAATTTTGTGAAAAGATTTCAAGACAAGTTATATTCCAAAACAAGGTAAGGTCGGTTACGCATCTTGATTGACTGAATTACTCTTTGGCACGGGTTAGCTGTCTGCACACGTATCACGTACGAGTCGTATGTTGCCGAATTCTGAGTCGCCCAGTCAAATATGAAAACGTCTTCTCAAGCACACAGCAACAAATGACAATAGACCAACTGCTGTTCCGAGCTTACAGTCTTGAAGTCTAACGTGTACTCATATTTTTTCGCGAAAAATCACTAGCTCTAGCAACAGGGTAGCTGAGGAACGGCGTTCCCACATGTCGCTGGGGGGTGACGCAGTTTTGTTGACGTGTGCGACTGGAGTTCGCGGTATAAGCAATATATATATATATATATATATCTCACCTCTGTATACTCGCGTATTCTGTAGTGGCAGAGCTTATTATAACGCGCATACCTTTAGCAATTCATTCCTACGGTGTTGTGGTCCAAGAGATGGCGCTCTCTACGAGCAGCGAGAGCTCACGGCTTGCTGAATAAATGATAGCCCATTCTCGCAGTTCCGTCTGTTTATGGCACTTGTGTTGCGGCATGTCCGTCTGCGACTAGCGCCTACCTGGCCCCAAGTCTCTGTCACAGGATAGTTAATAATAGAGAGGTGAAACAGCCGCTTACTCTGCACACGCTAACGTCGCTGACCAGAAAACACGTCGGAGCTCTGTTCGCCAATTATCAACTGGTAAAATACTCAGCGGCCGGCAGGCCAGGCAATACTTAGTAGCCAATCAGACACAAGGTCCGTAATCAATGAATGGATACGCCCACATAAAAGGAACCACTACGCTGTTTCGTCTCACTGTGCTTATCCACTCTGTGGCCAATAACAGCTTATGGATAGGGACAGGTGTATTTCGCGAACATATCTCAAGACCAGTTGTATTGCAAAACACTTTTGTTCGCACGCATTTTCGTGGTTGGATGTTTCTAAATGTCACGTGTCGCAAGTGACTGCCCGCGAATCATGGACTTCCAGTATCGGAGTTCTTTATTCTGATTGGTCAAGTCAAATAATAACACTTTTTATAGCGTAGATACGCAGCCTATGACCATAGGAAGTTGTGACTCGATATCGAAGTCGACAGTCAGTGTTGTCTACTTCTTCGCATGCTTTATATTTCTTTTATATAACAGACTAGTTCCCCTGCTCATCTGGTACATCGTGCAGCGACTTCGTAACAACAGTTCTGCTCGAACCCACCAGCCACAAATAAATAAGTAATTACTGACCCTATAATTGAGTTTTATAATTCGGTATCAAGATAGACGTCATACAATTATATGTTAGTATAGCGCGTCGCATTGAACCTCACTACGCCCGGCAGAACTTGCAGCCAGTACTAAACTTTAATCACTCTGCTGGATTCTTTCCGTGTGGCCAGGTGGAACAGGCGAATGTCTTCTACCAATGAACAAGTGGCCTCTTGCTCAAATGTGTAGAGGACTGTGAAGTATGACTTGACCCGTCTTTCGTTGTGGAGTAATAGGTAGAGAAAGGAAACTTTCGCGAGTTCAATGACCTGTATGCTAGACTCCACAATTCTTGGTATAGTCGAACCTTAGATGTTTGTTCATTTGCTGTTGCCCCAGTGTTACCCCGCATTTGACAGTACGAGATTAGTTTCTTGTTCCTTTTCAAGTCGACTATTTGGCATGGAGTCGTCCAGGACGTGTCTAATAAACTCTGATCCCACTGCAAATGTTATTTCAGTGTACACGCGTTTGAAATGTATCGTGTCCTGAGATGAAGTCGCGAATTTTTCCTAGGCCTAGTAATAAGATGTGTATAAATGATATAATAAGGAGCAAAAATAACTATTTTTTTCCCGGAATTGTACATACACTCAATTGCAAACAATAATGTTCACCGTGGACGAATTGCGTGAGTAGAACGAAGTTTGCCACACAGTGTCCTCATAGTCCGACATATATCGCATTTTTTTGCATGGATGTGTCACAATCGGGCGTACGTATCTCTCCATCATCCATAGCTGCAAGGCACCGAATACGGCCTTAGTAGCAGTGTAAGGCACAGAGTCCAGTTCAGTAAACTCGCAGCATGCCCTAAGGGTGCACTCGTCAATCCTTTGTCTAACTGAATTAGTTTGAGAGATGCAGCATCGTCGTCCTCCGAGAGACAGGTTGGATGTTTCGACTCATTGCTCGCCACTAGAACCGTTCTGCCCACACTGTGAGCCGATGTTGGATGCATGAGGATACGCACACATGGTGAAGACTCGGGTCGACCCGGCGTCGCTGCGCAACATCGAGGGATATGTCACAGTAGCTGGGGATACGCATATTTCCACTACAGAAGATCTGCCAATTTTGGACCACTTTTCCCCGTGAAAGGAAACAATTGTACGTCGGTGGTATGGCAGGTAGGAGGGTGTACCTGCAGATTCGTCTGCCCGCCTGCCAGCTACCTGTGATTGGTGCTTTGAAAGTTATTCTGACTCTCTCTCTCTCTCTCTCTCTCTCTTTCACTTGGGTAGGCGGAGTCAAATCCATTCTTAGGCTGGCGCGACTATAGTATCACATATTGGCATCTAGCGTAGTGGGAACTGTCACGACGTCTACCGTTATTACCTGAGCATCGCCGAGCACGTGTGGTCTTCTGTCGAGAATGGACAGCATAGCATATTTCAGATTGGCGACGAGTGGTGTTCAGCAATAAATCAAATGACTCCATGGATACAAACAACCAGTGAATTTGAGTCTGGAGACGCCCTGGCCAATGCTGTGATTAACGTTTTATTGTAGTGACACACTACCACAACGAGAGGTGCTATGGCGTAGGGAGCCATCTCCTACGATTCCCACTGGTGGTAATTGAAGGAACCCTGAAGTACAGGAAATTCTGCAATCATGTGCGGTCCCCTTCTTGGTGCTTCTTGACGATTAAATTTTTCAGCAGGATAATACCCAGCCTGACACAGCACGGGTATCTCTGGCATGCCTTCGTGATGTCATCATGCTTTCTTGGCAAGCAAGGCCCCCGTACCTCTCGCCCATCGAGAATGTTTGGGACCAGATTGTATGGCAACTTCGGCCAGTGGCAACTACGGCGGATTTGTATGTTCAGTAGCGCCAGCTGTAGCAGGATCTTCCTCAGGAGAACATCCACGTCTGTCTGCCTCCATGCCCTACGGCATCGCCTCCTGTCCCCGTGATATGGGTGGTCCGAAACCATAATATCTGATAAGTGTTGGTCCCCTGAAATTCATACTTATTGTAATACAACATTGTCATGTTTTCTGTATACATACTACCATGTCCTGTGACTGTACCTACTTGTGGGGTCCTGCGATAGTACATTCAGGGAGGATTCTTTTTGGCTAATTAGCGTATAGAGGTCCTTAACATGTCGGGACCAATACAATTTTTATCTATTTTTTTTTTACTGGCAGCAGCTGTATCTGTAGCTGCAGTAGGTATCGCAAAGTATATAAGTACGCAGATATGATATTACTTAGAGGTTCCTTTGATGTGGGTATACTTGCCAGAACTATTTACATGCCCCGAGTAGCTGTATTCTGGTCACTGACCCCTTCTACTAGCTCAATTTCTGCCAGATGTTGGAAGCATGTAAATCAAGCTTGAGGAAAGAAAGCGAGAGAAAAAATGATGATGGTGAAACGGCAACGATGCCTTTCCGTATGTACCATTGGTGGACTAGCTTCTTTATTATCAAGGATTTTCTCGCGTGGGAATCGTGCCGGACGATGCCGTTGGTCGGTGGGATTTCTCGGTGATCTCCCGTTCCTCCCTCCCCTCCCCCGGTTCTATCATTCCGGCGCTGCTCCATATTCACCTCAATCACCCTCATCGGCTATCAAGACCTTGATGTTGACATATTAGAAGTGTCACCTATATCCACTACTGCAAGAAAACCGGGTCTGTTGGTGTCTGTGTTATAACTCACGATCGTCCTATTGGTCCGTATACAATACCGAACATACCGTGTACTTTACAGCGTACATTATTGGCCGGTCATCAACCAATGGAGAGCCGAGCTGATATTGATTCAATCAAATGTCGTTTATCGTATAAAATGATTTACAATTAATCATGTCCCCTTGTGTGGCTATAGAATAGAGATTATATCGTTAGAAATATCATTTTTACTACGCTCTCTTGTTGTTGTAAGGGCATATTAAACACCAGCTGAACAAATACTGCACATCCATGCGAGGTTTGTTCTGAACAACAATGAAATTTCCAAATTAGCTTTGCTCGAGCTACACTTAAGCATAGTCTACAAAGTGTTGAGAACCGCCTAAATCTCTTCACTGTCTTCAGTCATTCTATATTACCAAGAGTTGCTAAAGTGACAGTCAGCGTCGTAAGATTTTCTGGGTTTGGCCATTCATTTTATGACATGTATCTGTGAACTTGATACATAAGTGTTTACATTTGGTGCGTCTACTTGGATTGTTGGGGTCAGGCTTCATACAAGCGATATAACAAGTGAATTTGAAAATTAACACGCGCGCAAATAGCATGTCGACGAAATGACTGCAGATAAGTTGCGCGCTTCTTAATAATATTATTACTAGCTTAAATTTAACCTTCACTTAAATTAATGTGACAAGCTACTTTTTTTTTTTTTTTTTTTTCGCAAACCGAACCTGGAAGTAACGTGTACAATTTTGTCCTCGTCCCTCCATCCCAGCCATACACGCGTATTTTCTTTCTCTAACGCTCGCTCAATCTCTCGCTTGCTCACTCACAAACATCCAAACGAAACTGGCTCATGACCTTCCGAAATTATAGCACTCTACGGCAGCGCAAATATAAAACTTGTTTTTATGCGGATCGTGAAAGAGGCGGTTTAATTAGAGAATATTTCCTCCATAATTAATTTCCCCTTTTAGAAACTAAATTACTGCAAGGGCGTTTAACTCAGCAGAAGGCCGTTCCAGATGCCTTTTAGAGCAATAACTGCAGACAGAAATGCCTAGCTTTATTACTCAGTAAGGAAATGCAAACGAACAAAACCATTAACGTACTTTATGGAATTATAAAACTAACGTTTCTGTAATAAGTTATATTAATTCAAAGTGGACGTAAACTTGAGTGTAAAATGATATGCTCTTTAAGAAATATGGCAACAAAATTGTCTCATTATTGTAATACATAATTTAACATGTTACACCTTTAGAGTGTGTTACACATAACGGCAATAAAGTAAAATAAAGTTTTGACAAAAATAAGTTGTAAAATAACTTTAAATGATTTATTTTTATTGCTATGATTTCCGCAATACTTTCCACAGATGCTAAAATATAATATTTACAGTTTAACAAGTGTACAATATAATATTTACAGTTTAACAAGTGTACAATATAATATTTACAGTTTAACAAGTGTACAATATAATATTTACAGTTTAACAAGTGTACAATATACAGCCGGGTTTCTGAGTAAGGTTTCATGTACAAAATATTAAAATTTATTTCTCTGCACTCTACAATAAACATAGCAAATATAGTAGTTTTTAAAACAATTTGCAGTAATTTTACGCGGAAGATATTGTGTGCTATTAAACGGTATAAGAAATTTGTTTTGGAAAATTACTAATAATTTACTGCATTTCAATGTAATAATAAATAATTTGTGCCATAATATTTTGATGTAAGATTAAACACTACCTGTGTGAAATACTGTATTACTAAGACCACCTGTTTTTTAGCGAAAAGATTTACGCAGAGGCTAGACTTCAATATCTTATGTGCACACCTCCAACATTAATTTGACTACTGGTCGCTTGTCTTTGTGTGAAGAGAGTCTGTTACATAAGTGAGCCAATCAGACTTAAGTTTCTCCAATACCGACTGTCTGTGATTCGCGGGCAGATAGATAAGACGCGTAATGATCCAAATGATCCAATCATACAAGTAGTTCTGAACTTACTTGTTTTGGAACACAAGTTGTCTTCATCATATGTTTCGTGGAAGCCGCAATATTAATTAACTGTATTTTAGTGAACATTTCACTGATAGTAACATCTCTAATAACAAGGTTTGAGAATATCAGTCGTTGTAGTTAGTGTAAGAAACAAATGTCGTCCAAGTTCATTCATTTGTATCAGGTAATGGTTGGAATACCGGAAATTTCGCCAATTCATTCGAGGACAAGCTAAACTTCAAACGTATTCACATCTGACTTTCGTTTTAATTGGATCGAAGTTTGTAAGACACGCCCTGGACGAATTAGAGCCAACAACTAACCTGCAATAAAACAATTATCGACTCACGTGCTACCTGATCTGGGGTAAAACTGCAGCAGCAGCCAATGAAAAACTAACTGATTCTCGAGTGCATAAACGATTGTGGAGTCTAGTTTGTTGCCGTCTTGTATATCGAAATGGTGAGGTCTCTGGTACTAAGTAGACATCTGTTAAATTCGTGTCATCTTTCAGTGACATGATAGACTCCACTGCCTTATAAACAAGTGACGATAGTTTGTCGTTCCATTGGCCGCTGCATTGTAATCACCGCCACGTATCTGCCGAATCTCCTCAAAAGAGATTGACCACTCAACCGCAGAACTCGTATTACTATCTCAATAGTTTTTTGAGGCATGAAAGAACATAATTTTGGCCAATGGCTGAAGTAGGTCACATGCATAGTAACTTTGAGTTAAGTTTGTTCTTAAATAAAGACGCAAAGTTTGCAGGTCTGTAGTCTTACGCAAGCACTGCGACGGCTCTCCAAACACAGCGATATGCAGACCCGGCAAGTTGCATTTCTCAGATAAAATTACACGTGTAGTAAGCCATCTACAAATGCCACTTTGCACCTTTATTCTTTATGGCGCCGTGTTGGTCGTGTGGTTAGTCTACTCAGCTCCCACCGAGGCGAACCGGGTTCAATCTCCGGTTGGGCACTCCCGGATTTTCACATATGGGAATCGTGCTGGACAATGCCGCTGGTCGGCGGGTTTTCTCCGGGATCTCCCTTTCATTCCAGATGCTCCTCCATACTCCCCTCACGTCACCCTCATCAGATATCAAGACCTCGCTGTTAAGAGCCACTTAAATCTCTCCACTCACTCACTTAAGACTGGAGATATTTAACCCAATGAAGCCCAGTGTACACAATTGTGTAAATTACTTATGTGTAGGTAATTTAACCCAATGAAGCCCAGTGTACACAATTGTGTAAATTACTTATGCGTAGGTAATTTAACCCAATGAAGCCCAGTGTACACAATTGTGTAAATTACTTATGCGTAGGTAATTTAACCCAATGAAGCCCAGTGTACATAATTGTGTAAATTACTTATGTGTAGGTAATTTTTGGTCTCTACTGCACACAATGAAGCTCAGTGTCCAACGATCTTAACTGTGCCTAAATTCGCAAACCGTCTTACTGGTCTAGGCAGGTATTAATTGGTTCATATAACTGTGGCCGAACATATTGCCTGCAGATCATTGGCTGTGTCAGCGAGACTGGTGTTGTGTCGACTTAATTACAGCACGACTCATACAGTTTTTGGTTTGCAACACTTGGAACCGTAAACTAAAGTCGGTCTGCAAAGGCTAAGCGTTCGAGACCCAGAGGCTCTGGAGAGATAAGTGTGACATTGCCACGCGCATAAGTGCGCCATCGCCATTACGAACAAGGCTCAGAACTTGTTTCTAGTATTCTCGTCGTAGTGCATGTACCTATGGGACTTCCAGCGTGCGAATATGTGATTTTATACGCGGAATGTGAATAGCAATTTTCATGTAGCAATGTCCATTGTAGGTTTCTGTTACAGTTACGCTCGTGTCCGGATAGTGTGTTTTAATATGCAACCGTTTGGAAAACCCATTTTAAGGATGCTAGAAGGTTCCGAAATAATGTTTACAGTATATCGTTAGAGATTGTGGTTTATTCCAGGAAAAGTTGACAGTTTTCTAGGATTCAAAGTTCTGTACGCATGTCCGACGGTTTTATTTCCTCATTGGCTCTCATGCATGTATGAAGATACTGCCAATGGGCCAATGAGGATTCTGATACTATAAGGCCTGAACGTTCGTGATTGGTCTGCAAACAAATTAACCGAGTCAGAACCATTTTAGTTAAATCATGAAAGAATAAACTAGTTAAAGCGTTATAGTTGATATTTTGGCTCAAAAGGTTTTCACGATTTTCCAACATCTCTAAGCATGTGTGATGTCTTGAAAGTTATACCATCAAGTCCTTGTGTAAAGCATGTGTTCTTTCCGGAGGTAAACATATTAGGGACCTATTTTTAACCTTCACATGCCCATTGTAGACAATTGTCTACATGTTGAACACTAAGGTTATATTTAACCAGTACTGTACTCTACGAGGATCAGTGCCCAATTAAAAGTTGTCTGAAAAGGCTAAAAACAAACTCTTAATAAACTAACGTTAGTGAAAAATCCAACATCAAGAAGTATACAAGTGATTAGAATAAACTCTATACCACAGATTAGGTACATGACAATACAGAATTGATCAGGATTACAGAACTGTACATTATCTCTGTCCTTGAGAATTCAGTATGGTGTGAAGCCCCCACGTGCTGCAATCAGAGCCCCTAAACGTCGTGGCATAGAATCAAGAGGACCTGTATATGTTCCTGGGGAATTTCTCTCCTCACGGTTTGTATGCGAGTCCACAAAGAAACAACAGTGGTTGCTGGAGGACCATGACGAACAAGTCTCCGACCAACCATATTTCAGACATGTTCGATGGGTGGCATGTCAGGCGAACGTGCAGGCCTGGGAAGCAGGTATACGCGTCGTTAATTCAAGAAAGCTTCCACATTTCTCGCCACATGTGGCCGGGCAATGTCCTGCTGAAATATGGCATGTGGAGTCGCCTGAAGGAGGGGCAGGACCTCGTGCTGTAAAACCTCCCTGATGTAGTGGTTACTGTTCAGATTTCCCTCATTACGTAGGAGTCGAGATCGCATGTTGTATCCAATGGCGCCCCAAACCATCACACTTGGTGTTTGTCCGCTATGCCGCTCCACAATGCAGGCTGACAGATTGCTGCCACCATGGTAGTGTCCAACATGTATGCGGCCATCACTATGTAGGACAGGTTGAAGCGGGACTCGTCCGAAAACTCTACATTTTGTCACCCAGCACGCCAGCGACGGCGTTCAAGTGTCCATTGCCATCTGAGAAGTTTTTGGTTTCTGGACAATGGAAGCCGACGCAATGCGTGCCGCCAGTCCAGCTGGTAGCAGACGGCTTCGAACCGTCAACACAGACAGTTCCACGCCCGTTGCAGTGTGCTCCAGTGTGGAGCCAACACTGTGGACGAAGATGTACGGTCCCGAAATGTCACGGTCTGACAAACCCGTATCCCGGAGACCAACCATTCTGCCCCGTTTGAGCTCACTCAAATGCTGATACGGCGCCCTTTGACGTCGAACAGGCAAACTGGCACTTGCTTTAACTTCGTTTCACTGCTCTTCAATGACTGAGATTAGCGTAACACTGATATTTCCGGTCACAAAAGATAGGGTGCTGCTGGACCTACGTGTACGCCATTTCTCTGCAATCGTAATCACTTATTGCTGGTTCATTGTTATACACATCCTACAAGTTTGTATTGATTCAGGCCATTATTTCTTGGTGTTGCCATTTTCACAAACAATACAGTATTTTATTTTGTGAACATTTAAGTAAGTAAATTCTAGCAAATAATTTTCTAGTGTTGCGAAATATATGCTCTCTTCTTTCATTTGCAACTTATATCTTGCTATTGTGACAGATTTGCTAGCGTCTGTACTAGTTCCTAATGAAGTTTGTGCGCTGCACAGTCGGGTGCACTGAAAGCCACTCTACTTGGCGACAGCGCGGGTGAAGGTCAAGGGACAGGGGCTTGTTGAAGGTCCACACAATGCCACGACTGTCGACAGACGCGCTACGCTAAAGCGTCCCAGCTGGACGCCGGCGCCTCGGCAGTCCTCTAATAAGGTCGGGCGTCTGTAGGGCTTCCCTCTCTTTCATCCCCCGCTGCTCATTTCCCTCTCGCCACTACATGCAGCCGGCTCCTCGTCCAAGGTCGTCCCTGCCTTATCCGACCCGCGTGACGTCGCGGGCAATGTTTCTCTCGCCACCGTGCGAATCACATCAGCAACCAACAAGCCCGCGTACCCATCACCACGGTGCAAGATTTTGACTTATACTTCAGGACATAAATAAATATTAGCCATAGGTAGAGATCTGAAGAGTTCGCGGATTCATTTCAGGACAAGTTAGGATTCAAAACACGTATGTTTCTATTACTTTAGCCATTGGAACACACAGTGTTTGGCACCTCCTGGAGAACGCTGGCACAATAGTCGCCTTCTGTTGTGACAGTAGACAACCTATGAGCAGTTGATATAGGCGTATTTGTACATCTACGAGTGTAGAGTCTATCCTGCAGGTCATTGAACTCGCGAATTTTTCAGGTTTCTAGCCATAGGCGATTCCGCTGAGAATCATCATCACGTCCCTTGAAGTTTTTAATTGTGGCCACTTGCCCCATTCATAGACTAAAGATGAGGTAGACCGATCTCGCTGGCTGTGCACAACCAATCTCGGTGTCCCAACATTGAACTGCTTTTCTCCCAACACGTCTGTCAAAACCGGCGTGGTTTACATTTTATGTTAGATAATTGATTTATAAACAAATGATTTGAGACTTGTATATACTTACACTAGCCAATTTGTAATGCAGTTTGATTAAATTCAATTTAGTAAATGTGTTTTATTGATATGATAATGCTTGTAATTAAAAAAAAAAAAGATATACACAAACACTTTCATCACTGTGGACCACGTGACTTTTACAGTTGTGTAGGATTGGGGTAGGTCAATGTTGAGTACATGGGCAGAAGAAGAATAAGCGGTCTACCTCATCTTTAGTCTATGACCCCATTGGGAAAAATTGTTCCAGCCCCACTGAGAATATTTTCTTGATTAGGAGAAAAAGTATATTTACCACATCCACGACTTTCCAACCTCTAGCAGCACGAACCCTACATCACCTGATCATGGGTTATGTTGAGTCAAGCCCCTAAGGAAATCCACCCTCCCCCCTCCGCGCAACTCCACTATTCCCTATCGTCACACACGTCATGAGCAGCTATCTGTCATAACCATGTTATAAAAACTATCACATTAAAAAAATGTTAACGGTTGTTATAGGCAGAGACGTGGAAAATTCGCGGAAATATCTAGCAGCAGACTGAACTCCAGGGTACTGTGCATTTGACCGACTTCTGCCATGGATCGGCAGTATGTGTGACAGGCCTCGTGGAACAAGTAGGTGACTCCACTTAAAGGTTAGCGACCAACGAAACTACCGATTGTGCTCACTTATGTGTAAGGCAGTGGAGTTTATCCTCTCACCGAAAGATAAAACGAATTATTCAGGTCTCTAGTTATAGGTTCTTTACAGTTATTTAAGCACTTTAGGATTCAAACCATGTAAATTTTCACTGGCCCTACCCACGTATATTTTAATGGATACACTAGAGGTTGCGCTCAGTAAAGTTAGTAATGAAGAGGGGAAAGTGGTTCCATGTCTTACTGTCGAATTCAAAGTGTTAGGTAAACGTTTGTAAATACTGAAATGATTTAATAAGATTTTTTTTTTTTCAAACCGTTTCTGTTTCCCTGCTCGGTGTTTTGTACATCGTCCTTGTCAGCAATCTGATTTGCCAAAGTTTCTGCTGCTCTCGTATGTGATTGGCTAATGATGATGATAACACCGAGCATGCAGCACGCTGTTCACAGTATGTGAAAAACATGCTCAACACAAGTACAGCTCCCACAAAAATATTATATATATATATATATATATATATATATATATATTCAAAAAGATTGATTCTCGACTGAACGGGTTAAAGCATTTAAATGTAAAATTGGCATTTTTACGAATTATTTATTTTTCTAGCAATATTGTAGAAGAATACACAATGTGCATACAATTAGCTCTGAATTAGGTCTTTCAAAAGTGCTCAGTTTACCATGAACTGCCTATACGTATTTGTAACAAAGTGTTTCATTTACATTAAGCATCACATAATCATCAATGTTTTCTGTTTTTGAATGCATTTAGGTACTTAAGCTTGACCCGTCGCATCAGCCATGTAGGAAATATGAAGTGTGCAAGTTTTCTCACAATATCCTGTTAATGCATGCTTAAAGGAAGGAAAATCTTAGGTACAGGACTTTGCTTATTTTACAACTCTCTTTTCATTCGATAAATTAGGGTACATTACAAGTATACCGTACCATTTCGTGTAATAATTTAGCACCAATGTGGATATCATACAAATAGTCTACATGTTAGTATCACTATTGTTATTATACCTCCGGTCATCCAACACGCCCTGCAAGACTATGAACCAACGACAAATACTCATCACTAGAGTTAGTGGTTTTTCGCGAAAAAAATACGAGTACACGGTAGACTTCATTACTATAAGCATCCAACAGCAGTTTGTCTGTTGCCATTGGTTTCTATCTGCTTGAGAAGGTGTTTTCATATTTGACCCGGCCACTCAGAATTCGGCAACATCGGCACGGCTCCTACGTGGTTCGTGTGCAGTCAGCTAACTCGTATCAAAAAGTAATTCAGCGAATCAAGATACGTAACCGATATTGCCGTGTTTCTGAATGTAACTTGTCTTGAAATCTTTTAGCGAAATTTCACTACCCCTATTCGTCACTCTGGAAGCTTCACTCAATGTGTAGTGAAGAGATTTGGGCTGCTTTTAACATAGAGGTATTGAGAGCCGACACTCCATGTGGCCGAATTAAAAAGGGAGGGTTGCTGTCGTATATTCGAAAACTCTATCTTATGTGTTTCTAACTTATGTGCTTCTAGGTTAGAATTTTCGAAGTGATGCCTGTTCTAAGTTACATGGTTATAACTTGTGAACTTTCTAACTTGTACGTTTGTAACTTATAATAGTTATTAATTGCGTGTTTCTAAGATGCAATAGTTCTAAGTTATAGCTTTCTAAGTTATGTGATTTCGCATTGCTAGGGCGAAATGTTTTTCTCGAAATAATTCCACAACTAGTCATACTGGAAAACATGTTATATCAGAGACCATTTCGTGGTTTTAAGATTTCGACTCTCATGCGTCTGATGTGTCTGCCAGCCAATCGCAGAAGTTCAGTGCCAGAGTAACTTAATGCTGATAGGCCCAGTCAAATAGAGAATGTATACTCACACAGACACCCGGCCAATAGCAAAAGGATACCTGCTTGTGTGCGCGTGGAATGTTGTATTCTATCCGACGCACAGACATTTAGCGCGAAAACATGGGGCGGTTGGCATTGCGTTTAATTAATCTATGTGTTTCCAGGTTATGATAGTTCAAAGTTGTGATCATTCTAAATTATGAAAACGAATTCTGCCTGAGGCTGCAGCCAAAGAACGATTTATTTCTGGCGAGAATGTGGAGCACCTTGTTGTCTAACTTGGTGCCACCTAATAACGAGAAATAAAGGGTTTCTAATCATACGTCGTCTCTAGGCGTTTTAATTCTTCTCTATTTAGCTGTGTAACCGTGCCAAATGTGAACTGATATTTGTATTTATATTAAATCTTTCCCACAATATCAGATGATTTTCATTAAAAACACATTTACCACATACAATTTAGTAAGGTATCTTACAGTATCTGTGAGATATGTCGGCAGGGTTTTAGTAAACTGACGATTTTGATTACAAATCTAATATTACATTTCATATTCATGATCTGGTCATTGATTAGTGAATTGATATTTAAAATTCGCAATGGAACGTATTCCAAGCTTATTTTACTCATTTGTTTGTCATGAACTGTTTAAATTAATTTGTGTCCACGTTGTCACGAGGGAGCGACCACAAACTCACATCGTGATGTGTGGCCAGCATTGTAATTTCCACAGCACACACGCTGCAGCTCTTTGTTTTACGGAGTGTGGAAATTTTCGCCTCAGAATTCGCCTCTGAATTTTCGTGGGCATATATCAACATCCATTTTAGAATCACCGTGCGACATACGGAAACAGGTTTGTATCTGTGATCTGCAAGGTGTTGAATACTGTACCGGGAAAATTCTATCAAAGGGTAGCTCCCGTCTGAACATTATTCGTCTACCAGTCTGTAACCAAAGTGGCGAGATAAGTCTATAGTACAGGGTGACAAGCATTTATTTTCTCTAATACGCAGGGCCGCGGTAGCCGAGCGGTTAGCCCGCTCGCCTCCCACCAAGACGAACTAGGCTCAATCCCCGGCCAGGTCACCGGATTTTCGCATCTGGGAATTGTGCTGGACGATGCCGTTGGTCAGCTGGTTTTCTCTGGGATCTCCCGTTTCCCCCGCCCTTTCATTCCCGTGCTGCTCCATATTCACCTCAACCACCCTCACAGGCTCTCAAGACCTCACTGTTAAGAGCCGGCCAAATCTCTCACTCACTCACTCACTCTAATATGCGGTGCATTTTTCGTCGGAACCATTCGTTGTCTGTTTATATGCAATTGTACTTGGACACGACCCTTACTTCTATTTTGCCCCGGGTTTCGCGCAAATACCAGCATTAGTGTTTGTTTCACAACACTTACAGTATTTAGGTGCAAGCGTATTTATGTAGTATGTTGCTTTCGTCGGCTTTCTTGCTAAAGGCTGTTCACGGTAAAATGACAACTTTCGAAAGCCCTGCTTATGATCTACTTGTATGCACGTTTTGCATTCTTCCGTCTTATGTAAATTAACATTGCCATGGGCCTCATCACTTTATTCATTCGTCGGTAAAGTAAAACTCTGAAATTATTAGGAAATTAAATATTTTACAAATCTGCTAATTTTTACACTTCGAGGCATTAAAAAAACAACAAAGGGAAAAAGATAATTTAAGTTACCTTGCTTACCAAACACTTTTTATCCGACGTTAAGATATAGAACTACTTCCCATCCATCGTTACCAACATTACTGGGCGAATGTCACTCAGAGCGCCCGTTAAAATATATGCAGGCAGGGGCAGTGACATTTTTCAAAAATTTATTTCAAAAGTGCTCACTTTACTGTGAACCAGCTCTAACCTGAGGAGATTCCCCGCGATATTTTTGCAATAATTTGTATAAAATATAGGGTATAAATTTAATTTAAAATATTTTATCTCTGCTATTGTCCTAAAGTTTTCTCGAAAATTCGAAATATTGAATCAAGTTTTCGAGAAAAGCAAAATTTTTTTTTAAGTTGTCGGTTGAGCTATAATAGTTTCGTATTGTTTGAAATCAGCATTTTATGGCTACACCTCTGCTCACCCGTTCTTTTGTGCCAACATTCTTTATGGCTACACCTCTGCTCACCCGTTCTTTTGTACCAACATTATTTATGGCTACACCTCTGCTCACCCGTTCTTTTGTGCCAACATTCTTTATGGCTACACCTCTGCTCACCCGTTCTTTTGTACCAACATTATTTATGGCTACACCTCTGCTCACCCGTTCTTTTGTGCCAACATTCTTTATGGCTACACCTCTGCTCACCCGTTCTTTTGTACCAACATTATTTATGGCTACACCTCTGCTCACCCGTTCTTTTGTGCCAACATTCTTTATGGCTACACCTCTGCTCACCCGTTCTTTTGTACCAACATTATTTATGGCTACACCTCTGCTCACCCGTTCTTTTGTGCCAACATTCTTTATGGCTGCACCTCTGCTCACCCGTTCTTTTGTACCAATATTCTTTATGGCTGCACCTCTGCGCACCCGTTCTTTTGTACCAACATTCTTGATGGCTACTCCTCTGCTCACCCGTTCTTTTGTACCAATATTCTTTATGGCTGCACCTCTGCTCACCCGTTCTTTTGTGCCAACATTATTTATGGCTACAGCTCTGCTCACCCGTTCTTTTGAGCCAACATTCTTTATGGCTACACTTCTGCTCACCCGTTCTTTTGTGCCAACATTCTATATACTTGAAACAAAAAGCAAATAACATGTTTGAAACAGCGCAGCGAGTACATTATTTGAAACATTGTATGTACAGGCTGTTCACTGTAAAGTAAGTAAAATTGACCTTTGAGAAATATAACTACCAATACTTCCATATATTTTAACTGACACTCCGACTCTTTCATAATACCATCTTCAGGCCATCAATGCTTTAGCTGCGGAGGACTACTCTCACACAGTAGGGTTTTGATAGTGATATATTCTGCGCTGCACAACCCTGCCTGCATTCGAAACCTTGGGAGTGCACTTACACTAGAGATGACATCGTCAAACTGCATAACAGGCATGTATGGGATGACGACATCCGCATGAGCAAGTGGTTCACGTTTACCAGTGGAATTTCTGTGGTAAAAGTTATTGGTTACTAATTCATTGGGCCGTATTTGCTGCCAGAAATACTAATTGGGCAACGATACAATGTATACCTAAGGGGTGTTTTTGCCAATGCTCCTGGATGAGGTGCCACTGTCAGAATGACAGGCAATATGGATGCATCACGATGGAGCTCCAGCGCACTTTGACAGAAATGAGCGGGACCACCTGTATGTTACACATACTAATCGTAGATTAGCAGAGGAGAGTCTGTTCCAGTGCAGCCACAGACATCAGATCTTACTACTCTCGACTGTTTTGTTTGTGATACTATGAAGAGTATTGCATACGAGACTTCGGTAACAACTGGGGAAGATCTCATCATACGAGTCCACGCTGCGGCTGAATGCCTTTGACTTTGTGCGCCGCTGACCTTGCACCGTCGATGCAAGCTTTTTAATAAAATTGATGCCGAAAATTCCAACTCCTCTAGTAATCCACTCTGCCATGCTTTTGTTGGGTTGAAGGAAGTGTATCAGTAATTAAATCTGTAGTTAACCGCGCATATTTTGTTCGAGGTGCTGCAATACTTTCAGGTGGCCGCCTCGTTGGAGGAATTTTGCACGTCTGAGGTCTGAAGGTGTGAGAGCTCTAGGGACGACTGAGAAATGCACATCAACTCTCTCACCGCCTCTACGCGAGCAGTCTTGCCGTCGATAACGCTCTTCTATGAGGCTTTCAGTGGAGACCCTACCATTTTATGACGTAATATTAAAAATACATTTTGGTGCACGTTATTAATCCTTTTTTAATGTTTTGTACCGGGATGTTCATATCTAAACATGCCCCTGAAAACACCCATTCGAGCCATTTTCACTATCACAAAAACATGTTTTACAGAGAAATGGAGTTATTGAAAAACGTATACAGACTCGTAACGTTTCTTAAAAGCTATTCGTAAGCAGACCTTACCCAGACACGTTGGACTTTTTTTTATAAATCGTTTTCTGCTGGAGCTCTGCACATCGTTCAGCGGTCCATCCAGGCAGCCATTTCAACGCCTCATACCGGTCAAACCACGCATTTCCAAAGCATCTGTTCCCTGCCATGAAAAGTTCAATTCGTTTTCCTCGATAGTCTACTGCGTGTGGTAGGTTATTTATTGGAATATACTGTACATAGTATCTAAATAACAGTATAGAACAAGAGGGCAAAACAGACGAACGTGGGGGCTATAACAGGTGTCATAGATGGCACGAGGACAACACAGACACAGTGGATTGAACAGGTGTCACAGATGACGTTAACACAACACAGACAAATTCAAGAACCTTTCTTCGACGACAACAGGTGTGACGTTTCAGGAACTACAATCTGTTCACGTCTTCAAATACTCATTCTTTGAGGAAAACCCACTGACTTGACTGTGAAACCTGGGAAAAAATAATCTTAATATTGAAGCCAATGACACTTGAATAGTGTCCTTTTTAAGTCACGTAGCTGAAAGTGTTGGATGTACAGACCGGTGTTTCCTGTAATGATTGTTCATTTATTATTTTTCTTCTTCTATCTTATGCCCAACTGAGAAGCGCGATTGAACTTATTTAGCAGATGTGTTTGCTTTCTTCGTTTCCCAAAACATCTTCATCCTCTCACTGAGGTACTTCCTATGTTCCTCTGTCCAGGTGTTCTTTCTTCTAATATTCTGTTCGTTGGCTAATTGATGGCTGTTGACCAGAGTTCCGAATCTGCATCTGTCCTGTATTATGTCTCCTGTGATTCCAATTTCCTGGAGATATCTTTCGATTTCAAGCAGTCAATTGTTCTTCACTTTTATTGAGATGACAAGGTTGAAAATTCTCTTGGTCAATCTGTTATTATTCATTCTGACAATGTGACCGTAGAAATTAAGTCGTCTTTTTTCTGAAAGTGTCTGAAATTTCCTCAGAATTTTGATAGCGCTCGTGAGATTTCCTTTTCATCCAGATTCCCCCTGTACAGACTGAGCCAAAGATTTTCCTTAAAATTTATCTTTCTTACGTTTCGATATCTTTAATTAGTGATCTGCCCCCGATAATCAAAGTTCCCGATGCATATAATGCCTCCGGTTTGATTGTGTTGTAGTGTCTTAGTTTTGCATTTCGGAATATTAACTTTTTCTTATATACGTTCCAGGTTATTCTATAAGCTGTGTGTAATTTAGATATTATCTCATTATTTGCTTCGCGATTTAATCCTGAAGGTTGAATGATTTATCCTAGGTACCTGAATTTAGTTACTTGAGAAATTTCGCCGAATCGAGTTTTCATAGGTTGTCCATCTTGGCACCGAGAGGATCCTTCCATATGTTGGGTTTTAACATATGAGATTTGGAGTCCGGTTTTAGCTGAAATTTCGTGGAGTTTTTCAAGGGAGCTTTGTTATTTTTGAGTTCACGGATTATTTGTTCAACTTCTTATAATGTGGGAGGTTCTGAATCTGGATTTGGAATGGATTTTTCAAAGGTGAGTTGTTTTTTGGGGTGTTCACAATTTAGAAGGTCTTTGAAGTAATTTGCTAGGAGCTTACATTTCTCCTCGTTATTTATTTCCAGAGCCCCATTCGGAAGTTTGAAACAGAGACTAGGTGCCTGATAATTTGACAATTCTTCTTTGAATATTCTGTAGAAGCTCCTTGTGTTGTTTTTCTTGAAATTTTGATAAATTTATGCCAGTTTATTTTTCTCATTTTTCATTTATTATTATTTAGTATAAAGTATATGTGTTTTAATTCCATATTTTTGTCTAATATTTGTATATATAAGCTAACCAATACTGCTTTCGATTTTTCGGCTGACTCCTGTGAACTTATATGGCATTTATTGTCTTTCATGTTCTGAACTATCGTGCCAGTAAGGTAACCATTCGCCAATACTACTTATTTTTTTCAAGTTATTTTATCACCAGCTTTTTATTTTCGATCTTAACGCAATTAATAACAATTTGGCAGCCGGACTGATTATTGTTATTTTCTTCCTTACTGTTATTTATTTTGTTAATTTTACTAGCTGTGAATTTATTTACTCACTACTTCATTTTTTTCGGATATATATTCATTTGGCGAGTTTATTTAATATAGTCGTCAGTATACTTTGCTTAGCACTTAAAACTGTTGAAAATTCAATACATGTATCTTAATAAGAATATATGAAATCTAACTTGGTAGACATTTTAAGCCGAGATATTTAACACGCTTTTTCTAACTGCTAATAATACAGTACATCGATGTTGTACCAGTGTGGAACAATGACATGGCCTTTAAAATAACAATGTCAAATACAACTGTTACCTAAGAGACAAATCATGCGGTATAATTTTTACACCAAACTCAAACTGCAACTTTAGTACCAATATTCACTGAGGACGAAGAGTTCATAAATTTACTTCGCATGGTACTTACATAAAACAAACTTCTTTCTTGAACTGAATATCGTAATTTCATACGTCAGTGTAAATAATGTCCTACCACGGATAAAATATTTTGAACGTTATAATTCTTCTGCGTTTTAAATAACTCGATTTATTTCTACTTTGCAGCCTTTAACCAAAACACGACTAGCTCTTTCAGCTTCGTGTCCATGAAATATGCTCATTTTCCTCGTTCTTTGAAGCTCTAATTACTCCGGCGTGAGATACCTCATTAGCCATACTTATACCCAGTTGCAAACAAAAACTGCAATAAAATTAAACGCATCACAGAACTTCAAAAATAATTTGCAGTGGCTCTGATACTTTAACATTTTATTCGAGAACCTTTTTTATGCTGAAAGGAAGCTCCACCGGCTAAAATGGTTCATGGCGATGCTGACTGGAACTTCTGTTTGAAGCTGACAAGTCTAGAAGTTAAAACGTCTCTTTGATTCAAAGCACATCCTTTCACGCCAGGATTACTACAGAGCGGATTATAGCCAGCTGTTGCAAAAATTTTTTTTACGCTTCTAATTACAAAGAAAAGTAATCTTATTTTCATGGATTCATTGCTTCTATGGTTGTAGCAATTTCAAAAGTCAAAGAAAAATTAATATTTGAGGTACATTTATAACTATACTTGACAGCTTTTTTTTTTAATTATTTATTTGCTTTTGCTCCGTACCTTTCTTGATAGACTATCTTCTTTAAAATTTCGCACATTGTAAATAAACTAACCTCAGAAGTTTATGTCCGCATGCAATAAGTTGTTGTAAAATAAATTTAAACTAAAGCGCAAAAAAAATAATAGTGACTCGGTCCTGCAACGTACATAGTAGCCAACATTCACAACATGTTGTCAACATTTACACCGAGGCCTACGTGAGAATGCGTAGTTTAAATTGCGTAATTGCGTAATTCAAAGTCATCGAATCAATCAATTCATTTACGGGATACCGTCCCGGTCTAGACACTATCGACTGTAATAGGGTGGATGGAAAGTATTTGATGAATAGCGTCTAGATTCATTTCTGTCGTGTGGAATTTTCCACTGAAAAAAATCTAAAACCAGACATTCTTTCAAAGTGGTCATAATATTCTACTGTGTTTCAAGTTTCCCAGTTTCCAGCTATCTCGGGTAAGCCTCCATTTACGAATAGTGTGTAATCATATTTGTTGCTGTTGCAATTACCAATTTTATACGTTTGTATTTCTGGTACGTAAAAATTCGTTAACAAGTTATATTTGTAAGAACATGACACGAAAAATTCGTGGAAAACAGAACAATCGAATTAATAAAATATAAAGCACGAGAGTTGCTGCCGACCTAACATGCGTTTATATAAAAACAAAATGATAAAAAAAAAAGAAAAAAAATCTGAAACTATGAATTAAATTTAACTATATTACCTAGAGCCAATTTCAACAACCATGAATCTGTGCTAGATGAACACACAAAATAGACGTAAAGTGAAAGCGCACAGCTTTCTTAAACCACCGCGTTATGTAGAAATGAAAACTTGAACGGAAACTGTACCAGAAATTAAACTTATCGGCGATGTTTCTGAAGTAACATTTTTCTCGAAACAAACGGATAGACTTGAGAGTATTTCCAGAGCTCGGAAAGCTAATCAGAATATGACGCGGCAACATCAGGTAGGAACGCCAGAGAACGCGGAGAGAGTAAAGAGCCACTCACTCACACACGCAGATCACTGAAATCCCATCATTCCAACCCGCCACTGATAAACCGGAGGAAATCAGAACTCTCCCCTTTGATATCGCATACTTGGTGCGCAACCGGCGAGGAGATGCAGGGACCACTAAGTCTGTTTTCGCAGCGGTGGCGTCTGCTTGGAATGGGAATGCCTGAGCGCTTGAACTTGGAGCGGTAAATAAGCGTGTTGCGAGAACTAGAAGAGGTAGGCAGCATCTCACAGAAGAGGTAGGCAGCATCACACAGAAGAGGTAGGCAGCATCTCACAGAAGCGGTAGGCAGCATCTCACAGAAGAGGTAGGCAGCATCACACAGAAGAGGTAGGCAGCATCTCACAGAAGAGGTAGGCAGCATCACACAGAAGAGGTAGGCAGCATCTCACAGAAGCGGTAGGCAGCATCTCACAGAAGAGGTAGGCAGCATCACACAGAAGAGGTAGGCAGCATCTCACAGAAGAGGTAGGCAGCATCTCACAGAAGAGGTAGGCAGCATCTCACAGAAGAGGTAGGCAGCATCTCACAGAAGAGGTAGGCAGCATCTCACAGAAGAGGTAGGCAGCATCTCACAGAAGAGGTAGGCAGCATCTCACCGAAGCAAGTTTTAAACACGTCCGCAACGTGTTCACGAGCCAGCTTAACTTCGGAACGCCAAACCGGACTTTGGTAGCATAGAAGTCACACTTGCGTGTTATCGCTGTAGTTGTGTATCAGGTACAGGTGTTTCTCACGACAATATTTATGCCCAGGCTAGACTTCTATATCCTACTTCCTTTGGTTATTGGCCACGTGTCTATGTGAGAAGACATGTTCTTATTTGATTGTGTCAATGGTGATAAAGTACTCCGATACTGAAAGTCCATGATTGGCGGACAGACACCTCAGGCACGCGACATTTAGAATCTTCCAACCACGAAAGTGCATACGAACAAAAGTGTTTTAGAGTAAAAATGTTCTTGATATCTTGTCGCTTAAAAACAACCTGTCCCCATGTATAAGCAACGAACAGGAAATATACTTTCGGTGGTTGATGCGCCGAGAAAAATGTTTTGTTGAATAAAACAAAGTTGTTTTAGCGCAACCAAATTAAATGTTTTTTTAAGGGTCGGTGAGATATTTTGTTGTTCTTATTTGGTTGCCCAAACTGTATCATTTGTATGGGGAAACTAAAGTTTTATTTCGCTTTGTGCACAAAAAACTTCGAGTATTATAAAATAAAATCGAAGTCCAATCGCGAGATTTGATCCATAGTTTGCGCCTAGCACTACGCACTAGCAAATATTTTGAATACATACATTTCAAATATTGGACAACGTTCGTTAATAAATACTTCAAGTTTTACAGCTTCACTTTCCAATTTCCAATTGAACTTGTTTCATTGGGAATTTTTACCATTATTAAGCATCAATGAATGGACTAACAAACTCTTTTACTATACTGATTGCAATAACACTTACAAACAATTTCTCTAAATGTGTGTTCAAACGAACACAATCAAATTAGTGGCCAAACAAATATATACATTTGATTCGACGAAATATTTTGTTTACAATACAATTTTCTTGGCCCCACAGAATAACTAACCACGCAACTGCTGCCTCATCGCCGAGTAAGAAATTCAATAACGACGTAAATTCCATGGGAACCAAACTAAAGTGTTTACAGGCCGAGACAATATTCTATGCCCTATAGCAACAAATATTGTTTTAGATTGAACAAACATTTTCCTCTCTTTGTAAACTGAGAGACTTAATCTCCAATGGTTTTCGCTGTGGATAACTGGTTAGTATACCGCGTTGCTGTTATATGTTATTATTGGCTTTTATTCGTACGACCGAACACAAAGCCTATAAGCTCATTGGCTGTGCTAGCGAAACAAGTGAGGAGTTTTGTACAGCGCGCATCAAAACGTTTTTAATTTGAAACACTTGTAATGACTAATTCAATGTGGTCTGAAAGGTGTCATATCCGTCCGCTGCAACATCAGCAGAAAATGTAGTACCCAAACTTCACTCTGTATTAAATATATCGATTCTGTAAATTCTGAACACATTTGTACGAACTCCCAATGTTAACAGAGGATTTCGCTTCGCTTTCTTAAACAAAATAAGACATTAAATTTTTACATATTTATAGTTTCGTCTTGAATTTCCCATGCTGTATATATATATATAAGTATTTATATTCATATATATTAGGTAAAACTTTTAAACGGAAATTAAGTTATAACGTATACATAGTATAGAACGTTTATAATACATCAGGCTACAAATATGGAAATGCTAGTAAGTTGGGAAACTTCAGAACATGATGGACTCTTTCCAGAACATACCTAACAAAGCTACATGGATGTGTGGAAAAATTAACTTTACTAGTCGGGGTTTTTCGATACGTGTACACAATGATACGGGCAAATTTGCGATAAACATTGTACACTTTGCAACTTAAAGAGAATTTCTAATAAACTGTCGCAGGCGAAAGTAAAACAGAACGGAATTGAGTTTCTTTGCTTGTGAATTTCGTGTCTGATTCTCCCGAGACTAGAGTGGAGCTTAAAACAATTACAGAACGTAGGAATTTTCTCTAGAAGAAATTCAAAGCTGTTTCACGTAGATGACAATCGCTATTTCTTGATCGTTATTTCCACGTTTCCTAAGAGTATGTAGCTCAATTAGGTAATATTCTTTAATTACATCATCAATTTAGCAAGTTACATTTGCACATTGCGTAAGTTTCAAGATGGGAGTATGGTGGATTTTCAGTGTGTTCATTTGAAGCGCATACCTCGAAAAGTTAGCAGCACGAAAAGAAAATATTCGTTTTGGGGGGGGGGGGGGGGAATATATAGCCTCTGCCCGTGCTACGTCCTAAGCCAATGGCGTGGCAGGGCAGGACTTGCATACAGACAAGCAAACCCAATAGAACACCAAAAATGGCAATAAGCCATGCAAAAAACCAGTTATTTGTGCACTGTAAGGGCGAATTAAGCATTGATGGCAAACGACTTATAACAGAAACATAGAAGCGTGATAATTTGCTTTTATTATGTTTATATCCATTATTTTCAATAGTTATTAATCAAATACGTGGAAAATATTTTTTTTTGGTTATCGATATTACACGTGGAAAGTCTAAAAACTTCCTCTCTCTTATTTTAAATCGAATTAACATGTTGTAGCGTCATAAGGCGGCGCTACGCCACCTTAGGTCGGGCGGAGTATAGATGGTAGCCGGGCACGTTTGTTTACTAAACACGCCCCACTTCTCCCGGCTGTATAAGAGACCCCGAAGGGCGGTGCGTGCCCCCCCCCCCCAGGACCGACTTGTATTGAGTGTGTTATCGAGGCTGAAGATGAGGGCACCAACCTACCACTGGCCAGAGGGATTCCGAGGCCAACGGTCCAGAAGTTAAGGTGAGCATGATCGCGTAGCGGCAAGGACCAACGCTGGTGTCTTGTCATCGTCTCCAATCCCCATTCTATCTTCAAGGATATGGAATAGCTGCGTCCTTAATATCAGTGATAAGTCTTAGTGTAAATCAATATAATAACTTCATCCTGTGAATCAGTGTAAAGTAAATGAATTGTGAATCATAAGTAATTGTTGTTTCATTAGATATTTTACAATCTCTCTTACTTATTCAGCAACCAATGAGTCAAACCCCCTAGTATCCCCCTTGCCACCTATTAATGTGACCCTGAGTAAATGTTAAGTACATATAAGTGCATTCTATAGAACTGGAGGAAGGGAACGTATTGCAATTTATATAAAACCAAGTTACCATGAAAACTGAGTAAAATGTGATTAAATGGCAGGTACATAATTATGCTGACACCCAGCTAATACTTGGATTTTCCCACTAAAATACAGGTAATATTGGCCATATAGCAAATACAGAGGCCATCACAATACATACTGGGCAAGTTACCCTAAACACACTTCGTCGCAAGATGGCGGGTCAATGTCTGTTGTATCAGCATGTACTCTGGACGTAAGAAACTTAAGTTAAGTTCTATACAGTAAAACACCAATATGACAACTAATACTACAGTGTAACCTCAATGTCTGTGCAATACTTTCTCCATCATCTGCTCGCGATCCCAAGAGGATAGGAGCAACTGTTTAGTAATTCCAGCCTTAACTCCCGCGAGCTAAAGTTACTATTCAAAATACCCTAAACTTCGTAAGGTTTTTAGAATTGTTTACTAAAAATAAACATAACTGATTCCCAAGTATCGCCTACCATTGCTTAGACTTGGTTTCTAAATTGTAAGACCATTATTATTATTTTGGTTACCAGTGTTTATAACCACTATCAATTCTCGTTAATAATTGGTCACATATTTTTTATGGGTTTACAAAATCAGTTACAAAAAAATTACCACTACCCCATTTCGGATAAGAGATCAAGATTTCGCAAGGTTTTAAATATATTAAAAATTCCCAGCCATCATGGTTCTCGCCTAACGTCGGAATGACGTAAAGGTCATAATCGCTTTATGAGCCTACATGTGTGTTAAACCAAGAATGATACATATCTGGCAGAAGTTTGCCCTCCTCGAGGTCACTGACTGACCCCGAACGAAGCAAGTGCAGGCAATTTATACACCGATCCGCCACCTAGCGTCACCAATCATACATGAGATCCATATTTGTTTTCAGAACTCCAAGAAATTGGTAGGGTTTTCAATACCTCTTATGGGGGTCGTGATATTCACGCCCAATGGCAGTTGATGTTGCCTGATAAGGCGCTCCAATACAGTGGACACCATTTTTCCTTAGAGGGATCTCAATAATTTAAAAGTCTATGTCAACACGCAACCACACTTCCGCCCTCTTGTCCAAGTTGCCGGAACTGATGTAATCAGGTGTAAGGGTGTGAAGCTGCGCGCGCACGCGCACGGGCTGTTCTCAGCGCCTGCAACCGACGGTGCTGCTCTCGGGCGGCGAACAGGCGAAACCGCTGCCTTCCATGGCTGGCCGCTTCTAAACGTGAAAATTAGCACGCATAATTAGCACAAGTTCTTCGTTACTTCAGGTCTTCCAAGGTCTTTTTAAGGTAACGTGATCCTGGCTAGTACATAGCAGGTTAGTATTTTAATAGTTTTAAGTCTTACTATACGGTTTTTAACACCAAACTAACGTGTTTAGTTTGTTCGTGGTGTCGGGCAGTGCGCCGAACAAAATGTCAGATGAGCAACCGCAGTAACTATTCGAATGGGAGACTGGCGACGTGGTCCGGCCCACTGTATTAACAGATTAATATTATGTGTACGTAGTTGTAATTAATAGTTATCCGAGGGCGTGAGGTGACGTGGTCCCACCCGTCACAAGGCTTCTGGAACGCGCGCGTAAATGTTAAGGAACAGACGCGTCTCAAGTAAATTTCCTGTACTTTCAGCATTTCAAAAGATTTTCAAAATGACACACACGTGCGCAGACACAGGGATTAGCTAAGTCAAACCTTTCCGCAAATAAACCTAAATATTTTACCAACATTAAAAAATACTGCATTACCTATTTAGTCATATATATGATTATACGAGCTGCAATCGTATTAATTATGTGCCAAATTTGGTGAGAATCGTTTCAGTAGTTTTCAAGATATAAAGTAAAATCGATATTTTTTTCATGTATTGATGTCTTACAAAATGGCGGACCAACAACAACATTCATTTGTAAAATCAATGCTTACACGATGTGCTGTTAAGATACAAACGTTGGCTCAAATCATGCACACGGTTCCTGAGATGTGACATGGAAACGTAAATATTGAAATGGCTGCCATTTTTAAAATAAGTATAAGGCGTCGTTAAACTATATAAAATTCTGCTGTCTTTATTAAGTTCTATACATGTACCGAGTTTAGTGAATTTTGGTTCAAGTGTTCAAAAGACTTTAAGGGAGACTCGCACTCACTCACAGAGACACACATATACGCACTCACAGAGCCACACATATACGCACTCACAGAGCCACACATATACGAACTCACAGAGCCACACATATACGCACTCACATAGCCACACATAAACGCACTCACAGAGCCACACATATACGCACTCACAGAGCCACACATATTCGCACTCACAGACACACAGGTAGGGAAGTGATATGATATATCTTTCCTTTGGAAGGATATATCGTGAGCTGCAATAATTACGCAATAATAAATTGACAAAAATTCATGTTTTATGTTTCTTCTAGAAGATAATGTATATTGCTAGAGAGTTATAGTTTTAGTTTTGAAATACTTGTTCCTTAACAACTGAGAATCAGTAAGAAATCGGTAATTCTACATGTGTGAGATCGAGTCTAAGAGCTTTGCAGCTTCTCAGGGGCATTACGCAATCCGCAATAACCCGCTTTGCTTCAAGGCTATTCTCGTTGTGATTCCTCAAATTATATACATAAAACAGTTACGAACTTACACTCGAATTGTATTAAAGATGCAGTAGTTCTTGTTTGAAGTATTTTCTCAGAAATCAGGCTTAAGAAAATATCCCATCGTAATGTTTACTATCGCCCTTGTTCCTCAAGTTTGTGATGAAACCACAAGTTACGTCTGATCTCCGAGAATTCATCCAGTTTTGTAGCGAGCGCACTTCTATGCGTGGTGCCTTAAAGCACTCGATAGCATCTTAAACTAATTCATACTAGATGCGACAACAGCATCTGTATTTATACTGACGGTAAAAGTCACGGGATTGTTATACGTGAAGATAACAGTCGGCGACGTCACTGTTAGTCTTGGAAGTGCCCAGACCTGTACCAGTTAAGACATGACATCTCCCTCAGCTGATAGTGTAGTGTATTGTCCACTGAGGTTATCTTAAACTTCAAACGTTAAGTTTTTATATGACGGAGAATATACGATGAAATGGACATTTGGCACGAGTAACCCGTTAAACTCTTACGGACTTATATTTTGAGGAAAGTTTTTCAGGATTCTCAGTTGCCTTTAATGTCTTATACAAACACAATCTGGCAGGAATTTGGGTAGTTTTATCCGAAACCTTTCTAAAAGCGCGACGTGAAAGAGAAACAAAATGCACTACAGATTTTTCATCTCTTGCGTATTGGAGAACGGCGGCATTGAAAGGGGAAAAGGCCAGGCGAAGGAGAGAGACAGAGGACCAAGCACGAAGATCGCAGGGGGAGTGTGGTTTTCAACCCCGAGTGCAGTATCGTGTAACCAAAGTGGCAAGTGGAACTGCGGCTAGATGTTTTTTTTATTATTATCAGAACCGTGCACTTTTTTAAACCTCCTTCGTTTCGAGTGATAAGCTTATGTGACTAAATAACTGTTAATACGATAATAGTATTTATGTAAACGTCTCTAAGACGCGATTAAAATTTTTAATATCCTGTGCGTACATGTAACGCAAATTTATATCTGCGAGTACACATTACTGGAGAAATATTTCTATAACATTGCATTATTTAACAGTGACCTGATGATTGCAAATTACCAATGCATTCGTGTTTAGTTGTGTTAATGCTAAAGTGGCATATATAATTTAAAATTTATATTTTACAATTATATAATGGTATTTCTATAAGTAATAGTCAACAGGGAACATCTAGAACTGTTAGTTCTAATGCCTAAACACTTACATAATATGAAGAAATATATCGTGTCCAATTTTCCTTAAAAACTTGTTCATACAGGTTAACAATTACAAGATACATTAGTAACCAATGACAAATGACTAACGTACTGACACCTTGTAATAATCTTATGACTAGTTTAATTTATTGCATCTTTTAAAAATTAGGAAAATTTTTTTGAAAACTATTAAAACAGTTATCTGGAAACGTCGAACTGTTAGATGAAAAAATTTATGAATATAAAATGCTTTCTGCTATAACATTTTTTGTTGCTAAGAAACCGAAGTGTCATTACAGTTAATTTTTACAAGAGACATTATGTAAAAGGCTTCTGGAAATAAAAAACATCCACTCACTTTAAACTTTCTGGGAGTTCTAAAACAAAACACTTATTTACATAATAATTTTCCTCCCGGGACAACAAACGCCCGGTCCTTCAAGGCAAAAGTTTCACATGTTTTTTTTTTCTAAATTTTCTTTTGAGTAGGCTTGCTTTGTTACTTGTGTACAGGGAGTATAACTTGATGGCATTTAATTCTTCATTCCAAATTTTCGATTTCGTTGTAAGATTTAATGCGAATACCCTCATTAATATTTTATAATTTTTACATTTTGATATTGTTTCCTTTTGGTTTTTAGTATTGTTTCACTGTTGATTTTATAGTATGCTGAAACTATTTTATAGTATGCTGAAACTATTTTATAGTATGCTGAAGCTGTTTTATAGTATGCTGAAACTATTCTATAGTATGCTGAAGCTATGTTATAGTATGCTGAAGCTATTTTATAGTATGCTGAAGCTATTTTATAGTATGCTGAAGCTATTTTATAGTATGCTGAAACTATTCTATAGTATGCTGAAGCTATTTTGAATTGCATCAGCAGTGTAATTTTTTGCAGCAAGATTTCTAAAGGAGACTAGTACAAAAAGGAAAAAAATAAAATAAAATAAGTGCATTGATGCTGTAGACTAGTGGTAGAACCAACTGATGATAAATATTTCTAATAATTACAGGCGAACTGTGTATGAGAGTACGACAGCTATTCCGGAGCTTATTCTCTGGCGGTTGTTTTGCATGAAACGTCTCATGCAGACGTTTCATGCAAAACAACCGCCCTAACTTGCATAGAAATTGCATAGGTCGAAACCGACCTAAATTGCATAGAAAAAAGTTAAAGTTGTTGGCTGCTAGCCGTATTAATGTTACTACAACAGTAATATTATGTTATCTGTGGGTGGTATGTAACTAATGTTTCTGTTAATGTAATATACTGTTAAGCTAATGTAACATTAAGTAGTTTTGCTGTAACGTTACCTTCTTACTATACTGTCAACACTAAAGCAGTGTTTATATTGCGGTAAAAAAAATATTGTGTTTAATCGATATTGACATTTATGTTAACATATTTCTGGTAATTTCTTTGTTTAAAAAAAATGGGATGTAAAATACATTATATACAATTATTTTGTCACAAAAAGGAAATATTACCAACGAAAAAAGAATACAGCCGGGAGGTGAATTGAACTCGTGCCTTGAGTGCGTCATGTTCTACCAACTGTTACATTTTAACACATCTGACTATGCTTCATATCGTGGGTATGGACTTCAATATACAATATAACGCAAACTGCAGTCATGTGGAAATATATTATACTCGAGAAATATATGCATATTTGGCACAAGTAACCTGCTTTGCAAAGCTTGACGGCGGATTTAAGCCACATTTAGTCCTCTTACTATGCTTCAAAAATTTAATACAGTGGTCTTATTTTACAAGATTTTCCTTATTTATTACTATCCGCCAATTTAAAACGCGCCTAGTCATTGGAAACTTATTTTGGTAGGACATTAATTCCTTTAATATCGCAATAAAACTAAACATTTTGTTCTTCCAGAGGCTTTATAAACATTAATACTTCAACAATATATTTGCATTACAGATTTGGTCAATTGAATGTATCAATAGCACATTTTTTTGTTGCAAGAACATTACACTTTTGTCTGTGTGCGAGGAAAATCATTGAAACATAATTATAGAAATATTGCAAGTGAAATATATCGTTTCGTGAATTTGCAAATACAAAAAAATAATCAAGAATAATTTTTACTTTTACCACACGTTGGAGCCAGAATGACATTTCGAAGACCGTTTCATAGTCGTTGCTACATTTAGTTTAAGGGGAATGCCTAGTTCTACAATATTAAACACCGAGAGGTCGCATCCTGCCGCAAGGAAGTGCTGCGAAGGCGTTGTAAAATAACATAAACAAACTTCGTGTGTGTCCTGTTTCCTCAGATTTTGAAGCGGTTTCTGTAGGACTTCAATGCAGCCATCTGTTCAGAACAGATGCTGCAGTGTCGTCGTAGTTTAACACACTTTTTACAGAAGAATAAAAATATAGTAAACAATTGGCTACTTATTAACTACCACATTTATGTGTCAATTGTCAAATTTATAAATGGGCGACAAAATACCGACTTTCTTTTACGTCCGAAAAAATTTACATTGAAATATTCCATAGTTTTCTTAAAATTAGAATATTCATAATAGGTTACAATGAGACTCGTATGTCAGGTAGGGAAAGTCCCGTCATAATGCGGCGACAACTGTGAGAAGATACACGTTCAATAAACACTTGTTATGCGGAGATGCCTGACGCGGAATTACACACAAATATTAATTCTCTAATGACAAAGAAACTTTAGCAGTGTATTGAACAAATAAATCAATTTTACTTGTATATTTCTATCAAACATAAATATATCATCACGCTAAACAAAACACATCTCAACTGGATAATGGCCAGTGCTTCAAAGAAAAAGAAAGCGTGGAAATGGGTAGCATTTTCATATTTTCACCGTCATTGTCAGATATACAATTTCAGAAATTGTATTATTTAATATGCTCTATTACTTTACTTATTTTATTCATTCTGTTTTGTTACATTGGTAAGTAATATTAAACATGCAAATAAGTAAATACTATATTAACGTACAATATTTTTATATCCCTCAGAATTGTACAAAAAATCTGTTACATTAAATTTAAACATAAATGATACATGTCAAATTAGAAACGAGATTTTTACACGCAATATTTGTACAAGTCACACTTAAATCCAGTTATTTTTTACTGTGTTTGTACTTCTCAATGTAAAAGAAATTATAAGAGACTTCAAAATATTTTGTTTTGTTGAGAGTATTTTTACTATCATGCAGTTCTTGGAGTTACGATATTTGCTAACTAGCATTGCAGTATGTACCTGATTGGTTCAACGAATAAATTTGTTTATAAATAAAATCGCATTTAATAGACAAGTGTCTTTCGTACCAAGAACTACGTCAAGATTATTTTCCACAAAAGTAAAATATTATTTTATAGATTCAAAAATATCTCGTTGTATAACAGTCTCTATAGTCTGTTCGCAGTAACTCGGCACATTTTAAAATCAAACCTTTAAAAAATAACCTACATATGACATGTTTGGCTGTTCCTTAAACATGTCATGTATCATAAGCGTTTTATACCCCTGTTAACGTAAAATTATTTTCTTGTAAAATTGCATGTTTAAATATTTATTTTATGCGTACAATAAAAAAATTCATTTGTAATTAATGTATATGAATAATAAGACATTATTGGTATAACTGATGAGCGTACTTTCCTCTACATGGGTGCAAGTAATTTTCTAAAGTTATTAAAAGGTTCGAAGTTAGGCGGGTCTTGACGTCTCCTTGATACCGATATCATGAGAGATGCAGCAAGAAATAATGAGACTAGTGAGACAATTACAAATACACACGTACCTTACCTGGGACTCAAACCCAGAACTACTCGTACCCTAAGCTGGCGCACAACTAACTACACTACGCTGGTAGAGTATTCACAGAGTCAACTTTGGTAGTAATCACTCTTATGTTTTGGTAGGCTGGGTTTACCAACTTCAAACACTTACATGGACATCATTAGAAAACCATGTGTACAAGTTTACATGGCCTACCATAGCGCTTCCTGTGTGCACAATTTGGTGCAAATATAGGTTGACTGGGTCCCTAGATATGGCATAAGAGCTTAAGTGACTCATTTGTTGCTTTTTTTCAAAAGGACCTAAAACTGGCTCTGTATAGGCATAATTATATGACGTTTCTAACAGGTATTGTTAGCATAAAAAATAACTGTTATTAATATATATGGTAAACTTATCCAAATAATTTATAATGCACCATTTTGAGAAAAAAAAGTCTCATTCACTTAAATTTTGTAAGTTTGCATGACCTACCGTAATACTATTTGTGTGGAAAATATTGACTCCCGATATGTGGCGTAAAGTTGCATTTTATCACATGGCACTATCTTACGAAAAGGTGGCAAAATATGACATCTATAAGCATATTAGATGCTTCAAATGGATACTATCAGGATACAAAGTTTAATTGAAATGCGTAAAATGGCTTAGCAGATACGACACACTTATCTAAATCTTTTATATGGCATCTATGTTGCAAATAAAGACACACACACTTAAAACATGGTCTACTGCTACAGCACTATTTGTCTGCAAAGTTCGGTTGAATTGAATAATTGATCCCGTATATGAAATAAAAGGTCAATTTTCTCTTCTGGTGCTATCTTTATTACTGGAGAACAAAACGGTTATGTATTAGCACATTCTATGTTTGTCACATATATTGCTACATATTTAAGTCTAGGACATCGTCACAGTAACGTATAACAGTTAAGCGCCTGTTATTTTGAAAATATGTGACTACATCCTTAAGTTATATAAATTTTGATTGACTACAGAAATGTAACTTGTCGCCTGAATTTGGTGGGTACCAGTTAATTTTGGTTCCAAGATACGACACAAAAGATTAATTTTTCGTGTGGTGCTATCGTCCAGAAAGGCGGACAAATGTGTTTATATGTTAGCTTATTTGTTGCCTGCATGGATACTTTCAACATACAAAGTTCAGTTTAAATTGGTTACACTGTTTCGAAGATACAGCATATTATGCAAAAATGTTTATATGACCGCTATTTTGATAATAAGTGTCTTGCCGTATCAAAACAAGTTCGTTTACATGCCCTACTGAAGTGCTGCTTGTTTGCCAAATTTCCTACAAATATTTTTATAGTTTCTAGAGATAAGACAGAACTTCATTAATTCATGTGACATTATCTTACAAAATGGTGAACAAAAGAGACTCTGTAGAGACACATTCGATTGTTGTAAAAGTTACTGCCCACATATAAAGAAAATTTGAAATTGGTTTCTTGGTTTCGTAGATATGGGAAACTAAAACCAAATATTTACTGTGCCACCATTTTGAAAATAAGTGTCTTATCCTTTTAAATGGCTTATATGAACAAGGTATATAATGGTATTACTTATGTGGAAATAAGTGTCTTATCCTTTTAAATGGCTTATATGAACAAGGTATATAATGGTATTACTTATGTGGAAATTTGGCAGGAACCGGCTGTGTATTGATACGCTGTTTCATATAACTTCAATCAATTTTGACACTTCTCGAAAATGAGTGCGGCCACGATGTATCCCTCCGCCACAGCTGTTCTGTCGGTGAAGAAAACGATCTTTGTAAACAAACTACGAATCCAATGGCAAGCATTGAACGACTGACAACTTATCCAATAATTAGGCTACTATAGCTGGTTGACATTCCAAACTGTTAAATTTTTCTTATGAACATTAAAATGAGAGAGTGGCGCTTGCAACTTGCATTGCAGTGAAACATTTTGTTCGTTCGGAAATAGCATTCAATTTACTATAACTCAAAAGTTTTAACTTCAACGAAAGAATTAAATGCGATAAATGTGTCGATGTTCGTACCGATGCGAGAAATACTCAACAGATAAATGTCATTGCATTTTTTTATAAAATCAACTACACTAAAAGGGTGTTTATTTAGGCCACGTGCATTTGAAAACCTCCCGCAAGAACAAAATGCAATAAATAAATGCATCACAGTTAATACCGATGTGCGAAACGCACATTGTAAACATGTTAAGCAAATTTAACTTCTATGTAAAAATCGTTAGAGTTCCAATCGAATAAAAGTCCAAATACATTTCAAATATTCTAACAACAATTTAAGAAAAAATTATTTACATAACAAACAAACTTACTGTTCACTTCGTAATTCCTAAACACGTACAGAACTTTGGATGATGACATGTTGGCCACTGATACGAAATAATTTATTTGCTGACTTATGCAATTAACAAAAAACACTTGAACTATTTCTTGAAACAAACAAATTCAAACTTCACAACGAAAATAATTTTTCACTCGCGCTTTGCGATGGTCACAGAAAATGGCGGACCACAGCACACAATAAACCATTTTACAAAGTGGTAGACACGTGTCGATAATTCATTTCATTGAGAAGACTCTTCTAAAAAGGGCGCCTACGACGAGCTACGCTTAATGAAATACGCAAATACAATAATAATTAATTGCGTATATAATATTCCAACATCACAATCAAGGAATTCTCGCATACTGATAAATTATGACGAAAGAGAGCACAATCGTTACAATGGTTTTTTACTGGGCGGGTGAAGATCATAGACAACAAACTCAACAGAGATTGGAGGAGACCTTTCACATAACCGCGATGTTCGCTAGCTCTACCATAATATTTCTAAATATTTTTAAAGCCCTTGCTTTATAGCTCAGAAAAATTGCGTATTAGTCTATGAGCGTAATTCGAACCATAAATGTTGTAATTATAATTAATTTTTCACATTATAATTTTCAATTCCGAGTACTATTTTCTATTATAATCATCGCCAAGAGCGCCAACATAATAACATGCATCCTGTGACAACCATCATCTGGCACAGTGCTTTGGGAATGGGGACGTTTACTGTTTACACGCTGTGCAGGTTGGTCACAATGTCTGTCAAATATTATTGAAGTTATATGAAACAGAGTATACCGAGATATAACTTAAAACATGTTGCACTGTCTTCCAAAATGGCACAATAAAAATTATTACTGTCTTATTTTAATGATTATATTATGCACTGTGAATACTGTATGCTAATGTTTTTTAAAGTTGTCGCAATTTTGTAAATAAGTACCCTGCATGATGATAGAGCACTATAAAATTCATATGTCCTTACTGAATACTATATGTGTACATAGTTAGGTAAAATTCGGTTCTTCGGGTGGGGATATACATTCCATGCAAACAACCAGGTGAGTCCATTAGCCTATCTTTCCTTCGGAAAGTAGGTAAAAACAGGAGTGTGTACAATGCTTGGGAAGAAATAGTTCTCACGGAAAACGAAATTAAACTGAGTGCACAGGAATGCTGAGCATTTCCCTTTTGGTGTAATTTTCTAGATTTTAGTAACGATTTATTTGCACGAGTTGCAGGAATATCCTGGAAGTAGAACTTAAGAGCTAGTTGGAGCTGTGCGTCCAACGTCAAGAAGAGGGAGAGCAATACGGGCGACAGTAACACGCACGCCTAGTGTCTCATCGCTCCTACGCGCATTGCCTTCCATTGTTTCCGTCGAGACTCTGTACTGTGTAAATTAGATTTGTAACATAGGGCTTTTATTACAAGAGATTATAGCCCACAGATTAAACTACGTCCGTATATTTGTACTTTTCTCTTGCCGTTTAAGGAAACTGCACAGGCAAGCTTTAAAACTGCGATATTTGACCATATTCACGCATTTATTTCTCCAAGAATATACTAAATATGACAAAAGTAAAATAATAGGGACATAGATAATTTTTTATTTTTTATTTTTATCTTTTCTGACAAAAAGTCGTATTTGCAGAACATTTATTTACCGAGATACGAGTATTCGCGGAAACAACTATTTCACAAAAAAATGTGGAGGTCCGTACAACTCTTAAGCGGGGCTTCAGAACAGTTGGAAATACAGTATTTGAAAAGCTTCGTGAGGATTTGCTGGCCCCCTCTCATGCTCGCGAGCAGAGAAATGGCGGTGCAGCATCGCCAGATATCGGAGTGCGAAACCGCTCCACAGCCAGATACGTGTAAACCGCGACAGTCAGCCACCCAATCAGCCAGCGGCTCGACTGACCTGCAACTGCGGAGATAAGTGCATTTGGGGTTCGGGCCCCATTCACGTCGATCACAACATGTCGCCGGGGAAGAGTGCTTCGTGTTCGATTCTCGTGTTCCGCGATGACGTCGCACGCCGCTGTTCTGGAGCAGCGCTGCGGTCGGTCCTTTGTGCTCGGCGGGTGAATTGCGCACGTGGGCGATGGCGCGAAACGCGCGGGATTGCGGATATACGAGGCGAACGGATGCGCCGACCGAAAGTAAATAATGGACATCGACTATGGATCTCGCGAGGTTATCGATAAACTACGCTGCGCTCAAAGTCTGTAATATTTCGCAAAATACACCACATCGCGGTATACGCGTGTGAGGAAACAGAAATAGTCAAGCACTAAACAGCACACCGTTGGAAGGATTCAAATACACGGTGCAGTGATATGGGTGGCTCTTAAAATCGAGGTCTTGAGAACCGACGAGGTGTAACGAGGTGAGTATTGAACAGCGCAGGAATGGAAGAGGAGAAACAGGAGATCCCCGAGAAAACCCGCCGATCAGCGGAAACGTCCATCACGATACCCGCATACGAAAATCATGGAGCGACCCTGCCGGGAAACGAACCCTTTTCGCCTTGCTGAGAAGCGAGTAGTCCAACCACTAACCCACCGCGGCGCCAAATTTACAGTGAATTTACCAGCGTTAAAAAATGTATATCACAATCTAGAAACTATACAGGTGAATTTTTACAATGTAGAAAGCCGAGGTGAATCCCTGGCGTAAAATAAATAAGTACACAGACATGAAATGGCCTGGGGACCACGGTGGCTGAGCGGTTAGCCTACTCGCCTCCAACCAAGGCGAACCGGATTCAGTCCCCGGCCGGTTCACTCCGGATTTTCGAAAATGGTAACTGTGCCGGACGATGCCACTGGCGTGTGGGTTTTCTCGGGGTCTCCCGTTTCCCCCGCCCCTTAATTCCCGCGCTGCTCCGTACTCACAGTTTCACCGTCATCAGCTCTCAAGACCTCGACGTTAAGAGCCGCCCCAATATCTCAACTGAACTTATCGACAAGTTGTACTCCAAAACACATTAGTTCAGTACCATCATCGTTGTCGGATGATTTTTACTCGCAAACGTCGTAAGAATCTACCAGCCAATTTCAGCGTCACGGTAATTTCATTCTGATTGGCCCATCGAGTAGAAAATGTCTTCTCACACAGACACGTGGCCAATAACTAAAGGAAATTTGGAAGCTTGCACGCAAGATGGGGAAGTACAACTTGAGCATATATCTTTTCGCGGAAAACTGGTTGCTCTAATTACTTTGCAAATTTATTGACACATTTATGTCTGTTTATATACTTCCTTACTCTCTTTATCAGAGGCGTGTGGTGAAGTGTTGTAAGGTAAGTTGGTGCTTGCTCAGTGCTGTACAAACTAGGCACTCACAGCAGGAACTGTACCTGTGTGGAGCTGGGGGAAGCTGAATGTGTTGCAGCTTCTCACGAGAGAGTGGCGAGGCAACCATTACACACGTGCTGTGTCTTCATATGCACTACCACGTTTAAGTGGTCGATGTATAAACTAGCAAACGATTACGAAAATGCACACAGCAAGACACAGCTTACCTTGCAACAATTCACCACACGCCACTGCTCTTTGTGGAGAAGCACAATCGGCTTTTGACAACGGAAAATGAATCTGCCGTGAAGCATCAGCTTATAAAAAAACCTCCGTTTATTTTACAACAAAGTACACCCGTCAACATAACAACGTTTTTTAATGGCTATAAAATATCGAACATAGAAATTGCAATGGTATTTATATAACTGACCTGACTACCAAGCCGGCAGCCAAGAACTTCAAATGGGGAATCAATGTTAAACGAAATTACGTCTCATTACGTCAATTTTAAAGATAGCTATTTCAAACAAATACTCGCTGACACGATTTTCTCAGAGAATATTGGTACATAAAATTGTTTTTTGAAAAAAAAAATATATATATTTATCAATATTTTTTTTGCTATATGTAAATTTTAATAGTTACATTTTATGTAGAGCATATTAAACAAACAAATTGGTAAAATGTTTTAACGTAGCATCATTCCTTAAGAAATTTCACGTAGAATACTTTTTCGTTGAAATAGTTATCTTCAAAATTGACGCAATGACAAGGAATTCCGTTTAACATTGATTCCGCATTTGAAGTTCGCGGCTGCCGGCTTGGTAGGCAGGACCGTTAAGCAATAAATTGACTTCCTTTTTTATATGGAATTAGAATCAGAAATTTGCACCCGTGTGTGCCTATATTTTATGAGCATGCTGTTAAAAATATGCAGATACGTACCTCCAGCAGGGAAAAAATTATTTACTAAACAGTGGAAAGTTAAAAGTAGACCTTTTTCAGTGACTTAAAAAATTAAAAAATTAACTTCATGATGATAAAATAAATTTTAAACATTGCTTGAGAAGTTATGACGTGATATACCTGAAAACACTTCACAATTATTTTCAGTGAAAAATGTTAGTTACATAATATTTTCCCTACGCGGGACTTGTTTTGTCGGAATGAAATTTATCTCACGTGACGCAGCATTCGTATTTCTATAAAAATAAATAATATGTGCTTAAAATTATTTCCAAATTTCAGGCTCAACAGCACACGTAGAAACAAAGACATGCGAGAAAAAAAAAAAAAAAAAACAAAAAATTGGGTGTTAAAAATAATTAATAAATTCCCACTCTACTGTGTAATCTAATAATAAGACAATTTGTAAATGTATTTCAAATACATCCACAGCTAAATAAATAAGCATTTATTTAGATGTGTATGTAAGGAAAATGATTCTTGGTTGTATTTTTCAAACAACTTTATGTTTTTAAAATAGTTATCATATATTTATGCAAGTAATGTTTTATTGAAGGATGAATATTGCGCAAAGTGCACTTGTATTTATTCCATTTTGCATGCCTTACGTCGTAATTATGACAGTAAATATGTTGCCATAATTGACACAGAACGAACGTTTCGGCCCTATCCCATTAAAAAATACCCCTTAATAAGTGAAATACTTACAACAGCTGGTAGCGCCTGACTATATACGTGTTAGGTTTACGAAAATATCATACTTTTTATAAAGAAATAACGAAACGTAGACCTGCACTAGTATTTCCCATTATTTTAAAATTCGTTATGTTCCCCAAATAATAAATGCCCTTTTTTTAATAACCTTCGGACGCTTGATACGTAGCTGAAAGTTTTATGACGGACTTCTTGAAACCCACTGCCATAAAATGGACTTTAAAAACGACTCTTTACTACGGTACAGAACAAATAGTTCGTCGTGTTATAGCCACGTATTTATCTAGCCATTATTATTTTTACTGGTGTCATTGTCTTACCGCATTCAACAACTTGGGACTATTGATGGTGGGTAGTAGTTCATGGCATACTGAACCTTCACAAGAGCCGAGCCTATAAAACCCGCAGCCCGGTACTTATGACTGCCAATATCGCCGTCACCTACTTTGCTTCGACGGTCATGGAATGCGATATTCGCCTCTACTGCTGTACTTTTACTGTACGCCACACTGAGTGATTATGCGCAGAAAAGCTGCAGGTGCAGATATATACAATTGTGTTATGAACAAGTGATCCAGACATATGCCTTATATGATGGTATATATACAGCATAATGACGTCACCTTTCTGCACCGTTATTAACAGCAAGTTGCAGCACTCTGTACCCACGAAAATATAGGCCGGATGCGGCTATGTCAATCCATACAGGAAACCAAAACTGTTTGTTATCTGTATTAGCCCTTACCACCACCCTATTAGTTGACTACAAGCAGGACACACCGTCTATACTGTACAACTATCACTATTGACTTCTGACAGCCAATGGAATAGCGAGTTGATTACCTACCAATCACGTGCTCTTTAACATGTAACAGGCTTTGAACCATTGTGTAAAGTGCAGTAAGTATACAATAGCAGAGTTTTTCCTCACAACATTTATTGTTCATGTACTCTAGTGTTTTGGTAAGCGCCTGATATACATGACCGAAATAACCAAACTCTATCCATGCGTATTTAATGTTCAGAGGCATACCCATTTTATTTCTAGCAGTGCTCAGAAAGTTGTTGGTGTAAACCCAACTGTACATCGTATTTTCTATTTATGAGTATAAAGATTAATCCGGATGTTCAACATGGGCTTAAAATAGAGAATGAATAGAAATATCCCATTTAACTGAACGAAATTTACTTAATTAATGAGCAAATAAAAATCGTTCAAGAATAAACGTGATACAATTAAAATTTTTAAAAGGCTGTCTGGTGTAAACTTTACGTAAACGTTTGTCCTCATTAGAGATTATTAATTTGAACATATGACAATAAAACCTTCAAAAATAGTGGTTTCTCTATAATTCACGAAAATTGTCCTGTTCGGATGTGTGTCAATTTGCCTGCTAATTACCATCACCGCTCAAATTTACCTGGCAAATTTCATTTATTCTATTTAACGGTTTAACCAGGAGCGGCGAAATGTTTTGGACCATCGTCTGATGGAAGAGTGGACGAGTAATACGTAAGGGGATGACACAAGGTCTGTGTTCGCACCCAGTTAACCACGACCATCACCAACATCGCAGGACAGATGGAATCAACGAGGGACCAACAAATAAAGGGTTCAGGCCAGGTTCACAGTTAAGGGGCATGAGGGACTAGATGGCCAGTGGTTAAAGATGATGGTTTATCGCGGAAAAGTCGACCGTTGGCTACGATCCAACGTAGTGTACACATTCCCAACAGTTTTATTTCCTTATTGGCTGTCATGCATGTATGAAGCTACTACCCAATCTCACTCGGTCAATGACGATTCTTATACTATAAAGGTAGAACGGTCATGATTGGTCTGTAAAAAACTTAGCCGAGTCTCAACCTTATCCATCTAATCATGAAAGAAAATCCTAGGTAGAGTGTTAAAAATATATGGTTGCCCACCACTGTTCGCGATTTTCCATCATCTCTACAAATAGTTGTAGTCCTTGCTCGTTCACGATCGGCCTCCACGTCAAGAACCAACTTCACTTCAGCTTATATTTGTTAACTTTACTGCTGTCAGTTATAACGACCTTTCAATAGATCATTGCAAGAGAAACGGCAGATCCCCGAGAAAACCCGCCGATCGGCATCATCCGGTGCGACACCCACGTGCGAAAATCCGTGGAGCGACCCCGCCGGGAATAGAACCCAGACCACATAGGTGGGAGGCGAGTAGCATAACCACTACACCACCACGGCTCTATTGACATGGCTGTATCGCAAGTGTTGTCGCATGGTTCATTAATTAAGTATACTAAGCTGAACAATTACACTTTAGTTTTATAGCTGCAATGCCAATCATCGTTCTAGAAAGGCCACTCCTATTCATAGCCTTGCTTGAATTCTTCACTGCTAAGTACACGGACCATAAACTGCATCTAAGTACAGGCACATATCACTGTTGTGAGGGCTTTCTTTAGTGTAGTAGATCAAAAAGATTTTCTTACGTGTTTGTTAGATTATAAAAAAAGTTTCCAACCAGTTTAAGTCAAGTCGGAGTCCTTAATTTAAAACAAGAAGTTAATGATCTAACTAATAAGCTTATTCCTTAAATATGCGGGCAATTAATTTTTAAATAAGTTCTTAAAAGCTGAGTTGGTAGGTAGGACCTGACATCTCTTTGAAAGCAATCACTAGAGTCACAAGCATTCCACGTATTGGTCTGGTGGCAGGCTTGGCTTTACACTCCTGTATACACTCCCCACACTATAGTTATCTTCAATCACGTGAGGCCATTGTGCATGACTGTTCAATGCTCACTCACACAGCTAATTCCCAGTTGTTACCGGCTCACAGCTAAACAGGGCACGTCTAAACAACTGCATGTCCAATCACAATTGTTGGAGAAAACAAGTTTGTGAAGTCTACCTCGTCACCAAATGATTTCGCGAAATACTCGGGGCTCTAGCAATAACATTAGAAATGAAACCAGAAACATATGCAACGATAATGAGACAATTACAAATACATATCTGCCTTGACATCGACTTAAACCCAGAAAACCTCGTAAAATAATTTAGCCTGTAATGCACTGCATTATGAAGTTCGGATTCTGAGAATCAATTTCGGATTTAATCAGTCTAATCTTTGGAATGGTAGGGTTTACTAATGTGATATTTACTGTCACGGTAAGCGTTTAGCTTATATTTGTTTTATTTTATTACCTCTTGAGTGTTTGCCTTTGTGGGCAGATTTTTTTTTTTGGCAAAGTCTGTTTCTTGATTAATCATTGCACTCAATTAAACCCTTTTGGTGCTCAAGTAACTGCTATTCAAATTATGTCTGCGTTATTAAATTTATTATGTATAATAAATGGTATTAATGGGAGAAAAAAATTAATATCTGTAAATTTTCAAATTTTATATATCACAAATTTTTGTTAATATATTTAACGAATATTTTCGTTAAACTTTTATTTCTGCAGTTCATTTCGTTATGGGTGGCACCCCTTTTATGTAATGTCATTCAAAGTATAACTGGATTCATTTTCAAAGTTATAGAGGGCAGCACTTTTTGTAAATCACTTTATTTCTGCATTAAGTATGTTATTATTAATGCCAATATCAAATGCTGTAAAATTTGCTAAATTTAATTATTTACAATCCTTATGTTTTGAATAATAATTCTTGAGCTTATCTTTTTCTGAAAGCAAGTATAACCATAGAAATATCGATACTGCTATCGATATGTATCATGTAAAGGAGTGCTGACGTGGTGTTCTTCCTTCTACTTCTCGACATCTTGAAAATATGACTAGTTTTTTGGTGACTACTGATATTATCCTGTAAAATTATGTCAATTCTTCATTCCCGCGCATTATTATATATTTTCCCGGCGATGTTTTGATGTAATTTTTCAGCCCGCGGAATTTTTATTTTGTTCTTAAAACTGTTTAGTACGGTCGCAGTTTGCTGTGCCTTACACGATGGAGCCAAAGTAGTTTTGGTCATTTTCACCTTGTGAATGAGGCGATGTGTCTCTGTTGTTCGTAATTATGCGAACCACCTTGTGGAGAAGGCAAAAGAATGGCTTGCAGCCGCACTACCCAAATCAGGAAAGAAAAACTTTATTATTCTAAAATATTCCTTTTTTCTGGCAAGCATGAAGTAAATTATGCCGGTGTGTCTATTCGCCCATTATAGTTTTCAAGCATGGCATGAACATTATTCTTCCTAATTAAACTCAATAATAAAATATTAATAAAAAAACACTTTGTAACAACCACATTAAAACATTATGTTATTCTTAAAACTAATGAATTTGCTCGGTTTGCGAGGTGCACCTCTTTGTTACAACTTTACTCCACTTTTAATCAAGTTTACCTAACTTTTAATAAATTTTACCTGTATCAAGTATACTCAGTTAAGCCTACCTTTATGTTTGGTGAATTCATTCTTGTTGCCATCATGTTAATTGATATAACCAGTCAAGGTTGTTTTGTGCTGAAACTATATGCATTCTGATATTATGAAAGGGTGGAACCTAATACTCAGCTATGTAACAAAATATTTATTTATAAATACATTTGTGGGTCACAGAATTTGTGCACAGTGTTGTTCTTTCATAATATAATTTCCCCTTAGCTAGTATTTTTTTTAATACAAAGTTTTCTGCAATGATATCAATGTCACTTTACTTTTTTTTATGTACATGATTGATCGCATGGTAATGGTAGATTTTTTTTTAAGACTCGGCCTAAGTCGCTTTCAACTTCTCTTCACAAAACATAGGAAAGAGCAACTGGATCTACACATTTTATATTCGCCATCTTCGGTCTTTAAGTCGTGAGTTGTCAAGGTCTACTGCATCATCCGACATACAACTTGTATTACCCGAGGTGGTGGGTCACTAGCCTAAAATATTTAGAGGGCCGTGATTTCGAAAATAAATGACTGAGCCACTTAAAACATGTAAGTTTACATGGCCTACCATAGCGCTACTTGTGTGAAGAATTTGGTGGAAACCGGTTGTTTAGTCCCTGAGATATGGCATAAAAAATTAATTTTCTTATTTGATGGTATCGTACAAAATTACCAAAACCAAAGTATATACACGATGCTTCTAATACTCTCTACAGACAAAATTTGATTTAATTTGGTTAAACTGTGTAATATATGTGGCAAACTTGCCTAAATTATATATGACGCCGCCGTTTTGAACATTGTTGTTTGATCCAAATAAATCATAAAAGTTTACATGGACTTCTGTAGCATTTATGGAGTAAACAATCTGGTGCAAATGAGATGAAATGTTGTGAGGGTATACCTCTCAGATATTTGTTTACTGTTTGGCCCAATATTTACTATGGTCTTAATTCAAAAGGAAATTATAATGATTTTAAAATATTTATGGTTGACATTGAATAATTATGTAAATTGTTGTTTACGATTTTTTTTATTTTATAGGATCAATATTATTTTATCACTGGAGGAAAATAAGCTTGTTAATAATATAATTTGTGACACATATCACTTGCATGTAATATTAGTGTATCCTGATTTGTAATCTGTATACAAACATATTTATTTTATTAAGATATGCTCTTATAGTAAATAGGTGAGTTCTACAAAAACGTAATCTGAATGGAGCCAATAAACGTTTAGCTTGCTCTTTGTATCAATTCAAATAGATCGCCGTATGCCTCAGGATCGGAGTTGTTGATCCGTAACCCGGGCCAGTGGCTTTGTTAAATGAAATCTATTCCTTATGTACAATATTTAAGCGTCTTTTTCTATGAGCCATTGAAGAAGGTCGACGAACTGATAAGATCCGATGATGGAACGTATTTAATTTGACGTCCAGAAGGATGACGCAGTTTATTATCTACAGGCACCAGCCGTAGGATTCAAATGACTATGGTGAGATAAACTCTGACTTATTCGCTACGTTGATAATAGATATTAACTGGTTTTTATTGGGTATGGATGGCCGAATTATAACTGATCTGTTTGCAAAGGAATTGAATATGAGACATCTTTGAGAGCAGTGTGCAAGTTAACTTCTACTATCGTCTTGTGAAGTATTTCGTCTGAGAGAATTATAATTACACCCACTTGCCAAGCTGAAGCTAACTATTTCCCGACTGAGCTACATTCACAACTACAAAATGTACGTGAAAGAATTTTAAGAAATAACTCCAGTACACTAAAATGAGCATTTTCCATGCACTTCTTTTTATGTGTTTGGCATCATATATGCCAGCCCTAGATGTGGTTTGTTCTAAGTGATTCTCGTAGTAGGCCTAATTCTATCAAAGGTTTTGTACATTTTTAAAAAATGAGATGTACTATTTTCTCCTAATAAGGTAACCCACCTATATTACAGATCAGTATTGAACAGCCAATCAATATGTTTGATAATCTATATTAATCTGTTGAAATATTATATGTAATGAAGTATAAGTGTTGCTGAAATGTTCTGAAATAATTATGCTTTGTCCCAAGGGAAATTTTGATTGTGTCTTGAGGTACCTATGTTTATTTGCATCTTTGTCAGTGTCTTGTTGGTTGTCTGAATACTAAAACTAGGTTGTATAATTAATTTTTAAAGGGCTTTTACTAGGGTTCCAGTAATTAGTAGGATGTGTGTGTTGATTCTGCGACATGCTAATATTCGTACCTATTGGAAAGTAGGCCTACCTCTTAAAAGCATGTTACAAACACATCACTTGTTTTCCGCCCTTTTCCAATGAGTAACATAATTCTGAAACACAGAATATGCTGGTGTAACTGCAAATTTTATCTGCATGCCATCCATTTATTTGTCTGCTTTCAGAGGTGTCAGACATTTTAAATCTCATTTGATGGCCATACATGTGAATGTTACTCCTAGGCTCTCAAGCTTCTACTTATTATTAGGAATATATGTTCTGTAGTGTGAGCTGTGTGATCCTGTGTGTAGCGAGGGTGGGACACTGGTGTGAGGTCAAGTGTACGCCGGGCAATAAGAATAATCATACACTGCCTCGTGTCCCCTGCCTTACTCGTACACGTGCAATACTGCAATTGATAGTCATACCAATGTAGTGATGTGAAAGCGTTATACACAATACTGCACCTGGATAGCGCAGTCTCTCACAATGTTTAACTGTAAAATTTGTTGGGAATCTGTTGAGTGGTCCACGAGATATGCCATAAAACCTCCATAATTTCCGTATGGCGATATTCATAAATAGAGGACAAAATAATAATGTAGTAACACATTCGATGATTGTATACCGACATTGTAAAAAGGTTACTTACAATAGATTATATAAACTTGTAGATATAGAATAAAAAACAAAAATGATTTTACAATCGCCATTCTGAAAATAAGTGTGTCATCCTTAGAAATACATATATTAATTTGTCCTACCACAGCGCTTCATCTTCTCCAAATTTTGTAAGAATGGGTTGATATTTTCCCGAGATATGAGGTAAAAACTTTATTTTTTGTTGGTTGGAGTATCATACAAAATAGCAGAGAAGTGAGGCTCTGCATATATACATGTTTGATGGTTGTAATAGGCACTGCCAGCATACTATTTGTACTATTTTATTTTGGCAAATTTCGTAGAAATTTATCAATTGTTTCCCGAGATATGGCATAAGAACTTTATTTATTCACGTGGCGATATCTTACAAAATAGAGGACAAAATATGCTCCGTTTAGATACAGTTAATAATTGTAATATCTACTGCCAGCAAGCAGATTTAAGTGGGAATTTATTACACCGTTTCGACATTTTAAGCTTAAATGGCTGCCATTTAGATATTTTGAAAATAAGTGTGTGACATGCTTAAAACGTATCACTTATCTTCTGCATCAATACTACTTGTGTGACAAATTTGGTAAGAATCGGTTAATATTTTCCCGAGGTATAACATAATAACTTTAGTTATTTGTATGGCGCTACCTTTTAAAATGACCGACGAATATGGTTATGTGATTGTATATATGATGGTTGTAATAGGTATTTTCAGTATATAAAATTTGGTTGAAATCATTAGAATATAATGGCAGATATGTCAAATAAACCTGGAAGAATTGTATGGCTGCCATTTTTAAAGTAACTACCTAAGCAAGTTCATTCACGTTTACTTGGCCTATTATAGTATTACGTATTTGTCAGATTTTATGAGAATTGTTTTAATAGGTTTCGAGACAAAGTTAAATCTTAAATTCTTCATTAGCTGCTGTTTCAGAAAATGGTCGAATAACAACAATAATCATATCAAAACTTAATACTTACTTGATGCCCTGCCAGCATACATTATTTGGTTTAAACCGGTTGAATGTTTTTCTGAGATGTGACATAATACCCCAAATATTAAAACGGCCACCATTTTGAATGTGAGTGCCCGACGTGGCCAATGACTATTAAAGTGAGGTGGCCTGACTAGGTATTATGCCTGTACCAAGTTTTGTAAAATTCGGTTTAGGCGTTCCAAAATAGGGAACGGGAGACACACACAGGCACACACATACACACACACATGAAAGTGTTCTCATTAGCCTTTCTTTCCTTCGGAAAGGAGACTAAACAATTGCAAGATAGTAGAGTGAATAAGGGCTTGTAGCACAAGTGTTTGACAAGAAGTTACTGATAAAAAATGAGTAACAAATAAATTTAAGTGAAACCTCTTCTTTGCTTTATTGTAGGGGCCGAGAGTCAAGCAATGTTACATGTTACAACACTTATTTAAGCGACTCTCATGCAGCCTTCCTTAAAGGAGCTTGCGAGAATAAAAATGTATTATAAAATTTTGGCATATCACGTACTTTTAGTTGAAAATATGACAGTAATGGTAAATTACTTTTAAAAAGAATCAACTGAAGTACGCGAATTTTAATATGAATCGTCTTTAGTGTTTTGGACAATTCGCGAAACTGATTAAAGTTAATACATTAAGCACCTGTCACACTAAAATTTTTTCCGACAAACTGCTTCCAATAAGTTTGGCCAAATAAAATTGGACAGTTATGACGTCATCGAAACCGTCATAAACGCAGCCATATTTGCCTGAAAAAGTTGGATGTCTTCAATTTCCAACAAACTTCAAGAAATTAAAAACAACGAACAAACTGGAAACGAAGTAAGTCATGAAGATAATTAATTTATGTAGTAGCTTTCTGAGTATGAATGCTATCCTAAGCGAATATTGCACATATTATTACGATTTCAGAGGCATTAAATTTCATTGTGCAGGAAACATATTTTATATATAAAATTTTTATTTATTAAATAAAGGAAAATATATTACTTTTTTTTTTACATTTCTTCCTGAAATGGGGTGCACCGCAAAACAAAAGCAATATTTTAGTATAAAGATCATTCTTAAAAGATAATTCAAATCAGATTCTCCCAGTTAAAGAAAAAAAATTGACAGTATGACACATCTTCAAACACATTCAAGAATAATTGATAAAATTTGTTTGGAAGGAAACATTTTATGGCCGAATTTGGTCTTCAAATTTTATTGTCAAATATAGTTGAAGGCGAAAATTCGACGGCAAGACAGGGGCTTAAGGCCACGGTACAAAACAACTGTCCCGGCATCAGAACGTCACAAAGAATACTTTTGAGATTAACGTTAAAGTCAAAATAGCGCAGGAGTTAAACCCTCACTGAACAAAGTGTCGGAATTCAAAGAAATAAGTTGAAATTACCATCTTGAATCATCAAGCAGCTCTCAGGTGAAACCAAAATTAATGTCGATATACTTTTCCCCTTGTTGGCAGTGGGAGACTCAAGGAACAGGTATTGACTCATTGGCTACCGCGTACTGTTGAGCGTTTCTTATTGGCTGACCTACCAGTTCGTGAGTAAGTCTCCAAACATGACTCATTGTCTACCGCATACTGCTGAGTGTTCCTTATTGGTTGAGCTACCGGCTCGTGAGTAAGTCTCCAGATATGACTCATTGGCTACCGCATGCTGCTGAGTGTTCCTTATTGGTTGAGCTACCGGCTCGTGAGTAAGTCTCCAGACATGACTCATTGGCTACCGCGTGCTGCTGAGTGTTCCTTATTGGCTGGGCTACCGGCTCGTGAGTAAGTCTCCAGACATGATCATTAACTACCGCATGCTGTTGAGCGTTTCTTATTGGCTGGGCTACTGGCTCGTGAGTAAGTCTCCAGACATGACTCATTGTCTATCGCATGCTGCTGAGTGTTCCTTATTGGTTGAGCTACCGGCTCGTGAGTAAGTCTCCAGACATGACTCATTGGCTATCGCATGCTGCTGAGTGTTCCTTATTGGCTGGGCTACCGGCTCGTGAGTAAGTCTCCAGACATGACTCATTGGCTACCTCCTGCTGTTGAGAGTTCTTTATTGGCTTAGCTACCGGTTCGTGAGTAAGCCTCCAGACACTGATTGGCAAACGGCGTTCCTTCCGACATCTTGCTGGCGAGTGTGCGGCTGGAGTTCGTGGCACGAGCGGTTGTTTCACGTATTTTTGCTCAAATGCTTTGTGGCCTAGTGTGTCGTGTTTCGGTTGCGTCATTTTGCAGCAGTACTGTGAAATATAGTGGACGTGTTTGCCAGGGTGAAGCCAGCGAATGTTTGCTGCAAATTACTAACCCGTGTATCACGTGTTTTGAACAAACAACGCCACAAAACTGCTTTATGCGTCGCGTGGAACAAGCATCTCGTGTTGTTAACACACTGCTATAATGTCGTGCTTTATTTAAAATTTATACGTGTGGTTGCGGATCACTCTTTTTCCTAGTCTGATAACATATTCAGTGGTGGATGCAATAAATCAGAAGGGAGATTTAAATTTTAAATGAAAATGCTTCAATGTAATCATTTGATAATATACGTTGTCTGACGCAGTCACATCGTTATCGGCGGTGCCATTAAAACATTATAAGCGAAACATTATTTTAAAACATTATAAGCGAAACATTATTTTAAAACATTATAAGCGAAACATTATTTTAAAACATTATAAGCGAAACATTATTTTAAAATAAGCAAAGCATTAAGACTTTTTTTTTGTTTTATTTAAACTCTCCGATAAATGTGCTTTCGGGAAACTTGTGAACAATTTTATAAATTATCCGTGTGTTGGGTGAATGGAGAGGTTACAATTATGCTCACCTTCGTTTGTTCTATGGTATGTTTATATTCGAGAATAGTCACTCTTAATGTGAAAAAGTGATAATTGAGCAAACCAGTGGAAATAGCAAAAATTAAGCAACTGATGACCTTTGCACGATAAATAACTAATATGATGGCTGAATTTCACTGATTAATTTGTGATCCCCACTGAATGTGGAGAATTTCACTGCCTTGTATCACTTATTCCCAGTTGATTTGCTTGGTTTGCCAGTCGGCAGTAACTTATCAGCTGATTTTCTGTGAATATTATTTCACTGATTGATATCACTGATTCGGACGTAGAATGATAGATTATCTGTATGTTATGTCATCCAGGATTTCAACTGTTATTTTGATCCTTACGAAAATGTCACAATTTTATGAATAGCGTAGGAAAATTAAGTTTAGGAACATGCTGCGAAATAAATACTTCATATTATTTGAAATCATTAAACAAGCAAATTATTCACCATCATCCTATTCGGAAAAACTTTGTAATATTTATTCTCACCCCCCCCCCCCCCTCCTCACACCCCATCGCGTTTCAGTGAACACGACACGTTGTCTGACATATAACGGATTAAAAGTCTAAATAATGCATCATATCTACGAACGCGCTGTTACAGTTATAGACTGATACGGGTAAAAATTATTCCATACGCACTTCTTATGATACTTATTTCTGGCCACTTGTTCATAATACGCCCATTTGTTTGTTGGATTCATTTGTGACCAAATAAACCAATTTCATTCATTTGTGGCCAACTAAACCAATAACTTTCATTTGTGGCCAACTAAATAAACAACAATCATTCGTGACCAACTTGTGGCCTCTGCGGACAGGGCCATTGTGCCATTAAACACAAACCGTAAATATCAAGCAATATTTCGTCACCTTATTTTACAAAAAAATAATAATAATTTACAGGCGTTTGTTTTCTTGATCACAGAATACTTGGACATTGATCACTGAATACTTGGACATTGATCACTGAATACTTGGACATTGATCACTGAATACTTGGACATTGATCACTGAATACTTGGACATTGATCACTGAATACTTGGACATTGATCACTGAATACTTGCATATTTTGTGAGATAATGCGGCATACTAAAATCGAGAGCAGTGTATTGTAATAATATCACTTTACATTTTTTTTTATATTTAAAAGTGAGGAAGAACGCGACTTAACCTGCAAAAGAAACTGAGAAGTAATTTGAAACTTTTGGCTGGAATATGCATAAATTTATTACACTTTTGTCAAAATATGTTTCAATATTTATTTTACTAGGCAGAAAAACTACAAAATACAAATTTTTGTGAGAAAATCGCATTTAATAAATTATTCGATTGGTAGACAGAAAGTGATCAAGTTTTGAGCATTTTCCTGTACTTATTAGTTCTAAATTTTCACTGCTAATTTTCGAAAAAGTACTCATTTGTTTTCAGGATTACGCAAACGCACGGATTTCAATAAGGCTAAATAAAGTACCGTACAAAATCCAGTCATCTTCAGTGACATACGCCAGAGGAATTACAGTAAACAACAGGGCGATTTCACCCATATTCCGATTAGATAGCATGGGGCAGCATTCGGCTTGGAATAAACATTTTCCTCTCTTAGTTAAAGCATGTTATTGATTGTGCCTCCCAGCTAACTGATTTATAAAAATAATAGCTATGTGCGAGTTAATCCAGAGAGACGTATTTCGAAGCAGATTCCTTTTATTTCTGACGAAACGAATACCTCCGGTTCCAACTCCACCCCCGCATGAAATGTGATTTACTCTTGTAGTGCTTCTTCAATAGGGGATGAAACTTTTCCGTCCCGTGTGCGGGCTTCGCAGCTATTCAAGCACTCCGACGGCCGAGTGTGTAACCTGAACGTAACTTTCGAGGGCAGCCAGTGTCTGTCACGGTTCTGCTGCAAGTTCCCGAGTAGAACAATACGCTTGCTAGCAGGCCGCTTGAAAGGGAAATACGGCGGCACTCTGCGGTCTACTAGCGGTTTCTTCGCACTTTTGGAAAAAAATCTTTGAAAAATTACACCATCTATGACGTGTTTAGTTGTTTATTTAATATGTCTGCATGTATCACAAGAATTTTATACTTCTAACCTCATAAAAGTACCATATTTTTGGTTAAATTGAAATTTTATATTATATTTGTAAATTATAAAACCACATTAATATTTACCATGAATATAAACAGAAAGAAATTATGTATTTTTTTTAATACTTAGAAAGAAATAGTTCTTTTGCAAAATTCTTTGTAACTGAGTACGCAAGGACGCGGTGTGTTGTCACTCAAGTGTAAATTTGTCGACTTAAAAAAGCTATGTTTGACTAAGGTGGAGGAATATCCTGGAAGTAGAACTTAAGCAGGGCTTCAGAAAATTTTGAAGTACCCTTTTATGTTACATTGTAAACTTTTTTCAGCAATGAACTTCCTAAACTCAAGACGTCCACTGAAATTCGATTTGGGAATTCCCTGACTCTTCCCTGTTTTTTTTTTTTAGGCGGTATCTTACCATTTTCCTTGAAATGTTTTCAGGGATACTGAGATTCAATATCGTAGATTTAATCGTTGACATTACAAATATGCCATCAGTGAAGTTGCATTAAAACAAACCAAGCAAGCGGGACCAACATTTGATTGAGCCAGTAGATATTTCTCGCAATACACGCTATTGACTTCACATTAGTGCTCATTACAAACATCCAAATACTTAATTCTGTACATATACCCTATGTCACTTGGCAAATATGTATTATTCCAGTTCACGAACTTAAAAATTGAAGTCTTAAAACATCATTTCTCATAATTACATAATCACAAAACTAACAATGTTTGCAGACTAGCAATTATTTACATTTTCCCCGGCATTGTAAAATGTCCATGAAATTTCCCTCACTTTTACCCATAACACCAAATTTCATTACTTTTTTCTGTTTTCCCTGCTGGGGGACAGGCTGTAAACTCAAATAAAAGTAATAAACCTTTAAAAATTTTGGAAAACTAACTACACAGTCGATACTCGGTTACTTCCAGCTTTTCTGAAGCTCACAATATTTCTTCGCCTCGTGCAAACTGAGTGTAGAAAATTGCACAACAAGGACCACGCTACACATTCGCCCGCAATCATTTGCATCATATTTTCCACTATAACAATTTCTTACTTGGCATTGCAAACACAGTTATTTTCTCAAGGTTTCAATTAATGTTAAATATAAATGTTATAACATTATTTATAAATAAATTATAAATAAGTTTTCCACTTAAGAATAATAAGATTTTTGTTATGATAACACAAGTATAAAACTCTTGTGATCTATTGCATATTTAGGAGACAGCCAAGCACATAATGCATGGGGTGATTTTTCGAAGGTTTACTTTCAAGTTCATCAAAATATCGTTGTCCATTCCGTTTATGAGCTCTGTGTCAAACCACTACTTATTTCTATACCACTCTAATTATTAAATGGCGCACTATAAAAAACACTTCCTCTGCTGCAACTCATCATGTGTTGTGCAAAATAATTCTTGGGTGAATATGTACGACTACCAATTAGGTCTGCCACAAACAATATGTTTATTTGATCAGTTCAAAAATAGCACTGATAACCTTGCATTGTTGTTACAGTAGTTCAGCAGTATTCTTTGTACTAAAGTCAGATACTCTATATCCCTGATCGTAGCATTATGTTGATGATCTAAGAAATTAATTAAATTCAAATTTGGTATATCGTAAGTTTCGTTGACATACTAAAAACTAGAATGTTCGAAAGGAAGGTTTTACTATCACTTAACACTTTTCTTTGGTTTGCATAAACATTTCTTTACTGTAAACAAAACAAGATCAAAGATAAATTTATCTTTGTTATAAATAAGCTAGTAATGCCACTAAACCAAAATGTATGCAGTGAAAGTTTAATAACAGCAAAACTAAGTTCATTAACTTGCCTTTCAAATAGCAGCAAAAATATTTTACTGTACACAGAACAGCCTCAAAGAAATTTTCTTATTGCTATACAGAAAGCTTTGCGCGTATTTTCTACGATGCGGCATTTTGTAGTGTGATCTTAGTACTTCCAATTTCTAGTTTTATATTTTTGATATTTCATCTTTGCTTGTAACAGAGATTTTATAGGCAATTTTCTAATGCAATATTCATTTTCATTGCTATTTTAATTGTGTACCTGTCTTTACCGTTTTCTTGTGCACATTCACATGTTTTTTGTTGTGACTTATTCATCTGTGTTTATCTGTTGGTTTGTACTATTTATTAAGATACTATTTTCTGACAGCTTCAGTAATTTGAGCTCATGCAGTTAGTATTTCGTATTGCTTTTCTTCTCTCTTCTTGTAATTTATTACATGATGATGTGGCTGTGTTGTCTCATTCCTCAATTTAAACTCAAATTGAATTGGAGACGTGCCGACAAATTACACGAAATAGTACAAATCACTTTAGTAAACGACCTTCGAAAACAATTACACCTAAGAAATTAAAGCGATGCTTAGTATATTATATTGTCTCATCCATTTAATTCAGTTAGCACGCAGTTAAACACTCGCCTGTTTAAGTATTTTTTTGCAGGAATCATTACTTTAGTACATTTTATAGCATATTGAATTGGCCAAACGCATATTAAATAAATGAAATTCATTTTGGCAACATGTATTCAAATAAGATAAGCATAATTAATTATTTCAAATGATTATTAATTCAGTTCTGGTTCGTAAGCATTTGAAATGCGCATTTAGAGCATTACGAAACAAATTTTTAATTCGCAGTCCATCGATACTCCTCTGTCATAATGACTGCGCCAGTTAATTCGGCCACTAATTGACGTTATGTTTAGAGATAGTAATTTTTCGGGAAACAATATGAGTACACGGCAGACTTCAATATTATTAGCACCAAACAGCAGTTTGTCTGTTGTCATTGGTTGCTGTCTGCTTGATAAGGCGTCACTATATTTGACCCGGCCACTCAGAATGCGACTACATCGGCACGGCTCCTACGTGATTCGTGTGCAGGCAGTAACACGCGTCGAAAAGTAATTCAGCTAATCAAGACAGGTAAACGAACCTACAGTGATTTGAAATATAACTTGTCTTGAAATGTTTTCACGGAATTTCACTACCCATAGCTATGTTCATTATGTAAAATTGTGTAAATTACACTTGCGTGAAACATATAATAAATACCACGATGTGCATAATTAAAAAAACTTAAGAATATAAAAAATATCACCATCAAATTGAGTCAACTGTAATAAGATTTTGGTACTGGTATAGAGATAATCAAAAGTTATTCAAGTATATGTGCGCTAAGTTTCATAAATCTTAGATGATTATAAATTATTTCAGTGGGGATCTCTAATTATATAATGAAATTAAAGTGAAGTACTGTGGATTATTAAAACCCTATACCAGAGATACTTTAATGATAATCAGTTCCCCTGAAGTTGTTTTGCATTTTATGACTAGACCCTCGGAAATGCCGCGAGTTTATTTGAGGACAAGCTAGAATTCAAACACATCTACATATGAGTTACTTTTTTAACGTAGTTTGTAAGACCCGCCCTGGACGAATTAGAGCCAACAACTAACCTGAAATAAAACAAATACCGACTTCCATTACTACCTGGTCTGGGGTAAAACTGCAGCAGCAGCCAATGAACAACTAACTGAGGCTCGAGAGCACTAAGGATTGTGGAGTCTTGCTTGTTGCTAGATCTACCTGCGAAATCTCCGGGTCTCTGTTTACGACATTTCTCTGATCAAATGGCATGCATCGCGCAACTACGTGGCAACTCTTAACGTGTTCAGAAACAAGTCCCGTCCACGATATCGCACAGCGGTGATACCGCATGCCTTAACGTGTTCAGAAACAAGTCCCGTCCACGATATCGTACAGCGGTGATACCGCATGCCTTAAAAAAAAAACTGAAATGCAGCAACAGCAAGGAATACTTGTACGAGACAGACTGTATGAAACGCACAGCCATTCAGGGCTTTAGAAATGTATATCTAGAATACACACGAACTCACTATATATAGTCTATTCACGGTTTCTTTACACTTTTAGAATCTAACCTTAGAAAAATCACCCTATGTATAATGCGTGTGGTAGTGGTTGTTTCCTAAATATGCTATGTATCACATGCGTTTTATACTAATTCCAACATAAAAGTACCTTATTTTTTGTTAGAATGAAATTTGATATAAATTTTATTTATACATTTAAATATTCCATCCATAATTAATATGGATAAAAATAGCGAGAAAACAGGTGCGCTTATAATGCCTAGTATGAAATACTTCTTGTGCAGAATACTATTTTATTGAGTGCGCACGAATGCGGTGTGTTGTCCCTTCGGTGTAATTTTGTGGACTCGGGTAAGCTTTATTTGCATGAGGGGGAGGAATATTATGTAAGTAGGACTATAGCAAGGCTTCAGGAAAGTTGGAAGTTACCGTGAATGGACTATATACCCGAATGAGTACCTACAATGAAAAAATAAAGTTTTTATTTGTGTGATATCTTTCGATCGCCAAGCAAAAACCAGTTTCTTACCCTGCGACTTTCAGCATCGTGTGTCCCTCGTTGGCCATTGTCTTCGTTGCCAGAAGCAAGAACCACAGCACCAGGAAAAAAAAAAAGTGCGCCGAGTGTTGTTGTCTGTGTGGGATAATTCCAGGCTCGCGTCGCGACGCCTTGGTAACAGGTGGGACAACGGCGCGGAGCACAGCTCGGGGGGGCAAGTCCCTGCACTGTCGGCGTCCTGGGGTCACATCCTCACTCAGCCCCTCGCTTACCAACTGCTCATTCACGTCGTGGAAGAAACACGCGGGTTGGAAATAAGCGCAGCGGTCTTCTCACTGCCAGGTTATATCACAATCTCCGCTACGGCTGGCTGCCTATCTTCACGTCAACCGGTAGGGACTTGAGAAATCCAAGCAAATTTTGAGGCTGCAGACTAAACTCCGATATGCTTCATTATCGCCTGACTCCCGTTATTTCACGACAGATTTTACAGCACATCTCCACGTTGGTTGTCGCCAATTCCCGGTAAAGCGATCACACGTGTAAGTGGCACCTTGTATCTACCAGTGGACTGTCAAATCACGGATCGAACTGCGCTCAAGTAAGTATAGGGCGGAGAAGTCCAGGGTGTTACAAAGCGTGCCGGGGATAAATATACACTTATTCCTGGAACTCAAGTAGCTTAACCAATAGGGAACCTTCCGCAGCAGGCGGTAGCCAATGAGGCCAGTTCCCAGAGCTTCGCACAGTTAATCAGTCCAAAGGGTAGGCGCACTTGACGTGTCTCTCAGTATGTTTACCTACAGTGTACTGCGGAGAAGCGAGTGAGAATGGCGCCTGGACGCCGGACCGGAAGTGGCACGCACAGACAGAAGACGCCAAGCACGCGGGGGATTGCTCCGGCACTGTGAGGGAGGCTGGGCTGGACCGGACTGGCACAAACACCGCGCGGCGTCTCTCCTCACGAGGGGGTGGCAGCTTCGCAGCTCAGCCGCCAGGGGCGCGCGCCAACACTGCCACCCGCCCGCCCGGCCGACCGATCGAAAATAGTGCAACCTCCGCTCTGGTTGGTGCGCGTGTTCTCCCCTCCCCCCTTCCTTCAACGTTTTTCAACTTCCTTTAAACGAGGAAATGCTCATGCTCTGCCGTGGCCATGGTTCTCGACTAAAAATATTTTATTTAAACTCGTTTCTGCTACGGTATTGTCTAATGGCTTTTTAAAGCCCGTTCATGATAAAGTGAGCACTTTTGAAAGCAACCTTAGAACAAAGTCACTGGGCCCTGCCTGTATACATTTTAACGGGCGCACTGAGTGACATGAGTCCAGTAAAGTTGGTAACAAAGGATGGAAAGCAGTTCCAATTCTGAACGTCGAATAAACGGTGTTAGTTAACCGTTTGTGATAACTTAAATTATTTCTTTCGCTTTCTGCATTTTTAATGCACAGAAGTGTAAAAATGAACGGATTTTCAAAGTATTTACTTTTCTAATAATTTTACAGTTTTGCTTGACCAACGCATGAATAAATGGCTAAGGCCCATGGCAATGTTAATTTTAAATAAGGCGGAAGAAGACACAACGTGCATAGAAGTAGATTTTAAGCAGGGCTTTCAAAAGTGTATTTTATCGTGAACAGCCTATACCTGACGTCATATCGCTTAACGGCATTTTGCCTAATGACGTCCTGCGTAACAGCGTTTTGCCTAACTACTTAATGGCATTTTGTCTAAAATGTTACGTTCTCGAGAACTATTTTCGAAATGGCTTTTTGTCCAAATGTCGTCTTGCCTAAGGTATTTAAAACGCCGTTAGGCAGACTCCGTATCCCCGTGATTGAGCCTGTCTTCGTGCTACCTGCTGCAGATTCGGTGCTCAAACTTGATAGTCCAGACGGTCGCGAGCTACTGACTAATGGTTTGGCCGACCCGTCACATCGGTGTCATGATATTTTGACATCACAGTTTAAAACAGCTCTTTGTCGTGAGTCACTTCTATACCGTGACTGTCAGCGTCCTTGAACTGTTGCTAAAATTAGGGTACATGTCATGTAGCGAAAAAGCTGGATGGTAGAATTTCGGCGGCGTTGCGTTTACCCTAAAGTTAGGCTAAACGAAATTAGAATAAACGAAGTTAGGCCAAATGAAATTAGGTTAAATGAAGTTAGGCTAAACGCATTTAGGGTGAGCACAGTAGGACACATGGCATTAGATCATTCGCTTTTAGGGTGAACGAAGTGTACTCAGAATTTCCTGTTAAACGCCGATTCTAGTAAATGACTTTTCGGACAAGACAGACGTCCTCACATAAATGACACAGAATCATTCATTAGTCGTCACTTCTTGAAATATAGACAATGTAGTTGGTTACATTCCGCGGAAAGTCAGGGAACCAGTTTACGTTACACGGCTTGTTTCGTGATGTAGAGGGGTAAGAAAATTATAGTTGAAGTGAAGTGGAGACATTTGGGCGTCACTTAACACCAAGGTCTTGAGAGGCGGTGAGGATGAAGCGAGGTGAGTAAACAGCAGCGCCGGAATGCAGAGGTGAAGGAAACGGGATATCCTCTAGAAAAAATTGCCGACCAGCGGCATCATCCGGCACTATTCCCATATGCGGAAATCCGGAAGCGACTCCGGCGGAAATGGAACCCGGTTCTCCCTGTGGGAGGCGAGCAGTCTAAACACTACACGGTCGCAGCCACCTTGGCGATATAGAGAATTCAAATTTACTCCGTGGAAATGAAAAACAATGCCGAATTCAGTAGCCTGTTCGAGTGGGAATTGATTGTTCTTCCAAATACTAATTATTTTACGAAGTGGTTGTTAAACATAGCGGTACTGCTGTCTTAGGGGAGTGTAATTTAAATTTATTTGTACTGTTCTGCGGATTTGACAAAAATCGGCGGTGCAAGCGTTTTTTAAATGAAAAAAAATAACCCTCGACAGAAACAATATGACTACGAGACATAATAGCAATGTCTGTCATCTCAGTTGTAACAGGAGAAACGATAAGAAATGTAGCCCACTAGTGACTTGCAAATAACGTAATCAAATGCTTGAATTTTACTCGTTAACAGAAACCCACTGGAAAACGAACATAAATTTCCATTCCGCTGCAGAGTAGGGTATCTGTTTCACTTTAATAAACATATCTCTCCCCAGGCATAAAACTTAAGTCCAAAATTTTTTTAAATTGTTTGTTTGACCAAATGCACGAGGCCTTTAAAGTTCTATCTTCTACTAAATGGTCATAACTTTAGATCCGCGAAAATGCTTATAAAACAATAGTCATATAATAATCAGGTACCATATATAAGAATTTTAGTAGTTTTGCATTCTATAAAGGCATTAAAATAAAAGAGATAAAATATCATGATTACTAAATATAAACGTGATGAGATGAAACCAACCATGTTAGTTCAAAGGTATGAAAGTTCCTTTCATGATTACATAAATGCTTATAGCATAAATATCAGACTTTTTAACAGACTTAGAATTGAATAATAAGTTTTCCAAGAAATATTGAGACTAGAAATATATGTCTAAGAATTGAACCGATAGCAGTGAGAAAATTAAAATTTGTTTTAGCAATATTGTTTATCTACTACAATTACCAAAACTATATTTTTGTATAATATGTAAACGATAATATACCAAGATTGTAAATGATCTGGATACTCAATAACAATAATATTTTTACAAATAAAGAAAATCACAGAACAGGAAATAAAATAAACTTATTTTTGTATTAACAATGGTGTTCAAATCCCGCAAAACATTTACCAGTAATGTATTGAAGGACGCGCTGCCAGAACGGGTCATATTCCAAGTTTTTTTTTATTCAAAAGGTAAACATCATATTTTTGAAATTAAACAATTTTAGTTGTGTATCCAGAAACAGAAACTACTTAAGGATTTATAAATATATACAAATTAATCATGTATTAATTATGGAAAGTTAAGCTTAACATTAAGAATAGAATGGGAAAATGCAGCAATTTCGGTGATGGTGTTTGGTCGTATCCACATTATGTGTCGAGGAATAACGAGGCATTATGTTGAACAAGAGCTATGTAATACTGTCGGCGATAGCGCAGATTGCAATGTAAAGCTGTGGGGCACGCCTCCACATAATAGGGGTATTGTGTGACCTTTGACTAGGATCGATGTGTCCATTCTCGTGTCTGTGGAAGGGAGGGATACAAAGAGAAAGAGAGACAAACGTATGACGTACTCCTTTGTACGCAAACAACAATTTACCCTCGTGTGTAAAAGTAAACATTTGTTGGGATCAACTCGAAAAACTCATGGAGACAGCCAGACATCAAAACCTAACGCACATATCGCGCCGGTGAAGACAAGAGTATAGATGAGACAAAATTATTAGAGCAGTTAGGTAAAGAATGAAACAAAACTTGTTTTCATAAATATATACAAATTTATATACGAAAACAAATGAGACGGAGATATATACATTTAATACTCACATATCTTGATTTCAGCCTACTTTCCGAAGGAAAAAGAACTTATGAGATCACTTTCCGTTCTGTATGTATGTCTGTGGTTCTGAGCGCGTGTATCCTAACCGCGCCATCCCCCTCCTTTTTAATTTCTGAACGCGTAAACAGAATTTCACCAAACTCGGTATGCATATAGTACTTAGTAAGGACACCTGACCTCTATAGTTTTCAACCACGACGGGCACTTACTTTCAAAATGCCGACCATTTTAAATTTGGGATTGAACGTCATATCTCGGGAACCATTCTACCGATTTAATCCAAATTTTGTGTTCTAACAGAGCATCGTGTAAGCATTAAATTTTGTGATGGATATTGTTGTTAAACAGCCTTTTTGTAAAATAGCACCAAATAAATAAATAAAGATTCTCATTGTATCTCAAAAACTACTAAACCAATTCTCGTCCAATTTGGCAGGTAAGTAAAACTATGATAGGCCAAGAAGAAGTAAGTGATTAAATTTTATTAGGTATTTATTTTCAAAATGGCAGCCACATATTTCTTTTAAGTTTGTTTGGTATATCTGTCATATCATTGAACCAATTTCGACCAAATTTAGTATACTGGGAGTATTTGTTAGGAGCATCATAAAAATGAACACGTAAACACTTTTGTTGGTCATTTTGTAAGATAGCGACATACGAATAAACAAAGTTATGCCATATCTCGGTTGTAACGCCTGGTAAAATACTTCACCAATAATGAATTTTACAAGCTGCCTAATTGAAATGCTAATGTTATTTTTTTAGATATATGGAAATGTAATTTATAATTTTGAATAGTTTTTTGATGTGTTTGTATATTTTTATGGCCGTGATTTTTTTTTCTTTATTATCAAATTTAATAAGTGTGCTGATTTATTATGTATCCAGAAATACTTCGAACGTGAACTTTGTGCAATAATTTCGGACGATTGATTTTTACTACGTCCATACGCCCACGCCATCTTATTTGTTCGACGCCTAAGACTTAATTAATTTACTGTCACCTACAATCACCGATTGATAAAGATTTACACTCCCGCAAGATGTGAGCATTTATTTGTGTTAATTTTTGGGAAAACGAAACATTTGATACCGTTCAAAGACTTGAAATAACTGATTTAACATGCATACCAGAACTATCTTTTCACAAGGCGATACTTACTTAGATTACGGCCACTTAACACTAGTTTGGCATGATTACTGTGAATACTGATTTTGATCATTGCAAATAATCTAATATTGATTAATTAATATCTGAACTCATTCTTCCGCTATTTTCTGTTCGATTATTTGCAATAAACACGCTTATTTGAATTTTACCACATTGCGTATCTTTTCAGTATACCTTTAGCAAAAGTAAGTAGTGTTAAAGTGACATATGTGTGGTTTGTTGAATTATCTGTCATCTAGCTGCTGTTCCTGTCGTCTAAAGTCTAGGCAAATTGTAAGTGTGTTGTACAAATGGAGACTGTAAGCTGGTAAGAAAGGTGTCATGTGATTAACCTCCTACGTTTGCAAAGACTCATAACTCTGATCACAAGTATCGCTCAAACCTATACACATTTTATGTTTAATCTCTCGAGTATTTTCTTTATACATCTCCCGATGAGTCACACGGTAAAAAAAAATTGACAAGTAAGTAGTACTGATGCATATGACGTTAAGTGATATGTTTGGAGCATGCCAAACACTTGTTTTCTAAATGGCAGCCATGAAGTTATTTAATCCTAGAATGATTTATCGCCGAAATTATGTAAACTATTTCAACATAATTCCTCCATTTTATAAGATAGCGCCATGTAAATAAATAAAGTTATTTCATCATATATCGGGAAACTATTGGCAAATTCCTTTCAATTCGGTAAATGAGTTGTACTGAGACAGATCATTTCAAGTGGTATCTGGTAAGTGCCAGACACTGATTTTTAAAATGGCGGCATATAGGAATTTTCAGCTAAGAATGCTAGTCGAAACCATTTAATCAATTTCAACTAAACGTTGTATGCTTTCAGAATATATTACATCTATCAACTGTATGTACTTACCCATTAATTTTTCGTTCGAAGTGTTGTAAAATAGAAATGTTATGGTGTGAGAAAGTAGATATGTAATGGCGGTTCTGGCGCACCCCTTGTTTTTCAACGAAAACCACGCAGTTTTCTTCCAAAAGTAAGCAAATTTAAGCCAAAAATCAAGCAACGTTAACTGCTAGAAGCAGCAATTCCAGGTCCTCAAAAAAGAAACCAAATTAAGTCAAAATCATACAAAAACAAACACATTTTTCAAGTTCGCAAAATGAGCGTGCAGGATTTGGCACAAGGTAAAACATACAAAACTATGCAAAAATCGAGCAAATTTCTCGCTTTTGAAGCATCACGTTTTCTAGAAACGTAAAAATATTTTTTTTTATTTATAAAATTTATATCTTATAAACAGTCGTATTAAAGAAATTCAGAATGGACATAGATAACGAATCTGGTTATGGGCCTGCAGAGAAATCCGTTGTATTTCTAAATGTGGGATACGAGGATGATTTCTATTACGAGGGATTTCCAATTGTAGGCCGCTTATCCGATTATGATGTATTTGGTTATGTTTCAGATGATTTATATGATTTAGATGATTTAAATAATTTAGATGCAGAACACGAAGTTGAGGTCGATGGCGATGGATTTCCAATTGCACATTTCATATCTGATTTCCATTACGAGGGATTTTTAACATATATGATAATGATGAATTTAATTACAATGCAGATAGTGAATCTGATTGTGAAACGATGTGACGCACTTTCCCCGCTAGGGTGCAGGCAACTCCAAAATACCTCTCCCGTGCATTTCCCACAAATACTCCTGCACCTAATCACGGGACAAAGGCGATCTGGTCTTCCAAAACTTCTGAGCACACGTTTCACGGCTAGTTCCCAATAGAAACATTATACTTCGTATTCACAACATATAAAGTATCAGAGGCTTATGAGAGATTAACACTACGCAACATGAGTCTTTTCTAGGTCACCATTTATTGAGAAAATATTTGCTTTGGGTTACACTCATTTTTCAACAAAGGTAACAGCATGCTATACGTCAAACAATATCTAGCGACAATGTTACCGTCCCGTTCTTTTCATTTGTACGCAAAACAATCACTATCACAATATCTAGAACAGTTTAAAAAGTTTACAAAACTTGACTTAATGCCACACATAGATTGTAACTACAATTAATACCGGGCATGTTACTTTATGTTACTACACTTGAATTAATACTTAGCTCCGGTTCTTGTAATTTAAGTCACCTCCTGGATGAGCCTCGCACGAGCGGTGACAATTGTAATGTGCACGGGGGAGTTCGCTGACGGTGACGCACACGAAAATTAACGAGCGTGAAACATCTCGCAGTCTCATACCTGGTGGAACTTTGGCCGAGCCAAAATGCGAAGTCTCTGAAGCAAACCTCCAGCTGAGTGTGCCCATACGCACCTCTTCATATGCAGCTATTAAATCAGTCTCCGGACGGCAGCGGCAACACTTTGCGACTCATAGAAAACGTCACTTCTTCGGGCATGCAAGACATCCTGAATTAACTGCACAAGTCCGATAATGACAGTTTACCAAGCCGGCGACCTGTCAAACGGCCCACGGGCATCGGCGCTATTTGGAAGTGAACATAGTTCCACTCGGCAAACAAAACTCTCATTAAACTAGCCCGAGCCACCCGCCACTTTCACAATAACAAAGTTTGCATACTTTCAACAAGGACCGTTACATTTTAACACCGGCGATTTTTCTACTCCGAGACAAACAACGTAAAAAGTTACTTTCCTTAACTCGCTCACATTCAAGTCACTTGCAGAAACGGTGTTCGAATATTGCCACAATAAACTGTTAGCTGGGTGCGCGCCAGAGACGCCTTCTCGCACAAATCAATCCCGTCATATTTGAGAATACTCTGGCATCAGCCACGCGCGCACACATACACCCCAGCTCAGGGACTCGCAGCTTACGCCCGCCAGAGCAGAACAGCTGTTACCTCCACCCCTCCCCTCGCAGCATCCCCTCACGATCCCCCGGGGTCTCGACTTCACCTCGAGCGAGTACCGCATTCTGGGGGCGGCTTTTACAATCTATGTATCACACTAAACAATCTATGTATCGATATTACATAAGAGTAGTACCATAAAGAATATTTCCAATAAATAAATACCAATTAATAAGAGTAGGAAAAGGCCGGCCTAAAATATAACTCAGTACCACACAGTAAAATATTCTCCATACAAATATTATTCAATACATTTGCCATACTGCACAAGTTACAAACTCAGGCTAAAAAAATATGACTGAAAACCTACAAAAATATGCCTGAAACAACCGTACTCGTTTTAACGAAATAAATTTTTATAAATTCAATGAAATCATCATTATCGAAGTTCCATTAATTTTTTTAAAACTTCGTCTATTTGCCTTAGATTCCCGCCAATTTCTCGAAGGCCATGTATATCGTCAATGTTATCAAAGATCGATAGTTGAAAACTTTGTAAATTTGAATGAAATTAGTAAACTATATTTTTTAATATCTTCAGATGCATTATCTAATCTAAATGAAGGAATTTTTGACCCACTATCGCCTTTTAAAATGTTTGTAAAACTGCAAGGTAACACAGGCATTTTTTGTTTTATTGATAAGGAAAATTAATTAATTTAGAAATATGAAAACAATTTTTTTGATAATATAACTCACCTGCAGTTCTAAAAATTCGTAAAACTGTTCAGTGCAACCACTCAACTATGAGCCTAAAATATTGTATTAAAATATCGAAACATTTTCTTGTTTCTCTAAAATCGTTTACATCCTCCATTTAATAATATTAAATATTTTATAAATCTTCAGTAATATTTTTTCCTTACAAATAATCGTTAGTAAGTGTCCGACTAATTAAAACAACATTACAAATGGTACCTGCTTCTTCAACATTTTAATTAAAATAAACACTAATTTTTATAGTTGTTTTTCTTTAACAAATGTTGTTTTTCTGTATGAACAATCAATAACATATAAAGGTCTTCGCCCCCAAAATTAATAGTAATTAATATCACCATCAAAGTTTACAGTTGGTTTATAATAAGCTCATTATTTCTACAGCCGGTATCTAGTTTGGTTTTTGAATTTCTAAAATCATTATAAGAAAGAAATTGGTTAAGATAAACACCGTTTCCAATGTCTACATTCCAGTTTTCTTTGAGAAAAATTTCATTTATACCATTTTTAACATAAATATTTCTTACACTACAATGATCAAACATACTAGAACGTTTATGCTGTTCAGCACGATTTTTTCTATTAAATTGAAAACCTACAATTACAAAATCAGGCATATCAAATAGTAAATTATTAAACTGATCTTATATATAAATGTTAAAAACATTTGTTTCATTAGGAACTTCTTTTACTAAAAATTGCCAATAATCAAAACTAATTGTTATTTTAAGTTCTTTATATACATTTTCTTTAATTGCAATGGCCGAGTTCGATTCATATTCAACAACAGGCCACATCATTTATAATTTTTCAATAACAATTTTACTACGATCAGGATGATGTTTCGTTACTTTATTATCTTTATTTAAAGTTTCACAAAGAAATAAACCGTTGTTATCAAATGAATTACGACAAAAGGTAATTTCATAACCACCTTTCCAATAAATTTCATTGTCATGAATAAAACCAAGCATATAACTAAGAGGATAGATTATTTCATTTGTTTTATTACTAGAAATAGTTTTAACCTCTTTTGTTATATAACTAGAAACAGAGTTATCTCGATATAGATTATCAACACCAGTAAATTCTAAATGATTTTGTTCACTTGCTGATCTTAATAAAGCATTCATCATTGTTGATGTTATACCTGGATTACCAACAGCTTCAATAATATCTCCATGTTTTGAAATTTCTACTCTAGAAAACTCAAAAGGAAAAAAGTGAGAACAAACATCAATATTATCTGATTCACGATATTTTGCCTCATCTCCAACCTTATCTCTCTATAGTAAACCAAATTGCTCATAAACACAAGCGTCATTTGGAAAAGAAAACGTATTTCCTATAGGAATGTCAAATTCGATTCTATTATTGTAAACATTTAAATTTCCCCTAGTTTGATCAGTCGGAGGAAAAGTTGCCTCTCAAAACTGTCAATATTTCTATAACTCATTTATAAGTAAAACATGTATATATAAATGGCAGAATCGAAGGGAGTCTCTCCAGTTTAATTACTCATTGAAAGATATAAAACATATATTTAAAGAGTAATGAAAAAGAGTATGAATAAAATAAGAAGAAAGAATTAATCGACGAATTACGAAATGTCGGTCAAGAAGTAGAACCAGTAAGTGAAGAAACAAAAATATAATAAACACGTTAGTTTCAGAAGCAGCAAAAAATTTAGATTATCCAGCAACACTAGACGAAACATCATACGAAAGAGAATTATTATCAGAACAAAAATCTCCTAATTTGGAAGAGCAAATGATAATTGTACCACTGAAAAATTTACCACATGAATCATCTACTATAAATCTCGGGAAAAAAATTACAAAAAGAAAAAATTTATTCATGAAAAATTTGGTTTACGTGGAGTTGGGAAAAAATTTTATACTCGTGATACAAAAGCAACAGTAAATAATGATACACCATTTGTTAAGGATAAAGAATATTGTTTGATAATGAAGATAATGACAGTTATGCAGAGATTGTTAAAACAACCCATGCTGCACTCCAAGAGTATAATCCTAATAAAAAGGTATCTTCGAGTGGAGGTTGGAAGTACAATAATATAATTAAACCGATTTATGATGATTATATAAGATCACCAATATCAGAGCCAAAAAACACCAGAAAATATGATTTCTCCAAGAAATCCTAGATTTGGAGAAGGTACAAATATACAATTGTTTGCCACAAGAATATGTTTGGATGGATGACGTTAGGAAATTGGTTGATAGATTATTAGCTAGTAATGGCGAAGAAAATGCTGGAAACTAAAATTTTTACAATGGAAAGGTAAATATGATGAATATGCTAAACGATAAATCTTCTGATTTTGTTGTTAATGATCCAAAAGGAATTCCTTATCTTAAAAGGGTTTTTAATGTAATTCCACACTCATTTTGGAGCTCTGAATATCATGGCAAGAGTATAATAAATTGGGCACTAAACAATTTAAATAATTCTGAAATGCATTTGCAGGCTATAATTATTGCGGTCCATTTAGAAAATTAGTTGAAATATTCGGAAACAGGTGACACAGGAATAAATAAATTTGATGAAGCATGTAAACATCACGATAATGCTTATAGATATCATAAATATTTAGATTCTCGACACGAAGCCGATAAAATTTTACAAAAAGAAGCAAATGAAATAATGTTAGTTAAAAATACACCAATTGGAAAAAAATTGAAACTGGTGCCGTTGCCTCAGCAATGTTTACAAAATAAATTATGTTGGGGAATTAAAATGTTTTATTGAATATATATATATATATATATATATATATATATATATATATATATATATATATATATATATATATATATATATAACCGCAAAAAAGTGACTCAAAAAGTCGCGTTTGGTTAGATCGTAGTAATTACAAAAAAAAGGTGTGTTAAACTTTGTGTTTGAGTGCATCTGCAAAAATTCGCATAAAAAGATGCATTTGGGCGCAGTTGCAAAAAAAGAGTGGCTCAAGAAAATTTGAACACGTAAATAAAATGTCGTATATAATAAATGAGCACGAATAAAAATCAACTGGTGTCTAATATGATGACGACCATGGCAATGAAACAGGCTAACACAACTGGTAATGTTTGGAAAGAATATAAATTTAAGAACGACTTTTTGCGGAAAGAAAGAAGAAGAAATCTTAAGAGAAGTATGTCAAGTGTTAAACATGTAAACACTTTTACAAACAATCTCTCATAAGAAACCATCTTAAAAGTAGATTGCACAACGGTCTTACACCAATAAGTAATAAATCACATGAACCAACAAATGTATGGGAAATTATTAAAGTACCACAACATTTAATATCAAAACAGAAGTTCCCACGAGAGAAACAAGTGAAATGTGAAACGTATAGTTACTATTACAAACCGTCTCTCACAAGAAGTCACTTGAGAAGTAAAATTTATAAGTACACACCCAGATTCAGCGTAGAAGAAATCGAAACAGCATTTAAATGTAGGATCAAGACTTATGCTGTAAAGATAGTGAATGCATACAAATACCCAAATCATTTCCTAAACAATGTAAAAGAAATCGTCACGAGACTAATTAGTAAACATTTAAAAACACTCAAAGTGAACATGAAATTCTTCACTGAGTACAAAAGGGGAATAGGTGACAATATTGAATATGTAGAAAGCTCCTTTAAAGCAAAGAACGAAATTATACTGAAAACAACTAATCTGGAAGAATATTATCCCAACAGCATATCGAAAATCATAGCTGAGATGGGGGCTTTCGAAGCAAAGGGATCTAAGTGGGTACTAAACAGAATATGTAAACTAGAATTGCGAATAAATAAATATGTACCATTCAAGGACAGTTCTTATGTTGATCTCCCAGAAAAAATCAAAACTAAACAGGCGGTAATTTATGTTAAGAACAATGATCAAAAATGTTTTTCTTGTCTGCTCTATCTCCATTACATCAAGTACAAAAAGACCCTCAAATAGTGAATAAATACATAGGTTACGAACATGAGTTTGAGGATGCACCTAAGGGTTTGGAATTTCCAATGAAATTGGATAGCATACCAACCTTTGAGAAAAGAAGTGGAATTTCTATTAATGTTTACGTATATGAAGAAGATGGTGGTAAGAAATAAGTAATCTTTCCATTAAAAATAACACAAAATAAGACGGATAAGCACATTAACCTACTCTATATCAAAGACGCAAAGAACGACCACTACTGCTGGATAAAGAGTCTTTCGAGACTTATCGCATCACAAGTAACAAATAATAGTCATTAGATTTTTTTATGTGATAGATGTTTGCAATATTTCTACTCTGTAAATAAGCTAAAAGATCACGAACAAGACTGTCGAGATCACCATGGTGTTAGAGTTGAACTACCATCTAAAGGAAAAAATGATATATTTATATTTGAAAATCGAAATCATTCTTTGAGAGTTCCGTTTGTGATACATGCTGATTTTGAATGTTTGTTGACTAAAATGGAAACTTGCCAACCAAACCCCGACGAATTCTACACGAAACCATACGAAAAACACGAGTCTATTAGCTATTGTCACTATGTAAAATGCGAACACGGATACTATAAACCACCAGTAACTTATGAAGTATCTGATGCAACTAGTGTATTCGTTAAAATGCTAATGAAAGAAGCAAAGTCTATTGGTGATATATAAAGAAATGAAAAACCAATGCTTCCACTAACTCAGAAAGAACAAATTGTTTATGATACAGCTACCTATTGTCATATATGTGAAAAGTCTTTGAATGGTGATTCTGTGAGAGATCATGATCATCTTACAGGGAAATTTAGGGGAGCTGCACACAGAGATTGTAACATATCTTATAGAAATCCATGTTTTGTCCCAGTGTTTATACACAATCTATCTGGCTATGACACACATTTATTCATAAGAGATCTTGGCATCGATGAAAATAAAATTGATCTAATTCCCAACTACGAAGAAAAATATATTTCTTTTACAAAACATGTATGTGAAAGTGTAAATCTTAGATTTATTGACTCATTTAAATTTATGGTTAGTAGTATCGATAAACTCTCTAGCAACCTTTCCAGAAGCCAAGTCCGAGAAACGTATAAGCATTTTTCCAATGAACTTCTTGACTTTGTTACAAGAAAAGGTGTTTACCCATATAACTACATGGATAGTGCTGAAAAATTTTGTGAGACATCACTTTCATCCAAAGATCCATTTTACAACAAACTCAATAAATGTGGCATTACAGACAAAGATTACGAATTTGCGAGAAAGGTTTGGGACAAATTCAACATAAAATCTCTAAGATAGAATAGAGAACTCTATAACAAATCTAATGTATTGATATTGTCTGATATAATGGAAAATTTTAGAGATGTGAGTCTCAAATCATATAAGCTAGATCTAGCATGGTATTTCACAGCCTCAAGGTTAGCGTGGGATGCTATTCTCGAACATAATAAAATAGAACTAGAATTATTAACAGATTACGAGATGATTTTGATGATAGAAAAAGGTGTTCGTTATGGAATTTCACAATGCTGTAAGAGATATGCTAAAGCTAATAATAAATATATGAATGCTTATGATAAAACAAAGGAAATCTTTTATCTTACATATCTGGATGCCGATAACTTATGGATGGGCTATGAGCCAGTATTTACCCTATGGTGGGTTTAAGTGGGGAAATACAAATATAAATGTAACAAAAATAGAAGATGATTCTAGCAAAAGTTACATATTGGAAGTTGATTTGGAATATCCACACGAACTACACGATCTCCACAAAGATCTGCCATTGGCACCAGTGATATAAATGCCGGAAGGTTAAAAATATCCCAAACTCTTGACTAATCTGTATGACAAAGAAAGATATGTATTTCACTATGTAAATCTTAAGCAATATCTATCTCTTGGAACGAAGTTGAAAAAGATCCACAGAGTTCTGGAGTTTGATCAATCAGATTGGCTCAAGTCCTATATTGATCTAAACACAAATATGCGAACAAAGTCTACAAATGACTTTGAAAAAGATTTCTACAAATTAATAAACAATTCCGGTTTTGGAAAAACAATGGAAAATATTAGAAACAGAGTGGATATACAGTTTTGCACAAGTTCTAAGCAAATGGATATACTAGTAGCTTAACCAAACTTATGAGATAGAACTATATTTACTAACTCTTTGGTTGCAGTTCATATGATTAAAACTAAATTGTGGTTTAACAAACCCATTTATGTTGGAATGTGTATACTTGATCTATCGAAAGGCTTAATGTACGATTTTCTCTATAATATAATGAAACCAATGTATGGGGAAAATATTGAACTGTGCTACCAATATACTGATTCGTACATCTATTATATAAAAACACCAGACTTCTACAGTAACATGAAAGAAATGGTCGATCATTTTGATACTTCTGACTATAAAAAAGATAATCCATATGGTATACCATTAGTTAACAAAAAGATTATTGGCAAAATGAAAGATGAATGTAATGGAAAAATAATGGAAGAATTTATTGAATTGAAGTCGAAAATGTATGCAATAAATATGGAATGTGGTGTAAAGAAAATAGCAAAGGATGTGAAAAACACTGTAGGCAGAAATTAGATTAGTTTGGTGACTACAAAAAATGTTTGTTTGGTAAAAAAACGTGTTGTACAAAAGTATAAATCTTATTAAAAGTAAGAAACACGAACACTATACGATTGAGTTGAGAAAAAAATCATTAAGTCCCAAAGATGATAAAAGATTTAATTTTAAAGATGGCATTTATACACCACCATGGGGACACTACAAAATTGAAAAAAACATTGCGAGTGAATGTAAAGAGTAAGTATAACAAGCCGTTGTCACAATTAAGAGGGGGTACTCGAGTGCCCCCTCTTGATTATGTGCATCGCCACACAGTTTTTTATTTCAGAGCCTGGGTTGTGCGAGTTGATATTCTTGCCTACCCATTGCTACAGATTTCAGTGGGTCTCATAAAATAGCAGTTGCCCAACATGTCGATAGACAACTGTTTCAGTACGACGATGAGTTGCGATGACCTGTTCGCATTTGCATAAAATTGTTTGCGACAGACAGTTTGCAACAGCCGATCGACTTGGAGTAGTGTTTCGAGACTACATGTCGTCTCGAAAGGTCACAAGCGAAGCACGCCACATATCATAATTGTCCGCAAGGCGCAGGCTGTAGGGAATGAATACTTAACGACATCGTAAACAACAAGCTTACCTATGGTGGTAAAAAGGTGTACGTGATTATCGACGAAGGAGGCAATCCGTGGTTCAAGGCTAAAGACGTTGTGAACCTACTCGAATATGCAAATCCTGAAAAAGCAATCAGAGATCATGTTAGAGAAATGCATACATGGATAT